>CM067524.1:4146661-4246661 GCA_034509495.1 Acestrorhynchus altus | reverse complement strand
TTAAGACTATGATGTGAAAATGCTCGGCAAGCAAAAGCCAGGATTGTTCTAGCTATATTTGGAAGCTGTAATTACACGGTCGATACAGCTGGACTGGGAGCAAACATTCTTCATTACAGTCCAGAAAAGACTGTCCTTGTATTTGATACGTAATGAGGGTTACTTACTGATCAGCCATAACAATAAAACCACACTGTAATACAGAAGCGGGGTCCCAAGTACACAAACACAGGGTGCCAAAGGATGTGCTGTGGGATCTGGAACCACACGAAGGGTGTTAAGCAGGCCCTGTACATTGTAAGGCAGGACTTCCATGAGCAGCTCACTATAGGTGCCAGTGACCCTGTCACTGGTCTCTCCAGTTCCACCATATATCAGGGAGGAAGCATGTTCTGTCTTCATCCTCCAGAGCACTTGCAAAAACAGCCTAAAGGTTCCTGGAACAGAGTTATGACCCACTAGTGCCTACGTCCCCTTAAAAGGACACTTTGCCCTCTAGGGACATTGTTCTGTTCCCCAGAGAACATCCTGTCACAAACTCACAATACATATGTCTGGAATATGATGTTCCATGTCTATCACTAAGTTACAGTCATTGTGTCACAATGTCCCCAAGGGTGTCCTGGAAAGAGCCAGAATTACCAGAACCAGCTTGCGGTCTTCTGTCCTGTTGACGAGCCAGAAGTGTTTGCCCCGCGTCACATCTTCAGGAACAGTGTGAGGAACATCAAACATGCTGGTTTGACATATGAGTTTCGGGCTGGCCTTCTTCTCGATGAGGCAGAACATGGACATACATAAAAGAGACATAAATCAGGTATAAGATAAACGTCCCTGTGTGATGACACAGACCATCAGATGAGTGGAGATCAGTCTCCTCTGTCCGGTCGTCCAGGAACGCTCCCCTTGGTCCTGTTAAGGAAATTAGCTCCAGTGATTAACCTTTAAACAGAGCCGTCAGTCCTGCAGAAATGGGTTGTTTCACACCACGTTAAGAGCGCTCTCTTAAACAGGCTTAACGGCGCCACCTGAGGAGCCTCCTGCAGCTGGACGATAAGGACGGGCTTCATGAGACGGCCTTCAGGTGATGTTGCCGTCTTTTGAAAAGCAGCCTCGCTGAACCAGCCGGGACTGATAAGGCACCCGGTTATCCAGAACCACCACGGAGGACGGTGCAGACGTGGGCCCGGGTCGATGAGGGGATTATCTGGAAAGGGCAGCTATTAGTGTATAGGATATGAGCAGAATGAGCCCAGAACATCAGATTTACACAGATCCCACCCACCTGAACCAGCTGAGACCCCCCCCGCAGACCATCATGTTCTAAAGCCCCGCAGACCATCATGTTTTCGAGCCTATATATATGATATATATTTATATATTATTAACCGGTTATAGATACTGGTCTACTTCTCACTGTGTTCCACAAAACCACGTCCTCAGTAAACACCCCGACCCAGGTTCAGGAGATACGTCAGACTCGTTGTCCCACGTATACAATAACATAACCTTCCAAAAGCAAGACCGAACAAGATCCCATTTATACCTCAAATGTTGGAGAACGTCCTCAAACTAGTAGTTTGGAAATTGACAGATACATTAATATCATTTTGCAATGTCCTGTGGGTTCTGAGGAGCAATACCCTGACCAACCATAACATTACGACCACCTCCTTATTTCTCCTCCCTCTGTCCATCCTATCAGCTCCTCTGATCACACAGGAGCTCTTTGTGGTTCTATGATTCCAGACTGTGGTTCATCTGTTTCTCTGCAGACTTTATTCTCCTCCTTTCACACTGATCTTCAGTGATCAGGAGCCTGCAGAACCTGCAGTTCACTGCTCTCACTCTGGAACTGTTTCACAGGTTAAGGATCTCTGTGTGTGTGTGTGTGTGTGTGTGTGTGTGTGTGTGTGTGTGTGTGTGTGTGTGTGTGTGTGTGTGTGTGTTGTATTGATGTCTCTGTTTCAGGTCTGTTGTACTGCTTACTTTAGGACGTCTGATATAAAGACTATAAACTGGGTTTTACTGAAGAAAATCTGATTTGAAATCAATTTCTGTAGATTATGAATGAAAGCATTTTCACAGCCGCACTGTTTATAGAACGAGATGGATGTTCTTAATGAGGCTCCTCCAGCACTTGACCAGGTCAAGCTGAATGTGTGTGTGTGTGTGTGTGTGTGTTGTGGATTAGATTTTGCAGTTAAGTCCAGAGTCAGGCAGACAGTGCTACACTGCCCCCTGGCCACACCTGTGTGTCATTACAATCGTAGTCTGAGACGCATTCAGTGAATAAATCATTATAAAATGTGTTTATATTTAAGACACATAATCAATAATCAATAATCTATAATCAATAATCAAACATCTGGAAGATTATATTTACTTACATCAAAGTCTTATTCTGACGTTACATTAATGCACAATAAGGCATTTTGCTCCGGTGTTATAGTGATAAACCGCTGTGGTAAACTGGGTGGAGATCACACTGGGTGGCAGATATACAGCACGGTGGAACTCTGTCTAGAACAGGGTGGAACCCATACTGGATGGTGATATAGAATGTGGTGGAACCCATACTGGAAGGTGATATACAATGTGGTGGAACCCATACTGGATGGTGATATAGAATGTAGTGGAACCATACTGGATGGTGATATACAATGTGGTGGAACCCATACTGGATGGTGATATACAATGTGGTGGAACCCATACTGGATGGTGATATAGAATGTGGTGGAACCCATACTGGATGGTGATACCCTGATGTGGTGGAACCCATACTGGATGGTGATATAGAATGTGGTGGAACCCATACTGGATGGTGATATAGAATGTGGTGGAACCTATACTGGATGGTAGATATAGAACGTGGTTTGTGTTCTTATGAGTTTCCCTTTTGGACTTTTGTTTCCATCTTGGTTCTCCATTAGAGCTTTGTTTCTTATCAGTGGATCTTCTTAATGGTCTTATAGAGGTTCTCCTACTGATTTCTCTTCATGCTTTAAGGAGTTTGAACAGACAGTGCGGTACTTCATTAGAACCAACAACCTGTTAAACTGAAGTTGCTAATTTCACTGGTTTGTCTGTAGGTGGCACTGTGGCAACAGGAACGGTGGAGCACCTCTGCACTGCAGAAGGGTTCTCCTGCGTGCTGAGTCTGATGTGGTTTGACTCATCTGGTTCAGTAAGTCAGCATCACGATAAGGGAGCTCCTCACTGTGATGGAGGGGAACACAGTGCGGCCATTCTGGTCAACCAGTATGGTCATAATGGACATGGTCCTTCACCACCTTGGTCTTAACCACTTGTTGACCAATGAGGACATGCTGATCAGTCATAGTAGTAATGGTGGTCAACAAGCTTGGATATAAGGTTTGTGGTGGTCATGGTGTTCAAACACCTTGGTCATGACCACACCAACCATTATGGTCAGTCATGATGGTTGACCAGCATGGTAATACTAGTTATGGTGGTCAATCAGCTTGGTCATTGGTCATGGTGTTCATACTCGTTGACTAGTTTGGTCAGGTTGTTCATGCTTATAGACCACCTAAACCATCAATGTCAAACACAATCCTACTCTGTGCTGGACAATTTGCTTGTTTTTAACAGACTGTAGTTCATCTGTTTCTCTGATACTTTATTCTCCTCCTTTCACCCTGATCTTCAATGATCAGGACCCCACAGGACCACCACAGAGCAGATATGATGTGGGTGGTGGGTCATTCTCAGCACTGCAGTCACACTGACGTTGTTGTGGTCTTTTGGTGTGTGTTGTGCTGGTATGGATGAACTACAGAGTGCTCCTGAGTGGTCAGAGGAGCTGATAAAATGGACCGTGAGTGTAGAAACAAGGACGTGGTCATATTGTTATGGCAGATTGAGTACAAATATGGTAGGTTTTTTGTTTATGTAAAGTTTACGAGAATCATCCCATCATAGAGAAGAACCGCGGCACATTTACCCACAGATGTTCCAACTGGACCTGTAGATCCTGCACACTCTGCTCCCATTGATGCTGGATTGGAGATAAATCTGGTGACGTTGCAGTCTGACGGAGATGTTCTTGGGAAACCCTCGCTGTGTATGGGAGCATTATCCTGCTGAAAGTGTCGGTTGGAGGCAACACATGGCTGCAGATTTCAACCTCTTCAGTCTAGATGGCGCTCAGGAGCTGCAACTGACCTTCTAATGCGAACCATAATTAATGTGTATAATACAAATAATGTCATGTGTATAATGTAAATAACATGCACAATGTGACAATCTACATAATATGAATTTAAATACTATATATAATCCACAGAATGTATATATATATATATATATTATAATATACAATGCAAATAATATACATAATATTAATAAACTATATACTGTATAGATGATGTAAATATTATATATAATGTATATAATGCATATATATATATATATATATATATATATATATGAATACAGTATAATGTAAATAATATATATAATGTGATTAATGTATATAACAAATATTATATAAATATTATTTATAGTGTAAGTATTGTATATAAATATATATAATGTGTATCATGATGATCAATATAGTGTATATAATGTAACTGTTGTATACAATGTATTTAACATACGTACATATATAAAGTAAGTATTGTATGTATATAAGTATTGTATGTGTATATCATTCAAATATATTATATAATCTGTACAATGTTACAATGTTGATAATCTATATAGTGTATGTAATGTATTATATATAATGTATATGATATGTGTGTGTATATAATGTAAGTGTTATATATAATGTATATGTGTGTGTGTATATTGTATATAATGTAAGTGTTATATAAAATGTATATGAAAGGTGTGTGTGTGTGTGTGTGTATAAGTAATGTAAGTGTGCTGTTGTGTACGCTGAGACTAAGCCCCGCCCCCTCGGCTCCGCTCCGCTCGGCTGGGCTCCGCTCCGGGTGTTAGAGCGCCCCCTTCAGAAAAAAGAGAAAGAAAGAGAAAAGTCTCCTCACCTGCTGAGCTCCAGCGTATCCCTCCGCAGGCTCAGTTTATTTTGCGGTGAAAAGCAGCTCCGTCGGGCGGTTGTAGCGCGCGAGCGCAGCCCGCAGAGCCCCGTTGGGCCCGGTCCGGTCCGGTTCGGTGCGGGCGGCGGCGGGGCCGCTCGGGAAGGCGCGGAACGCGCGTCGGTGCTGCGGCCGGAGGCGGCACTACTTTCTCTGGGCGTCGCTTTCCGGAGAGGAGGGTCGTGCTGCGGCCGCACTCAAACATGGCCGCCGTGCAGCGGGAGCTGGAAGTTTAGGCTCGCGGCGGGTTCGGCAGCAAAGCTCGCGTGTCCGGCGCTCGGGACGCGGCTCTGACGGCGGCGGAGACGGCGCGCGGGCGGCCGGCGCCCACTCACGCGTTTGGAGGGGTTTTGTTTGGCGGCGTTTTCTTTGTTTTTGCGGCTCCCACGGACTCCGACGGGCTCCGCGGCCGCAGAGCCGAGCGGAACGCCGCTTCGGGAGGGCTGATCCCGGTTCGCCGGCCTTTGATGGAAGCTGTTTTTCCGGACTCGCTGCAGCGGAGGGATATGAGTTGTTTACGGAGCGGCGTCGCTGGAAGAAAAGCCCTCCGCGCCGGGATGTAAACCCTCACGCTTTCGGGATGAAACGGAATAAAACGAGCTGAGGGGGTCGAAGCAAGTCGGGAATACGCTGTGGACGATCGCGCCGCGGATTTTCAGGCGACCAAACTGGATTTTCCTTGGCTTTTTGAAGCGCGGCTGTTGTGCTGGTGGAGCCCCGTGTGCTTTGCTCTGGCGCTCGCTCTCTCTCTCGGAGGGGAAAACGGTCCGACGCCCCCAAATCCCCCCTAAAGCCCCGGAAACGCTGAACTAAAGTACTGTCCCGCGTATTGACATGAAGGAAATGTCTAAACAGTGTTAGGGTTGAAGAGGTGAGTGGTTTATAGCTGGCAGTTTGGGCGAAATGACCACAAATCCGGCCTGAAGCCGAAGCGTCACGCACATTTTCTTTGTTTATTTGCCACATTTTGCTCTTTTCGCCGCGCTGTTGGCATTAACACTGCTCCAGACACATTCCTGCAGGTAGGCAGAGCGGGTTTGCCTCGGAAGCAGCCGGTTGGGGTGCTATTCCAGGCTTTCTTTGCTGTTTCCAAGTCGCTCGCAGCTCCGTTTGAGGAATCCAGGTCCAGGTTCTCTGACTCCGCTCCGTCATTTGGATCCGACCGCCTGGGCGGCTTTGTGATTGGCTGAGTCGCAGCGGAGCCGCAGCAGCAGCCGGAGCGAAATCCCGGAGCGGAGTCTGAGAACGTGGACCTGGTTTCCCCACCTCTACCTCCCCAACCAGCACAGAAAGCCTGGAAATCTGCTTTCACTCCAAATCTGGACATTTCCCAGCTTCACACCCTCTCCCACCCCTCACCACAACCCCCTGGGACCCCATCACAGCCCCCCCAACCTCCCCCCGCTCTCTCTCCACCCCATTTAAGGTGGACTTTCCCTCCATCTCCATCACCCACCTTCTTGATTCTATTGTTTTCTACCGACACCCCTGTTGAATTTCTCATTTCATAAGCACACCCCACACGTCCCAGCTTGTCCCCTCGGCACACAGCTCCCGAGCCCCCCGGAACAAAGGCAAAAGCTGGACATACCCCCTTGTGTGAACCAGTTGTGAAACAAAGGCTCTTGGCCTTCTCATCCACTTTCCTCCTTCTCCTCCTCCTCTTTGCACCTCGTAGAGTAGAACGCTGTGCCTTTCGGAGTTGGAGATACGGTTTTATCACGTGTGGAGCAAGTGAAGTTGTTCGGGCTCCACTTTTGAGGTTGCTGATGCTTCACCTCCCTGAGTTCCCAACGGGTTCCTGGTCTTGATTCCAGACCGTAAGCTTGGGTACATCCCTAAAGCTTGGGGTTTGAGGATGGACAGCAGTGTCCGAAGCTTATTTTGTTGTGAGATGTACGGTTCAATGAGTTCAACACGCAGACCGATGGTCACCGTCCCAATCAAACAGTAGGCTGGTAGGCCACCGCCGTCACAGTTTGAGCGTTTGGATAAATTTTTTCTTGGTGTCAGGCTCTGATCTTCTCATTTGCCACCCAGCATCTGCTGATGATGAGCCCTCTATCCAAATCCGGAATCGGAACGGTGCCGGGTTGGTCTCTAGGTGCAAAAATTACCAGTTCGAGAGCTTTTGCCAGCTAAGCTCATGATTCAGAGCATGCTGAGTCATGACGGCCAATGAAGAGAACCAGTTGAGGAGCCATGGCTTGATCAGTGGTTCTGAACCTCGACACCCACGCAGAAGCACTTGGGATCTTTGGGAATTCTATAGGTTTTAAACAGATCTACAGTTCTATGCAGGCCTTAAATGGGAATTCCACCGATGCTTCCAAATATCTTCACAACGTAAATGTTTTCTGACTTTGGTGAGAAATTCTCTGATCTAGAGAAACTTGCCCAGTTCTTGGTTGGTCATGAAAGGGAGCAGGTCTGAACCTGGAGTTCGGAGGCTATTTTGGGTCAGAGACGCTTTCTAGGAAAGACGATTGTTGTATTATATCCATAAACATGGTTAAGTGGTTCTGTGTGATGGGATGTTTTTATCGTTTTTAAAGAAAGAAACAAAAATGTTAAAAAAAATCGTAAAGTTTTTATGATTCGCTGCGACTTTTGTCATCGACTTTCTGTGTTAAACTGAGAACCTGTGGCTTCGCTGATGTGCTCAGATAGTTTATTAAACGTCCGTGTGTGTGTTGGAGATGGCGATCGAAATCCAGAGTCGCTACGTTTTTCTACCTGGTTTCACACCCGACTTCGACGTGTTCAGCGAGTTCACCATCTCCGCCAATCAAGGAAACCTGACCGAATGTAAATGCTGTGGCCACAGATGGGCTGATAGCCATGTTTGGACCTCGAGAGTAGGCTGGTAGTTTGTGCTCTTCAAAACGAGCTGCTTTTCATCAAAGCTTTTTGCTTAAATAGACTCTACAACCAACACCAACCCTGCACCTGGAGAACTACCTGTTCTAGATTCATCCCTAATCTACCCCACCTGATCCAACGAGTCACTGCTTTCAGAAGATCCCGGTTGGCTGAATGGGCCGTGGTAGATTTGGGTTTGAGCTGAAATCTGCAGAAGCCCCCCGGGAGCAGGGTGGGTGACCCCTGCTCTACACAGCTTCCCGTCACACAGTTTGAGCACTGGGGTAAATTCTTTGTACGGATTTGCCCCCAGCATCTCCTGCTGGTATGGGCCTTATGTACAAACACTGAATCATGCAAATTCTGGAAAGTTGGTGGAGTTCCCCTTTAAGGCTACAACGCAAGCAAACGGGGAAGGATTGATCCCATACTGTGGTTGTGAAGGTGCTGTGGTTGTGAGCTGGCCTTTTTGTGCGATTTAGTAAAATGCGTGACCTGCTCGCCCGGTCGAAGTGGTGGTCAGCGGTGTGTACGCAGTGTCCATTGTTATCCCGGCGCTCAGCCTCTTTGAGAGATGCATGGCTGGAAGCATGTGAGGTGTAATTGTTTACTCGTACAAAGCCCAGCTGAGGGAGGGATCCCGTGTAGTTCCCTGAAAAGGCAGTGCCCCGTTGGCGTCGTGCCCCATCAGCTGAATGAACAGGTGGGCCCGAGGCGTCACGCCAGGCCAGGAGAACTAAGGAAGCGCAGCCATCGCTCAACAGTGGCTTGTGTTTACTTCAGGCTGAAGCATCGCGGCGGCTCGCCGTGTCTGAGAGGACCTGTTGAGAAATGAGCTTTTGTTCGCGTCCTGGTTTGTCAGTGAAGGACGGTGGAACTGGGACGAGCCCTAAAGATTAAGACGTCAGAAGTGTGACGTCTGGAGCTGATCCGTGCGCTCGCTGAACTCCCGAAGAGCGTTGAGGTGATGCTGGACGGCGAGCTTTTCCTGTGTTTATGGATGTTCTCTTAGTGTGTGGTGATGATCGGCTTTGTGAAAAAGATCTGCGATCAGTTTACCTTTAACGCTGTAATCGAACAGGAGTTCAGTGTGATAATGTAATAAATATGTAATTAACGTTAATTACAGAGTATTCAGGAGGTCACGCTTTTCAGTGCTCAGTGAGCTGTTCAGTATCTGGACATTTATGGGTTCAGTTTGCTCCATTAACTATTACACAGCTACCGTGGTCTGTTCGGTGTCCACTGTGATGTCCACTTTGACTGGTGACTCCTCGACGTGCGTTTAAGGATGTGTCTGAAGCCGTGTTCGTCAATAACGAGGCGAAAAGCGAAAAATGGGGCGAATAAACAAAGAAAATGTGGGAGTCGCTTCGGCGTCGGGCTCGATTTGATCCTTATTCAGTGTCCATTATGAATTATTCAGAATTATACTGAATTGTTCAGTGTCCACTGTGAATTGTTCGAGAACCGCGGTGAGTGATTCAGTATGAATCGACTGTTTTTCTACGTTTATTAGTGTAAAGCTACAGTTATGAATATGGTTTGGGAATTCGGTCAAGAACTACGAAATCGGTTCATCTGCCCACAACTGAATTTCCTTATGAAATGAGATCTGCTGTCTGTGGTCCCGTAATTGGAGACGTGGCCGAGACAGTCGACTGTAATGACGTTGTGTTCAGAGTGACGTAGAGACACACAAGCACACCAGCTACCTCCAGGCTCTTCTTGTTGATGGGAGACAGCTTTTAGGACCTCCACGTAGAAACCTGCTCTAGAAGCCTCCATGGTTCTGTTTCCCTGATTAGATCAGTATGATGTGGACAGGTCCTTCAGTCCTGCATCGGTATCATTAGTGTCTCGCAGGACGCAGTAAATGTGTTCTGATTGGTTACTTTCTTTCTAGAGCTAAATATGTGACCTGATTTTTCTGTTCAGAATGTCATCAGAGGAGAAGATTCTGGACCCCTCTGACAAAGGATCCACGCCACCGCTCGGTGGCTCTGTGGCCACGCCCACTGGAAGCCCCGCCTCCACCGACAAGCGGCCCCGAGGCCGGCCTCGGAAGGATGCTCCATCCGCGGCAGCCCAACCAACCCCTGCGCTCAGACAGAGGAAGAAGTAAGTTCCACTTTTTATTTGATGGTTTCTGATTGAAGCTCATCTTCATCTTGATCTTCATCATGATCTTCATCATTAGCTACTAGCTCAGAGTCCTGATCTCACGGCCAGGCCGCAGCAGAAACTACTCGGTAGGACTGCGTGAATGGTAGTTGTGGAGCAGCTCAGGTGGGAACGGTCAGTCAGATGTGCTGCAGACATATGCATGATGTAAATGCAGGCATGCTGATTGGTGGCCATCCTCCATTCACTGTCAGGCTCATTAGCATATGGAGGTCAGCTGCCTCTCGCTGAAGGTGTGTTCTTTACAGGCATTATGGGGGTAAGGATAGTCCAGTGCTTCTCACTGATTGGGTGGTTGGGTGGTTGGTTTGTAAAGGCCGTAGGTCTGGGTGTAGGTATAGTGGTTGTTTGCCTGGGTTGTTTCTTCTCCATAATGGGAGAATCAATTGTTTCTGACCTCTGTGAGGTCTCTCTCTCTCTCCCTCTCTCTCTCTCTCTCTGCTTCTCTTCAGACTATATTCTCCTCCTTTCACCCTGATCTTCAATGATCAGGACCCCACAGGACCACCACAGAGCAGATATGATGTGGGTGGTGGTTCATTCTCAGCACTGCAGTCACACTGACATGGTGGTGGTGTGTTAGTGTGTGTTGCTGGTACGAGTGAATCAGACACAGCAGTGCTGCTGGAGTGTTTAAACACTGTGTCCACTCACTGTCCACTCTATCAGACACTCCTAACGAGTGTCTCCACCTTGTAGATGTAAAGTCAGAGTCAGAAGCTCATCTGTTTCTGCACAGTTTGTGTTGGTCGTCCTCTAGTCCTTCGTCAGTGCTCACAGGACGCTGTCGGCTGGACGTTTCTGGTTGGTGGACTGTTCTTGGTCCAGCAGCGACACTGAGGGGTTTAAACACTCCAGTAGCACTGTTTGTCTCCTGCTTACCGGAGAAGTGATTATGTGCATCAGTGTCTCCGGTCAAGGAAAAATGGACCATGGGCTGAAAGCTCACTGATGCTTATGGAGGTCCCACCTCACAACTGAAAGCATCTGCTGTAACGTTAGTCATGGTTCGGTGTGTGTGTGTGTGTGTGTGTGTGTGTGTGTGTGTGTGTGTGTGTGTGTGTGTGTGTGTGTGTGTTCAGTCGACGTCATTGGTCCAGCGTACACTCTGTGTATCCGTGCTTGGAGACTGTGGTTCGATCCCCAGACTGAGTGACTGTGCCGTCCTACACCATTAAGAGTCCTTGGACGAGACTCCTCCTAACGCTGCTCTGACGCCGCTGTAATATGAGAAACCCTGTACGTCGCTGTGGAGCGTCAGCCTCTGCTCGATCCGTCACGGAATATGAGAAGTCTGGATTTTCCTTTTGGCTCAAGCAGCAGAAAGGGGGTAAAAGTGTGTCCTACCGTGTGACTTTCGCATGTTCACACTGTGATGACCGTGCTTAATGTGTGTGTATGAAAAACCTGTATCTCCAAAATGCAACTTCACAGGAGAAACACACAAACGCTCGTCACTGTAAGTCAGTGTAACGTTTGCGTAATTAAGTCCTTTTCGAGCATTTCTATTGGTCCTTTCATCCAGGGTTGTTTGTCCAATGCACAGAGCAGCTGCACGATTCATACCGCCGAGAACAATAAAAATGGAGATGCATGGTTTTCACTGGACAGCAGCTGTGTGTGTGTGTGTGTGTGTGTGTGTGTGTGTGTGTGTGTTCATCTGCTCCAGAGTGTCCTATTCTATTGGCAGTACTTCTCTACACGGACTAGACGAGCTGTGTGTGCGTTTGCACCTCTGTGTCAGCAATGGGTGAATGCATTCATTAGTTCCACGTAACTAGTGATGTTGCTCATCAGAAACGCTGTAAAGCGGCTGAGTCCTGGCTGTTGTGATGTCGCGGGTCTCATCGGGAGATGATGATGGTCTGCAGGCTCTTCCACTCCGTTCCGGTGATCCACTCCGGATCTTCACTCCGGCCCGTGTGCTGGCACTACTTCGAACAACAGGGTTTTTTTCCCTTCCTCTCCACAGCGGGATCAGGGGGATAAGTTATAGGGCTCTGGGCTTGGGGGGTTGGGTGCCCGAGCAATCTAAAGGGCGCTTTCCCGCTGACCACCACGGCCAGCAGATCCAGCTCATGGAGCGAGGGGTCTGATTGATTGGCCGGTAGCGCGGTCTGCCAGTCTGGGAAAGTGGACGGCAGGGTGGGTTTGTGTTTAAGGGGATTGTAGTGGATTAAAAATAACAGTTTATTATGGGGTTGTTTGGGCTTATTGGATGCTTAGAACCTGATTCTTGTGGAGAACCTCTTATGGAGAACCTCAAAGCTGGGTTGTAATGAGTCGTTTCAGTACTACGTTATTTTCACGCGATTATTACATAACGAGTCCACGTTTATTATATTGGTGTGAGACGTCCTTTAGTGCGAGATATTAAAGAGGACTTTACTAAAATTATTTTTATTAAAATAAAAACGGGAGAAAGTAGTGCCGGCCGATACAACCGCAAATCAACACCGCGATTGAACATTTTACCTCGATTACGATTCATGAACCTTTGTGTGTCCATATGTGTCCAAATGACTGACACGGACACTGGACGGGGCGGAGTCACGTGGCTACACGCGATATGTTTTTAAGGGGTACACGAAGGTCTCCGATTTCTTTAGTGTTCTAAGCATTAGGTGTCCTAATCTTTCACCACCAGTGTAATCGGTTCTGGGTAAGTTCCTCCAGAATCGCACAGTTCCCATCAAACCCAACCTCAACGACCCTGTTTCCGTGCCAACTGTTTAATTATGCAGAACTTTAAGAGCTGATACCGTGTGTAGATGGCGAGCACATGCGTGGTTCTCTTTAAGTTGTCTCTGAAGCCAGACAGAAGCTGATGTCTGTCTGGGAACACGATACATTTTTAATCTCGCGGCTGCCGCTTGCATCATGCCAGGGTTGGCTGCCTCACTTGGCATGCTTCTGCGGTGCCAGTGTCCGTTCAGTCGCTGCGGCTGTTAAAGGGCGACTGGAACGCGTGGCCTCTCGGACGAGTGCTCTGAGCAGTGAAATCTGAAGGCGGAGTACAACAATGTTAGTGGGCGGGGTTTAAACACAAGTTAAGTACAATTTTACTTACGAACGAATTCTTTAAAATCCGTACTGTGTTTTTGAGAGTCAGTACTGTTCCACGTCTTGTGCAGGTATGTTCAGGCTGCAGGTTCTATATTAGGGTTCTGAGGTAATGAAAACTGTTTGTAAGAAACTGGTGTGTGTTGGCAGCGCCATGGTAACGAGCATCAGACTGCAGTGTTGCTGGAGGCAGCCCTGTGTGTGCAGCGGCCTGTCAGAGCAATGTCGAAACACCAGCTTCAGAGAGCGAGGGAGCGCGTGAGGGGTTGAGCTGGTGCTGGTCAATATATCCACACACACACACACACACACACACTCATCAGTTCACTGTTCTGAGTGATGAATGTGCTGTTGCCGTCATCGAGTCGTGTACATTTAATTAGTGTTTAAATTTTACCCCCAACCCCCCCCAAAACACATACCTTTTTAAAGGGTTCTATAAAGAACCAGTGTGAAACAGTCTTTAATTTTGAACTTTTTGGTCCATTTCCACCAACAAAAATAGGTTCTAGAACCTGAAAAGTTCATTAGTAGGAACCAAAATTAGTAGGTTTTACAGCTCGAACTGCTGTGGGCGTGGCTAGTAGTACAGGAGCAATGACATACAATTAATCACATACAGTGTCTTCCTCTACGTCTCCTTATTGAAAAACATTGCCATCTTCTGACTTCCGTTTACTGACCCTGTGCTGCCCCTCTGTTGATGACGTATACTGTGACGTCTCCTCAGTTCCACTAAATCTGCTGTAAACGTAGGCTGGTTCACTGAAAAACACCAAGGTTCCAGCTGCAGGAATGGTGTAGAACAACCCAGACTGGATATCGAAACCCAGTCTCGCTCATGGTGGAGCTCACTGGCAGGTAGTGGTGTTCTGGAGTGGAATATTCACCAACCCTGGGAATCGAGCCCCAGTCTGTTGCAGGGAAGGGTGGTGTTATCCACTACGCTACCCCACAAAACACGGAAATAAAAAAGAAAAATGGTGCGCTATCTATACCTTTATCTCTCTCTCTCTCTCTCTCTCTCTCTCTCACAGGAGTCGAGGTCGGGGGAAGGCCGTGGTTGATGATGAAGACAGTGCAGACGGGATGGAGGCAGCAGAGTCTGGAAGCACACAGGAGCCAGGTGAGCGTGGGACGATCACTCTTTTCCTCGTTTGGACTGCAGTAATGAATCTGTAATGAATGAAGGACATTCTCTTAACCTGGGAGCAGAAACGACGGCGTGTTAAAGGGGAACACGGGATTGGTGATGGGAGGGTAGATCTTTAGGAATATATTTGATTGAATGTTGAGTCTCAACAGCCAAGAGAAATCGATGTGTTCGTGTGGGATTAGAAACCGAGGCTGCCTCTGGATGAGCGAAGTGAGAAGATGGATGCTGACGAGGTCTTTCAGTGTTTATCCAGCCTTTGTCAGGGTGTGATTTGCAGTTTCATACGTTGTTAAATCACCTTCTTAAATCCCAGTTTTACCCCCGACCCCATCAGGACTGTCCCCCATCACGTAGGATGATCCGGACACTAGGAACAGTTTTGCTCTCTCAGACTCCGGTTGCTGATGGCAAGCAACATGAACTGGGATTCGAACCTGCGATCGTCGGACGATCGCGAAAGCACATTGGATTGCTTACAGACCAGTGTTCCGTTAATGAGGCAACCAGTGGTTCTACCTTTCCTGAACACACACTCCGGAGCTCTATTCCAACAGGATGACGCTCGTCCACACACTGCTGCTGTCTCAAGATCTCGTCTTGAAGACACAGATACTACGCCGTGGTCAGTCTCATCTCCAGACCCGTCCCTGATTGAAAATGTGTGGACGCTATTGGACGCTCTATCAACACTCCACCCCTACCACACCATCTGCAGAACTGAGTGAGAACATTCAAGCTGCATGAGATGGATCATCACAGGACACCATTAGGAACCTCTACACCTCCATGCAGAGACGTCTGGCGTGTTGCGTTAAACCCGACGCCGTCCTGAGAGACACCACTTCTGTATGAGTAGATCAATAAATATTGATCAGATCAGACTACAGTTATCATCAGTTATTGATCCTGATCACCTTCATCTTCCTTCACTACAGAACTGCAGTCCCACACGTCCTTCTGGGTGCAGCTGTTTTTTGTTGAGTGTATCTAGAACCGAAATGATTATCCGTTCCAAAATAGATTAACTTCAATCGCCAGGTGATACATTTTTACCCTCCCAGTAAATCTGACACTGCTTTATCTAGCCTTGCCTAACTTAACCCCAAACCGAGAGCCTCGTATATTACTGCCCCTCTCGCAACCACTCCTACCACCCCCTCTCTCGCCTCCACTCTCTCTGTTTCACCTCCTAAGCCCCTCCATCCGTTTATTCTTCCAGCCCCCTCCCCTCCCCCTTGGCCTCAGAGCGCCGCACTGAACCAGCCGGGCCTTTTCCACCGTAAACAAAATCACAACTTGGAGGGCTGAATTGATTTTTCCCCCCATCCCCCCAACTCGGCCGTGCAGCCGCTCTGACTCAACGCTCCGGCTGCAGAGGAGGGGCTTTCTCAGAGCCTTGCCAGCGAGCGGTCCTCCAGCAGGATTGATGAGGTTTTTTCGGCCGGGCTCCACGCCGCTCCACTCTTACACTCTAATTGAAAGGATTTGACTTCAGCCACAGCGCTGCCGTCGGGATGCCCTCTCCCTCTCGTTCCGTCTCTCTCGCTCTCTGTGCGAGATTGAGGTAAAGTGGGAGGCAGCAGAAGCCTGATGTGCTGAAAGCTTTTTAATATCTCATCTTGCGCCCTGTTTTCCGTCCTCTCCGCCGTTCCGGGCTGCTCGTTTGGATTTGGTGGCTTGTCGTGTGACGGCTGCTTCAGGGCCGTTGAGTTGAGTGAGCGTTTACATCTTTAAATGAAGTGAACTCTAGAAGTAACCCTGGATACTGAGCTGCTCTAGCTAATGTTGACTAGATATTAAACGCTCCAGCTGACGTTGCCTGGATGGTAACTGCTCAAAAGACATTGACTAGATGGTAACCACTCTTGATGACGTTGGCTGGGTGGTAGCCGCTCTAGATGACGTTGGCTGGGTGGTAGCCGCTCTAGATGACGTTGGTGTGGGTGGTAACCGCTCTAGATGACGTTGGTGTGGGTGGTAATCGCTCTAGATGGTACTGGCAGGGTGGTAACTGCTCTAGATGACATTGGCTGGGTGTTAACCGCCCTAGATGACGTTGGCTGGGTGGTAACCGCTCTAGATGACGTATGCGTGGGTGGTAACCGCTCTAGATGACGTTGGCGTGGGTGGTAACCGCTCTAGATGAATCCTTAAATTTGGTTTCCTCATACATGTACATTCCTCTCTTCCCCCTCTCTCTTAGACTGTAAAGGTCAGCCGGAGGACGGTGAGGGCAGTGCTGCAGTGTCGTCGCTTGGTGGAGAGGAAGAGGAGCAGTCTTCATCGCCACCCGTTTCTCCACACTCGGACGCAGAAACATCAGCAGCTTGTGGACGAACCGAGAGCAGGTCAGAGGCTCGCACTGCACTGACTCACTGCCTCACGAGGCAGGAGAGTGTGTGAGGATCTGAATGTGTTTGAGTTCGTGAGTGAGAGACGTTGGCGATGTGTCTGACCTTTTGACCTCTGCCTGATTCACTGCAGCTGGTTCAGATCACGTCCTCGCTGTAGGACACATCTAAAGCGTATAGGTCGATATGGAGGTGCACACGTTTCAGGACACAGTAATGCAGATTTCTCTTGTCTGTTTTGGGAGGATGTTGGACAGCATTTTGGAGACCACTGCTATGTTGTAACACTGTAGCAACCACCTGGTATACCTTAGCACCACCCCAACAGTGCCATGGTTTAGTAGATGTGCCATCTATGGTTGTTGCTAGGATGGCACTACAGCTTACATCTTGTAATTCTCAGCAACCACCCACGATACCATAACACTAAATAACAGTTTGTTGTCATAGCAACTAGATAACACTTCCATGCAATCTTCCAGCTGCCACCAGGGATATTGTAGTGACAACAAAATATTTTCACTACGCTTGTGTCCTATGCGCACCTTAGAAACCCCCTTGTGGCCCCCTAGCAACCACCTGGGATAAGCCCTCCCCTACTTGACTGTAGTTGCTTCATGTTCTTTGTGATTCAGATGATTTTTAATAGATGCCTTTGTACTTGCCCCGCCTCTTTTTGGTTATAAAACGTATATAAACGTACTTCATGGTTCTAATGGCTGCAGATGGCTGTTTGGATGGTACGCTTCTCCGTTGTTGGACGGTGTAAACGAGATTGCAGAATGTATTATTCATTATTAAACCATTCTTTAATTAACGTCTGTGTGCCGCCGTGTAAAAATCAGCGCCGTCAATTATCACCGTTTATCAAGAGCCGCGCAGACGCTTTAAATGTCAGCGGGGGGTTAATGTACTCCGTGCTGGGTGAACACTTCGTACGGTGTCTGTGGGGTGCTGGGGGTGCTGGGGGTCTTCCTTGTATGTTTGAGGGTGTAGGATGGTCTCGTGTCTGTTTAGAGATGGTGTACAGACTGAACAGGGTCATGGACCAAATCAATAAAAAGAGGTTCAAGATTTTACAGGTTGTGTTCTGATTGGCTGCCCTGGATTGTATGGTAACCACCTGATCAGCCTACAGCAGGGTAGCCCCGCCCATTCCCATGGCAGTGGGGTGGAGTGTTATCTTGAGTTATTGGGATGACGTTGCACTGACTTTATCCCAGAATCCACAGGGAACACAACAGCGACCACGCCGTTCTGACATCGTTACACCTAAACAACACCCCTGCAACCACCTAGTAACACCCTGGCAACTACATAGTTCCATAGTAACATCCTTGCAAAGTCATTACCACTAAACACCCCTGCAACCATCTGGTAACACTATAGCAACCACCGTGAAGACTGTAGCAACTACATAGTTCCATAGTAATAACCAATAAGCAATACCATGGCAACCACATTGTACACCACAACATCTACGTAGTTCCAGAATAACAGCCTTGCAACTTTGTTACCACTAAGCAGTACTAACCCTAAATCCTCCTAGCAACACTGTAGCAACAACCGTGAACACTGTATATATGGCTATATGGTTCCGTAGTAACAACCTAGCAACCACCTGCCCCTCTAACCAGGAACATGGAGGATATGCCCTTTAATACAGACTGAATTAAAGACTGTGTGTGTGTGTGTGTGTGTGTGTGTGTGTGTGTGTGTGTGTGTGTGTGTGTGTGTGTGAGAGAGAGAGACAGAGAGAGACATAAATGAAAGTGGATTCTTCTCCAAACAGGACAGTCTCTAATGAACCCGTGTGTTTGCTCATGTTCTCGGCTGCATGTGTCTAAACACACACACACACACACACACACACACACACACACACACACACACACACACACACACACACACACACACTCTAAATCCAATATGAGAGCAGATAAAGGTCGTAGGTAAGGCGCAGTGTACTCGGCGTGAGTGTCGGGCTGACCGCTGTGTGGACGAAGTCCGATAATTAGATCTACAGATTTGCTTCCGTTCCTCATTAACAGCTTCCACACAGAACAGCTTTCTTTCTCAGTTTATTTATTTATCCGTCCATCTTCACCGTCCCTCCTTCTTCAACCCCGTAACCGTGGAGGGATTTCTCGCGGAGATCTTTCTGACCTGAACTTCGTTCAGTCATATTTCATCATCGTTTTATCAGAAACTGACGTTTTGATAAAATTATTTGGCTGAAAATTGGTGCAGCTTCTTCAAGATCTAACCCTGTGTGTGTGTGTGTGTGTGTGTGTGTGTGTGTGTGTGTGTGTGTGTGTGTGTGTGTTTCTCCTGCAGTGAGCAGCTGTGTGCGCTCTGTAACTGCGGCGCTCGCAGTCTGCTCGGTCAGGGCGAGCTGAAGCTCTTCAAGGCCACGCCGGGCTTCCAGGCCAGAACGGACGGACGCAACCATGACGACAAGAGCACAGCTGCCAGCCAATCAGGGAGGAGCAGAGGCCCGGAGAGGTGAGGCGATTGGCGGAGAGCTGGCAGGGCTGTTGGGTTTGGTTGGGAAGCTGGTCTGCTGAGAGTTTACTGGGGGAGTTTACTGGAGCTTTACTGGGTTGAGGGGTGGACCCAGTGTAAGGTTCCCCTGCAGGCCTGGTTGGTTTACAGTAATGGGTCAAAAGTATTGGGACACTTGATCATTCATTGTTTCTTCTGAAATGAAGGGTTTTGAAGAGTTTCTCCTGCTTTTGTTGGAGTAACTGTCTGTACTGTCCAGAGGAGACCTTCTAATGATGATCATCACCCCACCTCATCCCCAACTCCCTTATGGGATGGAGCTCCATCATTCCAGAGAACAGTTCCACTGCTCCACAGCTCAATGCCACGGCATGGTGCCAATAGGTTCATGCTCCAGGGTGTCCTATTCTATTGGCAGTACTTGTTAAGCAGTTGATTAGTTGAATCGAGTGTGTTGGGAGCAGTGACAGGGGGTGCCTCTAGGAGCAGGACTGAGAAATGGTGCTCTAAAGGGACTAAAAGCTGTGGTGTGCATTTGCACATCTGTGTCAGCAGTGGGTGCAACTTAAAGAGCAATGCAAGTGAGCTTCTTTTAGCACCGCCTCCTTTCTCCATGCGCTTTGGAGACCACGCAAGAACGTTCTCTCCGCTGGATATTAGTGACAGATACTCGGATGTCCAGTATGGCCCAGTTTCACGTCCCTCTTCACCATCCACTGTAATCTGGAGTAGATGGAGTCCAGTCCCTCCAGTCCTTCCCACACAAAGGAAACTGGAGCCACCTCCAGACGCTCCGACGGCTCCATCTCTTTCCGAACGCTTTTCCAGCTCCGGTTTAGGCTGTGATCTCGCCAGCAGCTATGTGAAGTCCCTCAGGGTGAGATGTGAGCGGCCGGACCCAGCGTGAGCTCGGCCCAACAAAGGCCCCCCCCCCGACCTCCCTTGGACAGCTGCCTAATTTGTCTCAGCTCTTTGGAGCCAATCAAGCGTCTCCCGGGGGCCTCGGTGACGTAATGCCCAGCGAGCGTAGCGTTGGCCGCCGGCCAGCCTGGCCTAGCTTTGTCATCACCAGAGCTGCACAAGCGGCCGGCGGGTTTCACTGCAGACCAGACGGAGAACGAGAGGAACACAAAAGATCAAACCATCTCTGCTGATATTTTGAAGCGGGTAGTTCTGCGGTCGTCCACCTTTGCTGCAGTGACGACTCTGTTCTTCAGGGAGGGCTTTACCCTAAATTTGAACATTGTTCTGCTGGTTTGGTTGCATCCAGCCACGTGATGAGATCACCAGTGAGGTGAGGTTCTGATGTTGGATGATCAGTTCTGCCACTCCGACTCCAGAGAACCTTGTGTCAATGCTGGGTTTTATGTCCAGAGCTCGTCCAGAACGTTCCGTTCTGTTAGCTTTTCCGTGGGAAGTAGGGACAGTTGTGCAGATGAATTCACCGGTTAGAAGCTTCCTCTCTGGCCACTTTATTGGAAACACCTACAGTCGTGTGAAAAGTTTAGGACACCCCATAAACACCGTGTTGAAACTTCAACGTAAAAGTCTTTTTGGTGCTTTTTCTAAAACGAAATTAATAGAAATGCATTTTTTTCGGGTCCCCTGTTCCCTAATATCTGTATCTCCTCCTTTGGCTGAAATAATGTGAGTTAGATGTTTCTAGAACCGTCTACCGTCTCTGACATTGACTAGAAGAACGACGTTCCCACTCCTCCATGTTCTCTGGAGGACTTCAACTTTTTTGACCGCAAGGATTTCCTCCTTCAACACCACCTTTTGAGGGAACTGCAGAAGGTATGGAGGTAGAAGAGTGGGAAGGAGATATTAGCCGTGGTGCCAGGCCAGCCAGGTCTGGGGTTAATGTCTGATGAGATGTGAGAAGAGCGAAGGCGTCTCCGAAAGCAAACAGCGCAGTAAATGTCAGCGCTTTGGCGTGGCCTTTCAGACGGAGTTGATGGACAGCGCTTTGCATTCGCGTTCGTCTGAATATGCTCCGTCTGCTGGCTCTCCGTCACAAGCTCTCGGCGAGAGGAGAGAGTGTTAATTCTCACTTGACATTCAGAGGCTGCAGGCTTTGACTCATAACCGCTTTAATTTAGCTGCGAGGAGCTGCGAGGAGCTGCGAGGAGCTCCGACTCGCCGTGACGTCACTGATTGATAAGCCAGTCACTGAGAAATGACTCGAAGCAGAAACCCGTACGCCGTCGTTATCTGCACACGGGACCGTGGGCAACTAGCTCTGTTTACACTGATCAGCCATAACATTATGACCATCTTGTTTCTCCTCTCACTGTCCATCCTATCACCTCCTTCTCTGCACACTTCATTCTGCTCCTTTCACCCTGATCTTCAGTGATCAGGACCACCATGTGGGGTCTGGTATGAGTGGATCAGACACAGCAGTGCTGCTGGAGTGTTTAAACTTTCACATGCAGCAACATATCGGTTATCTTGAGCTCAAGGTAGGGGTTTCTAATAAAGTGGCCGGGGAGAAGAAGTAAAGGCTGAGCTGCTGAGTGCAGGTGAGATCTGTGACCTTTATGATGTTGTTGTTGTTGTTGTTGTCTTAACCTTCTGGCCGTCTTGACCTACATCTCTTCTGATTCCTTCTTCTCTTTATTTCAGTGCTGGATCTGACGACGCAGGCAGCAGGTCCTGGAATGAGCTCCACCACGTGGGTCTGCCAGACGACATAGACGTCCAGTCTCTCTTCGACGAGTCGGGTAAGGACACGTTTCACCGATGTTCACCAAGATCGTCCGTTCAGACCCAGACTTCTAAACGATGCCTTTCATCACGAGCGTGACGTGTGTAGTGTGATGATGGGACGCAGACGGGTTCCGTTCCAGGTCGTAAGCCTTATATTGGACGGTTTGGTCCATTTCCTACTAAAGTAGGTTTCAGAACCTGAAAAGTTCGTTCACAGCAGTAACCGAACATTAGCTGGAACCGCTGTGGGCGTGTCTAGGAGCAAAGACCCGTCATTCGTCTCGCGCAGCGGCTTCTTCGACGTCTTCGTATCACCAAACGTAGAAGGTTGACTTCGTGGAGACGTTGGTCCTGATCATATGTGTCCTCTGTGTGCAGGTCAGTGTTGGGCACATCAGCAGTGCGCTCTGTGGTCAGAAGGTGTGTGCCAAGCAGAGGACCAATCACTGCTCAACGTGGACAGAGCCATCCACTCAGGGAGCACAAAGGTGAGCTTTCACCAACATGGAATTGTTTTTCACTATTAAGGAACCTGTTCGTCGTCTTCACTGTGGCGATGAGTGGCTTCGGGGGTCCGTTGCCATGACAACACAGCCATTTTATTTACTGTGTAATCCCACCTGGAGCTTCACGTGTCTTGTATATGATGGTAAAATCAGATGTCCCTCCACCATTTTAACACTTTTTAGACCCGAAATCTTCTCAGAAGTCAGTAAAACAGTGAGTCGGGCATCAGACGGTGTTTATTCATAAGCGTTCGGTGTCAGAACTTTCTGTGAGGAGCTTTCAGAGGTTCGGACGTCTGCTTCCGTTCTGAGGACGTCACTGCAGCCCAGTCACACTTTTAAATCAGTGTGAGTGTGTGTGTGTGAGTGTGTGTGTGTGAGTGTGTGTGTGTGAGTGTGTGTGTGTGTGTGTGAGTGTGTGAGTGTGTGTGTGTGTGTGTGTGTGTGTGTGTGTGTGTGTGTGTGTGTGTGTGAGTGTGTGTGTGTGAGTGTGTGAGTGTGTGAGTGTGTGTGTGTGTGAGTGTGTGTGTGTGTGTGTGTGTGTGAGTGTGAGTGTGTGTGTGAGTGTGTGTGAGTGTGTGTGAGTGTGTGTGTGTGAGTGTGTGTGTGTGTGTGTGTGTGAGTGTGTGTGTGTGTGTGTGTGTGTGTGTGTGTGAGTGTGTGTGTGAGTGTGTGTGTGAGTGTGTGTGTGAGTGTGTGTGTGAGTGTGTGTGTGAGTGTGTGTGTGTGTGAGTGTGTGTGTGTGTGAGTGTGTGTGTGAGTGTGTGTGTGTGAGTGTGAGTGAGTGTGAGTGTGAGTGTGTGTGAGTGTGAGTGTGTGTGAGTGTGAGTGTGAGTGTGTGTGAGTGTGTGTGTGAGTGTGTGTGAGTGTGTGTGTGAGTGTGTGTGTGTGTGTGAGTGTGTGTGTGAGTGTGTGTGTGAGTGTGTGTGTGTGTGTGTGAGTGAGTGTGTGTGTGAGAGTGAGAGTGTGTGTGTGAGAGTTGGAGGCACAGACTGTTTCCTTCCCGTTCTGTCCTGCGTTCTTCTAGTGGAGCTCCTTTGCGCTGCTCTCTGCTGTCTGTTGCGTGTGGAGGTTCTGGAGATAAAGGTCGCCGCTGATCGGCTGGTCTGCTTGGCCGCAGAACAGAAAGGTCACAGAGCTCAACGAGGCTGCCGACGCCTCAAACCTAACACACACACACACACACACACACACACACACACACACACACACACACACACATAGTTTGAGAGGAGCAGCCTTTAACCATACAGAGAAACAACTGACAAAGATGAGCCTCCTTGACTGGTTCCGTTGGATTCAGAACGACTGGGATCTTGCCACAGTGACCAGTCGCTGTTCCCCAGAACCCTAAGGAACATGGAGAACGAGGGTGCTGGAAGACTGCTGGTGTTGCTCTTTAGTGGTGTCGATATTAAGTTCAACCAGTCTGACCGTTTCCCTGCTGACCTCTCCCACCAACAGTGTGATTCCGTCTGCAGAACGGCCGTGGGACGAGGGTTCTTTATTCCACTGTTCTAAAGGGTTCTGCAGACTGTTGTCCTGAAAATCCAATGAGCTCAGCAGTTCTTGAAACACTCAAACCAGTACTGTGATGCCATTTCCTAATCACTGGGATTGTGTTCGTCCACAAGCTGCTGGACCGTTCGGTAGGAGAACCCGTGTTCCTAATGAAGTGGACGGTGAGTCTAATTAGGCCTGAGTCGTAATGAAAATAAAGAATATGAGTCTGAATCGTGATGAGAAGACGTGTCCGGCCCTTTCTGTTTGTTTGAATTCATTAGTCTGGACGTGTCGGACATTATTCTTTCCATTGAGGTAAATCGGCTCCAGACTGACAAGCAGCAGACCGATCGGTCATGGTCTCCTCTCGTGGAGAGTAATTAAGATTAGACTGACCGCCAACATGGCGTCCCAATTACAGAGCGAGTCGCTGGCGAAGTGCTTTACAGGACAGGCTGTCTGAGTGAAGCTTACTGTCCCTTTAAGATTGATCTGTCAGTCATTGTGGTTCTGATTGGCTGCCCTGCCGTGTGTGGGTAGGTGGACACACACTGATCAGCCCTAACATTATAACCACCGGCGTGATGGTTGTGTCGGCCCTCTCTCGAGTGTCTGACACCAAGACCTTCACGTTCTGTAGGAGGTGGCGCCTCCATGGACACTTTTCAACCCAAAGGACTGGTTCCGTTCTGGCTCTTTAGAACATTGGTGCTTTACAGCGAACGTTTTACAGCAGTTTTAGTGGAACCGAGGACACGTCACTGAGTCCAACGGAGGACGCTCCGAGAGGTTTCCATGATCTGTAGTCACATAAGTAATCTCTGTCTCTCTCTGTCTCTGTCTCTCTCTCTGTGCAGCATTGTGCATATTGTAAGCGCCTTGGAGCATCCATCAAGTGCTGTGAGGAGGGCTGTGGCCGCTCGTACCATTACCCGTGTGCGGGGGGCGCCGGAACCTTCCAGGACATCAGGAAGCTTTCTGTCCTCTGCACCGAGCACGTCCACCTGGCCCTCAGCAAATGTAAGACAGCACCTCACCTGCAAGATGTTCGGGTATTTTCTGACTGATGGAATTTACAGATGATATTTCAACTTTTATTCGAGCAGTGAACACAGGGCTGTAGAACCTCCAGCATGGAGCTGCGGAACTAATGGAGCTCCGTCCAGCACCTTTGCTGTTCACAGCAGTGCTCCAGAGACAGTTCCTCTAACACAAGCAGGATGAATGTCCAGTGAATGAGCAGGATTCCTATGTGGTCAGCTGCTCCCTAACCTCTGTCTGTCTCTGCCCCACAGCTGCCGAGGAGGCAAACTGCGTGTTGTGCGACAGGACGGGGGACCTCCTGGACCAGCTGTTTTGCACCAGCTGCGGCCTGCATTACCACGGTCTGTGTCTGGACATCAGTGTGAGCCCTCTGATGAGGGCCGGCTGGCAGTGCCCGGAATGCAAAGTCTGCCAGACGTGCAAGTGAGTGACAGTGTAATAAAATACACCTTAATGCCGTTGACAGCACAGCACAACAACATTACTGATGATAGAAAACAGGGACAAATTAGTTCTGAGTCACGTAGAATAGCAGCGGCTCTTATTCAGTCACGAACGACGAGTCCGGGTGTGGAGGTACAGCATTCCGCACCAAGTTCAACACACGTCCAGAAGGTCGGATCACCTTTGGTCTTCTTTACAGACACTTTAACAGACCAACGTTCCGTTAAAGACGTCCTGCAACCAGTGGTTCTACCTTTTCTGAACACACACTCCGGTGCTCTATTCCAACAGGACGACGCTCGTCCACATTCTGCCGTCTCAAGGTCTCGTCTTGAAGACACAGATACTACGCCGTGGTCGGTCTCATCTCCAGACCTGTCCCTGATTGAAAATGTGTGGACGCTATTGGACGCTCTATCAACACTCCACCCCTACCACACCATCTGCAGAACTGAGTGAGAACATTCAAGCTGCATGGGATGGATCCTCACAGGACACCATTAGGAACCTCTACAGCTCCATGCATGCGTTAAACCCGACGCCGTCCTGAGAGACACCACTTCTGTATGAGTAGATGACGATGAGTTGCTGTCCAGTACAAGCGATAACAATAGCAGTTCTGTTGGTCATCAGGACCTTTCGACTTTCCCTCACCCTAACCGAGAACCCGCTGCTTCACAAGGTGGTTCTGTCTGACTTGCTGTTCGTCTTCTTTCTCAGAAACCCTGGCGAGGACACGAAGATGCTGGTGTGCGACATGTGTGATAAAGGCTATCACACCTTCTGTCTGCAACCTGTGATGGACTCCATCCCCACCAACGGCTGGAGGTGTAAGGTACGAGCAAAGTCCAGTGGAACTGTAACGCTGTTACTTCCACTTTCCATGTGATTGGTTTCAGTGGATACGGTGGATTAAAGATGGTGGAATTATGGAGTTTTATTAGACACGAAAACTGATCAGGACCACAGCAGTGCTGCTGGAGTGTTTAAACCCTGTGTCCACTCACTGTCCACTCTGACACTCCTACCGAGTGTCTCCACCTTGTAGATGTAAAGTCAGAGACAGAAGCTCATCTGTTTCTGCACAGTCTGTGTTGGTCGTCCTCTAGTCCTTCATCAGTGCTCACAGGACGCTGCTCACAGGACGCTGTCAATTGGACGTTTCTGGTGGGTGGACTGTTCTCGGTCCGGCAGTGACACTGAGGGGTTTAAACACTCCAGCAGCACTGCTGCGTCTGATCCACTCGTACCAGCAACACACACTAACACACCACCACCATGTCAGTGTGACTGCAGTGCTGAGAATGACCCACCACCCACATCATAGCTGCTCTGTGGTGGTCCTGTGGGGTCCTGATCATTGAAGATCAGGGTGAAAGGAGGAGAATAAAGTCTGCAGAGAAACAGATGAACTACAGCCTGGAATTATAGAACCACAAAGAGCTCCTGTATGATCAGAGTCTGGTTAGGAGAACGTCTCCGAGCTGTGTGAGTGTATGACGGAGGGACTGATCGTGTGTGTTCTGTTTCAGAACTGCCGGGTGTGTGTTCAGTGCGGCACACGGAGTAGCACTCAGTGGCATCACAACAGCCTGCTGTGCGAGAACTGTGGTGGTCAGCAGGGTCCAGCCCAGCACTGCTCTCTGTGCACCAGCAGCCTGGACCCTGAAATCCACAAAGACCTGCTGTCCTGCCAGCACTGCAAAAGGTACAGCACACACACACACACACACACACACACACACACTGATTGGGTTTACTCTTTGGCCGCCCACCCTTCTCTCAGCGGATGGGAGTCTTTAGAAGTGCTTCCACGGATGTTTTCCCTAATTACGTCCACTGGGATTCAAACGTCCTCGTCCAGATCTTTTACGGAAGTGCTTTAAATATATGTTTACGTTTAATATTCTTTTATTTATGGTATCATTCTCATCTCTTCAGATGCTGAGACATTTATTACATAGTAACTAACTGTATTACCATGATTAGAATCGAGTTTTTGGGACATTATTTATATGGAAAGGACAGTTTTTCCTTGTATACTCGAAGAATGGTTTCACAAACAGCTGCACCCAGAAGGACGTGTGGGATTGCAGTTCTGTTGAGAAGGAAGATGAAGGTGATCAGGATCAATAACTGATAACTGTAGTCTGATCTGATCAATATTTATTGATCTACTCATACAGAAGTGGTGTCTCTCAGGACGGCGTCGGGTTTAACGCAACACGCCAGACGTCTCTGCGTGGAGTTCTAGAGGTTCCTAATGGTGTCCTGTGATGATCCATCCCATGCAGCTTGAATGTTCTCACTCAGTTCTGCAGATGGTGTGGTAGGGGTGGAGTGTTGATAGAGCGTCCAATAGCGTCCACACATTTTCAATCAGGGACAGGTCTGGAGACGAGACCGACCACGGCGTAGTATCTGTGTCTCCAAGACGAGATCTTGAGACGGCAGCAGTGTGGACGAGTGTCGTCCTGTTGGAATAGAACTCCGGAGTGTGTGTTCAGAAAAGGTAGAACCACTGGTTGCAGAACCTCATTAACGTAACGTTGGTCTGCTAAAGTGTCTGTGATGAAGACCGAAGGTGATCTGAAGGTGGTCACAGCACGACACCAGACCTTCTGGATGTGTGACAAACTGTTGATCTTGGTGCTGAACATGGTGCCGTCGTTGTTTTTGGTGCTGATAGTTACAGTAAACAGCATCACGTTGTTTTTGTTGCCGTTATTTTCTCACTGCTTACTTTCCTCCTTTTTTCTTCTCCAGGTGCTTCCATCTGGAGTGTGAGCGGCAGGTGGAAGGTCATGTGGAGGTCCAGTCTGGAGAGGATTACGTCTGTTCAGTGTGTAAACATGCTGGCTTTGAGCCAGGCCCGGTGCGCATGGACATGCAGCCCCTGCAGGAGGAGGTTGAAACGCACATGGAGGTGGAGGACCACTCGCGGCCGGCTCCGTCAGGCACAGCCGAGTCTGAATCGGTTCAGGTTCACAGCACAGGATCGGGATCAGCTCCAACCTCCAGTGAACTGCCAGCGGAGGTCCTGGAAGCTGTGGAGCAGCAGCAGTCTGGTAAGCTCTTCTGAATGACCTGTGGTCAAAGCTTTGCTGGATGGAGCTGCTGATTGTTGACCAGTGTGGTTAGTGGTTGTTTAGTGGTTTTGGTGTTACATGAAGACTTGACTGGTTCCCAACAGCTTTTTGATGGTCATGGAGGTTCCTCTAGGATTTGTACAGGTTATCCCACCTTCCTGCATGTTGCAGAGGAAACATTCACTGGTTTCACTGGTTTCGCTGTTTTATCTCAATACCGAGTTGAGATCTCCAACTGTGCCTGTTGGAGACAAGCTGAGGGTCACGGGTCACGTCCTTCAAGTGTCTCCTCCTGGAATGTGTTCAGACTTCGCCACATTAAAGTGGAGTTTTGCAGCCCGACTTTGTTTATTGTGCCATTATCATTTAATGAATATGGAGATTGCTGTTGAGGAGGCCCAGGGGTCAGTGAACTGCCTGGCTCTCAGCTGGGTTCCTCAGCTGTCGGAGCCGGAGAGGATGGAGCGACTGCATTTGCATTTTGTGCTTTTTCAGTCCGGTGGAGGGAGCGCCGAAATTCAGGAAGTCTGTAGGTGGTGTAGGGAGGTAGGCCTTGGCCATGTTATGGTGCTCTTCAGGATTCCTGGCTGTAAATCATCTGAATATTTATTTTCCCAAAATGGTTTCTGTAGGTTCTTCATTGGGTTCTTTGAACAACGCCATGAAACCCAGCACAAATCTGGACCTTGAATACAGTTCTAGTGTCTTTGGACACTGAATTAAATCCCAGTTTAAATACCAAAGGAGCTTCCAGTGCATGTTTACTGCTCTGTCCACGTGAACATGATCAACCTGCATACAGACTCTGACTGATCAGAGAGAGGGGGCGGTGCTGATGATCAACCTGCATACAGACTCTGACTGATCAGAGAGAGGGGGCGGGGCTGATGCTCAACCTGCATACAGACTCTGACTGATCAGAGAGAGGGGGCGGGGCTGATGCTCAACCTGCATACAGACTCTGACTGATCAGAGAGAGGGGGCGGGGCTGATGAACCTGCATACAGACTCTGACTGATCAGAGAGAGGGGGCGGGGCTGATGTTGGGTTATAGAGTAAAATGTGAAGCGGAAAAAAAGAATTGCTTGGCTACGAAAACATCCCGCAGAATTGGCCAAAAGGTCGTTTCCTGAAAGCCGTCTGAACGTGGTAATGACCCAGTTCTTTTGTCCAGCCAGTTGAACCCTTCCACCCAACCTTGCACTTCGACTGTCGCGGATCTTTTTCAAGTCCACGGTCGTCCTCCGTTCGTCTCGATTCCTTTCGAAGGGCAGGGAGTTGTCAGGTTGAAGCCAACACCCTTCCGTCCTGCTGTATCGAGTGTGACGGGTGTTGAAGTGGGAAAACAACTTCTTTGTGTTTTTGCGTTTAATATTCCTCGTCCGTCCCGCCGGATGCGCAGCTTTAGGGTGGAGTATTCCTCCCCGGCGTAGGCGTCAGGATGCACCTGTGTGTTAAGTGATCTGTCGCAGTGATTATCAGCAGAGAGCGACTCCTTTGACTGGATCTGGGAAGGGACTGAGACAGGGGAGTTTCAAATCTCCAGCCACGCTTTTGTGACTCATAATAAGCCTTATGTGGCTGCCAGACTTCGCGGAACGTGGAAGTTCATCCTTAATGAACTGCTGTCCTCACCTGCATTAATGTCGGCTCAGCGTGTGAAGTTTCCCGTCTGTTTGTAGAGCGGGATGAAGGTGTGGTCTCCGGCGTTTGGAGAGAGACCAAAGCGGAGACGACGGGCTCTTTTTCTTTGCCATCTCTCGCTTCACAGTGATCATACGTTCACCGTGGACTCCTTGCGTTCGGGGAGCCAGATGGTGCCACATTATAAGCGGACTAAAGCGGGGTTCTTCTCTTTGTGTCTCTGCTGTGATGGAAGCGGCATGAAAGCAGCGTGACGGCCGTCTTTCCTCCAGGGGACGGCGATGATTTGTTAAGGATGAGAGGCGTTCACCAATCCCAGCTTGGGCTGAAACCACATCTACAGCTGACTTGATACACTATGTCCAAAAGTTTGTGGACGCCCCTTCTGATGAACACATTCAGCTACTTTTAGTTGCTCCCATCGCTGACACAGATGTGCAAATGCACACATGGCTCGTTTAGTGTCTCTAGAGAAGCAGTGGCAGTACAATAGGACTCCCTGGAGTCCTCCCAGCGCCGGGGTCTTGGAATCTCCACCCGGATCAGGCCTCAACCCCATCTTCTCCCTGTGTCTGTGTGGGTTGCTTCCACATTCCAAAGCCCCCACTATTGAGCAGTGGATTGATGGAGCTCCGTCCAATGTTTTGGGTTGAGTTCAGGATCCACCATCCTGATCTCACTGATGAACGCTCTCGTCACTGAATGCAATCAAATCCTCACAGTAGTGCTCCAGAATCTAGAGACAAGACGCAGCTCCTCCGTCTGTCTCCAGTCTAGTTGTTTTTGCAAGACATGATGTGTAATAGTACTTCTCAATTCTGCTTCATTGGCCCTTTCCGGATCCCATCCCTCCATGCTTTTCGCACGTTGTCATGCAGGTCTTGGTTATGCATTCTGCTCCAGCGCTGCCTTGTGATCCCATCATTGAGCATAGCTGTCCGTGAGTGGCCAAGTGCTCTGGCCTTGTGGGAGTGAGTTTCCTTCATGCTTTTAACAACGTAATTCATAGCCGTGCAGATTTCCAGACAGAGGTCAGAGCCCTGGCCTCGGCTCGCTTAACCCTTTAAAACCACAGTTCTGTTGGTTCCTCACATTCGATTTAGAGAACAGTCGAGGCAGCCTGACCGTAAATTAAAGTCATCGTGTGAAAATGCCCTTCAGATGCACACAAGTCCAGTCTTCGGTCTCTGAGGTGCGAGTCTGAGTCCAGTCTTCAGTCTCTGAGGTGCGAGTCTGAGTCCAGTCTTCGGTCTCTGAGGTGCGAGTCTGAGTCCAGTCTTCAGTCTCTGAGGTGCGAGTCTTCGGTCTCTGAGGTGCGAGTCCGAGAAGAGTCTCTGATCTCCGCTCTTGGAACCTGATCTGATTGTTGAGTCTTTTGTCTCGAGTCTGAGACACTGACTCGGTTCTGTCTCTGTGGTGGTGGTACTTTAGGCAGTGCAGGGTTAATAAAGGAGGCACAGGGTGATGTTGAAGGCATGTTTCTGCATCGCAGCTTGAGCAGGAATCACAGGAGGCATTGGTTATGTTTAGCCCTGGTTTGTTTATGGTCATCAGGTGGCTCCGTACAGGCCGGTGATGAAACGCCTTTGGTGTTTACTTCAAGGCTTCATCCTGTTGCTCTTTGATCTTCACATTGATTCTTAGTGGAGCTTAATTCAGCTAAGACTCACCGGCAGGGGCCAGTCCTGTTTACTCTGAGCTCTCTCTCCCTCCTTCAAACTCTGTCTCTCAGGAGATTGCTGACCTGCTATGAAAAGGCACTCGGCCTTGCAGCGTGCCTCCTCGATAGGTTGCCTACAGGCTTCAGAACTTGCGCAGAGAAGCCGATGCAAATACAGCAGATCTGCATTGCTCCACAGTGCTCTGCAGAGGCTGGTGGGTTCAGTTTTGTGTTGAAAAACAGACAGAGGAAGTTTCTTAGACCCAGATTACGTCAAAGCTTTGATGGTAGTTACTGAAACTGTATCAGAAACACAGTCCGGTAGCCGGTATTAAAGATCGGCAGCAGTGTAGTTACTGAAACTGTATCAGAAACACAGTCCGGTAGCCGGTATTAAAGATCAGCAGTGTAGTTACTGAAACTGTATCAGAAACACAGTCCGGTAGCCGGTATTAAAGATCAGCAGCAGTGTAGTTACTGAAACTGTATCAGAAACACAGTCCGGTAGCCGGTATTAAGGATCAGCAGTGTAGTTACTGAAACTGTATCAGAAACACAGTCGGGTAGTCTGTATTAAAGATCAGTAGCAGTGTAGTTACTGAAACTGTATCAGAAACACAGTCCGGTAGCCACTGTAGTTACTGAAATACCACTGGTGTTGCTCTTTAATATATTAATTTTTCTTTGTTTGAAGCCAGTATCGAGGTACAGCCTTATGGTTTCCAGTGACCAGGCCCATCACAACAACTTTTAATGGGGGGACGACGATAAATCTACCTGTAAATAATTGCAATAAACGGTAATATTGTTTATGCTCCGCCTCCCCGTGTAAACGGAACCATTCCGAGGCCCTAGTCTCCTGAATCCCCGTACGAAAGCACAATCGTGGTGATTTTGTTGAACACAATCTCCCAGCGATGGAAATATTGTTCTCCACTAAAGGACGTGTTACGCAACCGAGAGAGCGATCCCGTGTGCTGCCCCTGTTTAAACAGAGTCTGAATCCGAACTTTTCCCCTCTGTTTGCTTCGTTACGCAACCCATCTACGAGGCAGACAAAGGAACCTGCGCTCTAATTGCTTTATAGAGCACTAAGCTCATATCAGCAGCGCTCTGCTAATATTTAGTCGTGAAGCACTTTGTGGTTTTTTCCAGCCGATTACGTCGACCTGGAGGGAACCTGGGCTTTATCTGATTTATGCCAATAACTGACCCAATAATAGAACAAGGTGTTTATGAGGTGTTTGTCTCGGAAATCGTTGCTCCTGGCTGGTGTTGAGCGTGAGGGACCTCCGGTATCAGCAGCTGGAGCATTTGAGCGCAAAGCGCCAGCGTGACCGGAGCCGCAGACGGGGAGAAGTGCGTATGTGTACGACGGCGTTTTAAAATATGCGCAGATTAAAGGACCGTGTTTCATCAGTGGCGCCCGCAGGGCTGCGAGTGATTGTTGTTGTACGATCTAATTTCGTTTGCCGTCTCTTGCTGCTTTATCTTCCACTAATGCAGACGTATACACTTTACCTCATAGCCTCGTTTCTTCGAAACCGAGTCGTCGTGCCCGTTTCCAAGCACTAATCATTTCCACGTGCACATGTTTTATGTTATGTAAGCAGGGGGTGTTCTTGACTTTGGGTTCTTCTTCTCTTCCAGAAGGAGGCACTGACACAAGTGGTGAAAAAGCCCAAGAACTGGCCGGTGAAGCTCCACCAGAAGGACCCTCGAGTGAAGAAACTCCAGGTACTTTCCCTTCCAGTGACCTAGGGAACCTATTTTGAGTCCAAATTGACCAACATGTCTGAGAAAACACCGTAACGGACCGTATTTCTCTTCCGTTTAGACACCCAGCTTCCCCAGGACGCTAAGCCAGGCAGTAGTCCAGAAACTGCTCAGCAAAAGCCTGATCCACCCCCTGAGCCTGCACAAGTCCAGAGTTTCACACCAACCACTCCAGCAGATCTGCCTCAGGAGACCCCCTCACCGATTAACCCAGACAAACCAGCTTCTCTCCAAGTGGAGGAACACAAACCAAGTCCAGAAGAGCAGAAGCCCATCACATCACCCACCAAAGAGCTCCCATCAACCTCTAAACCATCCCTGGAGGAGCCCATGGAAGTGTCCTCCTCCGAAATCCCTGAATCTTCCATGGAGACCGAATCAAGTTCTGCTAAACCTGTGCCAAATGTGGACAAGGAGGAGAAAGCGGACCTCCTTGTGATGGAGTTGTGTGAGAAAGATACTGCAGATTGTACCGTGAAGCAGCAGGAGACTTCAGCTGAGGGCCTCACAGCGGAGCAGCCTCAGGGAGCCACTGAGGGCGACACACTCGAGCAGCATGAGAGCCCAACTGAGGAGCAGCCTGAGGGAGCCATGGAGGTCCTTAAGTCAGGGCATCCAGCAAGAGTCCCTGAGGACCTCCTGGAAGCGCAGCATGAGAGAGCCACGGAAAAGCTCACGACGGAGCAGCTTAAGAAAACCTCTGAGGGCCTCGCTTTGGAGCAGCAAAAGAAAGCCAGCGATGGCCTCATGGTAGAACTACAGAGGAGAGCCTGTGAGGGCACGGTGGTGGAGCAGCATATAAGAACCAATCAGATCCTCATGGTGGAGCTGCACAAGAGAGCACCTGAAAGTCTCAAAGTGGAAGAACATGAAGGGGCCTTCACAGGTCATACAGAGGAGATGGACATTAGCATGGATGGTGAGCGAAGCTTGGCAAAACTGAGCTCGCTGGTGGAAGAGAGGACTTCACTAAAGCCATTACCAATTAGGCAGCCGGAGAGTTTGCCCTCTTCTGGCCAGCCTACAATCAGCTCCCAAAGCCACTCTGGACCAGGAGAAACCCATATCAACGTGCCTTCAGCAACCTTCATACCATTCACGCCCAAAATCGGCATGGGCAAACCTGCCATCTCCAAACGGAAGTTCTCGCCTGGAAGGCCGAGGGTGAAGCAGGTAGGACCATGCTTTTGGTGGGTTAGGTTTAGAGTTGCTTCTTCTACTAATGGATGTTCTTGGGCCTTGAGTCAGCCCAAAAAGTTGCAAAGGGTAGATGAAGAAGGAACCTTGGAGTCTTTGAAGCTTCTCTGAGGGCCTCACTGATTTTCTTTGCATGTTCTAGTTGAGAACATGCCACACAGTGTCAACCTTTACATCCAGTTTCAGTTCCTGACCTGGTTCATCAGTCGCTTTCGGATTCAGACTGACGCCGTCAGGTCCTGCATGCTCTCACATGCAGCTCTTCAGTTCATCACTCCTCTACCTGTGTTCACGCTTTTTATGTTTCATCACATTTATCCGTTTCACACTCCTCATACGTCTGAACCCAGTGTAATAATCTGGGAACCAGTTCCAGAGCCCTGCACAGAGCGTGTCTCGGTGTTCCGTTTCACCCCTCGTCACTCAAGAATCAGTTCTACAGAAGTGCTGAAGTTCGAGCTGAAACCCTTCGAGCCGTTTTGCACGTTGCATTTTCCCAAAGCCTCCCGCCGCTGCTGCAGACATCACCTGTTGATGGCGTTTCCGTGGTTACCGAGGTCGCTGAGGTTGACACCTTTTGTTCGCAGCACACGCTGCTGCTCGGTGGAAAGAGCCGCTGCAGACAGAGTCGCATTTCGGGAACGTTTTTTTAAAGCACTCGCAGTTCAGTGAGAGAATATTTACCAAGATCTTCTCCTCGCCTGCAGGGACTCCGATCAGTCCAGTCTTGTCTGCTGTCTGAAGTTTGATTCGGGAAGGACGGTTTTCAGCTGTGACACATTTCAGTAACTGTGAAAGCCGTTCATCCCTGTCCGTCGCCACACATCCCCACCCCCTTCCCATTCTCAATCCATCTCCAGCTCTTTCAGATCCTCATCCATCCCACTCCAACTCTTCTCCATACATCCCTGTCCATACCCATCCAGCCCCGTGCCCACCTAATCCTACCCCATTCCATTCCCAACCATAACAATTTCCATCCATCCCTCTCTACAGCCATAATCTTTCATACCACTCCGTTTTCCCATTCCCATCCGTACCCAACCATAGCTCTCCCCACACGTGCCTACACCCATCCCCGTCCCTTCCGTCCTCCTAGTCTTTTATCCCTGAATAAGCGAACTTCAGACAGCGACATCGACAGTGTCTGATTGACTGCATGTGGGAAAACCGGTTCTGATACACGGTTCTGATAGTTGCACCTCGCGTACCTGCTTCGGCGAGCCGTCCATCCTTCAGTCCAGCTTCATCCGTGTACGTGTGCATTAACGTCAGCTCTCTGTTAACCATGATTTTCTGTGTGTGCATGTTTCTGTATGCTTTTAAGTTTTAAGTTGTTGCATGTTGTTGTCGCCCATATCCTTCCCTCCCTCTCTCTCTCTCTCTCTCTCTCTCTCTCTCTCTCTCTCTCTCTCTCTCTCTAACCCACCCCTCCCTCAGGGAGTATGGAGCACCTCTTCTAGACTGAGCTCCCCCTCCTGGTCCCCGGCCCAGGCTGAGGGTTGGGACGGCCCAAAGAGCAGACAGTTCCCCAACCCAGCTGCATGGAGCATCCGCGTGGTAACTACATCTACAACTCTTCACTCAGCCTCCACGGGGGCCCATCTGACGGGCACTGAGCCTCATCGTGGAGTAGCACGATGTTTCCACAGCACGCGTTGAAAGTTTGGACACACCCGAAAGAATGGTTCTCTAGGAGTTGTGTGCGGTTGCTGTCTGAATTGGTTCTGTAAACACCAACAAACAGGGTCGGAGTGGCCCAGCTGTCTAAGCGCTGGTTATATCCTCGCTCTCTCTGGGTGGGTAGGATGGGCCTCCCTCTCCCCACCCATGGCGTGGCGCGATACTAGCCAGCGTGGGATGTCTTTTATGTAGGTTTGAGCATTCGTTGTGGTGCAGAGGGGGCAAACGCAGGTCCAGCTTGGAGTATTTGGATGTTCTGGACCTGTGTTTGCCGCCACAGGCGAAAACGATGACGAGCGATATTTCATAAACAAAGAAAAACCCTTCCCAAGTAGGTGTGTCCAAACTTTCGACCGGTGCAGCGCCTCGTTAGTGACTAACCGACCTGACTTTGGAAGACGGTGGCACCATGACTTGGCACGCCGGTGTTTGCTGACTGTGACTAACTCGAGCTGAAGCTCATGCGAGGGAAGTGCTGGGTTATGCATGGCACGTCTGGGCTTTAGCCTCCGTAGGGATAACAAATGAGTGAGCTCCGGGTGTCTTCACGTAGCACGCCAACGGGCAGATGTGTTGTGCGCGGCGCAGGTCAGAGGTCGTGCGGCAGCCGTGTTGGCTCTGTTAGGGCTCAGTGTGGGTCCGCTGCACCATCTGTTACCGGGCCATCCAGACCCGGGCACCGGGCCAAACCAGCTCTAACTGCATTATCACCTCTGACTCGCCTGGCGTGCGGGATGCCGTTCCCCTCTGTGTGATTACACTCCCAACTGGAGAGGGAAAATAAAGTGAGGTGGAAAGAGTGAGAGGAGGACTGGCAGTTCAGTCTCGGGCTGCTCACTCTCAGCAGCAGAAAGAGTGAGCTGTTTCACTTCACACTCCGTTTTACACCGTGGTTATTCCACTTGGAAGAAGTCGAGTTCCACCAATAACGTTCCCACAGAAAGTCCTGGTTTTCCATCACTGTGTTCATTAAACATCTCCAAAGTTCTCCAGAGTTATTGATCAGATACGAGTTAGAATAACGGTGTCTGGAGCAGAGGAAGGATGAGGGGAGCAGAGGGAAAGGGAGAGCGAGTCACAGAGGAATGGAGAGCACACAGAGAGAGAGAGAGAGAGAGAGAGAGAGAGAGAGAGAGAGAGAGAGAGAGAGAGAGAGAGAGCATGCATTTGCAATCCAGGAATGCTGAGCGGACGAGGGGAACGGCGGGGAATTGTAGTAAACAGTTTTCTGGCTGATGTGGAGGAAACTCACTGACAGTCCAATACATCTCAGATCACCTCTCCGAGCTCCTTCCAGGCTCCTGTCATCAGCACACAGCCCTGCTTTGAGGCGGCAGCTGTCCGTCTCTGCCCGACGTGGCCCGTTATTGACCACGGCAGGTTGATTTGAAGGCGTTTGTTTTGGTCTGTTGCGCGGCGACAACTGCGTCAAACTATACCAGGTGGGCCTTCTGTGAAATAGAACTACGAAACGAAACCCCGGACCTCGCTTCCTTTTCACAGTCGATCTGCCAGTCAGAAGTGTTGAGTCACTCGCAGGGTTACTTGGTTGTATCTGCAGCACCGCAGGAGCTGCGGTGGGAAACCATGGGCCCCTTCAGCCCTTTCAGGGTTTCAGTTCAGCAGGAAAGCAACGGAAGCGAGTGACTTCTGCAACATCCCATCCTCATCGTCATGCTGTTGTTTTCTGTACGCGGTATCCTTTCAAGTCATGTCATCTCACCACTTGCAGACACTGCGATTGTGGTATTTAAGAATCTGCTCTTCCGTCTCGGGGTTCGTAGAAAAGGAAACCTGTTGACTGAACGTTTCCTTTGGCCTGAACCCGGCACGTTTACCTTCCTCGGATGTTGTCCGTCATTCAGGAGGACAAATAATGGTCTTTAATGCAGACAGAATGTCTCATATCAAACCAAAGTCTGTAGTTCATCTGTTCCTCTGCAGACTTTATTCTCCTCCCCACAGCACCTGCGCTCGTCCGAGTGGATCAGACGCAGCAGTGCTGCTGGAGTGTTTAAACACTGCGTCCACTCACTGTCCACTCTATTAGACACTCCTACCGAGTGTCTCCACCTTGTAGATGTAAAGTCGGAGACAGAAGATCATGTTTCTGCACAGTTTGTGTTGGTCGTCCTCTAGTCCTTCATCAGTGCCCACAGGACGCTGCCCACAGGACACTGTCGGCTGGATTTTCCTGACCACTGAAGGTCAGGGTGAACGGAGGTGAATAAAGTGCAGAGAAACAGATGAAGCAGTGCTCCTGTATTGTTCTGATGGCAAAATACCGAGGATTTAATGGTGGGGTGGGTGTTGACCTTTGAAACGTGAATGGTCTGGTTGGTCGCCGTGGCAACACAGGAAACGGAAGCCTCAGATGGGCTGCTTTCTACACTGTTTACACCTCAGCAAGCCCCGCCCCCACAGGCCCCCTCTAACACGCATTTGTCAGATGTGCTGTGTGGGCGGGACACCAACTGATCCTGACAGTTTTCTTGCATTAGTCTCGTAGTGTCTCCAGGAGATCTGTGATGAGGACAGGTTCTCGATGTTTATTTGTCACTGCTGTACAGTTATTAACCCCTCATGTTCCACCACTAAACCCTGGCCCTCAGCAGTGGCCCTGGGCAGTGCTAAACGCCGACCTGTCCTCTGTTTAATGCTGTAGGGCCGGGGGTCGGGCTTCCCCGGGCGGAGGAGGCCCAGAGGGTCGGGTCTTACGGGGCGAGGCGGACGAGGCCGCTCCAGGATGAAGAACGGAGTCAGTCCCCTCCCTGCACCAGGGGTACGCATTTCAGTCCTATATACGTCTTCTCGGGGTGGTCTGTTATTCATGTATTTACTACGTTATATAAACGTTTATGATGCCGTTTCTGTTTCGTTAATGAACGTATTTAATAAACAGTTGCGTTTTCCTTTTAACAGTTGTTTTCCTTTTAATTTCAATGTTAAATTAAGGAAATAAGTGAATTATGATGGCACGCCGTTTGTCCTGGGTGGTCCAAATGTTTGGGTGATTGTGTCCCGGATCTCCACCAGTGCTTTGGTGATCGTCTGCATCAAGATAATTTGCTGCATATTTAGCTCTATTTGTTCATCTGTAAACAAGAGCATCTGTTTGCTGTTTATTTGCAGTTGAACGCCATGGAAACGACGCTGTATCCCTTCCGAGAGGAGGAGGAGAACGCCATGCACAACACAGTGGTGATCTTCTCCAGCACAGACACTTTCACTCTCAAACAGGTGAGACACTCAGGTCACCAATGCTGTTTTCACCCTGCTTGCAATGTATCTTTCTGATCTACAGCTCTCTCTCTCTCTCTCTAGGATATGTGTGTGGTCTGTGGTAGTTTTGGTCAGGGTGCCGAGGGCAGACTGCTGGCCTGTGCTCAGTGCGGACAGTGTTATCACCCCTACTGTGTCAATATTAAGGTAAACCCCCACACGCAGTCACACAGCCCTCCTCTAATACCCCCCCCGTTAGACTGTGATGACCGCTGGCCATTACGGGTAAACAGTGGTGTGTTAAAGGTCATTTATAAACACCTGTCACTGGTCATTTGTGCGTGTGTGTTGTAGATCACGAAGGTGGTGCTGAGTAAAGGCTGGAGGTGTTTGGAGTGTACAGTGTGCGAGGCCTGCGGTCAGGCCAGTGACCCCGGCCGCCTCCTGCTGTGTGACGACTGTGACATCAGCTACCACACTTACTGCCTGGAACCACCGCTGCAGAACGTCCCCAACGGCAGCTGGAAGTGCAAATGGTAAAACACTGAATGGAGTGTTTAAACCCCTGAGGGTCACCGTGGGCAGCGTCCTGTGACCCACCACCCACATAATACCTGCTCCGATGTGGCTGGAAAACCACGACGTTCTGTCGCAATGTCATTTGTGTTTATTATTTGTGTTTTTTATGTTAATGCTGTTCTTTGCCCCCCTGCAGGTGTGTGTCCTGCACACAGTGCGGTGCCACGTCTCCAGGAGTGAGGTGTGAGTGGCAGAATAATTACACTCAGTGCGCCCCCTGTGCCAGTCTGGCTACCTGCCCCATCTGCCTGCTGGACTACAGCGAGGAAGAGATCATCCTGCAGTGTCGCCAGTGTGACCGGTCAGCTGTGTGTGTGTGTGTGTGTGTGTGTGTGTGTGTGTGTGTGTGTGTGTGTGTGTGTGTGTGTAAGCCATAGGCTATGTGTTTGAGCTGTTAAGACATCGCCCCAGGGGACGGATGATGAACACACACTCCTGTCATCCTCAGGTGGATGCACGCTTCCTGTCAGGGCTTCCACTCGGAGGAGGAGGTGGAGAAGGTTGCAGAAAGCAGCTTGGACTGCAGCCTGTGCCAGGGACACAAGTCCCTCTCTCCAGGTGGGCCTTCGTTCTGACATTTCTTTACGGTGACCTCGGGTGTCTTTAGGTTGACATGAAGGCGAGTGGAAGGACACTGCTGTGTGGATATAACGTTCGTTTAGGACAGAACCGGTACCTGATAAACGTGTCCCAAGAGTTTATTGAGAACTTCAAATGGTTCTGGATTTTGTTCTAATAAACAAAAATATTTCAGATGATCTTCACCAGCAATTCTTTTAAGATAATTTTGTAAATTTGTCCCCAGGTTGTGTTAGATATGGAAGGGTTCGGCAGGACCCAGGTTCGTCTCACGTTAGACACCTCAAACACTCTTAATTTGAGAACTGTTCATCGCTTTGGTTTAATCCGAGTTTCCTTCCCACAGCATTAGGATCGAACCCCAAATCGGATCCGGATACCTACGAGCTCCCCGTCATCCCGCAGATCCTTCCCAAGTCTAGAGATCTAGGTACAGACTCTCTCAACTAATTCCGAACGAATCTTTTGCGAGGTTCCTCAGGGCTCTATTTGAGGCCCGCTGTCGTTTGTTTTGTCTCCACAGACCTGATGAGGACGTACACTCAGGACGGCGTGTGTCTCACCGAGTCGGGCCTCTCGCAGCTCCAGAGCCTCGCAAACGCTGCGTCCAGACGCCGGCGGTCCAAGCCCAAACTCAAGCTGAAAATCATCAATCAGAACAGCGTGGCTGTGCTGCAGACCCCACCCGATCCTCAGATTGACCTGTCCAGAGATGGGGAACTGGACGACAGCAGAGGTGCACATTCACTCCCCCGTGATCATCCAACGACACAAACAGCCTGTTTATTACCATGTAGTTAAAACGAGAAAAGACTCATTAACAGGCTCTATAAACGCGTTCCCCCACAACGTCTGTGTCCGTACTCCACAGCCATCCTCCCCAAGTGGCTGCAGCTCGTCCAGAATCAGGGCAACGAGACACTGGCGGTCCAACACATTATCGTACTCCTTGTAGTCTCCTTTAACTCAGCTGACTAACGGCGTTTGTCGTCATTCTTCACAGAACGTTCAACCGTGCTGTTACTCAACCGATCAGCCGGCACGGCCAGAACTGATGCGTGTTAGTTCGTGACTAGAACTGCTGTGCTGGTCAAACGAACGGGCCATCTGAAAAGAAATAAATAAATAAATAAATAAATACTGGAATGTTCAAAATGAAGAGTCAGAAAGACCATTTCATCAGTAAATGCTTGAGCAGACGTGTGAGTGTTGAAGAGTAAGGCTGCATTCCCTCAAACTGAGCAGCTTTACTGATTCTGAAACACACCTGACTGAGCTGAAGAGGCTCCAGGAGCATCTGAACGAGCGAATCAGTGGGATCTGATTAGAGGTGCAGTGGAGCTGCAGGAGCTCAACTCGTTAACAGCAGATCAGTCTGTTCTGGGTTAATAAACAGCTTTATAAACATATAATTACATGCTGTGTGTGTGTGTGTGTGTGTGTGTGTGTGTCTTCAGCAGAAGGGGAGCTGGTGGATGGCGAGGGCAAGTCTGACTCCAGCCCTGAGAGAGAGACTGCGGCAGATGACGAGTCCAAAGGAGCCGAGACCTGCAAGAAGAGGAAGAGGAAGCCCTACCGGCCCGGTGAGGGAGAGCGGCTGATTGGAGGAGACAGCTGCAGTGAAGTGTGAAGCAGCACACAGTATTAGTGCTGGGTTCCTGCTTAGTGCTCAGGCTGACCGGCGCGGACTCTGCTGTAAAGCAGATCAGCTGCGTGCAGCTCCTGCTTATAGCTGGGTGATATTGATCAGATTCAGTATCGTGATATTTTCCCAATAAGCTGCATTTCTGCCGCGTCGGGCGATGAGACCTGGTTCCTGAGGACTTTAGTAGCCTTAGAGTTTGTTCTTCAGCTTTCTAATCTTGAAATGAGACTTTCCAGAAGCCACGTTTCGTTTTAAACACTGAAACATTCTGCACGTCACATGGTAATCGGTCATTCTGTCATGGTTCGGGTGCTGTGTTGTAACAAATCCCACTGGTCTACAGGTATCGGGGGCTTCATGGTCAGGCAGAGGAACCGGACGGCTCTAGGCAAAGCCAAACCTGCCCTGGGCAGGAAAGACTCCACTGGCTCTGTGTCGGAGACGCAACAGGGCAAGGACGAAGGTGAGCACGGCTCTGTTTGTTTTTAGCAGTGCTTAAAAACCCCCGTCTGTCGCAGATGTGCGGAGCTTTCCACCTCAGACGGATGAACAGCGATCCTGCAGCGACTGTAGCCTCTGGCAGTTTGGGCTCTTTGTCATTTCTCATGTGAATGGAAGCCACAGCAAACCTGTCACTGCCGGCACTTTCTGAGGTTCTTTATGATACGTGGGTCTAGCTCGTAGACGCCAGCCCTGAGACGTCCCTGGAACTGGAAGATTGTCTTCTCTGAGGAGTTTCGGAGCCTTTGGTTCCACCGTGCTGCTGCCTTTGTTTGACAAAACTGTATTTTTGTGACAAAAAGTAAACTTTTCTAACGGTGATGAGAAAATGTTCTGACAGACGAAAAAAGAGTGAGCAGGAAGTGGTGCCTTTTGGTGATCGTCAAAAAAACCTTCTGCAAGAGAGGGTTCTTGGATTTGAAGATCCATTTTTGACGCTTAGAACCAGAGATTCACACCTTGCAGTCTTCACGTCTCAGGATAAGAGTAACCTACAGCTGATGATCAACCTGCATACAGACTCTGACTGATCAGAGAGAGGGGGCGGGGCTGATGATCAACCTGCATACAGACTCTGACTGATCAGAGAGAGGGGGCGGGGCTGATGATCAACCTGCCTACAGACTCTGGATAAAAGCTGCCTGATAAGGATGTTAAAGATGGTCCCAGTTCTTGTAAATCTCTGTTAATGATTCTTAAGATCAACATGGTAAATGTTTGTTTGACGTTTGCTCTGGTAGGTTGGGGTGACCCGATGCCCGACACGCCGGTGGACGAGAAACCTCCCGTGACGGATTTCCCCGAAAACCCTGAAGTTAAAGTCCGCAAACGCTACAGGAAGAAGAAAACCAAACTGGAAGAGGCGTTTCCTACATATCTGCAGGTATGAGTGATGTTAGCATTACGTACCTGTGAGCCTGTTGAACATCTCGTATCGAATCACGGTCCTCCACGTGGAAGTTCCCGCCCCGGCACTCACACCACTACACCAGTCACAGTCCTTAATGTCTGGTAGTGTTTGAGGCTGCAGTTGTCTAGAACAGAAGGTTCTCCATCATCAGTATTAAGCAGTTCTTGGATCTTGTTTATTTGCGTGTGAACAGAACAACTCTTCTGAGATTCTCAAATTCTGTTCCCACATGGGGAATCACGTTCCATATATGTTTGTCGGTACCAGAACATTATGTTTATCAACTTGCAGTTTTATAATCTGATTTATTATCTAGAACTCTGTCACACAATACCAGTGCTGGGATGGAGACGGCTAGAACGTTCTTCCTCTGCGATACATGAAGCTCCATCTTACCCACTCAGAGCAAGAACATGTATAATAAATGGACGGTTAGCAGGACTAAACACCTGAGCAGTGTTTGGCTCCACCCACAATGACCCAAAGCTAGGATAGGACAGCCAATCAGAGCTGTTGTGGCAGAACAAGAGGTTCTTGCTCAGTATAAGGCAGGTGGTTTTAATGTTATGGCTGATTGGTGTATAAATCAGCCTTAGTCAATAATAATGATCAGCCTGTATTTTCTCTCATTTTGACACGTTTGGTGTCGTCCTTGAGCTGCAGAAGACGTAATACCACACACACACACACACACACACACACACACTTCACATTCTCTCCTCTAACCTCATGCGGGCAGCCGCTCAAAGATAACCCGAGAGAAAGGTTCTTCTAATAGAGCCTGACACGAAGGACTCCACAGGGAATCCACAGGAGGGATGACGTCAGTCCTCTGTACTTCTGCTCTCCGTTCCTGCTGTTCGCCTCGTTAACGGGTGACGTAAAGCTCAGCCGAGCCCTGCGAGAACCCTGCACTCGTTTAAAGGTCTTGTGCTAAATGAACGTTTGCGTCCTGATGTTCTGCTACACAAGTTTAAAGTTCAGATCATAAACGCGAGGAGAAAGCAGGAAAAACGCTGGTTTGGAATTCAGTGTGATTATGATGTCACAACCATGACCTCGTCTGCGTATGGCTGACCGATCGGCCTGTAGAAGTTCAGCTTTATGGACAGTCCTTAGTTGCTGGAGTTTCCATACATTTCAGTCCAACGTGTGCAGAAATCCAGGCCAATCAGCTTTCTACGAATACAGTCCCTCGATTTAACAAAGAGCCAATCAGCTTTAACGTATCACAGTCCGGATGCAATAAAGAGCCAATCAGCTTTCTACTTAATACAGTCCTCGATTTAACAAAGAGCTAATCAGCTTTCTACGTAATACAGTCCTCGATGCAATAAAGAGCCAATCAGCTTTCTACCTATCACAGTCCTCGATTCAACAAAAAGACAATCAGCTTTCTACGTAATACAGTCCCTCGATTCAACAAAAGAGCCAATCAGCTTTTCTACTCTAATACAGTCCTCGATTCAACAAAAGAGCCAACTGCTTTCTACTAATACAGTCCCCTATTCAACAAAGAGCCAATCAGCTTTCTACTAATACAGTCCTCGATGAATAAAAAAGAGCCAATCGCCTTTCACGAATACAGTCCTCGATTTAACAAAAGAGCCAATCAGCTTTCTAATAATACAGTCCCTCGATCTAAATCAAAAAGAGCCAATCAGCTTTCTAATGAATACAGTCCTCGATTCAACAAAAGAGCCAATCAGCTTTCACGCATCACAGTCTCGATGCATCAAAAAGAGCTAATCAGCCTGCTGCTAATGAATGTCTCCTCGCCATTCAGCAAAAAGAGCTAATCAGCTTTCTACTTAATACAGTCCTCGACTCAACAAAAGAGCTAATCAGCTTTCTTAATGGAATACAGTCCCTCGATCTACCAAAGAGCCAATCAGCTTTCTACTTAATACAGTCCGGATGGCAATCAAAAGAGCTAATCAGCTTTCTACTAATACAGTCCTCGATGCAATCAAAAAGAGCCAATCAGCTTTCTAATACAGTCCCGATTCAACAAAAAGAGCTAACTAGCTTTCTAATGCATACAGTCCCCGATTTAACAAAAGAGCTAATCAGCTTTCTACTAATACAGTCCCCCATTTAACAAAAAGATCCAATCAGCTTTAATAATACAGTCCCTCGATGAACAAAGAGCTAATCAGCTTACTTAATACAGTCCTCGATGAACAAAGAGCTCAATCAGCTTTTCACGTAATACAGTCCTCGATTTAACAAAAAGAGCCAATCAGCTTACCTAATACAGTCCTCGATTCAACAAAAAGAGCTAATCAGTTTTCTGACGAATACAGTCCCTCGATTCAACAAAAAGAGCCAATCAGCTTTCTATTATTCGTTTCAATAATCGATCAAAAATAGTCATTTGTTGTAACCGTAATTCGTGCGAGACTGATACGTGTACGTGTTCCCGTTCTCGTTGGCTGCAGTCCAGACGGGAACACTGCAGTGTGGAAGGGGGTGGGGCTTAGCTGCTGTAGATCGAGAAGATCTGCCATAGAAGAACCACTTTGGCTATTTTATATTAAGAGTCTGACGTGATGTGCGAAGGACCATTCATTTGGTTAAGAACCTTTAGGTTCTAGGCTAAGGGGTGGTTCTTTAGACGTTTAATCGGTTCCTCATTCACCTGACCAGCTCGTTTTACAAACCCAACTTTAGCGTTAAAGCGTAAATGCGTTGCGTCCGTCACGAGTTTTCCGAATCAAAGACTCTACGTTTTAAATTGCAGGCGTTTCCTGTTTCAGGTCCTTTAAAGGTGCAGATCTGAAGGAATAAATCGAGGTGGGAAGTCGGACCGTTTGCTGCAGCAGCAGTGAAGTTAGTCTGAAAATAAAACCGAAGAAATTGCGGAGTGTGTGCCCTTTAAAACCCTGCGTACGTGGAACCGGGAGACGGGCTGGAGCAGAAATGTGAGGCACATTAAGCTAACAGTAGTTGTCAGCGCCACGCCGCTGAGGCAGGGAGTCGTAACTAACGGCTGCTGCCACTCAGCGGGAGCCCCCTTTTATCAATTATTGAAAACCAAGGCTTTTAACGTCTCAGCCTTCAGCTCACGAGGCTGCACGCTCTCCCCCACGAGCTGCAGCCAGTGCTGAGAAGATGGCGGCGCAAGAGCGTGCTTGTTCCCGTCACTGCCACCAGTAAACCACATCTGCGGCCGGCCGCTTGTATTAACGACCAGCGTGTCCTGAGGGACGGCTCCGGGTGGAGTGTTTAGGAGCCTGGATGAGTCATGAGCTCGACTGAGGAGCTTCACGCGGGGCCCAAGCACTTCACGCTGCACCAGACTCACTGCAGCTGTGAACTCAGGACGCTTCTGGAGACCCTGCCTAAATGAGCCTGAGCTCATTATAATGAATCATATCTGATCAGTCTCCGTTCTCTGTGATTGGAGAACAGAAACACAGTCAAGAGGACGAGAACTTGGCATCTTGGGAGCTGGTTTGAAGAACAAAGCTTGGTTCCAGATTTCTCCTGGATGCCCCCAACCAGCACCTTGATGTGTTCCATTCCATCAGCAGCACGTCTGATTTAACATCATTACATTTTAGAACACGTTTCCATAGTTTGACGTATTTCTATTCACCAAAAATGTGTAATTATAGAGACGGTCTCCCCAGATTTCATTTTCAGAAGATCCTCAGCTCCTCCATGAATTTGGCCATGTTTTGATTGTCTAGTGTCTACAGTTTGTGAGGTTTGTTTCTTATAAAGATTAAAAACACTTTCTACTCTGTTGGAAATCGATCGTCCAGAGTATTTCTGAGCTGAGGATGGACGTGGACACGTGGACAGAGCAGTAAACATGCACTGGAAGCTCCTTTGCCATTTAAACTGGGGTTTAATTCAGTTGTTAAGGAGTGAATTGTATCGTTTTTTTCGAGGTTCGCTGATTATTCATCACACACTGATGAGACCAGTGGAATTCAGTACATATCTTCACCCCACAGGAGGCTTTCTTTGGAAAGGACCTTCTGGACAAGAGCAAGCAGAGCAGGCAGGAGACCACCGGACTGCTGGAGGAGGAGAGGGAGAGAAAACAGGCCGGCGCCGGACAGCTGAGACTGACCTCTAACCCCACACACAGTACAGCACCAACTCCACTGCCCAGCAAAGCTGCAGGACCAAGTAAGATGGAGAGAACACACACACACACACACACACACACACCCCATTTCAACAGAACAGCAGATCTATTCTGGGGGTCTATAACTCGATCTTTCTTTCATTGTTCATTTCAAACACATGGTAGGGGAGCTGTAAGGGGGGGGTGGGTATGGGGGCAGTGGGTGTGGGCGAGTACGAAACAGATACCAGTCTTGTGGGTGGATATAAATGAGAAGGGGGTTTAACGAGGCTGGTTCAAATGAGGTGGGTATAAGTGGGAGTGGGCATGGGATGGGTATGAATGGCATTTGGTATGGGTGGGTATGGTATGGGTATCACCTGATCGCATCGTCCCTTCAGCCTGGTAACGTGGACATAGTCTTAACATCCACCTGCCTCCAAATCCATCACCTAAACCCACTTCTCCTGACTGCTCCTCACAGGGAGCTCCGAGGAGCCTCTGGTGGATCTGTCCGAGGTGCTGAAATCGGACACCGAGCTGCTGGGGATGCTCTCCGATGACATGGGCAAACAGACGGAGGAGTCCGGTAGGCCGACACGAGCTCTCTCCCTCTAAACGCATCTCCAGCCTTTCACTCCTCTCTCACTCAGACTCGGGCGTCTGGTTTTGGGTTCTTTACGGGCATGCGTTCCTTTACATTTGAAGTTCATTATGTTTCTCGAGCTGCATTGGTTCATTTGACCTCATTTCCAGTTGCTGTTAAGGTTGTTTTTTTAAGTTGATATCAGTCTGTGTTTCTCTCGTTCTTTCTCTTTGGGTCTCATTCCTGGTTTAGTTCTGGCTCTGATCACTCATTGTCTTTGGTTTGGGTCCCTGTAGGTCTTGATTTTTGCCCTTTCCAGGTTGACTGCTCTCCCTCTCCGTTTGGTAAGAGCCCCAAAGCCCAAATCATATTTGGTTTTGTTTTCCCAGCTTGTTTTTCCTCCTTGCATGTCTTCATGTCCCCTTTCCCTTCAGACCATTTCACTAGTTTCCCAGGTCTGCTTTTCCTCCTCTTTACCAGTTTGTCTACGGCTGTAACACACATTTAACACTGTCGCGTCAAACACTTTACACACCCTCCAGCGAGATGTTCGTGTGACGAAGGCTGTGTTCAACCAGCAGGTGACCTGAAGTGGCCCAAATTTCATTTGCGTCTGACTCAGTGCGCTCCTGTCCCGATTGGCGTGCACTGAAGGATGGCGTTCAGAGAGTAGTTGCCAGATTTTCACCAGCATCACAGGAGGGATCGCAGCGCTCCAGTGTCTGATGCCGCAGCCCGTCCTCCTGCATCCGAATTCGGACATTCCTTTAAATCCCATCACGATTGTGATTGGTCTAATTTCAACATCGGCCCAAATGCACCTCCCTGAAACCTCCCTTGCTGCTGCCACCTGTTTGCCCTTCTGCTCCACGTTGATGAGGAACGTTGAGTTTGACTCATGCAGGTCAAATTCCGGGTGGCATTCCGAATCGGATATGCATCACATTTCAGTACCACGTATGAAATCCCGTCTATGTCACATGATGAAATTCCACATTTAGACCTCTTTATCCTGCTGTGTGAACATCACCTGAGACTGGGAGTCTAAGACCTGTGATCACGCAAACACCCCACTTTCATTTACGTAGTCTGACTCTAATCGACGAGCTTAGCCAATCAAAACGTGGCCCGTCTGGCTTTTTAATAAAAGCTAAAAGACAGAGCAGGTCAGCGTTGTGTTGAAAAGCATGACTCTGGAGGGACAGCGTCTTCCGGAGACGTGGCCTCGTGTCTGCAGATTAGCACCGCCGCTCTCAGGAAGCTTCAGGACTCTTTGACGTATAAGCTGAGGTTTACGCAGTTTCTGCTGAAGGTTCTCCGCGTTCTCCAGACACGGCTGGTGGGCAGTCGCAGATGAAACGGAATGAGTCAGAGTGCAGATGCAGGGCTTGAATGAAGGATGACAGATAAGAAACGAGCTGCTTTTCCACTGCAGGACCAAATGGTCCTTGAGGACACGCCGTGGAGTTCTGCGCCGGTGCAGATTCCTTCGTACGGTGTCTCGGAATAACGCTGCAGTTGCTGTTGTCAGATGCGTCCCAGTCTCGTCTAAGGCTTAACTTCATTTCTGTTCAGCCAATCTGTGTCCACAGCAGCATTAGTGTCCGAAGAAGTGAAATCCTCCCCCCACTGACCGATTACCCAAATCTTTTAGGACTCTCAGATGCTCCTGACTTTGAAGACGAGCACATGCCACCTCTGATACGTGTGAAGCCACGCCTCTTTTCAAACTGCCGTTGCATCGTTGCTGGGCAGCCAATGCGTTTGGAGGAAAGCGCCAGGTCCCCAGCTCCAATACAACACCCTGACCAGTTTTTGCTCTCTCGGACTCCGGCTGCCAATCACAAACGCAATGCCCGAAGCACCTGCGGTCCTCAGATGGTAGTGCTAGGACATTAGACCGCCGAGACACTCTTGAGACATGTTTGTGCACCAGAGAGAGTGCTCAGAACCCTTCGCCCTGCGGTGCAAAATGGCCACGTGACGGCACCTCAAAACCTGAAAGAACCTTCTCACACTATCACTGTTTTCTTGTAGACAGATTATCTTTACCCCTAAATATGCACTATGTGGACAAAAGTATTGGGACACCTGCTTAATCACTGTTTCTTCTGTAATCAAGTGTTTTAGAAATTCAAGAGTTTCTCCTGCTTTTGTTGGAGTAAATGTCTCTGCTGTCCAGGGAAGATTTTGGACCATTGCTCTGAGATATTGATTACATTGAGCAACAAGAGCTTTAGTGTGAGCTCACCTCAATCCCGGCTCCCCAACTCATCCCTCTGTGAGAACACAGTTCCACAGTTCAGTGGCTGTGGCTGGGGGGCCCTGGTGCCCTCCTGGCATTATGGTGCCAATGGCCTTAAGAGAGTCCTTTTCTTTTGGCAGTAGCAGAATGGGGTGTCCACAAACCTTTGGACACATAGTGCATAACTCTTAACTACTGTCCTAATAAGTGCGGATTGTTTCCGGATCTTCATTTAAATCTTTTCTCCTCTCAGCTGGACTGGACGTTACTCCACTGTCTGACGAGGCTTCGGTCTCCTCTCAGTCTCACCCAGGACGTGGCCCTCATCAGGTAGCAGAGGAGCCACTCGACGGCATTCTGAGCCCTGAACTGGACAAGATGGTCACTGACGGTCTGTATACAAGCAGCGCTCTCCAGAAGTCCGATCTGAAGGTGTGGTTCTGATAGATTTAGCAGTGAATGCTCACAGCAGCTCTGTTTCTCCGTTCCTTTACAGAGTCCATCCTAAGCAAGCTGTATAAAATCCCAGGTATGCTGTTTGTCACGTTGTACCAGATGAAGTGTTTGATGGTTCTTTGGAGCGGAGTGTAATCTGAAGTGTCTCCTCACAGAGCTGGAGGGAAAGGATGTGGAAGATTTGTTCACAGCTGTGCTAAGCCCCAGCACTCAGGTGCCTCACCAAACCCAGGGATCTCACCCTCTGCACGGGCCACCAGGTCCCGGCCTGGCCCCGTCCCAGCTCAACTCAGGTACATCACCTGTCCACACGGTTCGTTTTAGGGATGCAGGTATTGAGCCTTCTTCGGTTTCTGCCCATTTGTTCAGTCATGTTGATTGGTGTCTGGTCCAACCGTGCATACGCGGTGTTAAGGTGGTCTATGCTTCTGCGTCGAGTCAGTGGAGAGTCTGCTGCAGAGCCTGCACAAGTGGCTTACACTGTTGTGAGTGTTTACACTTGTGCATTGGTGGGAATGCGTCGCTCTGCAGTTACACCACCAAAGCACTGACCAGGCGGTGGGGGGTTCTGTGCCCCTGGAAGTGAGACGGTTATGGTCAGAGACACCACGGGAGGAGATGGTCTATACGGTTGTAGATGAGATCAGCCGTACGTCACTTTCCCGTCGTCCGACCCAACAAACCCCCTTTTGGGTGAAAACAAACCCAAATATACTTCTGTCGCCAAATTGAAAATAGGAACAATTCCTCGCTTTGTTCGTCCAGTAATAAACCAAACCCTAGTTTACAGTCTCCTGTGACCTGCTTATAGCCAAGAGGCCCAGAAGCCGACCAATCACAGATATTGCCGTCTTCATCGCCGTGACGCGTAGTTACTTTTCTGGAAAGGTAGAGTCCACGTCCACCCGTAGGCCCAAAATCAAACCCTTTAATCTGTGTCCACTTGTGTTCAGCCTCCAGCTCTTTATCTCCTCCCAGCTCCTCTGATCTGCTTTCTGACTGAAGCCCAGTAAAGCTCTGCCAGTCAGAATGGAGATCATTCGCTTTGATCACGTACAGAAATCAGTGTTGAAGGTACAGTAACGAAAGCGAACCTGTGTAACAACGAGGAACCGGAAATATAGCTGGTTAGATTGGAGGAGGACACAGACCCTTAAATAAGACCCCCAGAATCACGCCCATCTCTAAATACCTCCACCTGCTTCACTTTCAGTTCGTTTCCCTTCAGTGAGGTGTTTCAGAAGTGAGACCTCTTGGTTTACTTGTTTGTCAAGTGTCCGTCTTTCCATGCAGGAATGTTTCCCCGGATGCCAGTGATGAACGGTCTGATGGCATCCAATCAACAGTTCCCTCCGTCACAGATGCCTCCCGGAGCAGGAGCTGACATGCCTCGAAACTTCCCTCCCATGCAACGCCTGCCTTTCTCTGACAATCTTAGGTGAGCTTTGCAGGTCTCAGTACTTCCTTAAAATGTTAAGCTGTTGCATATCTTTACCTTAAATGACCCCATCGTGATGACTTCACCGTGACCAGTGGTCAGTCCTCCTAAAGAGGCACTGCTGGTGCCCTGTAAGGGAAAGAGGGAGGCTGGAAATGGTCGTTGAATTGCAGTAACAGAGACTTCCGAGAGTTCCTTGGGCAACCTAACCTCTCGCTGGAAGCCCAGATTGTCAGGCTGAAGCTCTCTTACTTTGGACACGTTATGAGAAGAACCGATTCACCATTCCGACCATCGTGCTTGGACAAGTTGAAGGTTAAAGAGGAAGAGGACAACCAGCTTCCAGATGGATAGGAAGCAGTTGGAGGAATAATGAACCAACCATTCAGACGCCTGAAGACCCAAACGGAACACCTGGAGGAACACTGACCATACAGTCGCCAGGAGTCGGACTTGATATCAAACCACAAAATGATATAAACTATTAGCTCTTTCTTCAATCAGTTTATTATAATCAGAGTCTGTGTCTTGAACAGGGAGAGGAAGTTCAGTCAGATGGCTCGGGATGCAGCCGGCCCGTGGTCAGCCACTGGTCCGTGTCCAGCTTCTGCTCCTCCTCCTGCCCCTGTTCCCGAGGGCGAGGCCGATACCTTATCCACAGCTCAGAAGAGCATGCTGAAGTGGGAGAAAGAGGAGACGCTGGGAGAGCTGGCGACCGTGGCCCCCGTCCTCTACACCAACGTCAACTTCCCCAACCTCAAGGAGGAATACCCAGGTGGGTGTCTGTCCGTCCAGCCGCCTGATTGGCCAATTGAGACAAATGTCCTTTCATTAAATATTTCGTTTTAAAAATTCATTTCACAGATTGGCAAACGCGGGTGAAACAAATCGCAAAGCTGTGGAGGAAAGCGAGTTCACAAGACCGAGCGCCATATGTGGTAAGATACGCCGCACGAACAGATGTTTGAGTAATAACCTTCAATTATAGCGTCTGTCGCAGATTTTACGGAGAATCCCGAATAACGGCTTCGGCACATCTGGAGACAGTTGTGATCGTAATGACCGTGTACGCTGGTATTTATCTTGGAACTGCAGTTTTGAAAGTAATTAATAAGATGATGAACCCAATAAACTTCCTGTTTAACTTCAGATTCATACACGCATCAGCCATAACATTATGACCACCTGCTTCTACACTCACGGCCACTTTATCAGCTCCTCTGAGGATGACCCACCACCCACATCATAGCTGCTCTGTGGTGGTCCTGTGGGGTCCTGATTGTTGAAGATCAGGGTGAAAGGAGGAGAATGAAGAATCAGAGAAACAGATGAACTACAGTCTGGAATTATAGAACCACAAAGAGCTCCTGTATGATCAGAGGAGCTGATTGGATGGACAGTGAGTGGAGAAACGAGGAGGTGATTGATGATGTGGTTGATTGGAGAAGTACTGCCAATAGAATAGGACTCTCTGGAACAGATCATTGGCACCATGTCTACAATGTCAGCTGTAGGTTAGAGGGCTGTTGAGCAGTGCAGCAGTACTTTTAAGGATGAACATCTTGATCTGACTAATGCTCGTTGCCAACGTCCTCACTGAATCTAGAATCAGTCGTCTCTGGACAGTAGAGACTTCAGAATAAACTGTTTAATAACTTGATATGAGCTCAAGACCAGTGCCTCCACTGTCGTGTTCAACCTCCTCCTGTGTGTTTACAGCAAAAGGCCAGAGACAACAGGGCAGCCCTGCGCATCAACAAAGTCCAAATGTCTAATGAAACGATAAAGAGGCAGCAGCAGCAGCAACAGCAGCAGCAGCAGCAGCAGCAGCAGCAGCCCCAACCCCCACAGGCACTGGAAGTGTTCGACCCTGCCATCCCCCCTCTGGACCCCGAACTCCTGTTCAAGGACCCCCTGAAGCACAAGGAGTCGGAGCAGGAGCAGGAATGGAAGATGAGACAGGTATTCCGCGGTGACGCTCAGACCCATTAAAATACTTTCTCGGGTGAACTTTTTGCTCAGTGCAGGTTCTGTTTCACAGGCCTGAAGCTCAGAGCATTTATCTGCCTTTAATAGCTGTGATTTTATCACCTCCACTGTCTCCGTTATCGCTGACGCTGCTGAACAGCAGCCGCCGAAACAGATCACTTCCTACCGCTGTCGGAGATCCAGGGACACCATCGGTCTTCTGGGTTCACGGAAGCCGTGTTTACCTGCCGTACGTCGCCGCTCTGCGGTGAAAAGCCTGTGTCTCCGTTTTCGTCAGTGTGTAGTTCTCCGTGGTCTGATCCCTGTAGCTGCTCTGTTCCCTGTGTAATTCCAGATGAATAGACCAGTAGGAACCTCTAACCTGCTTGGAATAAAGTCAAGTTTTACTTTAACGTCCGTTCAAACCTGATTCATCATTATATTATTTACCCATTATTTATCATTGGACAGTGATGATTTGCAGTTGTTTGCTCTGAGAGAATATCGGGTTGTTCCTGTTGTGATCTGAGCATTAATTACACCTAAATAAATAAAATGAGGAAGAGATGATGGACCTTTGTGGTGCAGAGAGGGTTCTCCAGTGATGTAACAGTATGTAGACTTTAGTACTCGACTCTAAATCCTTCAGACTGTTAAAACCCACCTTTCCATTTGTTTATTTTCAGCAAATGAGACAGAAAAGTAAACAACAAGCCAAAATTGAAGCTACACAAAAGCTCGAACAGGTGAAGAACGAGCAGCTTCAACAGCAACAGCAGCAGCACCTCAAGGGCGGTCAGTGTGAACTTGACTCTTCTGGTGGCCTCCAGAGCCCCGTCTCATCACAATCCAGCAACGGGAACATGTCTCCTATGCAGTCCAGCTCTAAAAATGGGTTCTCAAAGCCACAGCTTCCAGGAACCCCCACTGCAGGTTCTCCAGATGATGTCTTTTTGCGTCCTCATCCTCCGCCCCCTTCATCCGGATCCCAGCCTCAGTCCCCACAGATGTTCTCTCCTGGCTCCTCTGGCTCTAGACCATCTTCCCCTTGGGACCCTTATGCCAAAATGGTGGGAACCCCAAGACCACCACCGAGTGGTCCGGCCGCTGCCCGCCGTAACTCTGAATCTGGGAAATCGCCTCGCAGTCTCTCTGAAGAGCGCGGGAAGACGTCATCCATGCACGAATCCATCGGTTCTCCAACGGCCCTCAGCGCCGACCCATATGCCAAGCCCCCAGACACACCAAGACCAGCAGGCCCAACAGACCCCTTTCTCAAGCCGATGTGCCCTCCCAGGACTAGTCAGACCATGGAAGGGAGGCACCTGATTGGCTCTCCAGGACATGATCCATTTTCCAGGGCGGCTGTGAGAAAGGAAGCTTATCCACGAATGCCTCAAGGCAGGATGATTCTTTCAGATCCTTATGCACGTCCCCTTCTCGCTCCTATCCCAGGAAGTAATGAGTCAGGGTCTGTTCAACTCTTCAAGACCCCTATGCCCCCACCACAACCTCAGGACTCAAACCCAGTCATGCATTCGAGAAGACCAAGCGGGGATCCCTTCGAAAGGCCAATAATGCCCCCTCGTTCTGCCGAGGCATTTTCGCAAAGTCAACAGAATGACCCGTATGCGCATCCTCCCCTTACGCCACATCCTGCGATGGGGGACGGCTTTGAGAACCAAGCGAGAATTTCACGGCAGCCTCAGGCTCATCCTTTTCCTCAGCCTGGTGCTATTGCACACCAGACTGCTGGGAACCCATATGCACGTGCGCCCTCTACCCCTAGGCCAGATTACTCTCAGATTGCTGACCCCTTTTCCCAGACGACTCCATATTCCAACCCATATGCGCGAATGCCTGGAACGCCCAGACCACATGACCCTGAACCCTACTCCCACCAGTCTGCCCCTTCTCATCCTGCCATTATGAACCAACCTTCACAGCAAAATCAGACTCAGAATCGCATACTGTCGCCAATGGCAATGGATCCTTATGCACAACCTCCTGGGACTCCACACCCGGGTGTGCCAGAAAGGTTCCTTAAGTCCCAGAATTTCCAAAGGAACCAAGATCCATTTAACCACCCTCCAGGAATGCCTCGACCAATGGGATCGGACCCTCATGCACAGCCAGCAGGAGCCCCTCAAGCTTTACTCGGTGATCCATATGCACAACCCCCTGGAACGCCTCATCCTGGAGCTGGTGGACAGGGCATAAGATCAGGACCTATGTCTGGACAAGATTCGTTTTCACCACCACAAGTGTTGATGCAGGATACATTTGCCGGTCCAGCAATGTCCGGATCTAAGACTCCGAGACATCCTAGTATGGCAGACGACAACAGCGTGTCCCAGTCGCCATCCAGTCAGCCCAGCCAGACTCCAGTCCATGATCCGTTTGAGCAGACTGCCATGAACCCTCACCCACAATGTGCAGAAAGCAGAGAACAGCAAGGTTTGGGACCCAGTGCTATGGCCATGGGGCAACCCAACCCTGAAGCTCAGACGGTCCCTCTTGCCGAGGCTGAAGAGAGACTGAGACAGGTATGTCTTCTAACAGTAAGTTCATGTTCTAGATTTGTAGGACTTTACTGTGTAGATGAAACTCTTCCATTCCACTGCGGGGCCAAACGGGGGTATGGATCTGCTGACTGGAGGAGACCGTATCTTGGTCTGTGGAGGACTGTTATGTTAATGTAGCTAACGTGGAGATAGCTGTCTTGTCCACTGTAGCCCATATATCACATTTAATACACAGACTTTCATCTCCAACTCCTCTTACAGGAGCATAGCAGACTGTAGTTCATCTGTTTCTCTGCAGACTTTATTCTCCTCCTTTAACCCTGATCTTCAATGGTCAGGACCCCACAGGACCACCACAGAGCAGCTTTGATGTGGGTGGTGGGTCATTCTCAGTCACTGCAGTCACACTGACATGGTGGTGGTGTGTTGGTGTGTGTTGTGCTGGTACGAGTGGATCAGACACAGCAGTGCTGCTGGAGTCTGGAGCATTGAAGATCAGGGTGAAAGGAGGAGAATAAAGTATAATTATAGAACTACAAAGTTCTCCTCCATGATCAATAGAAAAGAGATATAAATGAAGACAGTGTAGAAACATGAAGGTGGTCATAAGGTTCTGAAATTTCAGTGTATATGTTTAATAACATGCATCAATAACAGGTCTTGTTAATAACGTCGTTGTTTTGGTCACAGCGTCAGCGCATTCGAGAGCTCATCCTTCGACAGCAGCAGCAGAAGAGTGCCATTCGCCAAGAAAAGAGTGCCCAGGAACAACCCGTGAACGTGCTTCCAGGCACCCCTCAACACTGGAGTCAGGAAACCCAGGGTCAGCAGCCCAGTGACGTTTTCAGTCGACCACCTCCACCATATCCTGGCCCAGGTGCTGTGAGGAGCCCTCAGAGATTCCATGGACCCTATCCAGGAGATCAGCGAGGGGCTTTCCCTGATGGGCAATTTCCAAAGCCACAGTTTCCCGGAGACACTAATAATATCAGGCAACCCGGACCAAGGTGGGTATATTTCAACCATGCAAGTTCATGCATTTCAATATATTGGTTCCAGTGGTAGTAATGAGGTTTTTCTTCTGCTCATAGAATGGGTTTCCTTCCTGGTGTTCAAGGACCAGGCCTGAGACCCCACCAAATGCAGGACTCCATGATGGAAGCTCATCCACAGATGAGAAGGTCCATGTCTATAGATTTGGGGAAATCCTTGGGAGGCACCCCCATGGGACTCCAGCCTTTGCCGCCTCGAGGCATGCACATGCAACAGCACAATATCATGGGGCAGCCTTTTATAGAACTTAGGCACAGGCCTCCTGAAGCCAGGCTCCGCCTTCCCTTTGCAGCTCCTGTTATGCAGGGAAACCGAATGGAATCACCTACACAACCTCAGCGCCCTCAAGGTTTCATGAGTGGTCAGGAAATGGGATTTCCAGCCAACCAGGGCCACAAACCAGTGGATCCTGCAATAAATCAAACTCAGGGAGTACCTGCGGAGTTGCAGGGGACAATGAGTGTGGACAGCTTGCATCAGCCCAATGTTTCGTTGAGAACTGGACATCCACAAATCCCGCTCATGAGGTCAATGAGCCAACCAAATGAGACCTTCAGTTCTCCTACTCCGTCAACGTTCCCTACAGTGTCCACCAGCCAAAACAGCGAGGTTGCTTTAGCCTCCAGTGAAGGAACTGAGGAGAAGATTGATGCGGATGAATCCGCAGTGAAGGACCTTGAAGATGTGGAGGTCAAGGACCTTGTAGATACAGATTTAGAGAACCTAAATCTTGATGCAGATGATGGGAAAGACCTGGATCTGGAGACTAACGACTTGCACCTGGAGGAAATCTTCTTGACATCTGGAAAATTTGATATTATTGCCTACACTGATGCCGATCTAGACCTTAGTGAAGACCTGGATCTCAACGATCCAATTGATGACCATCCCGAAACCTCTGACCTCCAAAAGGCACCATTGGATAAAACTGACGCATCAAAGGGCGCTTCCTTATCGTCCCATTCCACATCTGAAGAAGAAAAAACTGAGGACAAACCTGAGCAGTCCCCAGTTCAGATTAAAAAAGAGGTTTCTCACAATCAGGGGTTTCTGAAGTCTGAGGAAGACATTAAAATCGAGGTAAACAGTGGTTCTTCACATTCCTCTTGCAGAAATCAAGTAAATGAAACTCCAGCCGTTAATCAGGAAGACTATGGAAGTAGCATTGATGGCATTTCGAAACCTGGTATTCATCCTGATGCTACTCCAGTGCTTTCCAGCTTACTGGTCAATGTTCCACCAGATAATGAACCTCATAAGCAAGACAACTGTGGGCAACCGGTTCCTCAAACCAAACTTCAGGAACCTGGGTTACAGCAGACGCTCAATTCACCTCTACTGGGACAAGGGGCCATGTCTGTTCAGGGGATGAATCCCGACATGGTTGTAGATCCATCCTTGATTTCTTCTCACAGTGATGGCTCTTTAGACATCGCAGGTGCTATTCAGGACCCATCATCAAGTCCCATGTTTGGATTGGATCAGAAAGATACTCTTCTTTCAGTGGAACAGTCTAGTATTCTTTCTCAAGCCCAGCAGGCACTCCTGTCCCAGCATGGCCAGCAGAACAGACCACTGTTACTGGAGGAACAGCCGCTTCTCTTGCAAGACCTCCTGGACCAAGAGAGGCAGGAACAGCAGCAGCAGAAACAGATGCAAGCCATGATCAGACAGCGGTCCAGTGACTCATTCTTCCCTAATATAGGTAAAACCTGTGTAGTTTGAGATGGACACACACTTTTAAGGTCAGTTATGGAAAAATAACGAGTTTTTCTTTTAGATTTTGATGCCATTACTGATCCTATCATGAAAGCCAAGATGGTGGCCTTGAAGGGGATTAACAAGGTTATGGTCCAGAACAATATGGGGATGTCTCAGATGGTCATGAACAAGTAAGTCTGATATCCGGCATGCATAGGGCTGACACGGGTCAGCCATAACATGACCACCAACTTGCTTGGACACTCACTATCCATTCTATCAGCTCCTCTGACCAGGAGCATCTGTTTCTCTGCATACTTTATTCTCCTTCTTTCACCCCGATCTTCATTAGGACCCCACAGTCCTGAGAATGACCCACCACCCAGATAATATCTGCTCTGTGGTGGTCCTGTGGGGTCCTGATCATTGAAGATCAGGGTGAAAGGAGGAGAATAAAGTCTGCAGAGAAACAGATGAACTACAGTCTGGAATTATAGAACCACAAAGAGCTCCTGTGTGGTCAGAGGTGCTGATAGGATGGACAGTGAGAGGAGAAACATGTTCATAATTTTATTGCTGATCAGTGTATAATTTGTAGAATTTCCCTTTGAATACCCTCCAGAATGTTGCTGCGATCTTTCCGTCTTTAATTACTGTCTTTGTCCATTTATTCAGGTTCCCAGTGGCTCCTCAACAAGTGCCGGCACCACCGGAGAACCAGGAAGTATGTGCTCCCCAGCAAGCAGTTGTACAGGTGCAGCAACGGTCCGACTTATTTAGTTTGTTGTGTGATTCATTAAATCACCTCATTTATTATAATTATGCTTTTCCTTTTCTTTAGGATGGAAAACTGGCTGCTTACATGACGAGACCCAGTCCTCCAAGCTTCGGTCAGGGATTTACCAGTAAGTGTTTTCAGAATTCCAGTTCAATAAACTCACACTAGGTGGCAGTGAGCAGACGTGCCCGGAGCCGTGTGCGGCCCTAACCGTGACCACCAGGGAGCAGCTGGGGGCCAATTCAGGGAATGTCCTGCCAGTTCAGGGAATCAAACCGGAGACCTTCCAGTCACAAGGCTGGTTCCCGAACCACCAGCCTATAAAAATAGCAGTTCACTGCATATTTGTTTCTGCCCCCTGTTTCTTTCAGATGAAGCTCAGAAAGTACAGTATGAAGACTGGCTCCGCGAGACCCAAAAGCTTCTTCAGATGCAGCAGAAGTTTCTGGAAGAGCAGATTGGAGCCCACCGGAAGTCAAAGAAGGCTCTGTCGGCAAAGCAGAGGACCGCAAAGAAAGCCGGGCGAGAGTTCCCCGAGGAGGATGCTGAGCAGTTGAAGCACGTGACAGAACAGCAGGGCGTGGTCCAGAAACAACTGGAACAGGTGATGAAGACATGCACATATCATTCATGAAGGAAAGGTTATATACAATCAGTCATGACATCACAACCACCTTGTTTCTACACTCGTTTTCCACATTTTCAGCTTCTCTTTCCAAACAAGAGAACAAAAGAGGTGGTCATAATGTTATGGCTGATCGGTGTATACATATATTCAGCCATTAAACAGCATCATGTTTATTTCCCTTCAGATCCGGAAGCAGCAGAAAGAGCACGCGGAGCTAATAGAGGAGTACAGGGTCAAGCAGCAGCAGGGTGGCATTCAGCCTCAGATGATGCCTGGCATGCTGCCAATGCAGGGTCATCCAGGCATGGTGCCAACTAGTCCTATGAACCAACCATTGATGGGTCCTGCCATGCCTATGCAGCTCCATCCTGGCCAGCCAAATGCACCCAACATGCCAGGCTGGCACCCCGGAGCCTCAGGCCATGTTGGCCCTCAAATGCCAGGCGTGATGCCACCTCAAATGATTCAAGCCCAGCCTTCTCAACAAGCGTTACCCAGGCCCGGTCAGCGGCAATCAAGTGGAGAGTCGCCTCATGTGAATTTTGACGACACCAACCCGTTCAGTGAAGGTTTCCAGGAACGAGAGAGGAAGGAGAGACTGCGAGAGCAGCAGGAGAGGCAGAGGGTGCAGCTGATGAAGGAGGTGGAGAGGCAGCGCATGAAACAGCGTATGGAAATGGAGCAGCAGCAACATCAGGGTTTGCTCAGCCAGGATGGAAACATGAGGACTCTTTCACAAATGCCTTTCTATAACCAGAATTTGCCTCAAGACTTCATGCAACCTCACAGACCTCAGCAACAAATGCAAGGACCAGGATTCCCCCAGCAGCAAGGCATGCAGCCTTTAATTGGAGGAGTTCCTTCAGGACCCATGATGGGAAACGGACCCTTCCCTCAGGAAGTAAGGCCAGGTTTCGGGCCAGACAAGCAACTACAACATGGCGGGCCTAACTTCATTCAGGGGCAACCCAGACCTCCAAGGTTTCCTGGACCAAATATGGTACCCCAGAGCCCAGGACAAGGACATCCTTATGGGGTGGAGTCTTCTATGCCCCTGCCTCCAAACTTCCCAGGTTCTGGTCCGTCCTTGATTCAGCTCTACTCCAACATAATCCCAGAGGAGAAGGGCAAGAAGAAACGGAACCGCAAGAAGAAGAAAGATGATGATGCAGAGTCTTTGAGGGCACCATCAACACCACACTCTGACCTGACTGCCCCACTGACCCCCTGTGTTTCAGACACATCGTCCACACCCACAAGGAATCCCTTGCTCTTTGGGGAGCATGAGATCTGTGAGACCTCACAGCCTGGATCGTCCACCCCTGGCTCCCAGAGCAGTCAGCCTCATTCTGAGCTGGAGAGGCAGCTTTCCGAAGGAAGCTGTGGAGGAGGAGCCGAGCTGGCCATGGGTCAGCATGACCTCCACGACAAGATCCTAACCAACATTAAAATGGAAAGGATAGAGGCCAGCGACTGCCACGGTCCGAGAGGAACTGACATGGATATTGGCCTGGGCATGGTGAAGGTGGAAGGGGAGAAGGATGGCCTGTCGCCTCATCCTGCAGGCCAGAGTCCAGCAAGCAGCTCGAAGGGAGAAGGTGGTAATGAGCTCCTCAAACACCTGCTAAAGAACAAGGGGGCTCCTCTACATGTCTTGTCCCACCAGAAGTCAGAGGACAGCCTGAGATCTGAGGAAGAGACCTCATCTGATAGCAAGGCTCTCCTGAGACAGAGTTCCATAGACAGCACTGGGGTAAGTATCCAGACCGGATAGTTTGGTGGTGTGTGTTCACGCGTCCTGATACAGTTAACAGTACCAGTGTCTATCGATTTTGGACGAGGGCCGTATCGACCACATTTACGACACAATGACCTGCTCGTGATTGCTTAGTGCTGGGCGATATGACCTCAAATCACGATTAATTAAACCTTTACCTCAATTAATGAGCGATTCGATTCCACCTGTTGATTTGAATGTTTGTCTCTTGCACAGACGTACTCGGACAGCCAGCTCTCGGGCCATCCGGATTTTACCGGCTGTGCGCTGAATGAGGACAAGAAAAAACAGAGGAACAAGAGGACGCCCAAGAGTGGAGAACGCCCGGCTCCTCGCTCCAAGAAGAGGAAGAAGGAGGAGGACGAAAGACATGTTGCATATTCGTCCACGGAGCCAATAATGACCAGTTTGAAACAGGTAAGACCGCTCAACGAGTCGGTTCCTGTAGACCCCACACTGTAACAAAGATGGGCTTGTTATCTCTTTCATCTGTCTGTCGGTGTGTCTGTCCAGTACGGTTCTGTGTTAAGGTTTCGCTGGTGACCGTTGCCCCTGGTTAAGAGGGGGCTGTATTGTTTGATTTCGTGGTGGCTCTGCAGTCATTTCTCCAGCTTTCTGGGTCAGTAGGTTGTTGATGACGGTGTGATGGATGTTGAGACAGAATGAAGACGTCACCACTCTGCATTAATTACAGTGTTTGGACCTCTAGAGCCCAGATCTCTCCAGACTCTCAATCCTTCGGTGCTCTTTATCTCCACTCATACACGCTCTCCCTCTCTGTCTCTAGCAGCAGCAGCTCTCTCTCTTGCCCCTGATGGAGCCCCTGGTTGGAGTGAATTTCGCCCACTTCGTGCCTTATGGCAGCGGGCAGCTGGACGGTGAAAGCCGACTGTCGGGAACGTTCGGGAGCGCCTCGCTGGACGGGATGTCGGATTATTACTCCCAGCTCATTTATAAAGTAAGTCAGAACCCCAGGTATTAATGTGTCCTCAAGACAGCAACAGCAGCGACCTGCGAGACGGGCCGAGTTATTGTGTGTTATTAGTCACATGGTGGACGGTGTCGCCGGGAGCGGAGTGCTTTTCACATCCGCAAATTACTTTCAGCACTGACTCCGTTGAGGCCGGAAGCCTTGTGACTCATGTTTTCCTTTTCTTTCTCTCCACAGCAGAACAATCTGAGCAACCCCCCCACGCCTCCGGCCTCCCTGCCGCCCACTCCGCCCCCTGTCGCTCGGCAGAAACTGCTCAACGGCTTCGCCACCACGGAGGAGCTGACCAGCAAAGCGGCCGTCATCAGCGGCCATGATGGTGAGGCGCAGCGTAGTCCTCACTGTATACATACGCCAATCAGCCATAACAATATGACCACCTCCATGTTTCTACTCACTGGCTCCTCTCCTTTGCAGTTACCAAAGGGCTTCCGCCCCGGCCGCTGCACATGCCGTTTAAGACGGAGGAGGAGCTTTTCGCTCGGGCTCTCGCTCACGGCCCCAAAACCGTGGATGTGCCTGCATCACTACCGACGCCTCCCCACAACAACCAGGAGGAGATCAGGTCAGTCCAATACCAGTCACAGACCTGTGGACTTTGCCCTGTATATACCTTTCCATGTTCCTTGTTAGAGCACCAAATGTCCAAGAATGAGGAGTTACCTGTAAAGAAAGGTCATTTAAAGGTGTGAACGTCTCTGCTGTGTAGGGGTCAGGACCACTGTGAGGACAGAGACACTCCGGACAGTTTTGTCCCCTCCTCTTCGCCAGAGAGCGTGGTCGGGATGGAAATCAGCCGCTATCCAGACCTCTCGCTGGTCAAACAGGAGCCTCCATCTCCTGCTCTGTCTCCAGTCATGCCCATGTTCCCCAACTCCAGAGGGAAAGGTAGGAACGACCCACCACCCACATATCACCTGCTCTGTGGTGGTCCTGTGGGGTCCTGACCACTGAAGATCAGCAATGAGATGAAATGAGACATTAGACATTTCAGTGTTTGTTTCTTGGTGGTCACATCTCACGCTGCTTCTGTCACTCTGCAGGCTCTGAGGCGAAGCTGCGCGACATTAAGACTGAACCCGCGTCCGTTTTCTTTGGGTCGTCGTTCGGAATGGCTCAGAACGGATCCGATTCGGGTCTCGTGTCCATAGCAATCACCCTGAAACCAGCAGCAGCCGAGGTGAGTCTCTACCCTCTGTCTTCTGCCCCATACTGCCCCTCCAGGGTTTGGGGTGCTTTAAATACCCCTGTGTCAGTGTGATGGTGGGTTTGTTGTGATGTCAGGCTGTCCTCCCTAAGCCTTCTTGTGTGTCTTGCCTGTTTCAGAACATCACTGACGTGGTGGCCGCCATCGCTGACCTCATACGGGTGAAGATCCCCAGCAGTTATGAGGTGAGCAGTGGACCTTGGCCCCATGGTGCTCTGGGAGCTCATAAGAACTTGGACTCACAACCGTCGGCCTCTGGGCTGCTGCAGAGACACGGTGCAGCAGAGCTGGAAGGTCCAGATCGGCTGGGCAGGAACACAGGAGCACACGGGCCTTTGAAACATCATCATCAACATCAGCTCCAGCAGCGAAGCCACCTGATTCCTGACAAGAGTGAGTTCCAGCAGGGTCTGTTCCTCTATTAGACCTTCAGTTCAGTTAATTTTTAATTTTTATATTTTTATTGTCCTTTTTTAATGGACACGTTTAGTCTGAAAAACAGCACATTTGCATGAATCCATCTGTTCAGCTTGCAGCAGGTTAGCCCCTCCCCCTCCCTCTTAGAGAGTACCTCCACCAACACTGTCAACAGGCGTCCACTTTGTAAAGTGCATAGTAGGGGGTCGAGAAGGAGCTTGCGCTGCTGCAACATCCAGAAAGGGCGTTTACGTTTGGAAAGTAATCGAGGGACGAATCTTCACACTTTCATCATCAATTGAGGCGGAGTTTCAGATGCAGCAGGATTTTAACAGCTAGAGGACACACTCGCTAAGGTTACGTTTAGGGGACGTCGAAATGGTTTTACGTGCCAGTTTAAAGGATGAAGCGAGATGGAAACTGGTCCCAGATTAATTTCAACACAGTTTTAATCTTGTATCGGTCCTTTAAGGACGATTACTTTGGAGAAAGACCTTCATTAGCATTGCAGTCAGGCTCTAGGCATAATCCATGTCTTGGAACCTGGCTTTGAAGCACCGGGCTCGTGTTGCGAATCCTTCCAGAATATCGGAAAAGCCCGGAGATGAAATGTTTGCGCCGGGTCCCGCGTAGCGAGGGTGTTGATTACACAGGCGTCCGAATTTGCATCGTAAACAAACAGGTCAAGATGATGGGAGTCTTTCAGCTCCGTCTTCCTGACTGAGAGAGCGCGCCACGCGATTGCTCTCCAAACAGTGGGGGACAGCAGGCCGGCTCTAATTGTTTCCCGTCGTCATTCACACAGACGATTATCCACTTTAACGATGTTTACTAACGATGCACATCATTATTTCTTTGTGCCAGTTCTGCGTGTGGCTCAGGTGCTGGCAGAGAGTCGTTATTGATTCAGCCAACGATTAGAGAAGCTAATGAAACGGGGGAACGATCTGGGCCTGCTTCAGCCTGTTTATCTGTGTCACAGTGTCAGATATCCAGTTAATCGCCGCGCCGTGTCGGATTAAAAGCCTAAAAAATGGGAGCATGTCAGCGTGTTTCCGAGGGAAATCCACTGCCGTCAGTGTAACTACTGCTGCTGCGCTAATTAAAAGTTTCGCGTCCGGCGTTTTAATTAGTATTCCAGGCGGGAAAAGAGACGTAAGTTTGGGACTTTGAGAAGCAGGTTTGCAATCGTGGGAGGATGATATTAAAATGATGATCTGTAATATCGTGTGTCGCTGTTTTTATGAAGCCTCAGGTCCGGCCGGGGGCAGAGGGCACTGTCAGGAGGGGCCCGGCAGCCCAGGTCCGAAGCCACAGTGGTGCCGCCAGTGCAAAGTGGTCGTCCTGGGCAATGGAGTGAGGAAACCCGCCAAAGACCAGCAAAATAAAGCACAAGTATGAGAATATTATTCATAATTAACTGCACTGTTCTAGATAACCTTACCCAGAATAGCACATGGGGGTGAAAGGAACCAGCCAATCACAACTCATTTCCATATACTCTATGTGCAAAAGTACTGGGACACTTGCTCATTCACTGCTTCTTCTCAAATCGAGGGTTGATCCTGCTTTAGCTGGAGTAACTGTCCCTGCTGTCCAGAGAAGACCTCCTACTAGGTTTTGGAGCATTGATTGTTCTCTAGAACGATGAAGCTCCATCCGGCACTATTGCTCCATCCAGCTCAGAGCTGGGGGGGCTTCATACCCCTCTTACCCCTCTTACCCACACCTGGCATTAGTCATGGTGCCAGCAGGTTCATGTTAGCATTTATTAGAAGAGGGTTCCTCAAACATTGGGACCTACAGTGTGTAACAGTGACTGCTCCACCCATTTTGCCCTGTATGATTAAACGGTTAAAGTGCCAAAGCGCCAGTCTCTCCCCAGTTCCCCCAGTTCTGTTTTTAAAATTGCATATCATTAAAATGGTGGAAGGATACGTGGTATTCGAGGTGTAGTTTGGCAAAAGAAATAGTTACCCAATTAAAGGTGTTTGCACTGATCTGCCACACTTTTACCGTGATCAGTGTTTCAGATTGTAGAATTTTACTGAAATCCGGTTAGATATCCATCTCCTGCTGCTCTTCAGAGCATCTGAAAGCTCAGTGCACTGAACTGGCAGCTGTGCTGCTTATTTTTACCACACTGTCCCCCAGCAGTGGACTTCGTAGCACCGTGTATCCGGTATCTTTCTGAAACATCACACCGGGACACACGTGAACTCTCTGACCCCCCCATGTCTCTGTGGGACTCTCTCCTGCAGGAATCTCAGCTGGGTTCTGAGGGAGACCTGGTCTTCTGCAGCCACAGCTGCCTGATCCTGCACTCCTCCGCGCAGGCCAAAGCCAACATGGACACTAAGGTTTGTCTTTCCTTTTGCCACACCCCCTCCCGACACTACAGGAAGAGTGAGACGCTCCAGAACTCGGGAGTGCACTAAATGTCCTATACAGTAGATTTAAGTGTAACTTACGACCAGTGGACCCAGTGCTTCACGCTGTGGTCAATAGGTGGTTGCTATGGTTTCACAGATGGTTAGTGTGTTCAGAGGGTGGTTGCTACGGCTCCGGTAGGTAGTTGTTACAGTGTTGTAAGTAGTTGCTGCATCAGAGAACAGCGGGTAAATCACTTGTGGGTGGTGCTTCAGCACGAATGTGCTCAGCCAATCAAAAAGTAGCTTTTGATCGAAGGAGTGTGTTTTCTATGTAATTCATAAGTGAAGGAGCCCAGAACATATGGGTTTAACGGGAATTTCATGGCATATGTGGACACGCGTCCCGGACAGCGATCCGAGTGTGAAAGGGCCGTAAGCTGCTTATGGAAGTCCGATCCCGACTTCTGGCCAGTCCACGTTTTCTGTCTGTTTCTTCTCCAGCTTTCCTATTTTAGTTCCTTCAGCACACCTGTCACAGATAGTCAAGTACTGCAGATAATCGAGCACCGGTTACCTTAGTCCAGTATGAATTACAGTCTGGGGACTAATAAATCATGTCTGTGCCGTGATTTATGTTCTCCAAGATCAGGGATGTCAAACGGGGTCAGAAACGGGCCGCTGTGGTTGCAGGTTCTCATTCCAGCCAAACGGAAGGTCATGTGCTCAGTTGTTTGAAGGTTGGCTGATTGATTGAGTGGAATCAGGTGTTGATGCTGGTTGTTTGGAATGAAAACCTGCAGCCACACCGACCCGTTTCTGATCCGGTTTGACACCCCTGTCCTACACCCTCCTAAATGTCCTGTCTCATTTATCGTTTTGACGAGGCTCCTGATGACCGAGCTGCTTCTTGCTCCCTTTGTGTTTCCAGGCGTCGGTCGCTCTGCTCGCAGATAAGGCACTGAAAGAGAGTCCGTCCAAAGCCCAGCACCAATACAACAACAACATGTCCTCTATGGACGTGCACTGTCTGGCCCAGCTCCAGTCCAAGCCCTTGTCCCCATCGCCCAACCGTCTCGACCTGGCCTCTCCGACGCCAGCTGAGCCCCTGAAGACGGCGTCCGTGAAGATGGAGTCTAACGCTGAGACGCACCTCAAAGTGACTGTGAAGCTGAAGCCTCGCTTCCAGAGCCACACTGATGACAAGTAAGGCTGGACGATACAGAACATTTGATCAACCATGACATTATGTCCACCTGCTTGTTTCTTCATTCACTGTCCATTTTATCAGCTCCTCTGTCCAGACAGAAGCAGTTTGTAGGTCACGACCCCACAGGACCACCACAGAGCAGACACTGACGTGGTGGTGGTGTGTTGGTGTGTGTTGTGCTGGTACGAGTGGATCAGACACAGCAGTGCTGCTGGAGTGTTTAAACCCCTCAGTGTCTCTGCTGGACCGAGAACAGTCCACCAAACAGAAACGTCCAGCCGACAGCGTCCTGTGGGCAGCGTCCTGTGAGCACTGATGAAGGACTAGAGGACGACCAACACAAACTGTGCAGAAACAGATGAGCTTCTGTCTCTGACTTTACATCCACAAGGTGGAGACACTCGGTAGGAGTGTCTGATAGAGTGGACAGTGAGTGGACACAGTGTTTAAACACTCCAGCAGCACTGCTGTGTCTGATACACTCGTACCAGCGACACACACTAACACACCACCACCATGTCAGTGTGACTGCAGTGCTGAGAATGACCCACCACCCACATCATATCTGCTCTGTGGTGGGTTGTGCTGGTGTGAGTGGGTGGTTACTCTTCTGTGTCACAGTCTGGCAGCGCCGGCGAGGCTCTACAGCAAGTCCAGCCTTTTGCTACTTCAACCAAATTGAAGGACAGAATGCGATCATTTGATCGGTGTCTTGCGTTACTATCTCAGAAATTCACCTCATTTTATCATTCAGGTCTAACGACAAGCCCTGGCACCACGGCAAGCGCTGGAAGGGCCTCCGTTGGCGCAAGTGGACGGTCCAGATTGCAGCTACCAAGGCTGGACTGCAGGTGCCCACAGAGGTGTGTGGTTTTTAAATCCAATGTTTTGGTGTTGCCAAAAATATTGGGACACCTGCTCATTCATTGTTTCTTGTTAACAAGGTTTCTCCTGCTTTTGTTGGGGTAACTATCTTTACTGTCCAGGAAAGACTTTCTACCTGATTATGGACCATTGCTGTGAGGATTTGATTGTTTTCAGCGACATAAGTGTTCGTGAGGTCAGGGTGTTGGATCATCCCAAAAGTACTGAATCCTGGGGTGGTTCATGTTTCTTTATCTGCACCACTGAGTCCTATTCTATTGGTAGTTCTAGACAATCTGTGTGTGCATTTGCACATCTGTGTCAGCAATGTGCACAGCTTTGCGTTCCAACTGGACATGTGTAATTACTGCATTACCTGCATATGTAATTATGAATACTCAATTGCGCCATTACAGTCACATGCATTCAGCTTCTTCCTATCTTCTCTGAAGGATCTCCTGCAGGAGTTGCGCTCCTCCCTGCGTCCTTGTTCCTCCTCCCGGGATCATCGCCGGTGCTGCTTCTGCCAGCAGGAGGGTGACGGTTTGACTGATGGTGCTGCCCGCCTCCTCAACCTGGATCTGGACACCTGGGTGCACCTGAACTGTGCTCTGTGGTCATCAGAGGTTTATGAGACGCAGGCTGGCGCCCTCATCAACGTGGAAGTGGCGCGGCAGAGGGGCCAGACGATTTCCTGTGCCTTCTGCCAGCGCCTGGGAGCAACCAGTGGCTGCCACCGGCTGCGCTGCCTCAACGTCTACCATTTCACCTGCGCCCTGCAAGCCGGCTGCACTTTCTTCAAGGACAAGACCATGCTGTGCCACCAGCACCGGCCACGAGGGGCCTCCAGTGCCAGTGCAGCTGGCATTCACCTGGACCAGCAGGTGCTACGCTGCTTCTCCGTTTTCCGTCGTGTCTATGTGCAGCGGGATGAGCTGCGGCAGCTGGCATCTGCAGTGCAGCGCCCTGAGCTGGGCCACACGTTCCGTGTGGGAAGCCTCCTCTTCCACGCCATGGGCCAGATGCCCCCTGCCCTGCTGCCTCACTTCCACTCGCCGTCTGCCATTTTCCCACCGGGCTACGAGGCCAGTCGTCTCTACTGGAGCATGAGGCACGGTCGGAGTCGCTGCCGATATGTCTGCTCCGTGGAGGAGCGCCAGGGCCGACCCGAGTTCAGCATCCGAGTGCTGGAGCGAGGCTACGAGGACTTGGTGCTGACTGACTCCACGGCTAAAGGTACTCCATCTCTGTTCTCTGTAGGGAGGTGCTACATGGTGGTCTTTGGGGTTGTGACTTGTGAACCTCCATAAGACCTTTTGAAGTGCTGACACCACGTTGACGATGTTGGACACCATAGTGTTCCATGTTTTAAATGACGAGATACTGAATATGAGCAGGACTCGGCCCGTAAACGTCGATTTCAGGTTGAGATTAAAACGCTCGTCCCATCCCGTTCGAGCTGACTCTGATCTCTGGTTTGTGTTGGCGTAGGAGTGTGGGATAAGGTCCTGGCCTCAGTAGCGGAGCGGAGAGCGGAAACCGGCATGCTGAGGCTCTTCCCGATCTATCTGAAGGGAGAGGATCTGTTCGGACTGACCGTGTCCGCGGTGACCCGTATTGCTGAATCGGTGATTATACTCCGTCTCTCCACTTTATTTTATTCATGTTTGATGTGACACAGCGTGATCTCATCTTCTGCTCCTTGCGTTTCAGCTGCCCGGAGTGAAGGCTTGTTCAAGGTACCGGTTCCGTTATGGCTGTAACCCCATGTTGGAGCTGCCTCTGTGCATCAACCCCTCTGGCTGTGCCAGGTCTGAATTGAGGAACTACCCGCAGAATCAAAGGTCAGTTTGTATAGTTAATCTATTCCGACTGAAGTGTTTACATGGTTGTATTCCGACCGAGTAATTAGTGGGATTATTACCGGATAATGGATTAAAGGGTGGAAACGTTGAGGCACTGAGATTATCTGACACCCTGCCTCATTATACCAGCGTGTCAGAGATCAGTGTATCAGTTTAAAGGGTTCCTTCTTTGTTCTCTCTCTCTCTCTCTCTCTCTCTCTCTCTCTCTCTCTCTCTCTCTCTCCATCCACCCACACACTCAGGTTTAAGATCCTCTCAGTGTGGAACCGCCCCTCCTGCATCATGCAGAACTCAGCCCTGGCGGAGAGCGGGCCGTCTCACAGTAAGCACTTTGTGCACTCCAAGTCGTCTCAGTACCGCAGGCTGACCAGCGAATGGAAAAGCAACATCTTCCTGGCTCATTCCCGCATCCAGGTACGTTAAATCACTCCCCACTTCCAGGTGACGCCTGATGCATTGATGACGGTGGTGTGTGTGCGCAGATATTATGGTCCTGATTTTTAAGAGACTCACTGGGACACTGTCCCTTATTATGCTCTTTAGAACTTGCTGGCAGTGGTAGCGACTAAATGAAAGTCCGATTCGGCCGGTCTGCTCTTTGCATTGTCCTGCATGAAGATGGATTTTGCTACGGATTGGAATGGTTCTTCTTTTTCTACCGTGGAAGAAAGCAGGCAGTCATTTTCACATCTTCAGGGACCCTAAAGTGTCTCACCAGCTCTTTCCTCGTGATCCCGGACCAAAACATGACTCCGCCACCTACGTGCTGACGTCCCAGTTTTGTTGGGACATGGTGGCCATCCACCACCCGTCCATCTGGACCTTCCGTAAAAAAGACTGTTTGAAAATGAGTCTTCATGTATGTTTGGATCAACCGCTACCATGCAAACCCAGCGCACAGTAACATTCGCAGAACCTCATTATGGGCCTGATTAACTGCCAGCCACCTTTTTCATTGCGTAGTTATTGCTTGACACCTGCAGACATTTCCGTCGTTATGTCCTCTGCACCTCGTGAATGACGCAAGTTACTGTCAGAGCAGCTAAATAGGACACAGTGACTCCTGAGCCAGTTCTGCTGCCGTTCCCCTGCTCTGGCATTCCGGCCGCTGACCTCAGAGAGAGACACAGCTGGCCTCGCAGTACTTCCAGTTCCCTGCCGCGCTCGTTAAACCCACACCGCCGCAGAGCCAGCCGCTCACAGAGACGTATCTGATGTCTTGCACGGCCGCGGTGGTGGGCAGCCCCTCACAAGCCTCGATGATTGGAGCGACGGAGCAGTAAACAAATGCATGTGCTGAGATGGTTTATTGGTAGCGCCTGAGCAGACATCTTAAAGATGTGCCGTTCTTAGTAAGAGTACAACAGTAGTTAGAAGGAGCTATATTTGTAAACGGTGAACCTGAAGTAAACAAACGAATGAATGGCCTCTCTGACGGCCTCTCTGATTTAATTCCATGTTACACTGTGCTCTTACACCAACTTCTGGGCCCGTCAATCAAATGGATCTTCAATCAAATATGTAATCAAATATGTAATATTACCCTTCAGTTTGGAAGAGCCAGCTCCCCAAACCCACTTTGACAACGTTCCCGACACTAGGAGGTTGAGCACGAGCACGTACCTCCCCCAACCACCGCCTCTTCTTCAATTGCCCCCATTCCATCGGTGCTGGGCGGCCAACGCAGTCGGGTGAAAGTGCCGCCTCCCCAGCTTCGATGCAACAGCCAACAGAAGCCTGCGCTGGCACATTGAGTGTGATGTTGGGAGAGAGCGCCCCCTACCCTCCCAGAGAGAACATGGCCGATTATTGCTCTCTCAGGACCACGACCTGGGAATCGGTCGCGCATTAAGAGTGGTATTCCGCAGAACAGCTGCAATATTCCCAAGAACAGGTGACACCTTGTCTTTGAGCCGTGTCCCGAACCCCACAGTGGGAGAGGGAATGACGTTGGATGTTACGTGTCTAACGCAGCGTGTATCTGCAGGGTCTTGGGCTCTTTGCTGCTCGAGACATCGAGAAGCAGACCATGGTCATCGAGTACCTTGGAGACATCCTCCGGACCGAGGTGGCCACGAGGAAGGAGCTGCACTACAAGGCTAAGGTACTGCTGGACTGTAACAAAAGCTTTTAAACTCAGCGCAGTGTTCTCGATCTCGCCTGAATCGATTCGTTTCTTTCTCAGAACCGGAAAGCCTTCATGTTCCGCATTGACGGCGAGTACGTGATCGACGCCACCTGTTCTGGAAGCCCCGCGAGGTAAATATTACTATCGCTCATGTTTCAGCTCAATGTCCTCCATGAATCAGATGATCTGTTTGATGTATAAATATTAAGAATGTGATCAAATAAAAAGCTGTGCTCTGATTGGTTGGTTTGTGTCACTGCATCAACTCACAGGAGCCGCAAACAGGAGCTTTGGTTTTTGCACTGAAACAGGAATATTGTAGTTATATAGTAACACAGCAGAGCTGCTGGAGTGTTTAAACCCCTCAGTGTCACTGCTGGACCGAGAACAGTCCACCAAACAGAAACGTCCAGCCGACAGCGTCCTGTGGGCAGCGTCCTGTGAGCACTGATGAAGGACTAGAGGACGACCAACACAAACTGTGCAGAAACAGATGAGCTTCTGTCTCTGACTTTACATCTACAAGGTGGAGACACTCGGTAGGAGTGTCTAATAGAGTGGACAGTGAGTGGACACAGTGTTTAAACACTCCAGCAGCACTGCTGTGTCTGATCCACTCGTACCAGCAACACACACTAACACACCACCACCATGTCAGTGTGACTGCAGTGCTGAGAATGACCCACCACCCACATCATAGCTTTTGAAATCCCAACACGTCCAGAACCCCAGGAACCAATCGTATAATTCAGGATCTAAAAGTTCTTTTTTTTGTGGTGCTTGTTTGTAGGTACATCAATCATTCCTGCTCACCGAATTGTGTGGCGGAAGTCGTGACCTTTGAACGAGGGTACAAAATCATCATCAGCTCCAACCGCCGGATCGAGAAGGGGGAGGAGGTAACGTGCATCGTGTCGTTGTTGTTTGGTGTATTCTGTTCTTTGACCACGCCCCCCCCAACACCCCGGTTCTCTGCGGAACACTCAGTGGTCTGATGTGCTACCGATATGATCTAACGATCGCAGGTTCATATCATCGGCTGCTGGAGTCTGAGAGACCCAAAATTGGTCTTTCTGGGTGGCATGTGCTTGTCCTCACCCTTGTAGTGTCAGGAGACGTCCGGATTGAGGGGGACAATATGACTAATAGATCATATTCAAGTAAATGCTGTCAAATGAACACATTAAAGGATGTTAATAATGAATAATAACGAGGAACTGTGTTCCAGGTCTTACTCGGCTGTTTTGTGTTTCAGCTGTGCTACGATTACAAGCTGGGCCTGGTGCCGAACCAGAAGACGCCGTGCCTGTGTGGCGCCGTGAACTGCCGCAAGTGGATGAACTGAATTCCGGAGAGGTTCTCCGTCGGACACCGAGCATTCCCTTAACTCACAGGTGCCAAGCGTCTGCGCAGACACGGGTGCTGACGACCGAAGACTCGACTACATGAACTCACCTGCAGTCTGAGGGCAGCGAGGGGCCTGTAGCTTTTATCGGCCTGGAGATGAAATCGTTTCGTTTTTGTATTGTTTGTTTGTTTGTTTGTTTTTGTGCAAAATCAAAAGGAAAAACACAAACGGCCGCACGCCGCTGTGTTTTATAGCCATTTGCATCGTTCTCTGGACTTAAGGAAGGTTCGGTTAACCTGCATGTGCCATGAGTGTTTACGTGTGTGTGTGTGTGTGTGTGTGTGTGTGTGTGTGTGTGTGTGTGTGAGACTGAGTGTGTGTGTGTGTGAGACTGAGTGTGTGTGTGTGTGAGACTGAGTGTGTGTGTGTGTGTGTGTGTGTGTGTGTGTGTCACCCTGGGGTAGATTTCACCAGCGAATAAGGAGCGAGAGAGCGAGCACTGTGCCGGATATGCCTTATTGGTTGAAAGAGGGGGCGGGCCCATTCGTTGAGTTAGTTTTTGTTTTGCCGTGATTGGTGGAGACTGTACAGGTGTGTAAATCAATGTAGAACATCACTGAATGAAGAATGTACGGAATTGACTTCCGCAAAGGGAAAAGTTTAACTTGCACTAAAAAAAAAAAAAGAAAAAAAAAGGTAAGGAAAAAAAAAGACAACACACAAAACAAATTCACGAAAAAGAAAAGCTTCAAAATACTTGATTCCATGAGTCAGTTTTATCCTGGGTTTCTCTTCGTTGTTGTTTTCGTTGTTGTTGTTTTGTGTAAGAAAAGAAAAGGTGTTTTGTATTTATTACTGTGTGAGTGGATGAGTGGGCCTATTTTTAAAATAAAAAAAAGATGCAGAAAAAAAAAACCGAGCATACGAAAATTAAAAATAGGAATGCCGGACTGCGAATGTGGGAAAGGTGGGGAAGTCCGGGAACGCCGTGCCGCAGTTTGAAGAGATTCTGTTACATCTGTAAATAACATGTAAATAAGGAAAAAATATTGGAATGATTGACCAAATACTACCTTATTCATATTGATGTTTGGGTGTTTAGATGTGCTTGTTTTGATTTTTCTTTTCTTTTTTAAAATTATTTAATAATGATGCTCCATGAAATCCGTTTCAGAGGTTATTTTAAACGACTATTCTGTACAGAATTGCAAAGTAATTTCAAGATTTCACAAGAAAGTATTTTCTCTGTACTTTAGAGTAAGGTATTGTAGTGACTCTTCGTGATTGACACATTAATTCTGACCACTTGAGAAGCTGTATTTTTCTTTATTATTATTATTATTAATAAGTGTTTGTCGCATTCAGCTTTATGCAAACTGGTGACAAAGAAGAGGAAAAATCAATCACACAAAACTTGTAGGGAACTTAAAAACCACCCACGCCAGAAATGGACTTTATCTAGAACAGGCACAAGTAGAACCTTTTTTGTGTTTGTTTTCTTCCCCACTAGTCAGGGTGCTTTTGTATAACCTTTGTGTCCGATTTAAACAGAGAACAGTTTCAAAGCATTTCAGTCGGATAAGCTTTAGCCGGTTGTGGAAAAACCCGAGAAGGTCAGAAGAACCTCCTTTTCCTTGGAGAACGTGTACATAAACGAGGGATTTAGAATTCGCCGGAATCGCGACTCATTTTTGTAGCTAAATAAACGAATAAACTTCCTACCCGCTTTACTCTCCCGACTGTCCGCTTATATCCTTTACTTTGTCCCTTGTACACAACTTTCCTGATCCAGACGAAGGAAGCTGAGAACACTGATTGTACAGGGCAGGAACTTTTCTCAAAAAAAAAACAACGAAAAACGGAATAAAAAAAGAAGTCAGTTGTATATATTTTTTTTCTTGACAGCTGTAACTAAATTGTTTCATGAATATTTTTCTTGTCCTGTAAAAAAAAAAAAAAATACATCGGCATTTTTTTCCTGGTGGTGTTTTTTCCCTGTATAGTAGCGTCAAATGTTTTGGAAAAATGAAGCCTTTTGAAGTACAGAGCGATTATAGGGTTTGGTATTCAAGGAACTGAATTTAGGAACATTTACAGAAAATAAAATATTTTACATCATTATTTTCTGACCTCTGTGTTTTTTGTCTCTGTCTTCGTTTTTGGGGGCGGGGTCTAAATTAACGGATACTTTATTCCCCTCAGATTCTGGACTGCAGGTGTAGAACGCTGACAACAACGTAACTGACGTGTACTAGGACTGGGCGATATGACTGTAAAACCTGTATCTCGATATGTGTGAAAGTGGTGACATACGATGTAAACCTGACCGAAGCCAACAGTGTTGATCTGTAACCGTAGAAACGCAGCGTCCCTTTTGTACAACATATAAAAAATGACCATATCGTTAACATTGTATCCGTTACATTGTTTTCTACCTGCGTAACGGATGAGATATTAGGATTTGATTGAACATATTCATTAATCCTTGGAGCCATTTGGGAGACACTCCGAATGTCCAGTCATCTGGACCTAACAATCTGACCCTCATCAGAGTAGCTGAGGACCTTACACTGTAAGCTTTTCTGAGGACATCGTGCAGACAATCTGCACATGATCTGATGGTTAAGACGTGGACAGACCCGTTCGGAGTGGGTTTGGTGTGACACTACGTTCTAGATAACCTTTCCTAGAATACTTGACTGGTGGTGAACGGACAGAAGATCTTACCCTGAACACTGATGAATACACTGTCTGATCCCATCAGAGTTCTGAGAAGATCTGCTCTTAAACCTGCTATAAAGTCCAGATCAAGACCAGCTTCTGCTGGTCACTGGTTTAAGCTGGGCTTGGATGGTCAAGGTGGTTGACGAGATGCCCACCCACATGAAAACGTACCCGACAGTGATAAGACAGCTGGTGAACCAGCTCTTGACCAGCATAGTTGCATTCGTTTTTGCCCATGCTGGCTGACCAGTGTGGTGCTGGTCGTCTTACTCGGAGACGAGGTAAGACCAGTCAAAAACATACCCTGCACTGGTCAACTAGCTGGTCAGCAGGATGTTGCCTGACTGCACAGGGAGGCCAAGTAGAAGACGTGTGGTTCAAGCAGAAGACGTGTGGAGGTTCACTGATGGACTAGATTGTAAATAAAATGTCTATATTTGTGTTGTCATGGAAACGGCACCTGATTCCATTCACCATCACTGTATGGACATTATATAAACACACACACACACACACATATATATAATCAAGTCGGTTAAAGGTTACTGGACACCTCCACACTCCAATATGTACATTATCATTTGTGTGGAACCGTGCACCACCAACCTCTAGAACAGTTCTGCAGGGCTCTAGAACTCAGAAACCAATACAAACAATAATACAGACTGGAATTGATGTAGGGGGTGGAGCCAGGGCAGAGGGTGTCGGGAGCCTTTGTGTATCACCATGGTAACTTGGAGTTTAGTGGATGGGTGGGTGTACACACACATACACTTGTCCACCCTCTCCACAGCATCTGAACCATAAGTGAGACGAAGCCCCCCTACTGTAGATCAGCACCCAGCACTCTACAGTACTCTCCCTGTTACTCTAGAACCATGACAGGTCAAGTAAGCAGGTAGAAGTGCAAGAGAACCTTCCAGAACAATGATGTTACAAAGAAGCACAGGAGAGCTTCCTTGAACAAGGACAGTCCTGATAAACCACTGCAAATACTGGAGAACACTTTAGAACAGTGACAGCTCTAGAACTCAAGAGGCCTGATGAACCAGTGTAGAAACAGGAGAACGTTCTAGGTAATCTTATCCTATTATTGAAAAAGTGAATCCATGAAAGAACAGATGTCCTATCTGGCTTCTGAGTTTGGGAGAAGCAGGTCTGCTCTTGCTCAACTGTAGAGAACCAGGGGAGGAGCTTAAACACTCATGCACACATGGTTGAACTTCACAAGGACACAGTAAGAAGAAATGGTCAGCAACACTGCCATTGTGGGAGGTGATGGTCTCTTGGTGGACAGTCCTGTCAGACACAACCTCCGGAAAATCAGCATCAAACTGGCTCCACCTGCTGGTTATTAAATGTGAGTGCAGGTCTGGAAGGTCAAGGTCATTAAGACACTTTACTGTCCATGAAAAAGCAAACTGAGTTCATCAAAGTCAGGTAAAGCCCTTGTGTCCATCCACTGGGGACTTCAAAACCATGCATACTGTCCACCAGGGATGTCCAAACCATGTTATAAAACATACTGTCCACTGTGGACACCCAAATCCTGTTTTTAAACAATGATCAGTTTGGACGTCCCCAATGGACAGGTGTTTTTTAATCAAGGTTTGGATGTCTCTTGTGGATGGTCTGTTTTCAAACAGGTTTTAAAAAACATTGTGTCCACAAGGCACATTGGATGTCCCTTGTGTTTAAGCAGGGTTTGAACATCTCTAGTGGACCATCCATATTTGATGAAGGTTTGGTTTTTTTGGATATGCCCAGAGGACAGTCCATATTTTGGTCCTTTTTAGGTAGGATCTGGATGTCCCAAATAGACAGCCCATATTTTATACAGTTTGAATGTCCCCACTGGATGGACTGTTATTATGCAAGCTTTGGTTCCTTTGAATGTCCCCACTGAAACTATGTTTTTAATCAGGGTTTGGACATCCGCAGTGGATAGACTGTGTTTAAGTAAATTTCTTTAGATGTCCCCAGTGATTGGTTCATTTTGTGAGCTGGGTTTGGACGTCCTCAATGGGATCTAATGTCTTTTGGATGTCCCCAGTGAACAGACAAGTTCTAAATGGGATTATAATGCTCCTGGTGGACAGGCCTTTATTATGCAGGGTTTGGATGTCTGCAGTGGACGGGACACTGTAGGCATGGTTTGGACGTCCCGGGACAGAGTTTGTAGACACGTGTTCCTCTGAGCTGCAGAGACGGGCCGAGGATGAGGAGGATGAAGCATAATGGCAGCTAAAGGAACATCAGGCAGCTCTGTGCTGAGCGGAAGGAGATGACTCATGCAGCGTCTGCATGCGCCAGATGGCGCACAAAGTGTGTGTGTGTGTGTGTGTGTGTGTGTGTGTGTGTGTGTGTGTGTACTGAGTGAGTGTGAGTCATGGCCAGGGTGAATTTGGACAGCCCTCTCCTTCTTTGTAGGCAAATCCACCATGAGGCCTTCTGAACACACACTTCAGAGACTGAGTGTGTGAGTGTGAGGTCTTTCTCCTCAGTTCCATTTCAGTCATTATCTTGTATCTCCAAATGCTCTTCTCTGGGTTCAGTGGTGTGTTGAATTGGTTCCGCTGCTGGAGTGCTTTACTGTAGATCACTCCTCTCACTCTGGAGCTGGAGTGTTTAATTTTACCCCAGACAGATCCGAGCAGAGAAGATCAGAGTCTAAACCACACTGCAGCTCCGGAGCTGAGAGGTGCTGGTGGACTCAGAAGTTCCACAGAAGGGCTCAGAACATCAAAGGAGACGTCCACCCATTTCCCAAAGTTCTTGTAGAAGAAGTGTTTGAGAGGAACCCGTTCAGAGTTGGGTTTGGAGTGAAATTGAGCTTCACTGTAGAGAAATTTTCTTTATTGTGGTGGTTTATCAAACCAGGCATCGGTTGCCATGGCAACACAATGAACAACAAATACCATGTCCTTCAGGGTCTACTTTTTGCCGCACTACACCCTGCAGAATGCACATGTATCCCTCCCCCATTTTAATGATCTGCGATTTCTCAGAAGTCGATGAAGTAGAACAAGGTGTCGAGCATCAGGCAGAGTGTTCACAAGCATTAGGTCTAATAACGTTCTACGATGAGCTTTCAGAGGGGAACATTGTCTAGAACCCACTCGGAATTAGTATGCATATGTGTGCCATTGCTGACACAGGTGTGCAAATGCACACCCAGCTCGTCTAGTCCCTGTGGAGAAGCACTGCCAAAAGAATAGGACTCCCTGTCGTACCTATTGTCACCACGTCTAAAGCAAGGTGGGCTGAGCTGAATGCAATCAAATCTTCACAGCAATGCTCCAGACAAAAGAAGGATGAACTCTTTTAAGGTGTCCCAATACTTTTGCCCATGTAATGTATGTAAATGAGTTAATTCAATTCTAATTCAAGCACACGCCAGTGGAGTGCGAGTGGGCGGAGCTTAGCTGATGTAATCTGAATATGCAAATTAGACGGGGACGAGAAACTCTGCTACGGGCCCTTTAAGGGGTGTTGCGGGCTCCGCCCCCGGCGGACACGCCTACCCCGCGCGCATGCTCTCATCGCTCCACCTGGAAGAGCTCGAGCTTCAGGGGGATAAAGCGACCTGTTGTCGTGGTCGTTGTAGTTGTTGTTGTTGTTGTTGTTGTTTACTTTGCGGCCCCGTGCGCGCGCGCCGGGGATGCGGACGCTGCAGACTCGCGCGAGCGCGCGCGCCCTTCCGTGAAGGCAGGTCGGTCTCGCGCACCTTCACTTTCAGTCTTTTATTAATTATTTATTATTATTTATTTTTTAAATATATTTTAGATTCGGTTTAATGATAATAATAATTAAAATACATAAAAAATATAATAAAAAATACAATAAATAAAAAATTAAAAAGCTTTGATTTTGAATATTTTTGGAGGATTGAACTGGTCGGACTGGGAGGAGAAGATGGGCAGCACCGTGATGGATCCTAAGAAGAGAGAAGCCTGTAAGAAGAACCCCAGGAAGAAGAGGGCGCTCAGGCTCCACCTGCCGGTGAGTGCGGCCAGGTGCGCTTTAAAGGGCCAGTGTGGTGGGAAAGCTCATTGACGTCACAACGCCACCTGGCTGCAAGCTGTTGTTTCTGTGACGTCACAAAACCCATTACTAGCCATAACATTAGAACCACTGACCACGTCTTTATGTTGGGTTTAAAGTAGGGAAAGTGGATGAGCGTTAGAACCTGAGACCCGTCGACAAGAACCAAGCTGTCATGTACTAGACAACCAGGTCAGAACGTCTCCAGAACATTAGGCAGGTCTTGTCGGTGAACAAGGTGAAACAGAGACAGGGTCAAGGATCTGCTGTAATGTTAGTCCATATCCATTCATCCATCCATTTTCTGAACCGCTTATTCCTGAATAGGGACACGGGTGAGCCGGTGCCCAGCCGGCAACTCTGAGCGCAAGGGCGGGAAACAACCCTAGACAGGGCGCTAGTCCATCAAACTGGCCTTCTACCCTTTTCTCCTGTAGCCCGTATTAAAGATCAGCAGCAGTGTAGTTACTGAAACTGTATCAGAAACACAGTCCGGTAGCCGGTATTAAAGACCGCACACTGTCCTGCCACCTAAGTCTGAGGATGGTCAGTCGTGTCAGGCCTGTATTTCGACCCATGCTCTTCCATACAGCTCCGACTGCGTGAGAGGCGCGAGAGTTAAAGCTCTGGACGGCGGCATTCTCCACATTCAGCTCTATTAAGAGGTAATAACACCAATATCAGCAGAAAGAAAGTTATGAAACAGTTGGCACAGCGTGTTCGGTCAGTTATGAAACAGTCGGTATGCATTGGCACATTGTCCAGTTGCTCATTTTGAACTGATTCAGCAGACTGTCATAACACAGAAGGGAACTGAAAGGGAAGTCCCTTTAATCTCTGTGTAACTCACAGTGTGAAAGCAACACAATCAGAGTTGGGCTTTGGTGTGAAATCGCCATGACAACACAAATACAGGGATTTTATTTACCACCCAGATCTACCAGTGATGCTACTCGGGTCTTCTGGGTGTTCTGTAGATTGTTAACGATTGGAAAAAAGTGTGAATTGTGGGACTGTTTTGTGCCACACTACATGTTTTAGATCCAGAAACTTCTCAGAAGTCAGTAAAACAGTGAGTCGGGCATCAGGCCGTGTGTGAGAAGCATGAGAACGTTGTGTGAGGAGCTTGTGGAGGTTCAGACCTGAGCGTGGTCTGATACTGAAATTGACTTCTTGGACCTTTTTTAATCTTTATTGGCTTTGGAAAGTGTGATGTCATTATTATCTGATCTGATGAATCTGATGTGCTGTACAGTTACGACAGAGAGGAACTGTGGGAGAGAAGCAGTTCAGTGTGGACGGAGTGATGAGCTCGTGGTAAACGCATCGTCTGATCCGAGCGAAGCTGAGTGGTACCGACCATCTGAAGTGTGGGAACGCTGATCATTTCCTGTCCGTCACTCGGCCACCAGCCCGACCGGCTCTGTTATCCAGAAAAAACGCTTACCGGGTTCTGTTTGTTTAAACGCGCTGCTCCTCAGCCTACAGATAAGGCCTGTCCTGCTCTTCTCCGCACTGCCCGACCTGCAGGCTGGCGTGAGGAGCGCTCAGTGCCAGGGTTCAGGACAGGGCTGTAAAAGAGGCCTAATGACCCGCTGGCACATGAACTTCACACTAATGCCTGCTTACTTAGTCCAATAAGAAAATACTGATAATAACAACAATCACACTCCTACACACTGCGTTACACATTAATCCCAACACACACCTGCACACACACACACACACACACGCCTGAGCCACACCGGACCAGCTTGGACAATATTATTCACTTTAAAGATCCTCAGATTTCTGAGTCGTAACTCTCTGACCGACGAGGAGACGTGTGGGAGGTGTGGACTCTAAACCTCGGCAGAGTGTGTGAGTAGAAGATCGGCCGTCAGCAGCTCCAGCTGAGCGTCAGTTCGACGGTAGGTTTGGGTGTAAAGTCTTACGTTTTTTAAACGTACGCTGCACGTACTTGTGGAGCGTAAATCGAAACACTCGGCAGCCAATCAGGAGCATCATCCAACAGAGACAAGTATTATATAATACAAGTATTATTCTCAGGATCTGGGAGTCGTTTGCGTTTGCAAGATGTTTCAGCTCCAACCCAAATCCAACACCCCATCCAGCCAGTCAGGACCTGTAAGCAGTAATTGGTTGGATCAGCTGGTCTGGATTAGGGTTGAGTCTGCAGGACAGCAGCTCTCCAGGAGCAGCATGTAGAAAGAGCTGCATGTGAATTCTGGGATCTTAGGTATCCGTCGGTTCTCATGGACAGTGTGTTGGAGGTGGAGAAATGTACAGCATGTAGACCTCAGAGCATCTCCTGAGTAGGTCACTTACAATGGACGCACAAGTCCCATATCTAGACCTGGATTGGAGCAGAGGAAAAAGGTGGCCTGGTCCAGACAGCACTGTCTGAACTATTGAGGCTTCACTTCACATCTTGCAGGATTGTTGAGGATTTGTTGGAGCATCTTGGTGCAAGACATCACTGCATGGTTTCAGAGGTTAGAAGAAGCTTGGGAGCAACAACAGTGAGGCCGTGGTCTTTATGTTTTGGCTCAACAATGGATACACATTGCCTGTATGAATATGAAGCAGAGCTCTGAAGGTATGGAAATATGAAGTGAAGCTGAAGGACAGAAACCGGTCAACTGTGTCCTCCAGGTCTTCTGAACTTCTGTCCTTGAATGAGTCACGCTTGGTTGCCAGGTCACAAGCTTTAGATATGTGGACAGTGAGGGTGTAAGCGCTTGCTCTCCTTAGGGCTGGACGATACGAGAAGAAAGCCGTTTAATATCAGTAATTCCAACCCCTCGGTGTCACTGCTGGACTGAGAACAGTCCACCAATCAGAAATTTCTGATGGAGACCAGGCCTCACTGTTGAGTCTTCTGAAGGTGTCGTGGGTTTTAATTTGGGAAAATAGTGGGGACAGGAGGTGCCAACCTGATGACCCCTGTAGAGAGGTAATGAGCTGGGACCCAAATGTTTCATCATTAATGTACACATCCCATAATGATCAGATTAGTCCTCCTGTCCTCGTACCTCAGTGCAGAGTATAGGTCAGTACTGGTCTTATCCAAGCACCACCATCCTGACCATCATCTGATACTGGTCCAAGTACCCTGATGTTCCAGGCAGCAGCAGGTGACCCACCTCGCCACGTCCAGTGAAGAGCTGATAACTGGTCGATGGTGTTGCTCAGTGAAGATTTAGTGAATATGTGAGAATTTGATCTCTGCTGAGCAGACAAGTGAGGACAGGACCGGATGACATAACAACCAAGCAAGACTGCAGTGATGACCTAATATTATGAAGCAAGACAACCTTATTGCACTCTTACATAATCAGAGCTGCAGACTTTATTCTCCTCCTTTCACCCTGATCTTCAATGATCAGGACCCCACAGGACCACCACAGAGCAGATATTATGTGGGTGGTGGGTCGTTCTCAGCACTGCGGTCACACTGACATGGTGGTGGTGTGTTAGTGTGTGTTGCTGGTACGAGTGGATCAGACGCAGCAGTGCTGCTGGAGTGTTTAAACACCATGTCCACCTCGTAGATGTAAACTCGGAGTTCGGGTTGGCCATCCTCTAGTCCTTCATCAGTGCCCTGAATGCTATGGTTGATCTGTGTTTATTCAATCAGAATATGTATATATCTAGAACCATCATCTTTACTAAAGAACCTTTATAACAGTGTACTGACATCATCATTTTGTCATTTTCCGTCTCCACAGGATCTGAATCTGCTCACATCTCCCCTGGTGGATGGAGAAATGGACAGATCGGGTAAAGCCGGGAGCCCAAAGGTAAAGACGTCCCCCTTGGTCAGGGTTGTTTGGTTGAAACAGCTGTAGACACTGAAAGGAAGCCATTACCTGCCTCTAACAGCCTAGATAAACAGTCTCGCTGATTACTCTCGCTGATTACTCTCGCTGATGACCTGCTGTAAAATCAGCTCTCGCGTGTTTGTTTGGTGAAGATGAAGAAAATGTGCCCAATAAAAAAGAAACGACAGGTGAAAGAATCATCCTGTAATAAAACTCAATATGAATATAACGGAGGACGTGACGTAATGTCTACTGGATGGAAGGCCTGTATACAGACTGACTTATCAGAGAGAGGGGGCGGGGCTTATGATCAACCTGCATACAGACTCTGACTGATCAGAGAGAGGGGGCGGGGCTGATGATCAACCTGCATACAGACTGACTGATCAGAGAGAGGGGGCGGGGCTTATGATCAACCTGCATACAGACTCTGACTGATCAGAGAGAGGGGGCGGGGCTAATGCTCAACCTGCATACAGACTCTGACTGATCAGAGAGAGGGGGCGGGGCTAATGCTCAACCTGCATACAGACTCTGACTGATCAGAGAGAGGGGGCGGGGCTAATGCTCAACCTGCATACAGACTCTGACAGATCAGAGAGAGGGGGCGGGGCTGATGTTACTGACCTAGATATTGGGTAATAGAGGAAAATGTGAAGGGAGGGGCTGTTTGCTCATTTTTTTTGCTCACACAGTGTTCAAATTTCAGAATAAAAGTCCTGTGAAGGGATAATACTAATACAGACATAAATAATAAAATAATAACGAATATTCAGGTTGTTTTTTATTTTATTTGGACCACTGTCAAGTATTTCTATTATCAATTTCTTTGTCAGTCTAATTGTTACTAATAATCGATTAAAAACACTCTGATGATCAGTTTGGGATCCATGTGAGATTAGGGTGTCCTATAATAATAGGCCCCATTTAAGAAGACCAACTGGGTCCCAATAACAACACATACAAACCCTTACTGAGCCCATGCTTAGCTGGAGCCCACCAATCCCACCCAGCCTGTGTTCCACCCACGTGAGCATGTTGGCTGAGAAGATGCCCCCTGATCATTCCTTTGTAGTGTGGAACTCCTTTTAAGATGCTTTATGTTTTGTCGAGAACTCACATTCAGTATCAGAGCACATATTTCACAGATAAACATACGGCTTGTCAAAACATGCGGTACAGTGCAGACAGACTGGGAGGTGTGTGGAAACCGTGGGTGTGTTTATTGGCCTTGCTGTGTTGCATTCTGATTGGCTGGAACCATTGAGCCTAAGAATGAACACATTAAAGCAGTGGGAGAACTTTGCTTTGACTGTAAACACAGATCATCTTTAGGACCGTTATCAGGTATATATGACCGCTTGTGGCACCAGAACAGCTCTGAACTGTTGAGGCATGGACTCCACAAGACCTTCAGGACAACCCTTCTATAGGCATTCAGCTACATTAACCTGCACCCTCTGTCTAGTCCCTGGAGACAAGTACTGCCAATAGAATAGGACTCTCTGGAGCTGATAACTATGAACCTTGGACTAGAGGGGGTATAAAGCCCCCCAGCATTGAGCTGTGGAGCAGTGGAACTGTGTTCTCTGGAACGATGGAGCTCCATTTAGGACTTTTTTGGGATGACTCAGGGAGTTGAGGTGATCAGTCTGAATGCAGTCAAATCCTCACAGCATTACTCCAGAATCTATTAGACAGTCACTCCAACAAAAGCAGGATCAACTCCTTTATTACCCTTGATTTCAGAATAAACAAGCAAGTGTCCCAATACTTTTGTCTACATTGTAGTGTATCTGGCCCTAAGACATTTACAGCACATCCTTTAAGTCCTGTACGTTGTGAGTTGGAACCTTCATATATGGCTTAATTGAACCTTCTCTTCCTATGACCCTGTCACCAGTTCACTGGTTGTCCTTTATTAGACGTTTGGTAGGTACTGACCCCACAAGTCCTGCCTGATGTTTTGTAGATGTTCTTTAGTCTTAGTGTCTCTGTGATTCCAGGGAAAATCAGTGGGATGATGTTATTAACGCACCGTTTACGAAACATGTCTGTTTGAAACACAAACACAGAAGTGAATCCAGACCAAACTACTGTTAGTAAACAGTTACTGGGAACTGTGCTCTTCGCAGCCAGACATGGAACAGTGGTGGACATCCCCTTTAGTTCTGACGGATACCCCCTATTTAGTGGACATCCCCTCCAATTTTGGTGGACATCTTCTCCAAGCCTGGTGAAAATACCCAACAATTCCGGGGGACAGCCCTTCCAGTTCTGGTGGACATACCAACTGTTCCAGTGGACATCACCTTGTTTTCAGAACCCGTTACCACCCCGTCACCTCCTACCATGACATTTCGTTCCTAGCTCCACTTATGAGAGGGAGTCAGACCTTCTACCAAAAGCAGAAGCCACCCAAACTGCAGCCCAAAGGACTCAGCGTCCCACCCGTCTCTTTTACAGTCTTCTGCCACATCTTTTACTGATAGCATGACCCGAAATTCCGAACTGTATTACAGGTGGACGAGACTTTAGTCCTTGTTGGATGCGCTGTATTTTTTCCAGTGCTGGGTGTTTGTTAGATCACCTTTATTACAGATCAATGAACGTAGTTATTATATCATCAGTTTATACTTCAGTCGTTTTTGCTGGCCATGCTCACTGTTATTATTGGAGGAAAAGAGATTAAAGGGCAGAAGTAGCAGCCTGTCCGTGTCCTGCAGAAAGCGCTTAAGTAAACCGCGCCGTCCCCCTCCCTGTGCTCAGCCTGACTGAACCACAGTTACAACCAAAGGGCAAATGTAACCCTGACCAATAAAAACAGCCTGGGAGAAACAGCTTCGGGCACATGATCAAATAAACTACTCGAGTGTGGTCCAAGCGTGTGAAGGTCACCGCTTTGAGCTTTGAAATTCGGACTCCTGCCCAGTGACCGATGAGAAAATGGACTGCCGTTCCAGGTGGAGGAATGGAAATCAGCAGGAGATTGTGGAACGTGTTGCTGAAGGGCTAAATGTTTCTGACCAGGCGCTGACCTTTGCCTGGGAACGCTAACGGGAGTCTAATATGAAGGTACGCTTGGGTTGGGCAGCAGTGGATCAGCTAAAACATGCAGAAAACACCTGCCATAACATTAACACCACTGATCGGTGAAGGGAAAAACATCAGGCATCTACATCTGCAGTGGCTCCTGTCAGGGATGGCTATAGTAGTCGGTAAGTGAACGGTCAGTTCTTGAGTTGTGTCAAAGCAGGAAAAATGGACAAGCGTATGAATCTGAGACACGTTGAGAATAACCAAGTCGTGGTCCAAGCTGTTCTAAACAACTGGGTCAGAACATCTCCAAAACATCAGACAGGTCTTTTGGGGGTGTTCCCCGGATGCAGTGGTCAGTACCTATCAAAGTGCTCTAAGGAAGGTGAACCAGAAACAGAGTCAGGCACACAGAGATGCTCATGGAGGTCACATCTCACAACATACAGGACTTGCCGTAACCTTGGTCTTGGTGTCAGATACCAGAGGACACCTTCAGAGGTCCGAAGTTGACGAGGATGGGTTGCCTTTTTGAGTGTTGGTTCTTCTCAAAGTTTCTTTCTCTCAGCCTTAAGGAGGCTTGCTCAACACTCACTGCTGAAAAGTCTACTCATCATGTTCAGGGGGTGAGAAACAAGTTGAGATGTTCGCTTAGGGTTAAGTTAACGTGGTGTTCTTGGTGTAGATGCTAATCTCCAGCTTCTGACTGAACTGCGTGCGGTCTTTCCTCCAGGCTGAAGAGAGTTACTCGGCCAGCCCCCATAAAGGCTTCTTCTCCAGGACTCAGGCCACACAGCCATCCAGCCCCATGTCAGCACCCGTACGACCCAGGACCAGTCCGAACACGCCGAAGACTGTTTTCCCGTACCCCTCGTCCTACCAGGAGTCCCCTCCCAAATCCCCCCGTCGTCTCAGCTTCAGTGGCATCTTCCGTTCCTCCTCTAGCTCTGCTCCTGCCAGCATCAAGTTCTTCTCCAGGGCCCGCAAAGGTAAGAGCAAAACCAGCGGTTATCACTTCTGTATATCATAAAACAACAGAAAGCACCTAAATCTGAATGGAGAAAAATAAAAAACAACAAAAATGAGAAACGAGAGAAGAATAGAACAGGGCACCACGTCTCCAGAGTCGACTGTATCTTTCTGAAGCTCTTTTACGCTTTTCTGTGATTTTCTTGTTTTCTGTCTTCATTATGTCACAAAACAGCCCCTGAAAACGTCCAATAGTCTCTCCTGCTGTGTGGGATCAGTGCCATTAATGTTCAGACTGCTAGGCAGCTGCTTAGAGGAGCTCAAGGCTTGAAATCAATCTGCATCACCTTGTTTTCATAATAACTGTGAAAAAAAACACCCCTAGTTATATTGTTATTGACAAAAATCATATTGTCTTCTTAAGATCGATTTTTGCCACTGACGTAATGATATAACAATGTATTTACAACCTTTCAAAGAGTAACGAACTTTAAATTATTAATGAATCCGCTGTTCATGAACAAAGTCAGAATCCCAGCCCTTCCACGTTAACGGGCTCTCCTTGTTATGTAAACATGATGGGAGACGGGGTTCATAGACGTTGTAGAGACCCAGGCCTTAGCCCAAGGGGTTTCTTTTGTTTTGTTTTGTTTTTGGTGGTGGTGGTGGGGGTCTCTGCGGGGGTCTCTGTAGTCTTTTTTTTTTTTTTGTTCAGGAGAGGGGGGGTGGTCTCACATGCTTGTTGCGTTCGATCGTTCCACCATTCAAAAGGGGGCGGGGTGTCCCCTGTGCACATTTTATCCTTTCAGAAGGGGGTGGTGGGGTTCCTACGGATGTTTTGTTCATCCATTTAAAAAGGTCCCCCGTCCTCCTTGTGAAAGGGAAGAAAAGACCCCAACAAAAGTGCTGGACGGAGCTCCATCATTCCAGGGAACACAGTTCTGCTGCTCCACAGCTCAACGCTGGGGGCTTCATACCTCTCTAGGCCAGCCTGGCATTAGGTATGGAGTCCTATTCTATTGGTAGTACTTCTGTACAGCGACTAAACAAGCCGCGTGTGTATTTGCACGTCTGTGTCAGCAATGGGTGCGGTTTGTAGTAGCCCGACTGCTGCAGGGATGTAGTGTGTATTGCGTTTTCTGGTTTTGAGGGATGCTCTGTTACAGCGCTTTAATGAGCAGAGGTGAGAAGCTGAACTGAGGATACGCAGCAGATGTTCTTCTCTCTGCTCTGAGCTGAGCTGAGCTGAGCTGGATGAAGATGAGCTGGATGAAGATGAGCTGGATGAAGATGAGCTGGATGAAGATGAGCAGTCTGGCTCTGGCTCCAGCTAATGCATTTCAGCCGTCTCCATCTGTCTGCATGAGTGCAGCTCATCGATCGGAAGCCATCGGTCCCCCCGACCCCTTTCCCCAGCCCACCACACAAAGCTGTGTCATCACCGAAACGCGGTGATTTCAGTCTGATCGTACAGCTTGATGTGGTCAGCTTTGTTCGGGAAACTGCATCCTTTGTGCTTATCGAGACGAGGCCTTGGCGTGCTGCTGAGGTTAGGGTGCAGATAAGAGGTACTGACTCTAGAACAGTGTAAGCAGCCATCTGGTGCAGAGCTTCCTGTTGATTCAGAGTCTCGAAGAGCTGAGCAGGAAGTGCTGTGATCATGTTTGTGGTTGACAGGCGTTTGATTATCATTCAAACAGAAACAAACCGAGTCTGCAAATTTATAGTTAGATAATCACAGACTGTCGTTCATCTGTTTCTCTGCAGACTTTATTCTCCTCCTTTCACCCTGATCTTCAATGATCAGGACCCCACAGGACCTCCACAGAGGAGATATTATGTGGACTGAGAACAGTCCACCAACCAGAAATGTCCAGCCGACAGGGTTCCTGTGGGCAGCGTTCTGTGAGCACTGATGAAGGACCTGGAGATGTTATAGTAATAATGTTCTAGAAGGTCAGTGATACATATTGTATCGGCTCAAAGTGGTTCTTGACCACTCTCGGTGGTTCTTGACCACTCCCCCCGTGCTCTGATGCTCTTGGATGTGCTGAATTTCCTCATAGTTGATCCAGTTCTGGTTATGCTGACTGCTGCACTTTCCTGATGTTTGCACCAGAGTATGATTGAGGAAGTGAGTCCTGAACTGCACTTGAGTCTCAGAGCGTCCTCAGAAGTTCCCCTCAGCTTATTTGTTGGGCTTATTTAAAGGGGCTTCACTGCTAAGACCATCATTATACCGATGATATCATCTCAGAAGCCACCTCTGCTGTAGCACCACCTTCTCCTCCACTCCACAACTCTTCCCTTTCCGCTGCTGTGCTGGGCTTCTTCTCAAACAGGAAACCTTCATTCCACCCTAGCGAGTGTGGCTTTTTAATGGAGTTGTTATTCTGAGCTTCGTCGTAACATAATTTGCTGATAACACTGTTTAACGCGCGCACACACACACACACACAGAGATTGTATAAATGTGGGATTTGGATGGACTGTTTGTCCGTATCCAGATAAATGTTAGCCTAAGCACCGTGAGATTGGGAAACACCACCGTGCTTCATGAACTTCTGAGGTTCCTTGACTGAGTCACAGCCGAACTCCCCGTCTGAGCGTACGAGTCTGAAACCCAGCAGCCGTCACACTCTTTCAGATTCCGTTGATTTTGGAAGCTGTGTGGAGGCTGTGGGTGATGTTCTACTGTGCAGCGACACCTGCACCAACGTGACCTCCATGGAAGCAGACCTTTCCTGTGTTCTCAGCACAGCTCAACCAGTCTGATATGTCCTGGAAACAAGTCCTGTGCAGGACTGGGTATCGGAATCTGATACGGAAATGGCACGGCCGAAACCTCTCGTTACCGATGATTAACGAAAAATCTCAAACAAATCGATATTGCATAAAACGTAAATCCCGAGCGATGAATGCAGTCGTGTATTAAGAACTGCTGTGTCTGACCACACGTACCTTCAAACAGCTTGGTCAGAACGTTGGTCAGAAATGTGGTAAGTTCTTGAAACCTCTGTCCGTCTTTTCTCAGTCCAGTGACGCGTCCCCTCTCAAAGTCTGTGTCGTAGAGGCAGGTCTAGCAGCAATCTCTCACCAACAGGTACACAACCCAAAAGAAGCCCCTGAGAGTCGTTTAGAGGGCAGTGGGGGAAACACTTTACACCCTCTTAAGACTTTAAAGCCCAGTGTCCAGTCAGGCCACATCAGGCCACCTGTAATCATTTACATATCTGACCTTTGGTCCACTGTTTGGAGATGAGATTCAGTACATATGATTTAAGGAATTCTGAAAAAGGAGGAAGTGTGTGTGTGTGTGTGTGTGTTTATCTGTGAGTGTCTGTGTGTATCTGTGTATATCTGTGTGTGTGTGTGTGTGTGTCTGTGTGTGTTTGTGTCTGTATGTGTGTGTGTGTGTCTGTGTGTGTGTGTCTGTGTGTTTACCTGTGTGTATCTGTGTTTGTGTGTGTGTTTGTGTCTGTATGTGTCTGTGTGTGTTTGTGTATATCTGCATGCATGTGTGTGTGTGTGTGTGTGTGTGTGTGCTGAACTAAGCCTCCTGTCTCCTCTAGATTATGGGCTGGGTTTGTTTTTATTACAGAGGGTTTAAGTGGTCCTCATTGCTCCCCCTGCTGTCAGGTAGTGGTGGTGCAGAAGGACAGGGCTGCTGTGTTTGGCCGAGCACCACAGCTGGACTTCAGCAGGCCTGCTGATATTACTCTCCTGCTGTGGACGGACAGACGGATTAAACGCGGTTACTGTGGTATTTCTGCTGAACTGGTACCGTAAGCGTCGGTGCAGGATATTGAAGTGGAATTGTGTGGGAACATCGTATCCCTGAATCTCATCGTCTAACGGATTAGTGAGGTCATGTAGGAGCCTGGGTGACCACACAGCTCCAGGGGTCTACCAAGGACGGGTGAAGCATTCTGGTCTCTCTGTGGGGGGCAGTTTGCTATGTCCTCTATGTCTCCATGTGGGTCTTCTCTGGGTATTCCGGTTTCCGCCCACTGTCCAGTTTGCCCTACACTGTTATGAATAAAGGTGCAACTGGGGGTCATTGAAGAACCATTTTTGGATCCATAATTAAAATTTTTATTATATGCACTCATGTCTCAACTCTTTTACAAGCTCTTAGACCCCGAGGCCAGAATGTTTTTGTAGTTATTCACCAGATATTCTCAGGAGATCTTGGGCCCCCATTATTTGTAATGATTAGATTGACACGATTATTTATGATAAGTTCTTTATGATTTGGTTTGGGTACCATTCACATTTGAATCGATTCAGTACCAGTCACTGAAAATGTTCTGCCCCTCACTGCCTTCACTGTCACCGTAGAGCCTCGTCGCAGTTGGTAAGTCAAACATCAAATATAAGATGATTCCAGAAACTGTTGAGGTGTCAGGACCCAAACTCAACTCCATGATGTTCGCATGAAGATCCCTCAGAAGCAGCCGGTGCAGCCAAAGCAGAAAGTTGAGTCACTCTCTCCCCACTGTGGAGAGAAGGTCTGTTTTGGTTTTAATGAGAGGAATATTCCAGACTTTGGTCCAGCCACAGTGACCTCTGCTTTGAGCTGCCTTGGATTTAGTTCTTGGAAACTTTTCCGAGAAGCAGAATTCTTACTCTGTTTTGGTTGAAGACTCAGATGGGACGTCCAGCCATCTTCAGTGGCTACTGGTGTTTTCCTTTTTCCTTGTACACTCTGCACGTGGACATACACTATATGCTGGTGCCCTGTCTAGGGGTTATTCCAGGGTACCCCGTGACTGTGCAATCCGCAACCCTGAACAGCACAAAGCAGTTTAGAAGATGAATGGATGAAGGGTATATATATGTTTGTTGAGGTTAGGGGACAAATGAAATGTGTCTGGTGGGACAAATGAAATGTGCTCCTGGGTGAGCTTTGGCCTGCGGGACACACTTTGAGCAGCTCTGGCCTAATGGCAGGAAATTTAGGATCTGACAGGACAGGGGGTCGTCTGGTAGGCCTCAGAAGACGTTTATATTGCGTTTTTAAGATGATGTCCAATCTTCTGTATCTTCTCAACCCCTTTTTCCCTTTAAAAAAAGCTTTTAAAAAATTAAGATTTCATACATAACATGTCCAAAATGCAGGTTTGAACTTCCTTTACTGCACACCAGGAGGCTCTGTGACTCTTGTTGAGTGATGATATTAAATATTAGGTATTAATACTCTTTACAAACCTAGTGCAGCCATGTCTGCTGCCTCTGTCTTATCAGTTAGATGATGCTCTGCCCTGTCAAACACACGTGAGGAACATGTCAGTCCTCATCGTGGTCCTATGACAATATGTCTGCGCTCTCTGCTTCCTCCTGACTGAGGTGGGACTGTTATCTAAAGAATTCTCACTCTTATAGACGAGTGTGAACCTTATCTGAAAATGCCTCACCATCCATTTACAGGCAGAAAAGTGAAGCGGTGGGAAGGAATGGAGAGGAACCTGCTGATTGTCTTCTCTGGGTTTTACTAGACTCTGGGTTATACTGAATCCTGTCAGCTCCTCTGACCACACAGCAGCACTTTGTAGTTCTATAAATACAGATTGTAGTTCATCTGTTTCTCTGCAGACTTTATTCTCCTCCTTTTACCCTGATCTTCAATGATCAGGCTCCCACAGGACCACCACAGAGCAGCTATTATGTGGGTGGTGGGTCATTCTCAGCACTGACATGGTGTTGGTGTGTGTGTTTTAATGCTCTTAAATATGGCTGAATGCAATCCAATTTTCCTCACAGCAGTGTTCCAACATCTAGCTCAAGGGCTTGCCTGAAGAATAGAGGATGTCACTGCGGCAGATAGAGTGCAAACTCTGTATTAATATCCCTAAACACTGTAGGACACCATTCTTCTTATTTTGTCCAGGAAAGATGTAAAGAGTCTCTGGAAAGGAAAGGGTTAAGAGCATTGCTCTAGGGGTCCAGAAGTGGCTGTTAAGCGAACCTGTGTATTAAACCCACAGCACTGTAATCAGTAATCTAATAGTCTGGACACAAGCTGGACACAAAGTACTTGATTTTCCAACACCCCCTCCAACACTTCAGATGATTGGCCCCTATACCCAAATCCATCCCTGTTCCACCCCTTGCAGTACCCTGATTCCTTCCCTCTTGAACATATGTGCCAAATGGAGACTCCACTCGAGCAATTCTGAGATGAACTCTTTGGGAACAGCAGGGAGCTCCAGGAAGGCAAGAGGGAGGTGGAAGCTGGTAAAGGTCACCCAGCAAGGGAGAGGTACAATGATGGTGTGGGCCACTGAAGAAAGAGACACGTCTTTAAGAATAGATCTCCCAAAGGGGTGTTATCAGACCAGTGGGGGGTTGACTTATTGTGAGAAGTGGTTGGGGAAGAGGTTGGTTAATTTATGAGAAGTGATCTCTTCCCTGTGATCCCTGTTATTCATGAGGAGCACCACAGGCAGCAATTGAGGACACTGCAGGGAGGAATGTGACAAATGTGACAAAAGCTGAGGCTGGAAAAGTGTGATCAGTGGTGTCTGGACCATGAAGGATGAGAGGTGTGGCTAGGCAGGAGGCTGGACTGCTTTGGGGGTTGGCTGAGCCAGACGATGGGCGGATGGTTTCCTTTTACACCATACTGCCATATGGGCTATTTTAAAAAGGCATGCAGTTGCACCTGGCAAGTTACCGCAGAAAGAGCAGGGGATCGCTGGCCTACAGCTTCAGCTGACCAAGGGAGGGAGTGCGGAGGAACAGAGTATCAAATCTGAGAAAGGTCCCTCTGACACGATGCTTGGAATTTGCATCATCAAGACGTTCAGTAAGTCTTCGGTGGGCAGAAACAGTGTCTTACAGACTGCCCTACTGGAATTAAAGGCTTGCTTCTGAACAAAGGTTCAAAAACCTCCATCATCTACTGGGATGGGACAACCATTGCTTAGAGGTTGTACAAACACTATGAGTCATTCATTTGGAGGACAACCCCACAAGATGCAGTAAAAGAGCTACTCCTGCATCTCACTTCCGGCAAACCTCCAAGCAAGTTCTGGTTTGGCTCCATGACACTGGGTTGACCTTCAAAGGGATCATCTTGGATGTCTCCTTTGTCAGAGAGTTGTTTGCATGGTCCTCAAACGGAAACTCATCAGAACCCCACCATCTTGCTGTCTTCACTCTGAGGGGCATGGTTTATGATCCATCCAGGGTAAGGAATGTCGTTTCCCTTGAAGAGGTTCGGCAGTCTCCGAAGGAGCAAGAAGAGGAAGAATGAGGATCAGCTCAGCCACAGGCGGCAGTCCGAGCCCCCGTGCCTTCCCGGTACTGTACCATTGGAATTATCGCTGATGAATTTCATACATACAATCATTTAATAATAAGATCTGTAGTTTTCCAGGTAAGTTGGCAAACCTACTCTGAATGACTGTTTACGTCTCGACTACTGAGTTATGTAGGAATTTAGAAATTAGAATTTCAGTTCAGGAATTGAGCACCTAGAGAACTTTGTAAGTATTGTAAGTTCAGTTAGTGCATCTGTATTTTTTCTCTGTGTATGTATAGTTATGTTTATTGTAGTACGTGTGTGTTCACCGTAAGCTCGTGTTACAGTGTGTTTGAGCTCTGTTGACCAGAAAAGTTCGGTTCAGTTTGGCTCTCATTGGCTGACAGTCCCTCAGGCATGACATCAACACAGCGTTTTACATTCTCAATCAGGCCGGCCCAACTTCACTAAGGAAGATCGGAGGAGTAAAAATGGGATTATAGACTCCCCACGGTACAGGATAATCTGGGAAGATCATCATTTATGACCACCCTCAACCGGGAGAGCTTTCAGGATTGTCAGGAGGAGCAAATCGGCCTGAAAATCGCTCTGCTTATCCTGTAGAGTGAGCCTGGCGTATGGAGACATACAACACATCAGTTAATCTTATGGACCAATCAAGTCTACTTTTCCATCTTGAAATGTATGAAGGTCTGGTCCACACCAAGCTACTGGTTCACCAAATTTAGGAGTGTGTCATTCTTACAGTACAAGCGGCACGTTTTTCGATGTGGTCAGGGCTGTTGGATGTGAAAGTGTGCTTGTATGACTCTGTTCCTCTAATGGTTCTGCAGTTCCCATCAGTGAACACCAAGACTCTTTCCTAGAGTGAACTTCAGGATCAGAGCATGTAGCCTAGAGCTGGCCTCCATTCAAAAATGTGGACATGAAGATGTTTACCTTTCCTGAAGTGTATGGAGATGGATATTTATGGCTGCGTTTCTCAGAAAGCATCGTAGTATTGCGGTCTTGGTGACCTGCTATATCAGGTGTTGGTTTAGACATCGGCAGTCTTCTAAAGATCATCAGAAGTCGCTGGGAATCACTGACCCTGATGTTGCCGAGTCTAAGAGAAACTCTGCCAGATCAGATATTTTTACATCAACCAGTGTTCCCACTGCACCACCGCTTCAGAGAAAAGGAGAGATAAGATTTCAGCAGTCGCTCTTGACCCGAGGGGTATACTAAAACCGGCCTGCTCCAAGAATCTCTACCCCGGGCTCTGGAGTTGCGCAGTAGTGTTCTTGATCAGCTGTGCCATTTGATGTATAAATCTTACCAATGCCAATCCTGAGTCACAACACAGCATGTCCAGATGTTGTGGACAACAACTCCATTGTTTCTTCTGAAATCAAGAGTATTAATAGGGGATTTGTCCTCTTCTACTGTCCTCTTCATTGTTTCTTTCTACTCTTCTACTTCTGTCCTTTTCTACTGTAATACTAGACCATTGCTGTGAGGTTTTGATTGCTTTAATGCACATGAGAACAGCTTTGAGGTCAGATGCTGATGTTGGATGATTAGTCGGACCACACCAGTTCATTCCAGAGCCAGGTGATCTCAGACTCACGTCTGGTCTGGGAAGATTTCCTCCACTGTTTGGTTTGTACCCTGTGACTATACTTGGTAGGTCTTCCAGCAACACCATTTTATCCGGTGTCCATGGGCCTAATGATGGAAATGTTGCTTAGTAGTAGCAAGGAGAACTCGATCACCTGACCACAGGCTTTGCGAGGACAGTCCCTCGCCAACTGAACTAATTAGTGGAGGCATGAAATAGGCTCCATTCCACTCCAAGTCTCCAAGGTCTTTGCTTGTGCCTGCAAATGCTGTTTGATTGTTCAGATGGAGCCACCATGCAGCTCAGAGCTCGTCCACTTCAGGAGAGCACTAGAGCTTGATGTTTGATGTTTCTATGAAAATAACCCAGAAAATTGGCCAAGAGGCTGTGAGCTTAAAGGACAGATCACAGATTGTTTGTATTTGCATGTAGAAATGCTTTAAAAATCAAACTATTGGGACATATTAATATTCCTATTACAACCTGGGAATGATGTGCTTTAGATTTCAGATCGTTTCGGTTACCCAAGCCTTCGTTATTCTGTACAGTGAAGAACAGATTTGATGACACTAACGAAGACAAAAGAGAAGGTATTGCGGTCAGATCAGATCAGCCCAGCGCTGTGCAGGCCTGGCCTGGCCCTGAGCCGACAGCCTTGCTTATCGCCTCCTGTGGAATGTGTAGCAGTGGCAAGGCTAAAATAAGAAGTTAACACAGTGACACACCAAGCGCCCGCAGCCAGCTGGCAGAATGTGGATAAATGTCAGGAGATAGTGGGAATTCCAGAGTCACTGCTGACCACTGAAGAGGAATTCTCTCACGCAGTTTTATAAGATGTTCTGGTTTCCGTTTGACAGGTGGACGGAAACTGGTCTGAGGGAATAATGGGTCAGCTGTCTTCTGTTCTTCCCAGCCCTTTAGTGTTGCGGTGATGTTCCAAACTGGTATATTGTAGCCCACCGTCCTAAGGGACTAACCTCCCAGTAGTCCCTTAAACTGGGGTGTTGTTGTTTTCTCTGT
>CM067524.1:3909161-4141661 GCA_034509495.1 Acestrorhynchus altus | reverse complement strand
ATGTCCACATCCAGTTTCTATTCTAGTATAAATTGTCACTGGTCTTGGACTAGAGTCCAAGTGAGCAGGATGAGTGTGCAGGATCTACAGGTCCAGCTGGAACATCTGTGGGTAAATGTGCTGCAGGATGCCGTACGGAACCTGTACCTCCATGACCAAACGTGTCTCGTCTCTATCCAGACGAGAGGCCTAACAGGGTTCTAGATCCTCCTTCCAGTTGTACAGTTTTATACTCTAATATTGAAGTCACTTATTTAGATCGTCATTACATTCATTCAGTGAGTGTAAATGAGCCCCATTCTCTACACACACACACACACACACACACACATGACAGCCGAGTTTATATTCTGAATTTAACAGACTGTGGAAGTGTGTAAAGGTTATGCACACGTTTATTGGTGTAATGGGAGGAAGTGAAAGAGGCCAGGCACTGCCCAGAGCTCACTGCTGCCCAGAGCTCACTGCTGCCCGGAGCTCAACACTGCCCGGAGCTCACTGCTGCCCGGAGCTCAACACTGCCCGGAGCTCACTGCTGCCCGGAGCTCACTGCTGCCCGGAGCTCACTGCCGCCCCTTACAGGCAGCGAAATGAAACCCAACACTGTAACGTATCTTTGCAGATGTTTGGAAAGCTTCAGGAAGGGATTTCCCAAGAACAGAACATGATCTGTGTGTAAACATTAGCAGTAGTCGACCTAATGCATTGGCCTTATTTCATTAGTTCAGAGGAATAAAACGAGGGATGAGGGTTTCCAGCCACAGTTTACAGTTACAGACTGATGTGGTAACAGCTGTGTTTGACATGCGTTACGTTTCTCTTTCACAGGAAAGGTTGTGGACATCTATTCCAAATTTGACGTCATAGTAAGTCCCTCCATTCAGTTTCAAAAATCGAATTTGTTTGTTTTCACTGACGTGCTTCTCTCGTACGTGATGATCACAGAATGTTTGCATTTAAAAAATTCTGCTTCAATTCGTTTGAAATTCTAAATTCAGAAGTAAGGAAATAAAGGAAAAAGCTGTAAAATATCATAAAATAGTAAATAAAATAGCAGTTTAAAGCAAATACATTAACAGGTGACATTTTTAACGGAATAAAAAGTAAAATAGTTTGTGTGTGTGTGTGTGTGTGGATAAGAGTTTCATTATCTGAATATCAGTATTAATGTGTGTCTGTACTGATGTATCATTTCAGTATCAGAGCTGTTCAATATATTTCAGCATCATCAATGTAATGTTCATATGCCATAGTTCCATCAATGTTCTTCAAATGTAATTTGAAAAATGGACTCTTCTCCTTTTCCCTGACGAATCTACCAAAGACATTTATTTTACTTCAGTCGTGGAACCCATAGCATTATCCCCCCTCCTCCAAACCTACATACAGTTCAGTCCTGGCATTCGCCAAACCCAGACTTGTCCATCAGACTTCCAGATCGAGAACACTGGGGTGGGATGGAGGGCTTCACACCTCTCCCTCCCACACTCGGTGATGTAAGGATTGCATGCAGCCGCTCGGCCATGAACACCCAGGCCATGGAGCTCCAGGCATAGCCTTTGTGCTGATGGGTTTTTAATCCCAGAGGACGTTTGGAACTCTGCAGTTATTGATCAGCAGAGCGTTGGAGACTTTTCTGCACTATGCTCCTCAGCACATGGAGATCCCTCTCTGCAGCTTTGCATGGTCTGGTGATTTCTGGTGAAAATCTCTTTTAATATTGCAGAATAAAACCTTTTACAGAGTCAGGTTTTCTGTTTATAATATATATGATAGATGAAAATGTTCTACTGTATAATATATAACACAGTGTTTGTCCTCAGAGTGGGACGAGCCTGTGTGTGTGTGTGTGTGTGTGTGTGTGTGGGGTGTGTGTGGAGGCCGTGCGGAGGCTGTAGCATTGCTCTGTGTTCATTAGCGTTGTGGGTGTGTGTAGAACCTGGCGGCAGAGAAAACCTACAACAACCTGGACATCACGGTCACTCAGGCGCTGCAGCACCGCTCGCAGTACTTTGAGGGGGTGATGAAGTGCAGACAACACGAAACGCTAGAAACCATCGTGGACCGGATCGTCAAGGCTGAGGTGAGGATTTGGACCGGAATCATAATATTTACATCACATAAACCATCAAACTCCCCAAAATGACCTCAGTGACGCACCCAGTCGTAGCTCCGCCGTAAAATCTTCTCTTTACAAGCACAGATCTGTCTGTTTTACAGTTGATTGATGTTTAGAAAATGCAGTTCAGCATCCTGACAGTAGGGGGCGCTGCAGACCCAGGCATTCCTGACCACACATGCATGCCTCCAAACGAAACTGACAGCTACAGTGTTGATGGTAAATGTTGTAAAACGAGTTTACAGATATTTCTATATGAATTTCTGACCGGACGCCGTTTGTGTCCAGGTTCACAGGCTGGTGGTGGTGGACGATAACTCCAGTATTGAAGGAATCATCTCGCTGTCGGACATCCTCCAGGCCCTGGTCCTCACTCCTGCAGGTAAACACCCCCAGCTCCCAGCAAAGCAATCTTACCACACTGGAGTAAAATCAGTTCACACTTATTACTGTCAAACTGGGAAAATGACACTGGCTGCAGATTCATACTGGGTTCAAGTCACTACACAGGTGTCGCCAGCCATCTCTGAAATATACACATTGTCAATTCATACTGGATTAAAATCCACACACACTGCAGATTGCTCCACCAGTTACCTTCAGAATTCAAAAATTCACACACTGCAATTCATACTGGATTAAAAGAAATTCATATTTATTTCTACAACATAAAATCTTGTAGAAATATTTCCACCCAGTTAAACCAGTCATTAATCTGAGATTATTACAACCACGGCAGATTCATACCGGATTAAAATGACTTCACAGGTATCTCTCTCACACTAAAATCTAAAATTCATACCGGATGTTAATTCGTGATCACTTCATTAATGTGTTTATTCACGTAACACTTTGTTCTGTTCACTTTACAGGGGGGAGCAGGAAAGATGTAATCACGGAATGAGTGACCGTAAACGCGTGGGACGGCATGGAAACGAGGAGAAAATGGTCCAGTTGGATTTGCGGTCAGTCCGTCTGGACGTCTTGTCCCAGGGATGGTTTTGTGAGACTGAGAAATCGACTGGAAGCACTTTGATGTGTCTGGACTGCTTTCTGCTTTAGGTGCCTTTCGGAGCGGCTTCGTGAGCGGACACGTTCGTCTATTACGCACACTTATATTTGATACGCTCTGTAATGTCCCTGGTGGTCCAGTTCTGAGTGTCTGCTGCTGTACTGGTCTACACTGGTCTGTTCTGTGGGATAACTGGCTCACTGAGCTGTTGAGGGACAGTAACGCACTGTAGGCAGATCGTTTTCGGTTTTGGAACAGCGGTCACACCCTCTATGAAAGCTACAGTCCAAATGCAGACAGGTGGACTTTAAAGGTGTACTGTGGTGGTTTTCTGCCTGATGCCTCTGTCATACGGTCAGTTGCCACAGAGTCATTTTATTACGTTTCCCACAACGTTTCAAATATCAGAAAATCTGTCAACCAATCGTCCGTAACATCCATATCCAGGACCTTTATGACTGTAGTCCGTTTGTTTCTTACTTGTCCTCCTTTCGCCCTGCAGTGCTGACAATGACCCTCCACCCACACAATATCTGCTCTGTGGTGGTCCTGTGGGGTCCTGATCATTGAAGATCAGGGTGAAAGGAGGAGAAGAAAGTCTGCAGAGAAACAGATGATCTACAGTCTGGAATTATAGAACCACAAAGAGCTCCTGTGTGATCAGAGGAGCTGATTGGATGGACAGTGAATGTAGGAACAAGGTGGTCATACTGGTTGATCAGTGTACAATAGAAGTCAATGGGAAGGTGCTGAATTCCATAAATATAACACCTTCTTGTAGAACATCCTGAGCTGTCATTTGTAAATTAGGCTGTAAATCAGTAAAATTCACGCATTTTGACGTAGAATCACAACGTCAATCATCTACCCATTGACATCTATCATAGATGTGTTTGACTCATTGTTTCCTGCTCTTTTATAATCACAGTATCTGCTAAATGACACCAACAGACGTACAGTTAAACACAGTATTCCTTTAACAACAGTCTCTTACTGGGACTTAAACACCAGACGTCTGATGAATGTGCTCCTGAGAATGTAAAACTCCTGCTAAACACTGTTATTCATATTCACATGTGCGTCCAGCTCCTCCCACAGTGCCTTGTAAACCCCGCCCTGTTTTATGTAAATAAGAAATGAATGTACCTGATCAAAGAGGACGCTGGCTCTCGCTGGGTTTTACATGGTAACTACAACCAAAACAGTCTGAATGGATGGGAAGCCATCAGTATTGTGTTGTGACTCTATATATATTCATATTCAAAAGAGCTTTATTTTTGTAGTGTTCCTCCACATCTCCCGGTTCCTCCTTTGTGGTGGCGTGAGCTGGTGTATGGGACGCACCAGCCCAGCAGATGATGGAGTACTCTGGTGCTCTTCAACCTGAACTCTGACTGTTGCATCTGCGTTTGGAGGTCATTAACCACGGACAGTATTTTTAAGTTCCCTGGACATCTACAGTAACTGTAGTAACTACAGGCTCCTGGAGATGGCGCTGCACAAGGATGATGGGCTATAAATACCTGCAGGGTGTGCATGGACACAGGGAGAACGCACCAAACTCCTCTCAGACCGCGACCTGACCAGAGATGGAACCCAAAACCAGGACCTTGGAGCTGTGTGACACAAATCGGGGCCACTTTTGGCCCTCATGGCTGAGATCTGGGCCACAGTTGGGCCAGACATTCATTGCCATCTGATGCACCGCCTCTCGTCACACACCCCGCAGGTATTTATAGCCCAGTTATCCTTGCGCCATCTTCAGGAACTTCATCTTCAGATACTGCCACCATGCAGTGCATACAGATGCAGCAGAGATCAGGTTAAACACCACCAGACGCCTCCTTTAATAATGTGGGTGTGGCCTTAAGTTCTGTGGCGCTGCAGCCAAAGTGTTCGGTGTGTCCGGTTTGGTGAGACGGGTTAGAGGTCAGAAGAGTGACCAGAGCCACTGCTTTAAACGGTCCGATCTGATGTAAATACAGAAGCAGCATGGCCTTAGCTTGATTTACATATGCAAATGTGCTGAATCATGTTGATCTTCCTGCAGATGTTCATTGATTTGTTATTGTTTTTATTGTTTTGAGCGAATGCTGTATCCAGAAGACTGCACCTTTATTCGCACGATCAACACTAATGTTTAAATCGTATTTTTTAATGTCGTCTGACTTCAAATACACGCACAATATGCTCATACTGCTGCTGTGTTGTTACTGCACGCACACACACATGCACACACACACACACACACACAGCCAGAAGTCGTGGGATATCAGTATGTAAATGGGTTATGAAGGGGTGTTGCCTCAGGCTTTGAACACCCACCCCTGTGAAGGTGGTGCTGACCAGTGCTGGCCTGTGAGTGAGGCGTAGTGGGTACCAGAGAGATGGGACATTCCATTTCCAAAGTTGTGTGGACATCTGTCTTCAAGGCGAGATCTTCAGACGGCAGCAGTTTGTGGACGAGCGTCGTGCTGTTGGAATAGAGCCCCGGAGTGTGTGTTCAGAAAAGGTAGAACCACTGGTTGCAGAACCTCATAAACGTAACGTTGGTCTGTTAAAGTGTCTGTAATGAAGATCAAAGGTCACCATGACACAAGGCCTTCTGGAGGTGTGACTGGTGATAATCCATTGATCTTGGCCCTGACTCGGGTGTCTCCACCAAGACAAAAGGGGGACTGGTCACTGAAGATGACTCGCTGGTACGACACCATTGCAGCAGTCGGTTCCTTCTGGAAGTGACTGTTTTTTGACGATGTTTAATGTATAGAATTATATGAAAGTGTAAAATGCAGATTAGTAGAACTCAGGGCTGTTCTTAGTTTTCTAGAGAGCAGTGTTCCAGAACTGCCCACTAGGTGGCATCATTGCATCAGTTGCAAGAATTCTCACATCATCATAGCACACACACACACACACACACACACTCACTCACTCACACACACACACTCACTCACTTACTCACACACACACACACACACACTCACTCTACTACATAGTTCAAATCACATATTTGTTTTAACTGAAAGCTGATAGTGTTTTAAAGTGAAGCAGTTAATGATGGAAAAAAAATTATAATGATAAACTAATATTTACTTTGGAGAGAGAGAGAGAGTAGAGTGAGAGACAGGGAGAGAGACAGACACATACAGATAGAGATGCAGACAAGGCTCAGAGACAGAGAGAGAGAGAGAGAAAGACTGGGACAGCAAGAGAGAGAGAGAAAGACTGGGACAGAGAGAGAGAGAGAGACAGTGAGGAAGACTGGGACAGCGAGAGAGAGAGAGAGTGGGACAGAGAAAGACTGGGACAGAGAGAGAGAGACGGACTGAGAGAGAGAGAGAGACTGGGACTGAGAGAGAGAGAGAGAGACTGGGACAGAGAGAGAGAGACTGGGACTCAGTGAGAGTGAGAGAGTGGGACTGAGTGAGAGAGAGAGTGGGACTCAGAGAGAGAGAGAGAGAGAGAGAGACTGGGACTCAGTGAGAGTGAGAGAGTGGGACTGAGTGAGAGTGAGAGAGTGGGACTCAGAGAGAGAGAGAGAGAGAGACTGGGACTCAGTGAGAGTGAGAGAGTGGGACTGAGTGAGAGTGAGAGTGGGACAGAGAGCTCACTGATGCTCATGGAGGCTCCGCCTCACAACTTACAGGACATAAAGGATCTGCTGTAAAGTTAGTCATGGTTCCAGATACCACAGGTTCACCCTGACCTTCAGTGGTCTCGTGGAGTCCATGACTGGATGTGTCAGAGCTGTTGTGGGCCTGACGGTACGAGGCGGGTGGCTTTACTGTTGAGTGAGATAAAGGAGTCAGGAGTCGGTGTGTAGAGTTCAGGTCCTTTAATCAGGTCACTGTAAGAGAAGATAGTGTGATAGCTTATTTCAGGAGTGTCACATGCGGACTATGTACAACGGCACTGTCACGGGTCTAGATGTGGAGCACTGAACAAGTCGGTGAGCTTCGGTGTGATGAAGAGCATCATGAACCCGGAGCAAAACTACGGTTCTCACCGCAGCCGGCAACACTGCAACACACATTCAGTCAGAACAGTGGGGGACATTGTGTCCCAACATGACGGTTCTTTTCTCCGCAGATTCGTGAGAGATGGAGAAACAGATTAAACAAGCTGAAGACGTCATTATGAGCTCGTTACGTAATAATGCAGAAACACACATTTACACACATCACCAGCCGCTCCGCTCTGGACAACATTAAAATGGGTACAACGTAAAAACGTGGCTACGTTAATAGGTTAAGTGTGTCCTACCATGTACATGTTCAATAAATATCCACCGAGCTGTCTATCATTCATGATTTATAGAATTACGTTTCGTGAGCAGCGTTTAGGCAGCAAATAAGGATCTTAATAAAATTCTAGATATTTTCAAATGTAGAAAAATAAACAACCAAAAACAAAAGTAGGAATGAAGTTTTACATTTGAACGTGATCATCTGCCGTGTCTTGTTGTTTTTCTATTGGTACCTAAAATAAATAATAACAATAATAATGATGATGATCAAAAAGCTGTGGCATTTCAAATCTGGTATTAGTGTGACATTATTTAAAGAGAGAACGTTGCTGTAAACAGTGGATAGAAATGACAGATTCTATACATTCGCAAGATTAAAAAAAACAAACATTCGCAAGAAGAACATGAAGAAAAGAGACAAGAGCATTAAAAACATTACGCGGTATTTTTTTTTTGGTGTCCAAAAAACCTACAGTACTGTTTCTGTAATGGGACACCAGCAGTTCGGCCATTCATTTTACTCATATACCTCCTCGTTTCTCCTCTCACTGTCCACTCTCTTAGCTCCTCTGACCACACAGGAGATCTTTGTGGTTCTATGATTCCAGACTCTAGTTCATCTGTTTCTCTGCAGACTTTATTCTCCTCCTTTCACCCTGATCTTCAGTGATCAGGACATTAGTGTGTGTTGCGCTGGTACGAGTGGATCAGACGCAGCAGTGATGCTGGAGTGTTTAAACAGCGTCCTGTGGTCAGCGTCCTGTGAGCACTGATGAAGGACTAGAGGACGACCAACACAAACTGTGCAGAAACAGATGAGCTTCTGTCTCTGACATCTACAAGGTGGAGACACTCGGTAGGACAGTGGACAGTGAGTGGACAGTGTTTAAACAGTCCAGCAGCACTGCTGCGTCTGATCCATTCGTACCAGCAACACACACTAACACACCACCACCATGTCAGTGTGACTGCAGTGCTGAGAATGACCCACCACCCACATCATATCTGCTCTGTGGTGGTCCTGTGGGGTCCTGATCATTGAAGATCAGGGTGAAAGGAGGAGAATAAAGTCTGCAGAGAAACAGATGAACTACAGTCTGGAATTACAGAACAACAAAGAGCTGCTGTGTGGTCAGAGGAACTGAGAGGATGGACAGAGAATGGACCTTATGGTTGACTATAATGTTACGTGGTCAGATTCTAGTCCTGTATAATCGGGGTCTTTTCTACAAATTGATTTTAAAATTTGATTTTCCTAAATTGAACTGAAATGCTGATGATTTTTGAACGTAACTGGTTTGGATGTTCTGACGTTCTAGATCTGGAGCTGAACTGTTTTACTTTGTTTTAAGATTCATTATTATAGGAACAAATAGTTTCACCAATAGAGGTTAATTCTATAATAAACACTTAATTCCAGTATATTTTATACCTTTTTATTTTCTTTAAAAAATGGTTTTAATTAAAAAAAGGTTTTACTGTATGTTTTGCACTGGAATCTAGAACTTCTTTGTGCTTAAAATATGGTTTAAAAACTGAGTTGGTCAGCAGTCTTGGCCTTAAAACCACTGGACTGTTAGAATTCTGATCCCATCAGTGTTCAAAAACAAACACCAAATGACAATTCAGACAAATTTTCAAGTTAAAATTGAACACAAAGGTCCAGGATCTGTTCTTAAACGGTGTAGCAGGCCCTGATCTAATGCCATTGTCAGCACGAAAGCGGACTAAAACAAAACCCCCACACGGACCCAACATCAGCCCAAAAAGCTCAAAACTAGTTGGGTCCATTTGAACCAAAGCCAGCCAAGAGTTGAACACTACACACTACACACGTATTCACTAACTCTGCCTCTTTATACACAGCCGTTAGAGCCGTTTTAAAGGGGACGTCCATCAAGTGCGCACAGATTCAAAGGTTAAAATATGCTCTAAACCTCTAAAAGCTCCTTGCAGAAAGTTCTTAAACCGTCTCACTGTTTTACTGACTTCTCAGAAGATTCTGATTCTAAAACGAGTTTAAAACTCGCATATCATTAAGCTGGCGGAGGGATACGTGTGCTACACGCAGGGTGTAGTGCGGCAAAAAGTAGTCCCTACAGAAAGTGTGTTACAGGTTTTCCACTATTTTAGCGTCATCAACATCCCATATAAAATTCAGGAGACACCTGTAGAGTGACTTTTGGGGTTGGATACTAAATAAAATGTCTATATTTTGGGTTGCTATGGTGACCAGCGCCTGTAACGAAACACTGTAGAGCCGGTAAGTTGGAGTGATTCTGAATGAGTAACGCAGACTTGTTTCCCAACAGATATTCTTCAGAAGACTGGTGGACGTCCCCGTTATAGTTCTAGTTGTTGTCTTGCACACCTGTGGAGTGTTCTTCAAAGTGTCTAAAGCTGTCTGTCTCATTCGGACGCACTTTAAGTCTCACATTCACTTCGCCTCTCGAAAAATTCCAGCCTTTCATTAACAAAGCCCTTCATGTTCCTTGTGTTTCTTTAGTCAGAAGCGGTTACGCTGACATTCTCTTGCGCTCGATCTCTCGCTCTCTCTCATCTTCACTCTCTTAATCCATCAGATTCTCTTTAAATGATTTCTCTTTGGCTTTCTCTCTTTTTTTCTTTCTAGATTGGACGCAAAATCCAGCTCATATGCTTTAACCGGAGGGTTTTTTTCGTTCTCCAGCAGACGCTGAAGCAGACATGCTGCGAGAATGAGTGATGAGGATTAGACATAATAACCTCTCTCTCCACAGACTCTGCCACGAGGGAGGATGTCTGATCCATCACATCTGCTCATCTACATGACTGGAATTTGTCAAGAGCAGCTAAAAATGTGGGCAAAGTCTGCTTTCCATCCATCCCGGAATTCCCAAATTCATCTCCATACCCCACTGTTATCAGCCGCTGCTTACAATTACCAGAGTCAGAATGGCAACACATGTCACAGCCTGTTCGGAACACATCAGTAGTCCGCCTCGTTTCTCGGCTGATGCGCCTCAGCCGCAGCTCCAGCCCTCTTGCTTTTTCGGGAGTTCATTCTCCTCCATCAGCTTCGCCAAAATTGCCCGGAAAGCCGAGAGAGGTGTGCAGAATCTTTCAGTCAGCCTTCCGTCTCCGCTGACAGCTCCAGGCTGAAGCCGTCAATCTCGGCTCTGTTTGCTTTTCCACGTCTCGCTGCATTTCAGCCTTTATCTTCTCCACCTCCACTGCTTTCAGAGGAGGTTCAGCAGTCTCTCAAAACTTTCATCATCTCCCAAAACCAAACCCAGGTTCCTTTAGTACCGTTCACCAGTGTTCTAAGCCATACTGGAGCTCAATTAACCTCGTCTGGGGAGGTTCTGTGATTAATGTCATTACTGTCAAGATGTTAATCCAGTATGAATCTGCACTGTCTGGTTTCTATAGTCTGACAGCATTACTGTGGGGATTAGAGTGTCTGGTGTGTCTTGTTTTAATAACTGTGGTGTGATTTTTATCCAGTATGAATCGCAGTGTGTGTCTGGTTTCTACAATCTGACAGTAATAACTGGATTATTTTAATCCAGTATGAATCGCGGTGTGTGTCTGGTTTCTACAATCTGAAAGTAATAACTGGATTATTTTAATCCAGTATGAATCGCGGTGTGTGTCTGGTTTCTACAATCTGAAAGTAATAACTGGATTATTTTAATCCAGTATGAATCGCGGTGTGTGTCTGGTTTCTACAATCTGAAAGTAATAGCTGGATTATTTTAATCCAGTATGAATCGCGGTGTGTGTCTGGTTTCTACAATCTGAAAGTAATAACTGGATTATTTTAATCCAGTATGAATCGCGGTGTGTGTCTGGTTTCTACAATCTGAAAGTAATAGCTGGATTATTTTAATCCAGTATGAATCGCGGTGTGTGTCTGGTTTCTACAATCTGAAAGTAATAACTGGATTATTTTAATCCAGTATGAATCGCGGTGTGTGTCTGGTTTCTACAATCTGAAAGTAATAGCTGGATTATTTTAATCCAGTATGAATCGCGGTGTGTGTCTGGTTTCTACAATCTGAAAGTAATAACTGGATTATTTTAATCCAGTATGAATCGCGGTGTGTGTCTGGTTTCTACAATCTGAAAGTAATAGCTGGATTATTTTAATCCAGTATGAATCGCGGTGTTTGTCTGGTTTCTACAATCTGAGAGTAATAACTGTGGTGTGATTTTAATCCAGTATGAATCGCAGTGTCTAGCTTCTACAATCTGAAAATGTTCATTGTGGATCATTTTAATCCAGTATGAATATGCAGTGAATGTTTTTATGTGATAGTGGGGATTTTAATCCTGTTTCTAATGTCTGTTTCTACTTCTTGTGGGCTGGTTTTAGTGTCTTTAATCCAGTATGTACTGTATCTGCACTGTGTCTAGTTTCTATAGTCTCAATGACTAGGGATTTAAATCCAGTATGAATCTGACACTTCTGATACCTTGACAGTTGTGGAGTGAACGGTCTTCTGTAATTGGACCAGAGAGACCGAACCCCCATAACACCTCCTCCAGTGGGAAAGATAATCCGGCTCCAGCAGGACTTTAGAGTCACTCAGGACAACATGTAAAGACTGGAGAACGTGTTCACTGTACAGATACAAGCTCCAGCGCCCCCTTACTGTCAAATCCTTTCGCCCTTTCTCATCTCTCCATTTCTTCTTTCCTTCACGATGCCCTCCCTTTTCCAATTGTGGGGGCGGCATCCTCATTTCCTGCCGTTTGTGCTTTTGCTTTGAAACTCGGGAGTGAGGGGGAGAGAGAGAGAGAGAGAGAGGAGGGGAAGGTCTTTGAAGAGATGCATGTCCGGGACAGGAGTGTCTCGAAGGGGCTGGGGGGAAATGGGAGAGGGAGAGAGGGACAGAGAAGCAGAGAGAATGAGAGGGAGGACGGGGAGCTGTTCATTTCTGAGCAAGGTAAGCTCCAATGGTGAAGCCCACTGCTCCCAGTGCCGCCAGGCTGAACACTGTCACTATGGACGGCCAAGAGCTGCTGAAAACCGAGTCCTTCTGCCGGCCGTAGAGATCGACAAAGGCGTCCTGGGAGAGAAAGGGAGAGAGAGAGATTTAGATTCAACATCTCAACACACCTGACTTCATACGGCCTAAAGTTTGTGGACACCAACATTTCGTCAATAGAGAGTTTGTCCTCATTTGCTGCTACAACAGTGTCTACTCATCTTATAGACCTTTCAATAAATGGACAAATCAATAAAAAATGTAAAATTCGAGAATGACCTGGTCCTCGTCCCAAAGAGCACTGGGAATCAGGGAATCAGATTCTTTCTTTTTTCTTATTTACTGTAATGGTAGACACACCACATGTTGGAGTAGGAGCCCACCTAAGATCTGAGGGACATCTGAATGAGGTGTACTGAAGCTGAAAGCATGCAAACATGGCCCTACTCAGAATGTGCACCATGTGTTTCCATGCTTTTCCAGTCTTTCCAGAATGTGCTGCCTCCTGGTGGAAGGTATGTGGCGTGAATAGGCCTCCTCTGAGTTAAATGGTGTGAACAAAGCAATCTGGGGGGTCTTCGCTGAGGCACAGGAGATTAAAGAACTTACTGGGAGTCAGCACATGCTAGCACATGCAGGAGACCAAAAGTGCTTGAATGTAAACATGCTGGTTTATCTGCAGGCCTAGATCGCAGGCCACACATTTACACACTCACACTCAAAACAACCCTCAAATTGCACAAATTCTCCTCCACATTCTGGCTCCGACACCAAAATGGAAAGTTCTTTAAAGTGCAGGAAAGAGGATGTCCGCTTCATGAGGCCGCAGATGGGCCGAGGAAGGTTCATCCTAAAAGGAGAAGCTTTGTGTTGGGCAGGATGTCTGAAAAACACAGCTGAAGTCATGCGGAGGGAGTAGTTCCTCTCCACAGAACCGGCCTCTGGTGGTTCTTGCTGTAGACGATTACCACTCCGTTACCTCATGTCTTACATAACCACTTTTACGTTAGCAAAGCCATAACCTTGACAGGCTACATCAGCATCTTGGCTCATAACGGTCAGCACTGGCGTCTGGTCAGCACTGGTGCCTAATGGCCTCTATTTATAGAAATTAGACTCCACACCCCTGCCTCTAGCTTCTTCACATACTGATGTTCTTTTTAGGCCTTCAAACATGCGTAGAAAAAGCAGATTTCATATGTGCCCCAAAAATGTCTGAGTAGATGTTCATTAGATTAGATCTGTGGCCTGGTGGTTAGGAAACCAGCCTTGTGACCGGAATGTTGCTGGTTTGATTCCTTGAGCTGGTAGGGAACGACTGAAGTGCCCTTGAGCGAGACACTTAACTGTGTCAGCTGTCGACTGATTAACTGAATAATGAATCTATGGGTTAAAGGTCAAAGGTAGTTAAATGTGTCAGGATCTAAAAGATACTTAGAAGGAAAATGTCCACCGTCCTAAATGGGTCAAAATGTATTGGGATTGTTTACCACAGGATGTGACGGGTCCACAGGTCCCGATGCTGACAATCCATCTTGGGTACATTTGAGGAACATCACTCATGTGAACCTTTAATCTCAGGCAGCCACAGGAACTATGCCCCGCCATTGCTCTCACTGCAGGGAACGTTTCCTCCCATTCTTGCTATGGGACTTTCCTTGCTATTGCAGGCAGGTTCTACAATAGAAGGCTCTGGGCAGGAGCTCTTTTGCGTGGGCAGACAGAACATTTGTGAAAAGGCTCAGTGCAAAAAAATATGAACGAGATAACTGTGATTTGTTTTGTCAATGAAGAGCTAAAAACGACCCAGGAGGCCTGAGGAAAGCACCTCGGCTGGGATTTGATAACCCCCTAGCAGGCATCTAGTGTGGGTTAATTAATACCTGAGTGTTACATACTGTTGGAGCGGAGAAGGTACAGTGTCGGTTGACCTCAGGGTGTGTGCTGACCTACATGAATCTCCCTCCCGCATGGATTCCAGAGATGATATGCTTGGTGGGCTTTGGATAGCACTGGAAGAACTAATGATATATAAGCCACAAGAAGGACGATGTGGAGGTCCTCACTGTGGGGGACTCACTGTCATTATTTCCATTGAGCTCCAGGGAGGAGAAAATGCTGAGCTGCTGATTCCAGCATCTTTTGCTGGCTCGAGGAAGTGAAGAATTAGACAGAAAATGTTTTTTGTCTTTTTCTGACTCCGTAATGGAGCACGCGCTGTGAAGATTGGTTTGGAAAGGGAGGTTTTCCTCCAGGCGAAGTTTGCTTTTGTTTTGCACCGTAAACACGAGCCTGTTGTAGCTACCGTGGTGGAAGGGTTAAGATCTAAGCAGTCATTTGTAATAGCCCCTGGTAGGGTCTCCCAATGCAAATTGGTCCTAAGTGACAGGCCAGACAATGTGTGATCCAGTTAGTCCATCATAAATATTATCAGGAATCCATCTCTTTTGCCCAGAAAAGGGTTCCATGGCCCCACCACCTTTGGGAGGGGTACTAACAGTTGTCCAGTGCTGTGTGGATCAGGTTGCGGCCAAAGGCCAGAGGCTCCTAAGGTTACTCAGGTATGCAAACCTCCACCACGCCACATTAAGGTGGTGATCCAAGAAGGGGGGTTTCGTAATAGTGTTAAAGTTAAATGAAATCTCCTGAAAGTCCAGAGACATCCGGAGAAAAACATACACATGCTTAGGCTGCTGCCCCATGGATGGATGGATGGATGGATGGATGGATGGATGGATGGATGGACGGATGGACTATTATGAAACACCAACGACTCAAACTGTGCTCTGCTGCTGCCAAACACAAACTAACCTTGTTTAACAAAGATGATTTGTTTCTATTTATGTGAGGTGGAGTCTTATGATGTCATAATTCATATTTCGGCTTGTAAACAATCTCTGCAACATGCTTTCAGAAGTCGTTTGGGTCTGTTGAGCACAACACGCCACTGACACGGCTGGTCATCAAAGAGTTAAAGGCCATAACAAACAGGGTGACATAACAAACAGCTCAATGCTCTGCATTCCTCAGTGTGTTTCCAGGCCAGAAGTGTACAGTAAGGTGGGTGTGGAGAGAGAGAGAGAGAGAGAGAGAGAGAGAGAGAGAGAGAGAGAGAGAGAGAGTATTGCAGAGTGCAGAAGTCATGAGAGTGGGAGCTGATGAAGGAGAGAATCAGGTGAACATCATGGGACGGCAGAAAAGATGAACATCACGCTCTGCTGCTTCACCGTTCACTCAAAAACATACACACACACACACACACACACACACACACACACACACACACTCACACACACACATACCAGTTACATGTGACCTCGCTGCTGGTCGGTTGAAGTCAAGCCTGCTTTTTCCATTACGCTTAACTAATGTTGATGGATAAATACAGTCTTGCAGTGATGCTGGTCACAAGCTTTCCTAGAGTCGTGCCGCGGTTCAGAGTGGAAATCATTCATCTTTTCTTCTCTCTGTGACCTTTCCTTTCTTCTCTGTAACCTTTCTGAGCACCTCCAGCCACCATTGCCCATCTTATCTGCTGTATTCATGGCAAACCCTGCCCTTCCTGCCATGCTTCGCTGCAGCCGGCCTGGAATGAAGGCTAGTCTTTGACTATAAGGACAGTCCCTCTGAACTTCAATCCATACAATATGATGGTATCTCCATTTGATATCCTATATGGACAAAGGTTTTGGGACACCTTCCCCAATGACACGGGAGTCCTGTGGCTCAGCTGCTGTTCTTTTTTGTTTCATTGACCATCGATCAGTGGTCAGTTTCACTTTTTCACTTTTTGCTGGCTTCAAAGCTGGATTTTGATGGTCAAAGCAGTTAAAAAGATGGTAATCTGGGTGAAAATGAACTGGTTTACCAGCTCTTGACCATGCTAATTGACAAGTGTTGTCTTGCTGGTCATGCTGGTCAACCAGCTTGGTCATACTGATCATACTCATCGACTAGCTTAGTTATGATGGTCAACCAGCTTGGACATGCTTGTCCACCAGTTTGGTTAAGCTTGGTCATACTGGTTGCCTAGCTTGGTCAGGTTGATCATTGTAGACCAGCTAAACCATCAAACTCAAACGACAACTGGCCAGGCTTAACATTATTACCAGTTTGACCAAACTAATCCACCAGTATGACCAGCTTAACAACCAGTTTGGACAGGACAGTCATTGTTGTAGACCAGCAAGTCCATCAAACTCAAATGAAACATATACTCTGCTCACTCTCATTCACAAACCTGTGTCCTAATCAGGGACCACCCCCCACCCTCGGCCTGAGACACACTATTGGAGACTGGTGGAGAATCATTTCATTGAGTTAGTCTGGGTTCTCCATGGTTACACAGCAGTACTGTGGCGTTATTGGGTCGTCTTACAATTTGCTTTTCTCACGAGAACCTCCAGCTTAGTTTCCAGAGGGATTTTTCCCTGGAGAAGATATTTCTACAGTCTAGCATCAAGCCTTCACCGGTGATCACTGAGTGGACGGTCAATTTAAGACCATGAGGGGTATGGGAAAGGGTAATATAGAACTGTAGGCTTTTTACATTTCAGTTCAGTTCTGACAGGTTGCCCTGAGGGTAGACTCGGCCCCTGCCACCAATCGATGACAGGATATGAGATGGTCAAGATGATACCAAACCTAGGCCAACGACGGGACCCATATTCAGGGAAATATCCCGGTGGGCCAACTGAAGGGACCAGCTGAGGGAACACCTATGGTCAATAAGACGAAACCAATCAAAGGGGACTTCATCCCTCCATCATCGGTGCTTGTGGAGCAGTTGGGTTAGATGCCGTGTTCAAGGACGCTCAATCATGTCCTGCCAGTTCAGGGAATTGAACCGGCAACCTTTCAATCACAAGAAAATTAGAACGATATATATGTTGCTATCTGGGCAGTGAAACAATATTTATATTATTTAAGATATTAACTGTTAATGCTGTTTCCATCATAACAGCCATTAAATCACTGATTAAACAAACAGAAGAATCTAATATATATACGTTTATCACCGTGTAAATACACACATTTTGTGGCTTGTTTATGTCTAAACTATAAACCCTGTGGTAATCTATGAGATCGTCTGTAATAACAAAATCAATAATTCATACTGACCTAAAAAGACGATGACGATGATAAAATGGCCTTTTCTCTTTTCGTCAGACCCCCAGGGTGGTTACACTACATACAGCACTGTGTACAGCAGCTCGGGGGCCTAAAGGCACTAAATCTGACCCCGTGGAAACGGCACAGACAGTCACACGGGCTTCAGGAGAGAGAGCGAATGGAGAAAACGACGAGAAAGACGAGAAATGTTCCAGCAGAAGGTTTACAAACAGACGCTCGGGGTAGACATAACACAGCACCTTCAGCCATAACACAGGTAACAAACAGCAGCCAGTTAAAGGTCACTGCTGCTGTGATTACAGGCTGGGGTTGACTCCCGTATCCAAGCAGGGATTAGGATGTGGGACTGGAGGTGGGACTGGTTTGGGATGGTGCCCACGGTTCAAGCTCAAGGAGCTGATAAGAGCAGAGGAGCAGTGTGAAACCTGAACACACTATTTTCATATAGGGTTACAGATGTGACAGTGTGAGACGTACATAGAACGGACGCATATTTACAATGAACGTCATTTGACGGGGTGGTAAATTACATCCTAAAACACCCACAAGTCAGGCTCCTGACCTAGAACACAGGCCAATCTATCTGAAATATAGTGTTCTTTGCAGTAACAGTGTTAATCTGTTGTAACAAAATATCTTTGGTGGAGTGTTGATAGAGCTTCCAATAGCGTCCCACACATTTTCAATAAGGGACAAGTCTGGAGATGAGACCGACCACGGCGTAGTATCTGTGTCTTCAAGGCGAGATCTTGAGACGGCAGCAGTGTGTGGACGAGTGTCGTCCTGTTGGAATAGAGCACCAGAGCGTGTGTTCAGGAAAGGTAGAACCACTGGTTGCAGAACCTCATTAACGTAACGTTGTGCACAAAGTGTCTGTAATGACCAAAGGTGAGCTGGCATTGTATGACCATGATACCAGGCCTTCTGAACGTGTGACACATGACAACAAAACACTGGTCTTGGTGCCGACCATGACTTGTCCCTTCCATTCTAAGACACTCCGTGACAGTCTGGCATGACACCATCGCAGTCGATCGATTCATGCAGTACATGCGTCTTCTTTTCATAATGTCACCAATGCAGTGTCACTGGGGAGCCAATGTGCTTGGAGGAAAGCACTGGAACCCCAGCCATTAAAGTGTAGTGAGGTCAGGATGTTGGCATTGGGCATGATGCCAAAAGGTTCTACTGGAACCTGACACTCAAGAGGAACATATGGGCCCTTTCAAGGAGCACTGCCAGAGCGGGAATCCATTAAAGCGAGGTTAGGCTGAGTGTCGCACAAACAACCTGCAAATGGCCCTGACTGTGCGTCTACACAGTGTGTGCTTAAATACACAACACAACAGTTCACATATGGAGCTTCAGTTCTTGCCAAAGCTGGGAACGTGAGAGAGCGCCGACAGTGTGTGTTTTTATGACGACCATTTATCATCTTGTATTTCACTGTAAATAAGTCTGAGACTGCAGTACTGTTTCACAAACATGCCCTTTACCACATCACAATGTCTGTTTTAGGTGGTGGGACACGGTAAACCAAGCTTTGGGAAAAGGAACCTTGGAATGGAATGTTGCCGTAACCTTCCCTCCAATAATAAGACCTTCTCGGGACACTGCAGTTCGTAACTGATTCAATAAGATCAAACGCCTGGGAAACGATGGATCCCGCTGCCTCGGAGGACTGTGGGCTGAAGCACAGTCAGAGGCTGCCTCCACACACCCCCCCCTAAGCTGAGCGTCCGGCTTCTCTTTGAGGCGTAAAGGACACGAGGATGTGTTACACACACAGCACCTGAGCCCGATCTCTCCACAAGGCTGCTTATATGGAATAATCCTGTTGGGATGGACGGTGGATGCTGACACGCAGTCTGGATAAAGCCATTATCGATCGGCCGATGCTGCAAAAAGTCCGATAAAATATAGCTGCAGTAAGATGACCTCTCCGAAATGCTAACCTAACAAAAGGCCTAACCTTAATGTGTGTTAATGGGTCCATATCACAGTGGACAACATTAAAATGTCCTTTCTTCTCTTTCACAAAACAGTTTAAAGGAAATGATCAATTCACTCCCTGAATCCAGATATGGAATTTAAGATACCAGCATTTTTGAATTCACTGTGTTCGGGATATTAAATGTCTTATTAGTAGACATTTTACCATTACAGGATTTCCCTTTAATGCAAGTCTGGGACATTTTGATTGGTCAATTCGTTATGAAATGTAAAGGCAAAACATTTTAAACTGCACCCTAAATTCCAGTGGAAAAGACAAAACGAAGCTACTCGAAGAAGGAGAGGGAGTAGTGGTCTGAACGTACAAGTGGATGGAGCTCTATGAATAAACCAGGTCAGGTCAGACCAACAGTCAAACAAAGACAGGCGTATTGTATCTGCACAGTGGAAGCTGTTTTAAAGGGCCAGAATGACACGCATGAGGACAGTCAATAATGGCAAAAAAGTCGCTGAGTCATCACCTGCAGGGAGAGGGCAGACGTCAGAGACAGAACAGGGCAGACCGGACAGGGCGTCCATTCATGAGGTCTGCCAAATATCCAGCCAACAGCATCCTGTGGGCAGCGTCCTGTGGGCACTGATGAAGGACTGAAGATCAGGGTGGAAGGAGGATAATGAAGTAAAGAAACAGATGAACTACAGTCTGTAACTATAGAACTACAACGTTATGGCTGATTGCTGTACTCAATTTTGGCTTCATTTCAGTAGAATGGAAGGAAATTGAATCATGAGACCCATGTTTTCTGCAGTGATTGGTTCCGGTCCTTTGTTTTTACCACTGTGTTCCAGCAGCAAACTCTGGCGCACTCTAGACGTCAATAACAGGAATTATTCCCAGTCCACACCAATGAGTAGAATTCTCAGAAGGTAACAGAACAGGGAACAGTTTCTTGAAACATCTAACCATTAAGAACATCTTAAAATAGAGAGAGAGTACCCAGTGCAATGCATGCTTGACCATCTAAGAATCATCGTGGTGTTGAAAAGATTTAGGAAACCCCAATTTAAAATCTGAAGAATGGAACTTTTCTACAGTGGAACACGAGAACCTAAAATCTGTGCTTCTAGAGCTTTGACTGTTATAGCTTTTGTTGTGCTACTGCTTGAACCCAATATGCTGCCTGTGAGGAGAAATTCCCAACTTCTCCTCTTCTGGATCAAACCCCTACTGCCTCACAGTGAGTAAAGGGAGGATTGGAGCGTGAGAATTCCCAGTACACACCCTCATGCTCCTGGGGTTTGCAGATTAGATGAAATGCAGCCACACAGGCTGTGGGAACCAGAGCATTGCTCTGCGGTCTGTCGTATATCTAGAGAGACTGATGCGTCCTGTGAGGACCGTATTTCCTCAAACCAAGTCCACACAGTCTTTGCAGATGTAGCAGAACTCAATCAAACTCAACATGGCACCAGGAAGACCACATGAATGGTTCACCTTAAAGTGGAAGCACATTCCCTTGGTAGATACAGCGCAATCGACGGGCGTGGGGTTTAAAATAGTTTCCGTGCATCAGGCTTAGCAACAAAAATCAATGCTGACCTTGCAACTGGGCAACAAATGGCTCAGCAAAAGGACAAGGCCTGTCCATATAGAAGCCGCTTTTTGTGAAAATGTCAAATGGTCTCATGATACCAGCAGGAACAATATCGCATAAGAAATGTCGAATGCCTATGAGAACAGCGCTGAAGAATCTCCAGCCCAGAATGAGGATGACTGAGTACGTTTTTGTGGGATAACCTCACTGTCTGGAGAGCGGCTGACTTTTCCACGGAGCAGTTAATAATGCCAAGAAACAGACACTTGGCCACAATGAGGAGGAATGTAGCACAAAGCCAAATGTCTGGTCACTGTGAGAACAACAGCAGTATGACTGCTTGGGGAGGCCACTTAAAGGTGTTTGGATGGAAAATAGTTGAACAAAAATTGCCCAACTAGGCCACTACCAAAACAAACTGGTTAGCTTTTGTGTATCTTGAAAGTTGCACCAGGAAAAATGTGACACCTTCAAGCAAAGAATCATGCACGATGATTTCACAATCATTCTGATATTTGGAAATAAAGGTTCCAGGTGGGTTAAATGTAAATTTCAACTGTCCATTATATCCTCTGACCACACAGGAAGGGAGGGGCAACCTCGCTACATTCGCTTGACGGGAGGGTGCTTCCAGGACTGTGGCTGCCAGTCCCACTGATTTTGTAGAACCTTTATATCGATAAGGAACCTTTACATCAAGTGACTGCTCTTTAGACCTTCTAGAGGTTCTTCAAATTTACACATGAACGTTTTTTGGGGACCGAAGTTAATGTGAATATTAAGTTTGGCGCAGTTAAAAGAAAGGAGTAAATGGTCTTGTCCAATAACTCATGGTTAAGCACCAGAAGCTCCTGGAATATGAAACTAAATGAGCTCACCTCCCTCATTCCACTGCTGTTAGTGTGAAGGATGGGGGCCTAGACAAGGCCAAGCAACAAAGACGATTTAGATCCCAAATACAGAGACATGCCTGATGATCCTTAGGCATTATTGGCCCAGGAAAACAAGTTTCTTAATAGCATAATGGAGCATCAACAAAGTTCAGGTTTCGTTTTAACAGCTACATCATTGATTCCCAACAGCTGAAAGGATCTCAGTCTTGCTCCAACTTTGAATGCTTGCTGTGAGTGGAGCCAAAAAATGCAAATGGCTGTGAGATAATGAAACCATCAAAGTTAAAATAATAACCCTCCTCCGAGCCTCACTGAACACTGCCCTGCGGTCGAGTCTCTCCTTTCACGATGTAGGCTTTTGGAGAAACCCCGTAATGAATCTTTGACAGTTTTGGCAACAGAGTTGCCGTTAAGATGTCACTGACTCACAATGGAGTGTGGTTTCAGGTTCTGAACTTTTCTGTGTGTAATTGGAATGAGCCACAGATTGTGGTTGAGAGATCGAGATTTGAGCTCTCGGGTGACCATATAAATAAAAGGGAACAATGATCTACTTGAGAACTTATTCGCAGTGTCTTTGAAGTTCTGTGTGGGTGTACATGGGATTGTAGTCATTGTCAAACAGGTTCATTAATCCATAGGTCATTAGCGTAACGTGGAAGGCTTGTGCGCTTTCATACTAACTTTGACATCACTTTGAAAAAGTCCCAACATCAGATGACTGAAATTGGAGAAGTTCCACTATTCAGAGCACTACAGCTGAGTACCTCGTGAGCAATGTGGCACAAATGGAACCTATGCTGCAAGAACTCCAGGCATAAGGTAGAACTTGACTGTTTTTTTGCCCAGAATAGCATGCATTAACTCATATTACCACAAACAATCCTGAGCAAAATAACTTTCAGACAGAGTTTAGTCACTGGAGCAGGTTGCTGGACTGTGGTTGGAACTCTGACTCTTTGCACTTAGGTTTGGTGAACACCACATCATGAGTACAGGTCTTCCACTAATGACCATTTTCAATTGAATTAATCAACAATTTTATCAGTTAATTGTCAAATCAAAAGACTCGTTTTCCTCCCAATAATCTGAGCATTTAATTTTCCTTCACGTTCCTTTTACAAATGGTACGTCATTGAATGATGCAGCAAATTATAAGCAGCAGAAATGTCGTGTCATGGCCAGCTTTCGGTATCATCTTTCCATAAGATGAGCCGCTTATGATTACATCATTGCGACCAGCAGGCCTTCACCCAGATCCCCCAAGGAGTGCAAAGAGGGTCAGTTCATTCAAAGTAAGATATTTATGAATAGCAATCATTTAAAAAAGATGCATTAAATATATCAATGACATTCTCGGTGTCAACATCATCGATTACACCAACTAATTGCGGCAGTCTACCTCCGGAACAAAGCTATGACATGAAAACTTCCCAGATACAAAACATGGAACACCTGCTCAAGCCATTTTTCCTCTGGCCCTCAGTGAGGTCACGTATTAAAACAGGCCTAGAGCGCGAGAACATCCTCAAACTGTACATCTCGGAGAGTTTAAAATAAATCCCCATGCAAATACTCGCCCATCCTCTTCACTTCCACACACAATGGATGGATCGGTTTCATTGCTCTTCCTTTATGAGTCTCTCTGAGGTTAAGCCCCTTCCCTTTCCTGCCATAAGGAGTCCCTCCTCCTCTCCCTTCCCCCTCCCCTCATCTGTCTGTTGTATACAAGGAAAGCAGGGAAAAGTTCAGTCACCCAGCTGATTCCCATCCAGAATGCTGCGAGGAAGAATGAGAGGAATGCGCTGGTGCACACAGACAAACAATCCTACTTTGTTTCCTACTGACACCAATACTGGAGGCATGCATGCACTCTGAAAGAGGCAGAACCGTCCAGCTGATTTCAAAGAGGACCTGACTCCCCAAATACTGCCTGGAACAAGAGCTTGAGAAGATCTGGGGTGGTCCAGATTTCCTGGACATAAATTGCAAACATCTGGTTATGGGAAAACGTTAAGAATTACAGACAATCCTCCACTTACTTCAGAGGTAGCAGACCAGTCTGAGCTTTGAGGTTGTACAGACTTTAGACTTGATGGTTTAGGAACTAGTACTTACTGTGAACTTACAGTGAAAATAAACAAGAGCCTCAAGAGACTCTGAAGCTTCATAGCACTGATGCAAAATTAAATCTTAGAAAGCAAAACTTAACACCAAATATATTTTGGCTGACTGTAAAAGTCACTCCTCCCAAAAGCACCCCTGAAGGCAATATGCCATTTGTGTAGGACACAGGTGGAATTTTGCCTCCATAGTTAACCTATGTGAACACACATACACCCTAGTGAGCACACACACACCGCAGTGACGCAGTGCACATGTGGCCAGAGTGGTGGACCAGGGTGTTGGCAAAAGCAACTTGGGCCAATTCCTACATTATACTCTACAGCCGGCATGTAGAACTTGGGCCAGATATGAGCCAAACATTTGGGCCAGAATCTGACCAAGATTTATTCGGGCCAATGAATCTCAAGGTTGGCATGGTGTCTTCAAAATCAGCCCATGTGATTTTTGCTATTTTGGTCGACAAAAAAAATCCCAAAACAATCTGTTTGCCTGTACTGGACAAAGACCAACACTTCAACAAAATAGCCAGTCAGTTTGCTGGTTCCACTGCGACCAAGGAGGGTCAAACATATTATGTCTCTGTCCAGATCATGTCAAACTCAAGGTAAATTTAAAAGTTGATAGCCACTTGGGTATTTGGTAATTATTAATCATCATCAGAAAAGATTCAAGGCCCTTCTGCTTTCATGACTGAAGGTCTTATTATTCCAATTTGATATAAATACTAGGAATTCTTAATATTTATATTACAGTGGCTTACCTGGCTTTGGAACCTCCAAAATGCAACCTAGAGGTCTGGCAACATGTTGCACGGTCCAATTGTTTGGGGATGATGGTAGAGTTTGGGTGTGGGACAGACCCCATGAAGCCTGACACCAGCTGGAAAGAAGATACTGTGCAGGCTGGTGGTAGTTCCATACTGGTGTGGGGTATATTCTCATGGCATGGGTTGGGTCCACTGGTCCACCTAAACATTTAATTGACTGGTGCTACTGTTTTACTGCTTGGTTACTATTGCACATTCACACACTGCAATGACATAATACCATATTGTGCAGCCCTAATCCCTGAAAGCACTGGGAATTTGATAGCTTCCAAAAGTCATGATACAGCCAAAGGCGGGAGGCCAAGGCTGAATTGTAAACAAGGGTAGACATGGATTTGAGCAGGCAACAACCCCGAAGGGGCACTAAGGGATTTGCAGGGTAGGACAGAAAAAAAGAAAGAAAACAATTGTGGGGAAGCTTAAAGGAAGAAATATGCTTGAGGTTGAACTTGCACCATCCTGTTGCTCATGAAGGAAAGGTGTTGGAGACAGGTCTGCGCTCAAAAGTATAATAGTCCTTGGACAGGGATATGTGTAAAACAGTTCTGGACAACTGGGGATATGAATGTGGATCCTGCACTCTCGTAGGTTGCCTAAATGCTTGATTGGTGATAAATCTGGCAACCAAACAGGACAAGGAAGTGCTGGAATCCGACTGACCCATTTCTGGGAAACCCTTGCTGTGCATGGGAGCATGATTCTATGGAAAAATGCCAGTTGGAAACACTGCCATGAGAGGCAACACGTGGCCGCAGGATGTCCTGCATACATCGCTGAGCTGTTAGTGTCCCTCATATCACTACAAGGGGTGACCTACTGTTGTATAACATGCCTCCCAGATAATCACACTAGCAGTTGGGACAGTGTGTCGCTCCACAGCAAAGGGAGGATTGAAGCGCTCAGCACAAGGCCTCCACACTTGAACCCGATCACTGGATCCCAAATACTACTCCAACATGAACAGTGGGTGGTTTTCAGTGACATGATAGGTGCCATGACACCATTCCCTAAATGACCGTCCTGCTTCTCTCAGTCCAATGATCTGCCCCCTCTTAAAGTCCCTCAACCAGGCAAATTGTCTACGAGGCATGTCTAGCAGTCAACAATCTCTCAAAAGTAGCTACCAAAAGTAGCATCAGAGCCTTTTTATAAGGTACTAGGGGAACTTATATATTCCCTTGTGCCATGACCTAGTATCTCATCAGACCACACCTTTAATCATTTACATATCTGCCTGAGAAACAGCGGCATTCCTAGTTTTGCAGGAATTCCTTCTGGGTGTGTTAAGTTTTTTTTTGTGTCAATGTTTTGATTTCTGTCTGTCTTCAGCTCTGCAGAGCTTCAGTTATAGTTGACTTTTACAAAAAACAAGTTAAAAGCATGACATTCCTCCTAAACTGCAAGACTTGTCAGTCTGACAGGCAATTTAGATGATACCACATACATTGTAGGTTCCTAGATGGAGCTTAAGCCCGAGACTTGCTTTATTAGCTGCTAAGTGCTGACGTTGACGTGGTTGACAGAGTAGGCAACCACTCCCTGGGCCCCCTGTTTGTCTGATGTGGTCCGGCTGTTGATGTGTCCACACTTCACAGTCTGACGTTCATTAAAAGGGGCGTCTGTAGTGTGATGAAGGTCCCTCTTCCCAAAAAACGACCCCCTCCCTCTCTCTCTGTTAACATGTCTTCCAGATCAAAGAGCACTAATCGCTGCTACTGCTGCAGTGTGCCTTATTATCGGCCGCTCTTTCCTGCCCACAAACTCTTTGTAATGGGAGAACGTGTGTGCAATACACTATTTGGTCCCCATTAATTTAAGGTTACGCAAGGACAAAAGTGGGACTGGAATTGCAAAATAGAGAAGTTTTTAATCACATTCTCAACAGCGGGAAACTGAGCCTTGGATGTTGGGCATTTCCGGACCCTCCCTGTGGGTTGTTGGAGTAATTAAAATTAAAAAGTAAGTAAAACATTTTATTGACACTTTAAACATGTACAATTATATCATATTAACTTGTCTAGACATTGTTTTATTGAGATGTCTAATAAAATAAGGACAGGGTATTGTGAATTTTCCTGGTCCAGCCCAACAAAGTAATTGACTATACTTGACATTGCTCATTTGAACCCCTTTTTCCTTTCCTTTTCCAAGATGAAGATCCACTGAAATTCATACTTTTCTATGGTTCTGTTCTTTAGTAAACCTGATCTGATGCAATTGATGATACCCCTTCGTTAGTCAAGCTGGCAAATGCCAAACCCCTCCAATGCATCTAGCAAGAAGTGAGAGCCAATGCTTTCTCAGTCATCCACCCATCGATCCTTCCATCCATATACTTCTTCCTGGTCTGGAATCAACCTGGAATCACTGGGAGGGGTACCCCTAGACAGGGTTCCCAATCCATCGCAGGGTTGCTTTAAACACAAGGATTTAAAACAGGCTATCATGGCTATCCCATCATACCTTTATATTTAGAACTTATATTTTATTAATACCTCTAACTTAAACATCCCTGTGAAAAAAACCAGACCCCAACACTGCACCAACCCACATTTCACTGGTGACAAGGCGCTCCACCAGAGGGAATCTTAATGAGGGGCTTTATGGGAATGTTGACTTGAACCCAGGAGAAGCAGCACGGGGTAAAAATGCAAGCTTTTATCTCCCCGACATGCCACAGACAGCCTGTGCCAACACTTCAAAACCAATCCAGTGTCTTCAAAGGTGACGTCTGAGAGAGCGGTGGCAAACACGCTGCCTGGAGAGGACAAGATGCCATTAAAACAAGAATCCCAGCTTAAGGAAGCCAGCATCCCAATGCTCATAATGTCATTTTCATGGGGATTACTCGATGGCAGGCCTCATGGTTTACAGCACAATAGGGAAAAAAAACATTGTATCCCATTGTATCCCACTGTCTCCCATTGTATCCCAAGGTATACAGTCACTCCATGTACTGCACTCATACAAAGGCATATACCTGTCTAAACCTGGCTTAAGACAGATGGTGTGAAGGCTATCCTCTGGAAGTGGGTCTCGGGCTGGTTGTCAAATCTAAATTGGCAAACATGTCCTGGTATCACAGATCCAACCCTGCTAACGAACAAGCTTCACCCAGGCCTGGGCCATGTCATGCTTATGTGACATTAATAGAGGAGGATCATCCGGATGTTACATTACCAGTGAAAAGTTTCCCTCTCATTAGAAAGACTTCAGGCAGGTGGGTATAAGACAAGATACTTTTTGTGCTGCTGGATTGTTTGGCCGACGGGGGACGTGGGTATGCTTTTCAGACCACCAGACAGGATGCTGATACCCCCCCTCAGGGCATGTGCTTCCTACCACAACTGTCATGTCACCCAGTGACAACAGTGCATTATTGATTTCACACTAGCTGCTCATACTAGTGCTCAGAGAAGGTTCACACTTGGTTCTGAGCTGCTCTTTGCCAGGCAAAGTTCTTGAAGCTGGTCGATTCCAGATTCCAGGTGTTAAGATCATATGGAGAAATGAATTTTATCAACTCATTATGGTTATTAACAGATAATTGCTTAAAATGTTTACATTTTGTGTAAAGAGCATGGATTGAAGAGAAGGAGGAGCTGGGACACAAGTGGTGGATACAAGTTTTCGTCACAAGGAGGTGAATGGTTGAGGTGGAGAGGAGGTGATAGGGCTTGGACTTTCTCCCAATTTTCAGAACTGCATTTCAGGGGTGACACCACATCTTCAAGGGTGGGGCAAAACTGGTTGTTTCCAAAAATGCAAATAAAATGTCCCTCTCAACATTTTCATTGGTCTAAAGCTGAAATAGTGATGAAATATGGGCCTCCTGTAGCCCCCTCAGGACCTTGCAAGGAGGTTGCAAGGACTGGTGGTTGTTCAGCTTTGCATGCCTTAAAATAACTGCAATACAGTGGAAATCATGCAGAGGAACCCTATGGAGACTGGCTCCACACAATACAACAGCGCACAATGCATTGTGATTCACATGGCCTCAGTTCCAAATATAGAAACAGCAGTCTCTGGCAGAGCCAGCATGACCTTTGCCTCACTGAAGGCAAGCCTGGGTGGGCTTGTTGAGTCCCTTCCAGCCGCTCACTCTCCATGGACGATTATCTCAGCGTCACATTTCACCTGCTAATTTCAAAGGCAGATGATATTCCTCTGCTCCTCGGAGTTCATTCTGACAAGGACACATCCTCAGGACTTTAACAAATCGGTCCACATGTCTGGGGGCTGCTCATTGGGCCCTGAATATTTCAGGGTTCTGTGGTCACCTGACGCCAGAGCAGGTAGCATCCGCGGGACATGCAGTAGAATGGCTATCGTGACAGGTGGCTCTTGTTTGAGGGCTGGCCATTTAGTGTCTAGGATTGGTACTTGTTTACCATCACATTTCATCCAGAAAGGCTTTTAGATTTAACAGTTCTTGTAAATATGTGGTAAAATATCTACACCACGGTGGGGCACTTCAAAAAATTACTGGGCGAATAAGTTCTCAGTGCTTATTTTGACCCAATTTCCCCCAATTAAATTCAGTTAGTCGCTTGGTCTTCCTGATGACACAGTGCTACCATCTTAGTAGTACCCTAAGGTAGTACTGGGTAGTACCCTATCATATAGGTAGTACCCTATCTTAGGGTGTACTCACATTAGGTGACCTATACTGTGCTCAAGCATGTTTCTCCACAAATCTGGTTCATTTAAGAAGTGTGATCGCTCCAAACTGTCTGAACACTTTATACAGAACCGTACCTGGACACCTGGTCCATGCATCGAACCTTAATGATGCCTTAATTCCACCTCAGTTGATGATGACCTACACAGGATTTTTCTCTCTATTACATAGCAGTGGGAAATGCAAATGGTCATATTTTTCCAAATGTACTGAGCAGGTGGGACACCCGCAGATACTGGGGGGGGACATGCTCTTAAATATCTGTTTTCATTCTGTATTACGTTCTGTACATGCACAGTTCACATCAGACAGGTAATGAGCATTTCTATTGGCCTATTCATCATGCAATTTAATTTTGACACACTAGAATTACAATTGTGCACTTGAGTGGAAATGAGTGGACAAGCCAAATTCATGCATTTTCCTCATTCTAGGCAAAACGAACACAGCTCTAAAAATGGCCATAGCCTGACCCATGCTATCCTGCCTCCTACCATTGTCCAGAGGACAAAATCATGTCCACGCCCGCGATTGGCCTCTCAGGAAAGCAACACCCAGGTCATCTGCTTTATTTATTTACATTCCTAAAAGCAGCAGGGGCCTCCAGAGACAGGCCCCATAAATAAGCACTGGAAGGGTGTGGAGGGCTTGTGGGAGAACATACTAATCCCATACACTAACTTTGCATTTTGTGTCAACAACTGCACGGTGCACCAGCAGAAACAATGGATTCCAGTTGCTTAGGATCACCGACTGGAAACAGTCGCCACTGGACAATGCTTTTGTTTCTGCTTCTGAAACAATTACGTGGTGTACGCCTATCAGAATGAATACTGGAGACAAGTCTTCAGAGGGTTTAGACTATTCCTCCAGCATGTGGACATTATGGGACACTTAGGTTAGATAAGTAGGCTGATTTCAATGACCAAGTGGTGCCACGGAGAAACATCTACAGCTGGCAAGGCAGTATCAGTGGGCTGACACTGGCAGACAGTTTTGGATCTATAAAGTTTCCAGGTTTCCACACACATCTCACTTCTTCTAAAGAACTATAGAGGCTGATGTTCTCAAAGGAACGTCTGTTCACTTGGTGGCTCTCTTTTCAATAATGCACAAGCTTTAATCTATATCTCAAACCACTGATAGTCTGATTAAAGCTCATGAAACGTTGACAGCATTTGGACTCAATGGTGCACAAAAAAGCTCAGGTCATTCCGGCCCAAATCACCACCGCACTGTGGTGGGATCCCCACCTGCACGTCGACTCCTGCAACCAGTCATCTGATTGGCTCATTTTGTTGAAGAGGGATATCATCTGTAAACAGAGAGCTGGGTTGTTATTTCAACTGGTGACCGGGTTCCTCTGCGGAGACACATAGACTTGACGCATATTCATGTCCTGCTGTTTCAGGGACATTTCTGAAGCTTTACCATCAACACAGCCAAACCCAATCTGAGCTGAGAACCTTTGTAATGTGAACGTAGCCTTCAGCAGGAAGGCTTCACCAAGGCTTCAGCAGGAAAGATGTGGCAGACTACTGTCTGCTCTGATTACTGGAAGCACTTGGAGGAACGCTCCAGACTGAGGGCCCTCAGAAGGGAAAACTTGGCCTGCCTTTGAGAACAACATACTCATTTCAAACAGGCCTGAGAATCCCACTCACACTGATCCTGAACTCAGGACAGTATATCAGCCTACTAACCGACATTCGTTTAGTCCTACGTTTCCAAACAGTTTGTCTTAGTAAGGCGTAGTGACGACCCCTCCAAACATATGCAGGTCACCAGCATTATGAGGTAATGAATTACGGCTTTTTCTCGAAGGACTGGACTAACAACATCTAAAGCAAACTACATGTTTAGGTGGACAATACCCCACCAGTGCTGATATCTGCATGGTTCAGATCTCTAATCTAACCTCAAATGTAGGGTTGCGTGATATTGACGAATGAATTATTTTGCCTGCTAGAACATCTCTGAGGAACAGCTCAGCTCAGTGTGGCAGCTGAAGTCATCGCAAGTGAACGATCACATTCATTTGATTTTTAGCCAAACTATTCCTTTAACTAGCGTTAATGAATCTGACTAATAATCTACTTTCTCTACACCTGACTCTAAATCTGAGTCTAAACCTGACTCTAAATTTGATTCTAAACCTGACTCTAAATCTGAGTCTAAACCTGACTCTAAATCTGACTCTAAATTTGATTCTAAATCTGACTCTAAATTTGACTCTAAACCTGACTCTAAACCTGACTCTAAACCTGACTCTAAATTTGATTCTAATCCTGACTCTAAATCTGACTCTAAACCTGACTCTAAACCTGACTCTAAATCTGACTCTAAATCTGACTCTAAATTTGATTCTAAATCTGACTCTAAATCTGACTCTAAATTTGATTCTAAACCTGACTCTAAATCTGAGTCTAAACCTGACTCTAAATTTGATTCTAAACCTGACTCTAAATCTGAGTCTAAATCTGACTCTAAATTTGATTCTAATCCTGACTCTAAATCTGACTCTAAACCTGACTCTAAATCTGACTCTAAACCTGACTCTAAATCTGACTCTAAACCTGACTCTAAATCTGAGTCTAAACCTGACTCTAAATTTGATTCTAATCCTGACTCTAAATCTGACTCTAAACCTGACTCTAAATCTGACTCTAAACCTGACTCTAAACTGATGTGAATCTGACTCTAAATCTGACTCTAAACCTGACTCTAAACCTGATGTGAATCTGACTCTAAATCTCACTCTAAACCTGACTCCTAAACCTGATGTGAATCTGACTCTAAATCTCACTCTAAACCTGGACTCTAAACTCCATGTGAATCTGACTCTAAATCTCACTCTAAACCTGACTCTAAACCTGATGTGAATCTGACTCTAAATCTGACTCTAAACCTAGATAATTAACTGAGATCACCAGAGTTTTAATCATCTATAAGGGAGCACTTATGGACAGCTGACACCACTACACTCTGGTCCTGTTCTAAAACTGCTCACCACAGTGGAAACTGAGCTCACAGAAGGACACACAGAATCTCATGCAGCTTTATTGTAGAGCAATCTACAAAACACCTGATCAGGTGACGCTGCTGAAAGAGAAAGCAGGTGGTGGGGCGTGGTTTCCCAGCCCACTGACTCTGTGGGTGAAAGGTGAGCTCTGTAACCTGCCTCTGTGGAGAGCTGTGACTGGGTCTGCTGACTGCGTCCAACGGGCCTGCAAAGGCCCAGCTCTGCTCACTACCAAAACCCACATAGAGAGAGTGAATATCAAACATCTCTCTCTCTCTCTCTCTCTCACCTCTCTCTCTCTCTCTGCCCTCTCTCTGTGTCTCTCTCTCTCTCTGTCTCTCTCTCTCTCTCTCTCTCTCTCTCTCTGCCTCTCTCTCGTCTCTCTCTCCCTCTCCCTCTCTCTCAGTCTCCTCTCTCTCTCTTTCTCTTTCTCTCTCTCTTGCCCTCTCTCCCTCTCGCTCTCTCTCTCTTTCTCTCACACTGCCCTCTCTCTCTTTTCTCTCTCTTCTCTCTCTCACACACACTCTCTCTCTCTCTTGCTCTCTCTCTCTCTCTTGCTCTCCGCCCTCTTTGCCCTCTCTCTCGCCTCTCTTGCCCCCTCTCTCTCTCTCTCGCCTCTCTCTTTCTCTCTCTCGCCTCTCTCTCACACTAGCATGGACTATGGCGATCCTTGGTGATCATGTCGTCAGTGCTTGTCTTCCTAAGATGTGTATAAGAGACAGCTCTCTCTCTCTCTCTCGCTCTCTCTCTCTCTCTCTCTCTCTCTCTCTCTCTCTCTCTCTCTCTCCAGTCCTGCAGGTTCACTCCAATCTCCAGTTATAAATCCAAAGGTTCGATATAACTGATAAGAACAGTCGTTGAATGTCATTCTGTGACACTGTAAAACCATATTTCCTGAATGCCATTAAAATGTCTGCTCTTAACTCTGTAACGTAAATTAAGAGACACCACGTGAATTAACGGACACAAATTGAATTAACGGACGCGGCTTGAATTAATGGACACGACATTAATCGACAGACACAAATTGAAAGGACGTGACGTGAATTAACGGACAAGACTTGGAACCTGACATGAATAAATGTTCACGCTGTTGTTGCTATGACACTAGAACACAAGAGACCACAGCAGGAGTAAGAGTTAAAGTAACCCAACTCATCAAAAGAGGTGTCCACAAACATTTGGACGCCCAGTATATAAACATGTTATTACAGTGGACGAGCGCAGCAGCTCGGGCAGCACAGCTCCTACGGGTTAAAGCGGAGTGCCATGTGATTCCTGCGGCATGTTGACTCCCACTGTGGCGCCATGCTGGACTGAGATCAGTGCTGCTCAACGTGTAATTTTAGAGGCCGCCAGCGCAGCCAATCACCCACAATTCAATATAATGTCACACAAATAAACACAGGTGCAGCACGCTCCCCCTCGCCTCCGGGACGCTGGGTTACGAGGAGGACACCAGGTAGGGGCTTTCCTGATGGAATCAGAGAGAACATACACAGACACTGGGTTTAGGAACCTAAGCCTGAAGGCCTATTCCAGGTCTCCAAGACAGCTCCTTATTTCTCAGGTTCAGACGTTTGAACAGGACGGATGGAGGAGAGCATTCTAGATCAGCCTGTGTTAAAGAAGAGAAGAACATTCCAGAGTGACAGTGTGAATGGCGGAGACCATTCTAGAACCTCAGAACGATCGCATATAGGTACAACACAACAACCCAGTTTGATGAATTTCAGGACAAATGACCGAGTCTAAGAATGTGCCAGCAAGTCAAACACACAAACACACACACACACACACACACACACACACACACACACACACACACACACACACACACACAGCTGTGGAGAGAACGTGAGTCAGTGTGCCCGTCCCTGCGCCCGTCTGTACAGTCCTTGAGGGCAGTTTGGTTGCTGACCAAAGAGTGACCCAATGTTGCCACTCAAACCCAGACAGGAACAAACAAACATCTCGCTGCTGCCGTCTGAAGAGTGGGCTTTGAGAGGCCAAAACATGACACCTATTTTTAGGTGGAGTCTGGACACGGACAGGAAACAGGGGATGGGCTGTGTGACAGTTTTGTCCACATGGCTCTCAGGTGTCCCGATTAACGAGTGTCCATCACCGTCTCTGCTTGCACAGGGAGGAGAAAAGCAAACAAGCAAACGTACATGACTTATTCTATATGGACAAATATTTTGGGACACCTGCTTATTCCCTGTCTCTTCTGAAATCAAGGGTTTGTCCTGCTTTTGTTGGAGGAACTGCCTCTGCCTCTTATTTTTTGAGAATTGCTGTGAGGATTTCATTGCATTCAGTGACAAGAGCTCCCAAGCTTTATACCCCTCGAACCCATATGTGGCATTAGGCACGGTGTCAACAGGTTCATGTTCTCCATTCATTCCGTTCTCCAACCGGAATGGTTCTCCATTTTAGGGTAAATGGGTGGAGCTAAAGTGTTGCAGGCGGAAGAGGAAATATGTAAATGTGATCATGTGACGTCCCAACCACGAATTCCAAAATGCTGTTTTACTTTGGAAGTGTAGTTTCTGTGTATTCAGGATTCATTTTGGCCACTGAAGCAAAGTGTGGATTTGAAAAAGGAAGGAAATGTGTTTTTCCACGATATGACCCTTTAAACCCAAACGCTTTTCAGCAGAAGGTCAGGGATAATCCTACTGGACCGCTTCAATCGTCCAGCTTTACGGAGAGATCCTGCTCTGTGGAACAGTCTGGACCCCTCCAGCACCTCCAGTAAGAAGGAGTGATGGAGGAAACGGAATAAAAAATATATATAATATTTATTACAGTTAAAAATAAACTGCCCTTTAAAGACCTCAGGCCTGGCGTGGATTCCCACAAAACTCCGGTCTGTTTGGACCAGTAATCACTGGTGCTCCGTGTCGTGTCTCGAGGTTCCCCAGTGGCAGTTCCTCTAATACAGACAGATCAGCCTTTCACACTCTCTTCCGAGTTTTCATTCACTGCTAAGGTCAGCGCTGGTCTAAAGTAAGCTGAAGAGGAAACTGCAGAGGTCAACTTTATTGACCGGGTCACTGGGATTCCTGTAAGCTCTGAGCACAAAAGCAGGTACAAACGGTGGCGACAAAAACATTAGAAACATGTTAATAAACTGTTAATTAATCGATTATTACCGATAGTCGTATTTGACCCTTTGACCCAAACATGATAGGATATACTTTAAGTTCCTCCTGTGTAAACACAGCTTTTAAAGCAAGACCTTCTGCACACTATTCTGGATGTGTGTGTGTGTGTGTACAGTGATTGGGAAGGAGCTGAATCCCTGACTGTATATATAAGATGTATATGATACGACACTCAGACGTCTAGAACACAATCCACTGCTAGAAACGGACACAAACATATCTTTAGGGTCAAATCTGAGCAAGCAGATGATTCCAGTAGAAGAAGACAGCTCAGATTCTGTCCCAAAGACAAAATCGGATCCGAAAACTTGCACCAAAGTTGGATTTCCCCGTTCCGGCTCTTTTGTGAATAGACAAGTAGTAAATTACGGTTCTTAACGCATTTCTGTTGTAAAACAATATAAATTGGTGCAACATCTACACCTGGAGCTTCTCAATGGCCAGCTCGTGTTGTGTGAAGACAGTGCTTCCAGCATCAGAGTGACCTTTTTAGGAGAAAGGCCTGCAGACACATCACGTATCAGGTATTGCAGAAACAAAACAGACAGTACTTGTGTGTGGAAAGGAAGCGGTTCAAATTTTGGTCACTCTCAGGTCAAGTTTTCAACGGTGATCTTCTTATCGCCAACAGTTGATCCATGTTTGCTTTTCGGAGAACGAACGCCCGCAGGTCGTCTATACGCGCTGCTATCTTCTCACTTCCATTGACTGATGCTGTGCAGCCCCTTTGTTGATGATGGATCCTGTGACGTATCCTTGGTTCCACTAATACTGGTCTAAATGAGGGATGGCTCACTAAAATACAAAGGTCCTTATAAACCCGAACAGAACCAGTTCAAGAACCACAGCTCTTTTGGTGGAAAAGAGAGGATTTCTCAGCCGCTGAGTTTAGTTTGGCGTTGGAAGTATAACTGCAACGTCAGTGGATTTAGTGTGTGATTCCAGGGAGAAGTGGAAAAATCTCCCCTACTTTGGGGCAGGACTACAGCAATACAGTGTCCAGACTGACAGTGTTTTTCCACAGCTGTTGTCAGCGTTCAGAGATAAAAACACCGAGTGGATTTTGTAAATGGTTCAGAAGGTCATTTCATGTTGAGAATATCAGGTCCTGTGAGTGTGAACACGTGCTTTAGGGGTGTAACCCTTTAAAACTCAGACCCTTCGTACTAATGGTGACGGTCAAAACCTGACCTTCGAGCTTCAAGTCTGACCCGGCTTGATGCACCGTTCTTCAAGATGCGTGGAAGACAAGCATCCAGGCATTCTTGTGTCCTGGCACCTAAGTGGTGTAATGAAGTCCCCCTGGGGAGACACTTGTCTTCGAATGCAGACTGAAGACCCATTTCTTTCAACAGCACTTAAATCAGTACTTATCTTGGACTCAATGTCTCTTTTGGATTCTAGCCAATAGAAACTAGCAATGGACACTTTCTCAGTAAACCGCACTCTTCCATTGTTCCGTCTAGTGCCATATAGCGCCCCCCTGAGGTCGTTAAAGTTTTGGCTTTTCAACTCGGAAAGTGAGAACATAGAGAGATAAAGAATAAAGAGAGAAATAAACAAGCGTCTGAGTCTCTCTCTCTCTCTCTCTATGCAGTGAGAAGAAGGGACTAGACAAAGAAGGTGGAGTAGGGGCTGGGGGACAAACAAGACTACAGTTACTATAGTGACTCTCCTAACCCACTACAGTTTTCACAATACCACGTAAATCCAACCGTGTACATCTAAAGATATCTGGGTGAGTCACGCTTGTGAAATGACCATATTTACCCTAACACTGCACACCACCCTAACGAGTGAAGCGTGGAGAAAACTACAAAATCACAAACACTACCAGTTTAAGTATCCCAGTTATGTTCCAGGTTCGGAGTGTGAACAGGGATTAAGCAACCAGAAAGCTACAGATCCAGCAGAAGCAGAAGTTCAAACACACCATTAATCCCAAGGTTGGCCCAAGGGTATCACTTCATAGCATTTTCATTTCCCTTACGCCTACACAACGCGAGCTGCCTTCCCAACCCGGTGTAAGTAACGCCAACACACATTGATCTATGGAAACCTTTTATGGGCAGATTTGCAATGCGGCACATCCCTATTCTCAACACACCAAACTCCATCCAATAAAGGTCAACTTCAAAAAAGCCTTCAGACAGTTACCCACACTGGAACGTCCTTGGTACCAACGTGGTGGTCACACCTTTTGACAGCTAAGGGTTTTGCCGGGAACAAAAAAAAAGCTTAGTTCAAAGCCATGAGAAGAAAAGGATGAATCCATGGCTATTCCGCACTTCACCTTCAGGCCAGTCGGGCTTTGATATGGGGCACAAGCCGCAATCTTCGGGGGGCCAGCACTCGAGGGGAATGTTAAATGCTTCTTTCCTTTAAGATGAAATGCTGGCCCATGCAATATTGATGAACAGCCTCTGGACACGGAGCGCTGAATAATAAGCAAGCGTGTTCGACTCTTATTCCGCTTCACGCTAATTACGCACAAATGAACTCCTATTTTTAACTGTGAAATGAGAGACGGGACACAGGAAGACAGACCAAGAGAAGGTGTGGGATCAGTTCAAAGCCGTATCAATAGGACTGGCCTGGCTGATCATCTGTTACGCTGCTCATTCTGTCTCTAGAAAATATGACGCTCAAATCATTTTACGCAGCCAATATATTTAGATTCAATACTGTTAATATTCCAGAAATAAACGATTGGTTAAATGTGTAATAAATGAATGCCAGACATCACTTTGAGTCCAATAAGAGGAGCCAAGACTCTGCTGAGAAGGTCCAAGACTCAAATTGAGAACCTCCTTCAGAGCATCAGGATCAGTCAGTAAGAGAAACATGGATTTCAAAGGAGAACCTCCCTAAGAAAACAAGGAAGAACCACTTAGAAGAACCAGCACTGAAATGGAGAACTTCGTAAATGAGAATTATTGCTAACCTTCACTTTGATTGTAGACAATCAATGATCACAAAACGTTCAGTCGGCATCAAACGTTTAAAATGTTCACGGCTGATTTCAGTCCATTTGCGCGCTCACTGCTGTACACCACTAGTACACCACTGCCCCCTAGTGGATACATTCTGAACATTCCGGAGGTAAAATGAAACGAATCTAAAAATAAGTGTAGTTTTGGATCGTGTTATAATAGAACACGTCAGCGACAGCTCATCGATTTCAGGCCCTGCAAAGCGTGAGCCCCAGCAAGAGAGGAATAATGAGAACAACAATGCAGTAAAATAACGATGACAGGGTGGAGTCGGTGTGTAAGCAATTTGCAGGATTTCTTTCACCTCCAAGTTAACCAGAACACCCCCCACCCCCAGCCTCCACCCTCCGCCCCACCGCCGGAAAAGGGAGCTTGTCAACCTGCCCCGAAACCCGGCGCAGTGTTGTTGAGAGGCAGTGCCCTGAGGGACCATTCAAATTAAAGTGACATGTGCCCTGACGAGCGTCCCCTCTGTTTCCGGTGCACTTCGGCACCATCAATCCCAAAGCCTAACCAGGATAATGATCCCAACACCTAACACACACACACACACACACACACACACAGTAGCTGCCACTGCCCTTCACAGCTCACCTGCACTGGCAAAATAACAGCGCCGTGTCAGTCAGATGATAACCACAGCTAATAATCTGGTGGAGAAGAAGATGGCACCTCCACCTGTGTTAGAATAAGACGGATTTGACATGGACATTTTGTGTCCAAGCTGTAGGCCAGCGTTCACATCTCCAGTCCTGTAGGATCAGCTGCAAAACATCCGTGTCAATCTTAGTCCAATATCTAAGACTTCACATTTTGGGATGATTGTAAATACAGCTAGAAAAAGAGAACCTCTAAGAGCATGAAGAAGAACCACTGAGAAGAGCTAAGAGGTAGAACCCTTCCTAAGGGTAACCTAAGAGCATGAAAAGAACCAAGATTCAAAAAGAGAACCCTTAAAGAGCATTTGGAAGAACTACTGTGAGGAGCCAAGATCCAAAAGGAGAACCACCATGAAGAAAAAACACTATGGCCGAAAGAGAGAACCCTCGAAGAACATGAGAAACAGCAATTAAGGCCCAAAAGGAGAACCACCTAAGAGCATGAAGAAAAAAAACTAATAACCAAATCAAATGGAGAACCCCCTGTAAGAGCACGAGGAACAGCCACCAAGACTCCAAAAGGAGAACCTCCCTAAGAGCATGAGGAACCTGTGAGTCAGTATATGCATATGTGGGGAGAATCTGAGGACTGGTTTGGGATCAGTGTTTGAGGAACATCTGCAGCACCTTCATCTGACAGCATGTAATACTAACGACCCTCTACAGCAGCATCTACAACACGATCTAGAACTGCGAGAACCACGCCTCAGTTCTTGCGGTCTCGCCGGTGGGGGCGTGGCAGGGGTGTGCCAGCAAGCGCGGCTGCTCATTGGTCGGCTGGAGCGCGACAAACAGCGCCAGTGGCCAATCAGCAGCGGCGATTCATACCAGAGGGGGCGTGGCAGCTACTGTATGAAGCCATATATGAGCTTCTAGAGGCAGCGCTCCTGTGAAAGCTCGTATCTCCGGTCCGGTCCGGTCCGGTACTCACCCAGCCGCCGTTGTCCCGAATCCACCCCCTCAGCACCGGTCCGTTCAGGTACTCGGTCATCCAGCGGGACACGTCCCCTGCCCTGTCCCGGACTGTGTCACCGGTCCTGTCCCCAACACTGTCCCCGGTTCTGTCCTGGTTCCGCTCCGCGCACACGGCCGCGCCGAACTCCAGGAACGCCACGATCCGGCCCCAGTTCACTCCGTCCCGGAACAGCTCGTCCGCCACCGCGGAGAAGCTCCGGCGCGCGGATGTGGGTTCGGGCTCGAGCCGCGCGGTCATGTCGGTCAGATCCGAACGGTACCGGCGCTCGAGCTCGTCTCCAGCCTCGCGCAGAGCCCCCAGCACGGCCGGCGGAGCCGCGCGCGCCCTGCCCTCCTCCTGCTCACTCTGCGGGGGCAGATCCCACGCGTGACCGCGCTTGGTCAGCTTGTGGTGCAGGTAGTTCTCCACGATGCTGCGGCTGTCGTACAGCGGGTCGGTTCTGCTGGCCATGTCAGGGTCCAGCACAGTGTCCATCCAGTACACTGTCCAGTACAGGATCCAGCACACTCACCAGTACACTGTCCAGTACACTGTCCAGTACAGGGTCCAGCACAGGGTCTAGTATAGGATCTAGTACACTGTCCAGTAGAGTGTCCAGTACAGTACAAAAGCGTGCACGAGACAGACCCTCTACTCCGTGTCCCCCCGGGTCCAGTCAGGGCTGAGACTCACTGCATTTCGTGCACGAGCGCCTCCAGTAACTTGGTGCGCGCGCTGCGTCCAGTGCACACTTGCAGCCGCACGCGCACGGAACGCCCCCCCGCCCCCCTGCGCGGACGCGTCCAGCTTTCCCACGATCCGCCGCGATGTCCCCCATAAGTCTGCTTGAGTGTGTGAGAGTGTTTGTGTGTGAGTGTGTATGTGTGTGTGCAGGAGCCAAAAGCAGGATGTGCCCCTCCTCCTCCTCCTCTTACACATTACTCAGGCCCTCAAGCTGCGCCCCCTTCACTGGGAACTGTCACCAGAACCGCCCCCCCCGTATTGTCCCCGCCCCGTTTTATGATAGGTGTTCCTGCAACAGGGTTGGGTAATAATGTCCCGCCTTCCTGTTTAGTCTCCACCTCCTTTGTTAGATTGACATTCCTGAAACATGATTGGCTGATACTACCCCACCTCCTGCACTTTGATTGGCTAGTATAGTCTCCACCCTCTTTGCTAGACTGATAGTTCTCCTCCTGCGCTATGATTGGTTTACTGTAACTGTTTGTTACAGTATATAGTCACGCCCCCCCTTAAATTGTCCCCGCCCCATGTTATGACTTAATTTGACAGGATTTGATAATAATGCCCCGCCTCCCAGTTTAGTCTCCACCCCTTTATTTTGATTGACATTTCTGAGACATGATTGGCTGATACTGCCCCTGTCCTGCTCTGTGACTGGCTAGTATAATCTCCGCCCCATATTTTATGATCAGTATTCCTGCAACATGATTGGCTAGACCGTGCTCCTCCTCCTTTTCCCGCTACCTGCGCAATGATTGGCTAGTATAGTCTCCGCTCCCTGTTCTGATTTGCTTACTGTCACTGGCTAGTATAGTCCCTCCCATTATGAATGTGCTCCTGCAACATGATTGGTGTAACATGATTGGCAAGGGTGGGGGTGCGGGGGGTTAAGGGTGCCCCCCTCCCATTAGGTTTTCCAGCAATTGAGTAATAGTGCCCCACCTCAGAGTTTAGTCTCCACCCACTTTGTTATTATTGACATTGCTGAAACATGATTGGCTGATACTGCCCCACCTTCTACACTATAACTGGCTAGTCTCCGCCCCCTGGGCTACAATAGTATCCCTCCCATTATGATTGGTGGATTGGCAATTGGCAATTATAGTCTCCACCCTCTGTGTTGTGCCCTTTGGTGCCACAGGATGGGTCCTTGCTACCTGTGCAACAATTGTCTCATGACTGGTTATGATTGGTTCGACTGGCAGGTACGGTCTCTTTGATTGGCTAATATAGTTTCCCAACTGTCGTGCTGTGATTAACCACTACAGCTGCCGTCTCTTGTGTTACGATTGATTGTAAACGTCTTCTCAAACGGGCAATATGGGTGTTTATGTTTGGGGGCAGGAGGGTGGGGTTTGTTGGGTTCACAGTTCGCAGTGCGACTGGGATCCCGGTATGAGTGCTTGATCACCGGCCAGGCTCGCTGAGCTTTCGTTTTAGTTTCCCCTCGTCCTAATTTTCAATTCTGGCTCCACGGACGTGAAAACAGCCCGGAGAAGCAGGAGCGTGAATGAGCGTGAAGTTGGAGCGGAACGGAATTGTGTTGGCCGGGAATTGGCGGGACATTAGCATGGCTCCTTTGAACAGTGTGCGGCCTTTGATCTGTCTCAGCCCCTCGCTGTCGTCTCCTCTGCTCTGAATATTAGGTAAACCAGCTCGGGCCTCATGAATAATTGCAGTGCTCATGCTGAATTGGACTGCATCATGCATATGAGCAGCAGGCTTTTGATGTGAGACCCCTGGTGGCCAGCCAAGGCCTCAGAAAGCCGGCCTAGGCCCCGAGTTGAGTCTCCTCACATTTGCTTCACTGGTGGGCAGGCAGGAGGCATGTACACTGCAACACTTCTCAGTGAAGAGGCCATCGAGGGAGCTCCGTTTGTTTTCCGTCCAGCTCCACTCCAGCTCTCTTGGACGTACAAGTCAAGGCTGGAGGCCTCTGATCTCTCTCCTTATGTGAACTCTAAGTCTGGATGGATGTGGATGATCCTCCTCATTCCTTGCTGATGTGAGAGTCATCACTTTTTCATCAAGTTTGGTTAGAAAAATCTAATTTACATAACTTTATCATGACTTTAATAAATCTTGTTGGCAGAGTTGGCAGCTGGGCCGGACCCGGAGTGGCTCACAAGTTATCAGCTACTGTTTTCGGAGATGTTTTTGTCCTCTGTATTTTGTCCTCTGGCAGCTGCCCATCTGTTTTTGCCAATCTATCTGTTTCATGTGCCTGGCAGGCTGGCAGTAGAAAACAGACAGCAACCATTTGTAGATAGGCAGCAACTTCTGGCTTGCTGGCAGCAGCTCCTAACACGATGAGCAGTAGCCACTGATTGACCACTTGTAGATAGGCAGCTGCCTTTGGCCTTTGACTTGTAGTGGCTACTAAGAGACAGGCATTATCCACTGGCAGCCGTTGGCAGTGGCACACAATTGATATTATAGTAGCAGCCACTAACACACTGGCAGAAGCCACCGGCTCACTGTTGGAGTGACTGGCAGCTGAAGGTAGCAGTGTGGCAGCAGCCACTAACAGACTGGCAGCAGAGACCAACACAGGCAGTATCCACTGGCTGACCGGAAGCTGCCAGTCAGAAATTGCACCCTCTATTGATCAAAGCCATTTAAAGCTTTAGAGGTCAAAGGCTGTTAGAACATTGGGTCATTAAAGGTAGACCAGATCGATTGTGGACCAGAACACAAATCAATTTCATCTCCAATTCCTGAGGACGATTGATTTTTGGAAACAGTGAAGCTTAAATTGCAGGAGTGAGTGAAAGAATAAAACACATCCACGGTAGTAACTTTCCAAAAGTCGTTTTTATTTTAATCATATAAGAAAATAAGACAAAGCAACAACATCCTCCTTTTTTACTTCAATGGCACACGAGGTGAAAATCTGACAAGATTGGCAACCAGAAACGAAGAACAAAGAAAGAAACCTTTGAGGGAAACGGAAGCGGAACGTGTCCAAGGCTGGTCGTATTTTTACCTTTTAAACGAGATCAAATGTCACTTAAATATAATCTTAACATCAAACAACAACAGAAGGGTTTACTAGAGCATGAGCGCGAGTCGATTTGTCGTAACATACTATGAGCACATGCTAGATTTTGCATAGCTTTAAGAAACTGAAACGAGAGATCATTGCTTGTCTGTTAGCTACGTATTGGATTCATTAGGACGCGCTGGAATGAGTGAGTGCTGTTCAACCTTCAGTCCTGCACAAACCACGGCCTGTGCTGGACGGCAAGCCTCGAGCCAAATGTCCAATGAGAACGTCGTCACGGAGACTCATGCATTCTCACCTTCATACTTTGGGTCGACGAATCGACGTAAATCTGAGAATGAAGCGAACTGAAAAACGCCGTCTACGTTTGGAGAAACATCACGTCGAATGTGAAGGGCCAGTTTGCTGCGGCCTCCGTTCCTATAGCTCGACAGCGGTCTACGTTAATGGAATAGTTTCGGTAAAAAATCCAATTTCCACACATTTCTTCTCTCGTCCTAACGTAGTCGTTCAGCCATCTGTTTTAAAGAGCAGCACTAGCAGGTTTTAGCACTGTTTCCATGCTATTCAGCATGACATTCGCTAGGTCGCTAAGTCTGGCTTCACTGATCATGACCGACAGTACAACACTGTTAACGTGGAATTAGGGTAGCGGCTACGGCTGTTGTCCACAATCCCTATCCACCTACTCCAACATGCTACAGCATTAGTGCGCCACCCGCAGCCCTGGTCTAGAATCACTAGCGTAGCCCTGTTAGCACCCAGTATGAGCTCGCGACACACGAATTACATCCTAAAGTATCCTGAGACTTTTAGTTTCATAATAAACACCATCAAAAGACACAACCAACTACCAGACTGTTTCGTCTCATTTCAGAATTCTCACTGGTGCTGCTCTTTAAACTGTCTTTAAAGATAATTTCTTGGGAGCTACAAAAGGTAGCCAATGGAGAATTTAGCATTATGCTAATGGCTCAATCACCTCAAACAGCATCAATCTGCTGAAAACATTGTTAGACTTGTTTTTGTCATTTATTAACATTCCGGCCAAAATAACTCATTTTGAGCTTCAGATTTCTCTTCGATACTGACTAAAGATACCAAACGTATCGCGGAAATTCTCTCTATTTTTTAAACTTCTGCTTTAACGACTCTTAAGGCTTAAAACTGGGCCAATCGCGACAGCAGACAACACTTGACCACCGTGGTCAACGAGCTACGATCCAGAGCAGCAGCACATGGCGAACAGAATCTCGAATAGAGCGGCAAAGGAAGACGAGAACTAGTTCGGAGTATCTACTTCTAGCTTTTTTCTTCTGCAAGTATGAAGCTTTTAGTGCAGAACGGGAATTTACCGGGAATTCTTTGTCCTAAAAAAACAAAAACTTCAGACAGAGAACCAAACTAAACACGTAAACGGACGCCGTTCACTCCCGGTTCTAACGAAGCAGAGCGAAGGCAACTTCAGTCCAGAGCTTCACTCACTACACGGACGCCGTTTCTGTTTTTTCTACATTTCGTCAAATTGACTAAAGACGGAAGGTGAAAGGTCAAACGTACAGTCCCCCGTTTACCCCGTAACCAGCTCATTAGGGCAGACATTTGCTTCTTTAGTTTGACATCAGAACTACGAGGGGAATGTAGCGAACAGGTTACAGCTTCATAACCTGAAGTGAAAACGGTTGTTTTTGCAGCACTTACTGGTGTACAAAAGCTCCCATTAAACTGCATGTGTCATAGCTCCAGTGCAAACCAGTCCAGTAGAACTAGCTCACAGAAACCGACATGATAAACCCCTATTCTTCACATCTGCACTGGAGCTAAAACGTCTCCCAGAACTGAGGACTGTGATCTAGAACTCCCAATCAGCACAGGGCGTTAGAACTTCAATGCTTTGTGTAGATTTCTGGTCTAAGCCATCGGGATCCCTTAACATGTGACAAGTCTTTATCTGGGGTTTACTGGTGAGGTTTAAGCTTAAGTACTGGTTATCGTCCCCCAGGAGACACTGGGAGAGGTGTTATTCTTGTAGCTCCAGCTTAAAACTAAAGAAGCAAGCTTAAGTTAATGGAGGGGCTGTACATTCGAATGTGAAGTGCTATGCTAAAGTGTACAGACCTTGAAGAAAAACCTACTGCCCGATCGTGGCTAAAAAGCTCCTGTTCCTTCAGCGCCCCCTGCTGACAAAGAGGCAAACAACTCGAACCAGCGAGTCCTCACCGTCACGCAGTTCAGTGGACCCCTACTAGCCCCTGAGGTCACCCAAAACACACACAGACGCACGGGCACACAGTCACATGTACAGTAAACATCTCCAAACCGGACCCCCCATACAGAGAATCGAGGATAAGGCAAAAATGGCAGACCCAGGCCGTTTGTTTATCCTAGAAGACAGAAACGAAGAGTCTAACGCCGAGCTTCAGTGCTTTTATCTAGAACGAGAAAACAAAACTTCACTACCACAACTCAAACGCGAGACAGCTGAGTGCACAACTCACACAGGAATGTCAAACATTTACCTTTGCCAGCAAAGGCGATCAACCTGACCGGGTCAGAAGCTCACAGGGTACGAGAGAAAGTGGACAAACGGTGTTTGTGTATGTGATTGATAAGGACGTTAGTCGTATGGCACACGGTCTCATCTCTGTCAGAGAGGTCCACAAAAATAAGGTCTTAGAGACCCAGATTAAGCTGGATAAAGGCGTTTTTAATGTTTCCCGGTTTTGTCTTCATATATGGGTAGAAAAGGAAAATCCAGGGTGACACGGTCAAGTCTCAAATCAGTGAAAGCAAACCACTTAGGACGCCTTTAGCAGCTTGAATCTCGAGTCTACATCTACGGCTACGTTCACATTACAGGCCGCAGGTCAGCTGAGGTGGGTGGGCAATCTGGAGTCGTCTTCAGTGTGAACGAACCTGCTCTGAAATGACCCCAACATCAAACTACGGCTGAATCCCAAATGCCTCCCTGTTCCCGTCTCTCCAACTGGATTCACCCAAAGAGGACAAAATACAGGCCAGTACGTCCAGCAGAGACATTGCGTAAGGACAGATGTTGCGTTCCATTTAAACTTGGACAGCAGTGTATCAGAGTAGGAAATTGGAAATTTCCGGCTCATACGGGTTCTATTCAAATGAGTCCTACAGTACTGTCCAACTTCACATTCACAGTAGTGCACTATGTATGGAGATGTGAAATGAGACAAGGATGAAACGGGAATTCTGACCTGACCCTCACTTTAGGCTCAGGAACTGGGTATGTATCTGATACAGGACCAGATACGAACACGGCTTAGACCTCATTCGAAAAGGTTCGGGATCTTCACATTATAACAAACCAGATTTCTGCCACCACCGGCCTGGTCATGTGAACGTAGCCGATGTCCAGGTTTCACCTGCGGTTGAGCGCACGAGGGGGACAAAAAAAACCCACTAACCTTACAGAGTAGTTCTCCTTATAAGGTGTTGTATGAACACTGAATAAACCTGAAATGACTCAGTTGCCAAATATGAGGTTCAACGACCAACCTCAGTCCTAATTCTACTGAAGTGGTCAACATCACAAAACAACAGTGACCACAGTAAGTATTAACATAAAAAGAAACGTTAAAACCGCTTTTATCGTGCTGTTTTACGGCCACCGCTCGTCTCAGCAGTGTGTGTTTGTGTGTTTGGGCCAATTTGAGAGGATCAGGAACGACGGGAGCTTCCTAGATTTTACTCTCGCTTATCGGCCGCCTTGGACTGCTCCCTCTGGATCATGCAACGGCGGACGATGCTGTCAAAACTGCCCAGGTAGAAGAGCGCAATGGTGCGGAACAGCCCCATGGTCACGATCTAAACGGAGAGAGAGAACATGGTGAGAATAATTCCTACAGAACAACAGATGTGTCCTTCACCTTCCATATACAGCTCTTTGAAAAGAGCTACCTGCTAAGGCTCTTGGAGAAGTTCTGCTCTTGGGCTGAACTTGCCAGGACGGTCAGATCTGGACATGTAGGCAGTTGCTTTAGATGTTCTCCACTTGTAAATTACGGACAGTGGAACGGCTGACTTCTAGATCTTCTGAGATCTTTTAAAATCCCTTCCCAGACTCATCTGCATCTACAGCCTTCTTTCTGAAGGCCTCAGATCTCACCATGATGATCCCAATCACTTCAACAATCAAGAGCAAACCAAACTAATGTCTGAGGTTTAAATAAGGCAGGCTCCTCCAAAGTCCTCTCTAACCATGGTCTAATCATCTGCACCTCCTTCTAATTTTAGGTAGTAAGTCCCAACTTTTCCTCTTCAAATGATTCTTCTCTTATTTACATTTTAAAAATGATGTTGAGTTAAATCACCTCCATCTCTCAACACAGTTATAGTCTCTCATATGTTTAAATATTGAGGAAATGACTGTACCTGCTGCAGTCCCTCAGTGATGGAAGTGACCGGAGACATCCCACAGGTCAGAGCAGACAGCATGTAACCATCAGGACCAACAGAGCTGTTGAAGTTCCCCTGCTGCAGAGACAGGAAACCAAAAGAACCCAGTAAGAACATTCAAATCTTAAGGACTTTATAAAAAAATCAACCAGTGATCTAACCAGAGACGAAATGCTGTACAGATGTCCAGTCTGGGATCTTACCACGGCGTCTTTAACGATCACTTTGGCCACTTGCTCGGGCTGACAAACTCCGGACGTCTCAGAGATCAGCTTGGTCTCCAAAGGCTGAATATCAGAGAACAAAACGAGAGCTTGAATCTGAGTCAAGATTGATAATGAATTAAAGGAGATCTTTGTGGTTCTATAATTCAGACTGTAGTTCATCTGTTTCTCTGATACTTTATTCTCCTCCTTTCACCCTGATCTTCAATGATCAGGACCTCACAGGACCACCACAGAGCAGCTATTATGTGGGTGGTGGGTCATTCTCAGCACTGCAGTCACACTGACATGGTGGTGGTGTGTTAGTGTGTGTTGCTGGTACGAGTGGATCAGACGCAGCAGAGCTTCTGGAGTGTTTAAACACTGTGTCCACTCTATCAGACACTCCTACCGAGTGTCTCCACCTTGTAGATGTAAAGTCAGAGACAGAAGCTCATCTGTTTCTGCACAGTTTGTGTTGTTCATCCTCTAGTCCTTCATCAGTGCTCACATGGTGCTGTCGGCTGGACGTTCCTGGTTGGTGGACTGTTCTCGGTCCAGCAGTGACGCTGAGGGGTTTAAACACTCCAGCAGCTCTGCTGTGTCTGATCCACTCCACAAATGGACTACAGTCTGTAATTAAAGAACTTCAAAGTGCTCCTGTGTGACCAGCTGAGATGGTACGTGTAGATCAGTCTAAATGTATCGTTGATTGGAGGAGTTCAGTCCACCTTGTTCTTGTTCTCCTCCGTCAGGCCTGGCGTGTCGGTGTCAGGAGGGTAGGACACTGTGACGTAGATGTTGTAGGGCTTCACCTGCACGAGAAAACACAGAGTCCATATTAAAGCAGTTACAGCTGCGCAGGTTGTATTTTTATACGCAGCATTTCTGAGAATATTCAATAAATAAACTGTGACTCAAAACAACGTCACAAACGGCGTCACTCTGCGGAATTACAACAACGCAATGATACAAACTACAAACCTCCATCTGCAGGGCTTCCGCCAGCCCCCTCAGGGCGAATTTGGAGGCGGAGTAGGCCGTGTATCCAAACAGGCCGAGCTGTCCGGCCTGAGAGGAAACGAACACGACCCGGCCCATCCTCCGCTCCTTCATGGTGGTGATGACGGCCCGTGTCGGATACACACTGCCCAGATAATTCACCTCCATCAGGCTCTGGTGGACACACACACACACACACACACACACACACACACACACACACACACACACACACAGATTACCGGGAGTTACGAGGCTTATACAGCTAAGAAGTAACGAAAGCCTAAAGTCACCACTGACCCGGAAGCGTTCAACGTCCACCTCCTCGAATTTCTCAGAGATGGACATCCCTGCGCAGTTCACCAACATGTCCACTGGTCCCAGTTTCTCTTGAGCCTACAGGTGTACACACACACACACACACACGTGACCATCGCAGGCACATTCACTATACGGACAAAACTATTGGGACACCTGCTCATTCACTGTTTCTCCTGAAATCAGGGGTATTATAGAGCTCAATGCTGGGGGGCTTTATACCCCTCTAGCCCACGCGTGGCATCACGCTTGATGCCAATAGGTTCATGGTTGTTAATCTGCTCCAGAGGGTCCTATTCTATTGGCCACAGCTATGAATGTTCATAAGAGCACATACCAGGTGTACAATTATTGTTCTAAACCGGTCAGTAAATAAAGAACACTGACCAACTGCACGTTCCACTACAGTCATTGGATGCATTGTGTTGCTGCAGGTCAAAATAGTATCAGACCCTTTAAATCCAGTTCTGCGTTTAAACACAGGGTTCAGAGCACCATCTGGTGGCCGGAGGGCACCATCACCTTACATTATTCAGCCACAAGAGCTGTGCGGAGGTTCTCAGAGCGTACATTAAAGTCTAGACTCTGCAAAGTGGAACATGACAACACACCATTAGAACCAATGAAGCCATCGTGGCAGGTGGAGCTTTTCCAACCAGCTCAGAAGACAGACTTCAGAACGTACCTGCTTTATTACACTCTCCACCTGGCTGTACTCTTTAGAGACGTCCACCGAAATGCACAGCACCACCTGAGAGACAATAAGACAGTGTTAGTAAAGCAACCAGGTTATACACTGATCAGAGCCACAGTGTCACTGCTGGACTGACCCACCACCCACATAACATCTGCTCTGTGGTGGTCCATTATGGTCAGAGGAGCTGATAGAGTGGACGGTGCTTTAATTTTTGTGAACTGGGTTCTAAAATACGTTTGGAGGCTCTTCAGCGAATCGTACCTGTTTATCGTTGACAGCACATTTCTCCACTTCTTTCTTAGCCTGAACCAGTTTGCTCTGCAGAGAAAATGACAACAAATTCATTAAATACAGTCACCCACAAACATACTGGCAGCCCTGCAGGTCAGCGGAACGTTGACGGAGGTTCTTTAGCCACCACTCAAACAATGGCCATCCCAGTACAGCAGAACTCCTCCCAGTACAGCCCAAACTCCACCCCCTGCCATACAACACTGTCATGATCTCGTCAGCGTGGACTGCCGAAGCTGTTCTTCCCCTACACCACGACCAATTTTCAGTCCGATTAAACAGACCAACAGGTATAAACACGCGGTTAAACTCTGATCGGGATACACGTGAAGTGTCCGGGTGTGAAGGGGGACCCACCCACCTCATCACGCGCCACCAGGGTGATGAAGGCTCCTTGTTTGTAGCACTCAATGGCGACGCTCTTCCCAATACCGCTGCTGCCACCGGTCACCTGTTAAACACATTCATTATTCAACTTCAACCAGCAGCACCGCGGTGACACGGAGGTTTAAACACTCCAGCAGCACCGCGGTGACACGGAGAGGTTCAAACACTCCAGCAGCACCGCGGTGACACGGAGAGGTTTAAACACTCCAGCAGCACCGCGGTGACACGGAGGATTAAACACTCCAGCAGCACTGCTGTGTCTGATCCGCTCGTACTTTTAGTGCCATGTTTTCTTATTTTTTAATAAACTTGACTTACTGCAGGTTAATTTAAGCTGCGTGTATTAAAGGTATGAATATAAATATAATCATTATTAATATTAATATTATATTTAGGGGCGTCGCCGGGACACACAAAAAAATAAACAATGACCTTAACTTATATCTCATTATATCTCAAATTATATCTGGATATACTGATATTAATAAAACTGATACTTATTCATATTCACGATATAGATATGTACTTTTATATTTATGATTATATTTACCATATATATTTCCCAGCTCTATATCTCTCAAAATTTACACTAACAAAGAATATGTATTTAGGGGTATTTAAGGTGGATCATTCTTTACACTCTGGTCCAGAGGTTTGCTGGGTATTTAAGGTGGATCATTCTTTACACTCTGGTCCAGATGTTCTGCTGGGTATTTAAGGTGGAATGAGTCATTCTTTGCACTCTGGTCCAGAGGTTTGCTGGGTATTTAAGGTGGAATGGGTGGTTCGAGGGGACAGAGCGGGATAAAAGGGGAAATCTCACCACGACGTGGGCCCCGTTGAGCTTCAGAGGTTTGGGGCTGATCAGGGGGGAGATCATGTACAGAAGCAGCACGAAGGCCACGACGAACGCAGCGGCCACCAGGAGCATGACGATCGGCAGAAGCGGCCACCAGGAGCTGGGGAGGAGCCAGGCCGAGACCGCGGAGCTCCAGCCCGGGTCGGAGGACATGGGGCTCCGGCGGCTGCAGACACTGGCGCGCGGAGTGAAAACGGGGCTTTAAAGGGCAGAGAGCGCTTCTGCTGCCCTCCAGCCAGTCCGGGGTAAAGGTCGGAGCTGCCCGTTCGGTCCACAGCCGAGAGAAAGGCGGGTTAAACACGAACGGCTGGTCAAAATCAACCAAAACACAACCTTTACTGGGGCACTGGGACCGGACTCCTCGCCTGCCGCTGGGATTTGTAGTCTTTATCGTCGGGCGCCGTGCGTCACCGCGGCGGGTCAGGACTACATTCCCCAGAATCCACCGCGGCGGGTCGGCCGAATCTCGTGGCTTATGGGATTTGTAGTTTCTGAGCTTCAAAGACGCGGCTGAGATCCTTATTAAACCGTCAACCAAAGACTACAAATCCCACAACTGACGGGCGACGCGCCCAGTTAAGGTCGTTCATGGCGTTTGTAGTTTTTAAGATGGAACGTCAGGTCATATCTGTTATTTAATAAAGATATCGTCCAATAAAATTCATTACTGTTATAAAAGCATATTCTTGTGGATTCGATTTTAATACTATTACAAAACCTTCTCAGAAGTCAGTAAAACAGTGAATCAGGTAGTAAAAGGTAAAGTTAATTGTTATAAAAAAAAATCAAATAATACAAAATGACAATAAATTAACAAGTTACACACATCTGTTTGTTGCAATCTCAGCCTTTATTTACATGAGTGTAATAAAAGAAACAAGCGACACCAAAAACCTCATGAAGCAGATGAATGTCCAACTGAAAAAGACGAGTATACGTTTATTGTAAAAGTATACAGTGGTAGTATATCTTTAAAAGCCTCATTCTGTGTATTTTAATAACATTTTAAGGAAAATAAACCCACACCATAAGTGCATAGGAGTACAGATGTGTATACAATCGGAGAGTATGATTTTTAGATGAAATGTGCAAATAATATTCGAATAACCGTTCCCCAAACGCTGAACTGTAATGAGCTGTAACTCCAGGTCAATGAATGCAGATCTGTTGATTCATTTCCACAGACCTTCTGTTTTTCCTGAACTGAGCAAAGACAAAGATACGCATAGAAGGCACGTAGTCAGCTTAGCTGCACAAGCGTATACAGCGAGGTGACCAGGTGAAGGCATGTTCGAACGCTGACCCCAAATCACGTGATCTACCTTGATAAGCAAATCTGTGGCCCCTCACTGTCCTGCTACAAGGCAGCCTGCAGTGTGCAGAACTCGCACTTACACTTTGAAAGGAATGGCTCTCACAGTTTTCTGTTAAAAAGAACTGCAATTCAGAGGAGACTGAGATTATTAGGTGTAATGAGTCACATACATTTGAGTGCTTGGCCCCCTATAGGCCTTTTAGTGATGCCTAATGTGGTCCAACAATGCAAGGTAATGTTCTTCAAAGAGGAAAGCTTGTAAATATACAAAAGCATCTAGTCTGGAAGTGTTATGACGACTACATTTCACACCTCAAGCCATCAAGGGTGATGTTTAAAGTCACAAGGAGCTCTCAAGGCATTGCAATAGTGATCTTCATACCAAGAATGTACACTAGCTGTCATGAACCCCTCAGTCTGGTGGGTTTTTCATCTTCGGTGTGTTTATTGAGTCCATTTAGACCTTCACTTCTCAGAAACCTGAAAGTATTAAGTGAATCTGAACTGATTTCAAGGCTCCAAAGAAGGCTTCTGCCCTCAGAATGAGCAGAAACATCTCAGAACCTCATTCTAGTTCCATGTACCAATAAACGTAAAAGTCAATCATGAGAAAAGTAGCTAACCATCTCGTTCTGCAGACTGGCTTTTGATATGAGATCCACCTGAAGAGACATGTAATGGACACGTAGCCTGGGCTGGTTGTTAAAAACCAAAAACAGAAAATCAGAAAAAACAAACTAAGGGTTGTATTTAAACGAATACACTTAACAGGTTCCCATGTAGCGTCCAGACTGGCCTGGAGACGCCGTCTGCTCAGGCACCAGTCACAGGGAAAGTCCAGGGGAGAAGAAAGAGAAAACATAAGAACGAGAAGGAGACTTTACAATCAGGGTGTGTTTGCTTTGGTTCTGAAAGACAGGCCTCACTCTCAGCCCTCCTGGCCAAAATCCTCAGTGAACTTCCTCAGCTTCTCCAGGTCCTGCTCGTTGACTGTGGGCTTCGTGTTGGCCAGTGATCTCAACATGTCCGGCTGAAACGGCAAGCAAGAGCCAGGATTTGTAACTTAAGATCACCACGAATGAAGAGAAGCTCAACAGTAGATCAGAGTGCCGTGACCTGCGACACTCTACGGCGTCAAACCGGGTCAGAACCGGGCCGGTGTGGTTTTCATTCTAAACAACCAGCAGCAACAACTTCAAACAACTGATCACAGGAGCTTTTGTTTGGTGTGAATGAAAACCTGCAGCCACACCGGCCTGTTTCTGACCCAGTTTGACGCCCCTGCACTTGGGCGTGGGGAACAGCGTTCCTGGAGGACCAGATTCTGAATTTCATGCTTTTCCTGATCAGGCACACCTTGTTCAACTGACCAGTTAATCGCTGGACTCCCTGCAGTTCCCCACCCCATGTAGATTGGGGTTCTAGAGGTTTCTCAATATAGATATACACTGATCATCCATAACACTGACCACCTCCTTGTTTCTACACTTTGTAGTTCTATAATTGCAGACTGTAGTCCACCTCACACAACAAGCTGACACAACTCACCATGCTAACCACAGGCTCCAAGAGTTTATCCCCAGGAACCTCCATCCAAGTCATCTCTACTGCGTTGGGATCACCTGGAGAACAAGGGGTCAGCAGGTCATCCAGAATGAGGTTGGGGTCGTCCCTGGACGGGCCTCGTACCTTTAAAAATGAAGCGGAAATAATCAATGGATTGGAATATTGTCCTGTTTTGTTTAGTAAATGCGCCTCCAGTCATTCTTTTCTTTATGAAAATCAGAGTTTAGTTTGGCGTCTATGGACTACAGCATCTCTGTGTTAGAGCAGAGGGCCATACCCGTTTGAAATGAGTGGCAGACTGGACCTTCCTGACCGGCTGCATCAGTGCATCTCTCACTATAATGCTAATATCGGCCCCGGAGTAGCCCTCCGTCTTCTTCCCCAGAGTGTTGAAGTCTGCGTCGGTGAGGCTGTTGGGCGTGCTGCCCAGGTGCAGCTTAAACATGAAGGACCGAGCGTGCTCCTCCGGGAGGGGGATGTAGATGCGCTTCTCGAATCTGTAAGTCAATAAATATTAGTGAGTTTTGTATAATTCAGCTGTGATTCCGAGTGGGGTTGGTGAGAACTGTCACAGTGGAGATGAAAGGAAGCAGAAAGTTATTACACCTAATGCTGATGAATACACTGATGCCTGAGAACCTGAGAACCTGAGAGAATTTTGGGTCTGAAACCACATATCATTAAAATGGTGGAAGGATACATGTCCAATATGCAGGGTGTAGTGTGGCAAAAAAGTAGTCCCTAAAGAAAATCCAGATTTAGTCCTATTTCACACCACTGGACAGAGCTGAACCCGTTCTGCTGCACCGAGCTCACCGGCTGAGGGTGTCTTTCTTTTGTGCTTCTCTCTCAGAGACTCTGTGAAGCTCTGCAGTCTCGTGGTGCTCATCTACATACACAGGTTTAAAAACAGGAGTTGAAAAACCTGTTTAGTGTGAGATGAAGTCAGCTGAAGTCACCTGACCGGCCTACGTCACTCACACTGAAACTGATCTAGAAATTTTAAAGGAGGTTTTCTACAGTGATGAAGTGCTCCAGGACAGGACGTCCACTCTTTACACATTCCTTAGAACAGTGATATGCAACCCTGGTTCTGGAGAACCCCCTCTTCTCCATGTTTCAGTATTTACCATGATCCATTTAATCAGCTCATGGGAGTTCTAGGGTTGGGAACCGCTGCACTGGAGGGCATTTGCATCACCAATCTGCACTTTATTCTCCTCCTTTCACCCTGATCTTCAATGATCAGGACCCCACAGGACCACCACAGAGCAGATATTATGTGGGTGATGGGTCGTTCTCAGCACTGCAGTCACACGGACATGGTGGAGGTGTGTTAGTGTGTGTTGCGCTGGTACGAGTGGATCAGGATTGGTGGTTGGTGGACTATTGTTAGTCCAGCAAACATCCAGCCGACAGCACCATGTGAGCACTGATGAAGGACCAGAGGACAACCAACAGAAACTGTGCAGAAACAGATGAGCTTCTGTCTCTGACTTTACATCTACAAGGTGGAGACACTCGGTAGGAGTGTCTGATAGAGTGGACAGTGAGTGGACACTGTTTAAACACTCCAGCAGCACTGCTGTGTCTGATCCACTCGTACCAGCAACACACACTAACACACCACCACCATGTCAGTGTGACTGCAGTGCTGAGAACGACCCACCACCCACATCATATCTGCTCTGTGGTGGTCCTGTGGGGTCCTGATCATTGAAGATCAGGGTGAAAGGAGGAGAATGAAGTCTGCAGAGAAACAGATGAACTAAAGTGCTCCAGTCTGCCTGGTCTTCAACAGTATTTTCCACTACTGTATGTATTACCGTCTCCTGATGGCAGAGTCCAGTGTCCAGGGGATGTTTGTGGCTCCCAGCACCAGAATTCCCTTATTATCATTCCCAACACCTGAGGAGACAAACAGTTAATTAGACTCCAATTAAAGTCATAGAAATTTGGACACAGAAGTGTCTTTTCTTCATTCTGACTGCGGTGCATGTCTTCTGTTAACCCTGAGAATCTCATAAATGGTGTGTGGAACCACTCAGCCTTGTGCTAAACCACCATGTTTCTACCTACCCAACCTCCAACACACCGATTCACACAGAAATATCTCACCCTGCATCTGCACAAGGAACTCTGTTTTGATCCTGCGGGCCGCCTCGCTCTCGTTCTCACTCCGAGAGCCACACAGCGAGTCGATCTCGTCAATGAAAATGATGGAGGGGCTGTTTTCTCTGGCCAGAGTGAACAGGTTCTTCACCAGCCTAGAGGGCAGAGATCAGTCTGATTGATTCCAGAGTACAGCGTTGCTAATGACAACCAGAGTTATCACTAGGAGGGTGAAGACGAGCGCATGCCGCCTCCGACGCGTGACGTCAGCCACCGCCTCTTACATTTCCTGCACTTCTATTCACCTGATCCTGAGTTATGAACATGATTCCATGAGAGTAACTCACTTCTCACTTTCTCCCAGCCACTTAGACACCAGATCTGAGGAGGAGATTGAGAAGAAGGTGGAGTTGTTGGCCTCAGTGGCCACGGCTTTGGCCAGGTAAGACTTCCCTGTGCCCGGAGGTCCGAAGAGCAGGATCCCCCTCCACGGAGTCCTTTTACCTGGACAGAAACAGGTGGATCAGAGGCTACACTACCGACCATCTCAACTGGACACTTCAGTGGACCGCAGTGAAAAAAAACGACCCCATAGAGAATGAAGGAAGCAGTGTGCATGAAGAGGGAGAGAGAGAACGCGAGAGAGAGAGAGAGAGAGAGAGAGAGAGAGAGAGAGAGAGTGAGAGAGAGTGAGAAAGAGAAAATGAGTAATCTCACTGCTGGTCTGTTTGTCGCTGAATCTGCTGACCGTGAGCTGATTACAGATAAAGAGACTGACCTGTGAACAGGTGCGGGAATTTGATGGGTAAAATAACAGCTTCCTTCAGAGCCTCTTTGGCTCCCTCTAGTCCAGCCACATCATTCCACTGGATGTTCGGCTTCTCCATGACGATGGCGCCTACAGAGCAACACTCTCCATCAGCTAATCTCACACCTCAGAGTCTTACGTTACAATAGAATCATCTCTAAACACACTGACAGCATCGTCTGAAATAGCATCTTCACAATGGAACATCAGATAAACACCCAACCTGAGAGCTGGTTCTGAAACTTCTTCTTCTCTGGATCTTCGCCTTCATCGCTCTCGTTTCTACACAGTGAAAACACGGCTTTCAACATACTGTCAACTTCAACTCGATTTTGATTTTTTAATCCATCACGTGACCATGATGCTCTGGTGGTTCTCGAATATGTAAAGGAACGTGATGAAACCTGAACACTTAGTCGCTGGATTTGCGTTAGTATTACCAACACAGAAGACCACACTCAAATATACACACCCTTTATCGTCAGAGCCGGACTCCTTCACAGGTTTGGCAGGAGCCTTCTCCTTCTTCTTCAGATACTCCTTCAGCTTCTCTGCCCGGTCCAGATACTCCGCACATTTGGCTCTGATGCTCGCTTTCGCTTTGTCCCCCTGAGCTTCGTCTGAGAACCAGACAGAGGCAGTTTCAGAGATACGAGGTTAAGAAGTAAAACGTCTATTCCTCGTTAGATAGATTAAGACTCGTAGCTCCGGTAATGAACTGGAAAGAGAAATGATGGGGAAAAGTGCACGTACACAATTTTCTCTCCTCTCACTGTCCATTCTATCAGCTCCTCTGACCATACAGGAGCACTTTGTAGTTCATCTGTTTCTCCTCCTTTCACCCTGATCTTCAACGACCAGGACCACCACAGAGCAGCTATTACGTTGTTGTTGGGTCATGGGTCAATGAGCGCTGATGAAGGACTAGAGGATGACCAACACAAACTGTACAGAAACAGATGAGCTTCTGTCTCTGACTTTACATCTACAAGGTGGAGACACTCAGTAGGAGTGTCTAATAGAGTGGACAGTGACAAGGAGGTGTTCATAATGTTCTGGTTGATCGTTGTATTGTATCGTTATTGTGACAGGCCTAAGCGAAGGTCAGGCTCCTAAACACTGTACTCACATTTGACCACATGTAGAAAGTATTGAACTGCATGCTGGTACAGTCGCAGGGCCTCCTCGAAATTCTGGGCCTTGTCCTCCTGAGCCGCCTTACTGGCTAGGTCTATAGCTTTCTGTGAACACAGAACACACAGATCACTCTTTAGAACCGCCATGACACCAGAACACTGATATCAACCGACACGGTATCACAGTGATCAGTACCAAACGATACGGGAGGAACGATGGAAAGTGCTTAAGTCTAGTCTCTAGGGTGACCCTCTCAGGGTGACCCTCTCAGGGTGACCCTCTCAGGGTGACCCTAACACAGACTGCGTAAGTGATGGAATGAGTAAGAAGAAGAGTATAAAGCTGAGGGAGAGACGGAAGAAGCTTAAGTTCTGGAGAAGAGGAGAGAAAGGTATTCAAAGGAAGAGGAGGAGGCCTGTGGTCTGGACCTGTCTGAAGATCAACGTGTTCTTTTTGAGACAGTGGACAACGTGAGAACTCCAGCTGAGGTTGAGGAGAAAGGAGAGAAGCTTCTTGGTGAGTAAATGATGAAGAGAATCACACACATTAGTTCATTTCTTATGTTACGGTTACAGCCTGCTTTTCTTACTGCTCCTGATCTGATTGGACGCCCTGTATCGTTCCATCTAAACACTTTTAGAACTTTATAAAGGGGTGGGTGGGTCTGTAGGTGTAGGACTGGGTGTGGGAGATTGATAAGAATGAGGAGGAAGATATTGAGATGGACAAGGAGGAGAACACTGAGAAGGACGAGGAGGACACTGAGAAGGACGAGGAGGACACTGAGAAGGACGAGGAGGACACCCTAGAAGGACGAGGAGGACACTGGGAAGGACGAGGAGGACACTGGGAAGGACGAGGAGGACACTGGGAAGGACGAGGAGGACACTGAGAAGGACGAGGAGGACACTGAGAAGGACGAGGTGGACACTGAGAAGGATGAAGAGAACACCCTAGAAGGACGAGGAGGACACCCTAGAAGGACGAGGAGGACACCCTAGAAGGACAGAGGAGGACACCCTAGAAGGACAGAGGAGGACACCCTAGAAGGACGGAGGAGGACACCCTAGAAGGACGGAGGAGGACAACGAGATGGACAAAGAGGAGGAGAAGGAACAGAGAGAGTTTCTGCAATAAAATATTGTTGGAAATTGAAATTATTGGTAAATGTTCTTCACGCTGTGTAGAACTTCACCTACTGTGTGCTTCCACTCACTGGCCACTTTATTAGAAACACATTCAGTTTGAAAGTTCACAAACCCTTTATAATTTTCTTTATTTCTGTATGAATGTGTGTTTAAAGAATCTGGACTCCACCAATCCACTACCAGGACGACCTCATTAAACACTCCGGTGAGAGAGAGAGAGTGGGTAATAAAACTGGATCTGAAACAACAAAATAAAACAACTATGCTTTTATTATTAGTTATTTCATGACTGTCCCACTGAGACGCAGCAATGAAACGACCATGAAAATGAATGACCTGATAACGTCGCATGGTTGACTCGTGAGACGGTAAATTTTATATAATTTATTGTGATAATCCTGGAGACGATAATTGTTTGTCTAATTTTAATCTCATATGATACATTTTTGGTCCAGATTTGGGACAATTTTTCCTGCTGCGTGAACATAGCCTTGGTTTGCACTCATGGACTAAGAGGTGAATTTAGTCTTTTTAAAAGGAGACATTATGCATTAAATAAACCCTTTAATATAAACTCAGGAGCAAGTAAAGATGTGCTCAAACAGGTGTGAACGGTTTCAGTTCCACGACGGACTAAAACCTCAGATGTGAGCTTCAGGTAAGCGGGCAGGGCTGTGTCCAAGGGACAGGTCACCGATGAAGGCCTGCACACAAACGCAATGTATACACATACATCTATATATACTGATATCAACGTCCGTCAGGACGTTCACAGCACACAATAAAGGTTGAAAAGGGCTCATTTGCATATTGAGGCCTTTTGTATTATCCAGATCACACTCAGATTTGATTATGCCCAGCAGGCAGGCATTGTCCAGCACTGTTTGTGAGGTACTAGAGTTGAAAGAACAATCAGTCAGAGTGGGGTCTAGTGCTCAGGACCACAGAAGGCCTACAGTTCGGCTGGACAGGAGGATGTGGCAACGCCACGGTTGCAATGGTACAGTATGAGATTTTCATATTGCAACAACTGTCTCTGTATTAAAGATCAGCAGTGTAGTTACTGAAACTGTATCAGAAACACAGTCCGGTAGCCGGTATTAAAGATCAGTAACAGTGTAGTTACTGAAACTGTATCAGAAACACAGTCCGGTAGCCATTATTAAAGATCAGCAGCAGTGTAGTTACTGAAACTGTGTACGACAGAGGCGATATTACTTATATCAGGTGTTAATTATATGAAGAACGTCCTCTCAATAGTCGAAAATCATATCTCTCATTGTATATCGCATCGTAGATCAACAACATATCAGGTTATGAGGTCTGTCCACATCGCCCATCCGCAACTGAGTAAACTGGGTGGCTCAATGTTCCTCAACCCTGGTCCTAGAGACATCCCACCCTTCACACTTTCTCTTTAGGGCTTGTTGAGCTGATGATCTGACTTAGGTGGGGTGGGAGCAGGCAAAGCTCTACTACATGGAGGTGAGGGTGCCTCTAGGATCAGGCTCCCATCTCGCGTCCCTCGTGAAAGCAGATGATTTCCAACACTTACTGAAGTCGCTTTACTGCAGCAGGTCTCCACGGAGACACTTTAACAGCCTTTAAAGGAGGTTAACGGTGGAGTTTAGTCCTTTAGAAACATTACGGTAAAGTGTAAACAACCCGTTCCACCTAAAAAGCGGAGGCTGCGCTGAAACGGAGGCACAAAAGCGAGACAAGAGTCGGCGAGGCAGGCGTGCGGGGTGTTTGTGGAGCGTTTGGAGGTGTTTGTCGTGTGTTTTTCAGGTGTTTTGTTACCTGCAGGTTGTTGTTCGCGGCCATCGGGTAAATAATCACAAACAGCACAGAGTGACGAAGCTCGACGCGCCGATTTACACCGTCAGCATCCGAACCGAACCCGCCGCGAGGAACCAGTCGAACCCCGACGCCCTTAACTCCACTTTCACGCGATAAACGCGGAGAAAAAACTTCCGTAACTGAGATGTCGAATGTCACTTCCGCCTCGGGCAGCGCGACGCGCGTGACGTCACGGCGGACGGGTTGCCAGGTTGAAGAAAACCCGCGTCATAGCAACAATAACAATCATTATATTTATTAAAAACACACAAGCAGCCAGAAATTAGGACACACTTGACAAAGTACTGGAGATGATATTAGTTATTTAATATTAATATTCAAATCTTAGGGAATCTTAAGGAACCGGCCTTCTGATTGGAAGGTCACCGGTTTGATCCCCTGAACTGGCAGGAGGTGCCCTTAAGACACTGAACTCCCCAGCTGCTCCCCTGGGCACCATGGACAGGGCTGCTCACCGCTCTGGGCACGTGTGCTCACTGACCCCTAGCGCTCCCTTTTACTATATGCTCAAAAGTATTGGGACACCTGCAAGGTTAGAAAGAGTAAAACCGCAGTGTTATTAACGTATACTGAAAGCAACAAAATACTTATGTATTATTTATTTATGATTAGGTTTTTAAACATTTATATTCAAATCTTACCATCTAATAATAATAAATATTGGGCAGCTTGGCCTGGTGGTTAGGGAACCGGCCTAGCTTGCCGGTTTGATTCCCTGAACTGGCAGGATGTGACTGAACTCCCCCAGCTCCCATGGATAGGGCTGCCCACCGCTCCGGGCTCGTGTGCTCACTGCCCCCATACTAGTAGAGAGAATTTTTGCTTCCATCTGGTTTATATAGAACTGGACGGACAAGCTATTCTCTAAGGCTGACCTGTAAAGGTTGAAGAGTATAGGTGTGTCCAAACTTTTGACTGGTATTGTTTATGGATTTCTGAGAGCCTAAACACTTAAATATGAGTATATATTTGTACATATGCTCCACTCCACACACCGAACTGTACATCATCACTGTTCAATGAAAACCATGTATCTCCATTTTTGTCCATTTCTAGTTTTCTTCATTTTGTGAATCTGACCGTTGTTCTTTTATATTGTGTCATGATTTCAGGATGAGTGGACCAATACAAATGCTCCAAAATGACTTTAATGACTCCTCTTTCACATTGACTTCCACTCAAAGCTAAGAACATTTTTGCTTTCTCCTGTAAAATCTCAGTTTTTTAGAAAATTTGAATATTGTGGGGAAAAGTTTACCAAGGGTAACCAAACCTTTACTTGATAATTTATTTGCACTGTTCTTTTCCAGGTAGTTTGCTCTCATTGTGTTTCTTGTCACGTGCACTACCTGCAACAAACACATTCAGGTGATGTTACAATAGGTGAATAAACATGAAGCTGGTCAGAAATAACTTCGGTGCTTCGGTACTAAGATCCACTACTCGGCTGTACCTGAAAGTAGGTACATTTTTGTGTCTGTGACTGATATATCCTATGTTTAGGGAATATGAAAAGATCTGGCAACCCTGATTTACAGGCTACAGGTATCCTACAAAGAAATGCACAAGACACACCCAAAGCTCAAGCGCCATTACATCACATGTGGGATGAAACCTTTAACAGTATATATAATTCATCATATGAACTATTTCATTTATTGATCAATTTATTAAAGAAGAAGCTTATGTCTCCGATATTTATGGAGTATTTGGACCCTAAGTCCTGAAAACAGCCCACCGTGGATTCAGATATAATGCATACCTACCTGTTCTATACACATATATACCTGAATGGTGCATCAACATCACCCCCATATTGATCCAGGCAACTTCTAATTCTCGATAGAATGGAAAAAAGACGCCAGATTGGTGAGCGGCGTACAATCTAAACCAGGGAATTAACTTTTACATAACTTTCATATGCGATGCTCCCGACACTAGGAGGACAAAGACGAATACATGTGAATACGCGTGAAGTCAAACACTGCTCTTTTCGAAGAGGTGTCATCATTGCTGGACAGCCAACACACTCGGAGGAAAGCACCAGGTCCCCAGATTTGATACAACACCTTCCAGACACATGTGGACAAAGAGCACCATCTATTCTAGACAGGTTTCTCAGACTCCAGCTGCTGATGGCAAGCCTGACTCGGGATTCAAACCTGTGATCCTCAGATCCAACGGGTAGCACATTAGAGCCACCTGGAGCCTCATATTTGCTGAATGCTTTGTTGCATTTTTCTCAACAATGGTCAATTATAAGAACTTAAAGCTGCATTATTAAAAAAAAATACACATTTTCTTAAAGCGATGTATGAAATATGAAAACATTCTACACATTCCATTACATTAAATTATGAAGTGTTTCACATATATTAACCAAGGAAACAAATCCAGCTCAAAAGTGAGTTTTTATAATTTGTTATGACACCATTCTAACACTGACACACACTCCTCACTATCAAGATTCAAAGTAATGGAGTCAGAACTTTTTTTTTTTTAACTCCAAAAACCCTTGAATACAAAAGCAACTTGGTAAGAAATCTAATAAATGTAATCGTTATTATGGATTTTAAGCAGAACACCTGCAGCTCCCTCATTTACTCGTACTTATTTACCCGCCAGTCCTGCCTGGACCAACATGGTTGCCACATCGATGTGGTATTATGGTATAATAACCATAAAGTTGTAATCTATGGATCGATCCTTCATGCTAGTCCTGATCTGTGTTTGTGAAGTCTATGTGAAGATTAATACTCATGTGAAGAGCGACCATCACTCTGGAGATCAGAGGTTGTAGCTACGGAGAGTAACTAACTAGTGACCTCCAGTGACCTGTTTCTTATCCAGATAATCCTGGAGTTCCTCGACACGGTCCAGGTACTGCGCACACTTCTCCCTGATCTTCTGATTGCCTTCCTTCCCCTGTGGCTCACCTGAACACACACACACACACACACACACACACACACACACACATCATCATCATCATCATCATCAATATGAACATCAATATGTCTGTACTGTAAGTCAGCATCGCCGGAACACTCACGCTTCACGATATGCAGAAAATACTTCACGGCATGTTGGTAGGATTTGATGGCCTCCTCATAGTTTCCAGCCTGATCTTCTTGTGAAGCTTTGGTGGCTATCGCTATAGCTTTCTGCAAATAACAGGATGAGAAACAGGTGAAAGGATGAGCTTTAAACATTGAGTTGCTGTATCCAACCTTGAGAGGATGAGCCACAAGAGCAGAACACCGGGTCAGCGTCCACTTCTGGCCATCAGCCAAGAACAGAAAGCTGAGGCTGCAGTTGACACAGGCTCACCGACACTGGACAGTTATAGACCATTGAAGATCAGGGTGAAAGGAGGAGAATAAAGTCTGCAGAGAAACAGATGAACTACAGTCTGGAATTAAAGAAATACAAAGAGCTCCTGTGTGATCAGAGGAGCTCATAGGATGGACAGAGAGAGGAGAAAGGTGTAAACATATGATAAATGTTTTTAATTAAATAAAAAAAGAAAAGGGTTTGGTTTATAGTCTGTGAATTACTCCAGTCCAGCATGGCCCACCTTCAAAAGAATCCAGGGCCAGTCTTTCTTGTTTTCCTTGTCCAGAAAACGGAAGCATCAAAACCCAGTCAAACCACAACTAATCCCAGCTGCTCCTCCACTTCCAGCTCCTGCAGACACAGCCCGAGGTCCCGGAGGAGCCGGTCAGCATTTATATACACAGAGCCAGTCAGGAGCCGAGGATCACACAGCTGGGCTGGATATAAAGAGTGGCCACACTTTCAGGAAGACTGTGATTTGTCGTCAGGTTACTTCTGGCCAGACAGGTTCACGACCAGGCCGAGAGGCCTGGACCTCTACAGTGTAAAGAGTCGGCTGAGTTGGCCTACCTGTATGTTGGTCGGCTCCATGGTCGGGTGTTCGGATTTCAGGAGGAATCATGCTCTGAAAGCTGCGTGAAGTCCATGACTCACTTTCTTTCCGTCTGCTGCTGTTTGAGTTTGACTTTTCCTGCTCCGCCTGCAGAGCTACACCCACTGGGCCAACAGCACAGGAATGAAAGCAATGCAGAAGAACAATACTCGCTTTATAGCAGCCGGTCAGAGAAACATCTCCAACAAACAAACAAACAAACAAACAAACAAAACAAACAAACAAACAAACAGAGACAGACAGATTAAGTCGGAGGGCTGCTTTACTGTAGACTATACGGTGTGAGACCTTTGACCTTTGGCAGAAATGTCATTATAAACTGGTTGGATGATATCATGGCTCTGCTGTTTTGGCCTTATAAACATCCCAGCACTTTAATAAATGTTTGGCATTGAAGAGGGTCCCAAAAATACTGTAACTGAATACTGAATACTGAAACTGACCACTAATGAAGGCCCACAGGACGGCTAACACACAGTTCACCAACAGATGAGGACTCAAATTTATGTACAGACCTCATTTTTATTGATGCACATGTTTGGGAAGATGAGAGGGAGGGAGAAAAATAATAAAATGAATTTTAATGTTAAACTGTAAAAATAATTCAAAACTGAAATGTACTTCCTGCACTGCCTGCTGTCAACCACAAGGTGGCGCCAATGCTAGGCCTAATGAGATTTGCCAAGAGAGACTCGTCTTAATAAGTAACCTGAAATCATTGCACTGCTTGTTGATTCTTCACTTACACTGGACAAAAGTATTGGGACACCTGCTCATTCAGTCTTTCTTCTGAAATCATGGGTATTAAAGAGCTGATCCTGCTTTTGTTGGAGTAACTGTCTCTGCTGTCCAGGGACGACTTTCTACTAGTTCAGTAACAAGAGTGTTTGTGAAGTCAGGATGTTGGATGATCATCCCACCTCATCCCAAAAGTCCTGGATGGAGCTCCATCATTCCAGAGAACAAGTTCCACTGCTCCACAGCTCAATGCTGGGGGACTTTATACCCCTCAAGTCCATGCCTGGTATTAGACATGGTGCCAATCGGGTCACGTTGGTCCTATTCTATTGGCAGTACAGGGACAAATCAGTCCCTGCAGAAGAGGGTCGTAACTGTTGTGATGTGCCGTGGTAGTGATGTTTCACTAACTTAGCTATCCAGATAGTAAGCATATATCAGTCCACTAGCTTCAGGAAGTCGGCAACCTGCTGACCATTTGCCACTGCTGATCCACCTTCAGACCACCGGAATATTGTCCTGCATATAAGATTTAACTAGTTAATGTCCAGCCTCTGCCCACATGAAGTCCTGCATGAAGATCTAACACCCTGATGTTCAAATCTGGATCCTGATTCCAGTTTCCAGTCCTGCATTCCATTGTTGCTAGACGTTCAGGGAACCGATGATGTAATCGATTGGTCACATTGTCACCTACAGGAGTACAAAGTCCAGGACTGGAAACTGGAGTCAAGGCCCAGATTTTAGCAAACACACACTGGATTTGTAGGTGGGCTGAAGTCTCTTAAGTGTTGGAGCTACAATAGAGGGTTTGTGATGAAGTGGTCTCTGGGATTAAATCCATTTCAGTCCAGTTCTACTTACGGAAGGATGTTTAGTCAGTTACTGACCATTAATGACTACAGTGGAATATTATCAGCTGTGTTTATGATACAGAGAAGATAAAGTCGGGATGTTTTCTGTGAAATGGAGGAAGATAAATGTCTGTGATTAAAATCCTCCCAGAACCTCATTCTTGTGTTTTTTTTCCCAGTTCGGACATTTTTTAATCTCTGCAGAATAAAGATACGCTGTTATTGCTGAGCCCCTTCAGGCCCACTGATGGCATTCTGCTCTGGTGGTTCTCTGGGTGATCTTTAATACCGGCTACCGGACTGTGTTTCTGATACAGTTTCAGTAACTACACTGCTGCTGATCTTTAATACCGGCTACCGGACGGTGTTTCTGATACAGTTTCAGTAACTACACTGCTGCTGATCTTAAATACCGGCTACCGGACTGTGTTTCTGATACAGTTTCAGTAACTACACTGCTGCTGATCTTTAACACCGGCTACCGGACTGTGTTTCTGATACAGTTTCAGTAACTACACTGCTGCTGATCTTTAATACCGGCTACCGGACTGTGTTTCTGATACAGTTTCAGTAACTACACTCTACAATTTAGTTTAATTTCAGTCATAAACAGTTGTAAAGAGTTCTTCCTCTGAGCAGACCACCATCAAACAAACCGTGGCTCATCTTTGACTTATAGCTGTTGGTTTAAAGCCATAAAGTGCAGACCACCATTTTATAACAACCATCTGCACACTGCAGGCATCTTACACAATTGCGCTAACAAAGCATAAAGCAATGTTCTTCTGGCACCACACAGCATCTCCACTGTCCCCCCAGATGGAGCTATCCATGTGTGATCTGTAACAGCAAGATGTCAACATGTCACCACTGAGTAATGACCAATGAGAACAAGGAGAACAACAGTGGCGATAACGTAAGCAAAGCGGACGTAGATGGTTAAGGCTATGTCACTGTGCTGGACGTTGACTTTTGAAAGCCTCTGTTGGAGGAATGAGGTCATTAGAGACAATGCCCAGGCCTTTACCTACCGCACACTAATGCAGAGCTCATCTGCAACTTAGACATTCCTTATAGGGGTACTTAAAATGTCCATAACATTAAAAACATCTGTCTAGTATTGAGCAGGTCCTCCCTGTATCAGTAAAGCAGCTCTGACCAGTCGAGGCATGGACTCCACAAGACCTTTGAAGGTGTCCTGTGGCATCTAGACTAATGTTACAGCAGATCATATTGTTGGTTGTCCATGCTTGGTGCAGTTTTGCTACGTGCTGACCACTGCATGCCGTGAACACCCCACAACAGCTGTCTGATTTTTTTTAGATGTTCTGACTCAACATTACTGTTTGGTTCTTGTCAAAGTGTCTCAAAGTGGCTTACGCTTGTACATTTTTCCTTCAAGGACTGACTATTCAACTGCTTTCTATATTGCTGCAAAAATGTCCTAAAAGTAGATAAGGAGAACCAAATCAAACCAAACCATGCTTCTTCGGGTCCTTCCACAACGTTTCTATTGGATTAAGGTCAGGACTTTGACTGGACCATTCCAAAACATTAACTTTACTCTTTAAACATAGTTTGATAGAACGACGTGCTTAGGGTCGTTGTCTTGCTGCATGACCCACATTCTCTTGAGATCAGTTATGTCAAGCCGCCCTGCCCAGGTGCAGCACTACAGGCTCAAACCTGATACTACCACCACTGTGTTTCACAGATGCCATAAGGTTTTGAATGCAGTGCTTTCTTTCAATAAACATTTAAACCAAAAAGATCTATTTTGGTCTCGTCAAACCTTAAAACATTGTTCCAGTAATTTTCTGGTTGTCCATGTGATCTTTAGCAAAATGCAGATGTAAATGCAGAAAATGTTGTCACAACTTATGTTGGAGTGCAAGAACACACACATATATATCACACTGAGAGAGAGAGAGAGAGAGAGAGAGAGAGAGAGAGAGAGAGAGAGAGAGAGAGATGTGCATCATCTTCACTTCTGGAGAAGAAGAAAGGAAGAAAAGAGGAGGAGCTGGGAGAGGAGAAGAGAAGGGAGGGGAAGAGTGGAGAAGAAGGAGGTAGAGGAGAAGAGGAGAAGGTTGAAAAGAGGGGAGGAGAGAGAGGTCGAGCAAGAGCGTCATCTGTGTGAAAGTGGTGCTGGTGGGCTGCTAGATGATGGTGCAGGGGACTGACCACCGTGTACACTCCTGAACTCCAGCCGGACCCTCAGTCAGATACAGGTAAGTGCCCTGACTCATCTGATAATTATCACTCCAGCAGAGCTGAGTTCACTCCAGCAGAGCTGTGCTCACCCCAGCAGAGCTGAGTTCACCCCAGCAGAGCTGAGTTCACTCCAGCAGAGTTGAGTTCACTTCAGCATAGCTGAGTTCACCCCAGCAGAGCTGAGTTCACTCCAGAAGAGCTATGCTCACCCCAGCAGAGCTGTGCTCACCCCAGCAGAGCTGAGTTCACTCCAGCAGAGCTGTGCTCACCCCAGCAGAGCTGAGTTCACTCCAGCAGAGCTGAGTTCACCCCAGCAGAGCTGTGCTCACCCCAGCAGATCTGTGTTCACCCCAGCACAGCTGTGCTCACCCCAGCAGATCTGTGCTCACCCCAGCAGAGCTGTGCTCACCCCAGCAGATCTGTGTTCACCCCAGCAGAGCTGAGTTCACTCCAGAAGAGTGGACACTGTGTTCTTCTCTAATGCTGTCAGCAGTAGAGTCTATAGAGTCTGTACAGTTGATCTACTCTACAGTGGTACTCAGAACTTTTCTAACTCTAAATCTAATTCTAAAATCTTATTTTTAACTTTAATTATCATGTTTTATTCCAGATCAAGTCATTTAAAAATTCTAATTATTGAATCAATACTGATTATTCAGTATTTTAGTATCGATTAATTATTTAATACATACTAATTTTTCCATAAATGTTTTATTCAGTAGCTACTGATTTTTTCACATCTACATTTTATTCACTACCAATTATTCAGTTTATACAAATCATTAAATCAACATTAAATTTTCATTATTTACTAATTATTCCACACCTATTAAGTCTTTAATAAAGCAGATGTAATTTGAGCAAGGTTGTACACGGTAGCAATGAATTAAGAGGGTGGTTAATGTGGTATTTGCACTGTGAGCATCCATCCAAATGTTATAATCAGTAATGAATTCTAATATCTGAGTGTGTGTGTGTGTGTGTGTGTGTGTGTGTGTGTGGTCAAATAAACACTGAGAAGATGTTTATCAGATGGTGTTACTGTTATTTTTCCATGCTGAGAGTCTGAGAGGCCATTTAAAGTACAGTGTCCTAAATGAGTTAATAATCTGTCATCAAACCTCCAGTAGACACTCCTTGTTCTTCTCTGCAGACACTAAAAGCTGCCCAGGGTTTAACACACCCGAAGAACATACAGGGGATCCAAACATCTGACAGCACACTGAAAATCTTGGACTTTTTCCATCCTGACCTTCAAACCTACAGAACGATTCTTTAGAGGAGCTTCTGCTCTGCACTTAGACACCGACCAGGTTAAAGCCTTGGTCCAGAAAGGACAGATGAGAGATGGATGAGGTACAGCAACAGAGGGAGAAACAGTCTGTTACTCTACACAAACATTATACACATATCAACCATAACACAATGTTGTGCTGGTACGAGTGGATCAGATACAGCGGTGCTGCTGGAGTGTTTAAACCCCTCAGTGTCACTGCTGGACCGAGAACAGTCCACCAACCAGAAATGTCCAGCCGACAGCGTCCTGTGGGCAGCGTCCTGTGAGCACTGATGAAGGACTAGAGGATGACCAACACAAACTGTGCAGAAACAGATGAGCTTCTGTCTCTGACTTTACATCTACAAGGTGGAAACACTCGGTAGGAGTGTCTGATAGAGTGGACAGTGAGTGGACACAGTGTTTAAACACTCCAGCAGCCCTGCCATGTCTGATCGCCTCATACCAGCACAACCCACACTAACACATCAACACCATGTCAGTCATAATGTTGTGGCTAAAATGTGGCTTAAAAAGTTATAAACACAAGTTTTCCTGCAATAAATTCCTACTTTGATAAACAACTAAACACTTAAAACTGGAACATTCGGTGTTATAATGGACATCCGTGCTGTGATGACGACTAACACCTTTCAGACGTTCAGGAAAATAACATTCCAGACTTCCTAAACGTCCCAGCAGGGTATCTGGTAATTACTTGGTATCGCACACCAACCAGTGAACCAGTGTGTTTGGCTTTGTTGATGTTTGCTGGGTAACCCTGGTTCGATGAGCCCTGGCCCTGAAAGACTGCGCTTAACATAAACAGAGACTTCATGCCATGGATTGCTGTTTACGTCCACCGTCCCTGGCTGTGAAAGAGTGATGGACTCTGGAGAGCTTGCGCACTTGGAGATTAGGGTCTTGCTAAACAAAACACACCTTAAATGCTGACCTCTTCTTTATAAAGACTCAAAGAGCCAGAGTGACCACTGCTTTGTCGTCACACGATGTGTTGTTCGTGCCGATCAGTACATCATCTACAGCAAAATGGAATTCCACCAATAAAGCCTGTATCCCACTCGACATTATGGGTTTGCGATTGACAAAGTATTAGATACATTACTCGGGTGCTCTGTTTAGAACCCGGTAGGGACCTTGTTGGGTCGTTTCATGGATTACAGTGTTGCATAAACTAGTAAACTGATATACCTAAAATTTGGCTCATCTAAGGCAACTGTTAACACCTCACTGGATTGTCCACGTCCAACATGATTATCACGACCTCCAGAAATTTGGTTAATACCAGCAGTGGTGTTCCGGGTTCTCAGGAATGACAGGGCATCCGTGCTTCCGTATTTCATCAAGCACCACAAACATTTTTAGAAACACTTGGTCTATGTTCACAAAGTGGCCCAAATCTAATATGTGACCTGGGTGTGTTACCTGTTTCAGATATAGGTCACTTTATAAAGACAGTGTGAACATAGACTTGGGGATTTTTTGTTCCTTAAACCAGTTCAGAGCCTAAGCTGTGCTTTTCTAACACTTTATCTGTGGTATCTTCTACAGGTGTCTTTCCATGACAGAACCATGCTTCCATACAACTGCTCATTGATTGACAATGCATACATCATCCCTCACCCATCATGGTGCCCAAAGTCTGGAAAGTGCATCCTGTGGAACGTGACTTCGGAAGATGTCCCAGACCTTTGCTTGAGCCGCTCCATCTACCTGGAGAAGCACCTGGGTCACCAGCGTTCACAGCTATTCTTGCCCATGTGCATCGCCTACCTGCTGATCTTCCTGGTCGGGGTGGTGGGTAACGTGCTCACTTGCATCGTTATTGCCCGTAACAGAGTCATGCGAACACCCACCAACTACTATCTGTTCAGTCTGGCCATGTCTGACTTGCTAGTCCTGCTTCTGGGACTTCCATTGGAAATCTATGAGCTTTGGTCCAACTACCCATTCTTGCTGGGGACTGGAGGTTGCTACTTCAAAACGTGCCTTTTTGAGATGGTCTGCCTGGCCTCTGTGTTGAACGTCACATGCCTGAGTGCTGAACGCTACATAGCTGTGGTTCACCCATTGCGTGCCAAACACGTGGTTACGAGAACCCATGCCAAGCGAGTGATCATGGCTTTGTGGACAGCGTCTTTTGTCTGTGCCCTGCCAAACACCAGCCTGCATGGAGTCATGATGCTTCCACCTCGGTTTGGAGAAACCTTCCCAGAGTCGGCCGTGTGTACCCTGGTGCGACCTGCCTGGATCTACAACCTTCTGGTGCAGGTGACGGCAGTGCTCTTCTTCCTGCTACCCATGCTGACCATCAGTTTGTTGTATCTGCTGATCGGACTGCAGCTCAGGCACGAGAAGCTGACAGATATCGCCAAGGCCTGGCCTGGACAAAGCAGGATTTACCTAGCACAGAGCATCCAGCAGAGAGCAAAACACCGACAGGTCACCAAAATGCTAGGTGAGTTGGAGGGGAAGGAATCTGCTGTGGATTCCTGCTCCCTTGCTGATGTATGATTGAAGACTGATCCTGAAATCTGACCTGCAACCCAACACATCTAATTCAGCTAATTAAAACCTTCTGGAGACAACTGGCTAGATCAAGTGTAGCGTGCAAGGTTTGGAGCTGATCTCTGCAGGAAGGTAAATCTTCAGTGGTCTTGAGCAGCAGTTCCTCCTTCAATGCATGTTTTAATGTTTTCCTGCTCTTTATGCAGCCATGTCCTCTAAAGAAAAGGTTGTTTATAAGCTAACTACTTGGATAAACTTAGTTGAGAGCAAGGAAAACAATAGGATGTGCCAGACGGGGGGTAATCTTGGACCAGGGTTGAGGACTACTGCTCTAACCCAATGGAGATTTGCCATCCTGAAGGGATCTTAGATCCAGTCCCTATTCACAAACGTCAGGAGTCCTTGATTAGCTTAACTGCATGTAAAACATACCAAGGTAGGGTAGGTCCTCGTGAAGACCTTGGTTGGTCACACAATTGGATTAATCTGGAAAAGTCTAATGAGGCTGTGTGGTGAGTCACGCCCTGTTTACCTGCCCTTTGACAACTTCATAAAAAGGCTTAAGGCTTAGGGAGAGAATTGGGAAAGGGCCATGCATTCTGGAGGCCTTCTTCAACCAGACACTCCCTGAAAGTTGATCCATTGACTGGGTTGGTATTGTGACAGTTGTTAACCCAAAACCCTAAAACAGATCAGTGTACGTTAACCAGATGCTCATTGTTCATTGTCTCCTGTAAACACTGTGTTTTTTCCTGCTTACAGTTGTTCTGGTGATTGTATTTGGGATTTGCTGGGCACCATTCCATATTGACCGTGTCATGTGGAGCTACATCGACCACTGGACTGGAGAGCGGCTTCGCATCTTCGAATTTGTCCACCTGGCCTCTGGCGTCTTCTTCTACCTGAGCTCGGTGGTCAACCCCATCCTCTACAACCTCATGTCCTCACGTTTCAGGGACATGTTCCGTGAGGTAGCATGCCAAAAGACTCACCATCGCTCGAGCATCACTCAGCTGACCCAGCGTAGCACAGTGTACGAGAAAACACCCCATACTACCAGACTCTCGCAAGACATATCTGCATGCATGCAAACATAGACCCAACCAGCTGAGTAGGAATACACCGATCAGCCATAACATTATAACTACCGCCAGGTGAAATAACACTGATAATCTGATTCCAGTGTCTCCTGTCAAGGAGGCAAGTTTTGTGGGGTGTTCCAAGTATGCAGTGGTCAGTACCTACCAAAAGTGCTCCAATGATGGACAACTGGTGCACTAGCAACCAGGACATGGAGACTCATTGATACTAATGGTGCTCCAAAATATAGTAGAAAGCCTTCCCTGGGCAGTAGATACAGTTACTCCAACAAAAGTAGGAGAAACGTTTTTTAATAGCCTTGATTTCTGACACAACGTTGAATGAGCAGGTGTCCCAATACTTTTGTCCATATAGTGTATGTGTGTGCATGCATATTACTCAGCTAGAAGAAATGCCAGTACTTCCATAATTTATGAAAATGCATCTGATGTACCATTGTAATGCTGACCTGATTATCATACATATATATATATATAGAATAAGTATGAGTTGACTTTGAAGTTGTGATTCTGAGGTCTGGTGTTTAGAAGCAGTGGAAGATCAGGGTGACAGGAGGAGAATAAAGTATGCAGAGATACAGATGGACTACAGTCTTGAGAGATGGTCAGACAGGCAGATCAGAAAAACAGCATCCATATTAAAAATCACACCATGTATCTACTGCTCCAGCTTGGTCAGATCAGCTAGTTGATGGCAATTTGTTGAAGACCATCCTCTCAGTCCAATGATGTCCCCTCTCAAAGTCTGTCAACTGGGTAAAATGTCTTCGAGTGTGCCGTAGGAGCAACTATAGTCTATGTGTCAATGATCTTCTCACCAAGAGGTACACCACCCAAAAGAGCCTGTTTATAGGGCCCCCAGTGTCCCAAAACCCAGTGTCTAATCAGAACCACACCTGTACTGATTTACATATATACCTGAGACCCAACTGCATGTCGATCTGATATCTGGGTGCGTTCGTTTTTCTGTCAATGAGTGTATTACATGATCAATAAATTGTCCCACACCATACTGGACAATCACCACACACTTCTTTGAGCACAGCCTGGACTTTGAGACGAACGCATTAACACTGTTGTGGTTGTTCTGATTATGCTATATCTGCTTCAACACTTTCCATATCAGGCAGTAAGACGTCTATTCTTCTGTTTCTTTTGTGCTGATCGTGGAGGCGCTTCTCTTTAATTAGGCCAAAAACATCCTAAAGCCAAAGGCTCCCTGTTACTGATACAAAATGAACAAACCAACAAGCGAACAAACACATTCAGAGTGGAGTTCTAGATCTAGAACAGTGCTGGTGAACGGAAGCAGACACACTGATACCTGGTTCACTGTTTTACTGCCTTCTGAGAAGTTTCTTGATCTAAAACGAGTTTTTAAAATGGCAGATCATTAAACTGGTGGAGGGATACATATGCAATATACTGGGTGTGATGTGGCAAAAAGTAGTCCCTAAACAGATTTGCCAGTATTTTCCTATAATTATTCAGCCACACTCAATAAACATCAGGTAAAGGGAATCATTTTCCCGTAAGTCCAGCCAGCGCTGAGGTTCAGTCCAGGTCATGTGAGCTGACTCTGTAGCAGTGTTTACAGATCTGCAGGTCAGCTTTAATCTGCTCTGCTGTAAAAGCTGTCGCTCTGAGAACAAGAGGCAAAACAGAGCCTCCACATCCATACTCTGCTCTGTTTCACACACACACACACACACACACACACACACACACACACACACACACACACACACGCACACAGTGGTGGTCCATCTCCACCTTCTTCTAAATCTGCTCTAAATGTCAGCTGATCTGAGAGGAGTTGAGGTGACTGATGGGTTTGTATGAAGGTTTCCATAAATCACTTCTGGCTTTCTCAAGGACAGTGTCCAGAAAAGACAATGAAACAGTGCAGGCTGATCAGCGATGCATGAGGCTGGGTAGATGGTCATCAACATCTACTGAATTCCAAACACCTCCAGCAGGCGTGTGTGCACTCAGTGTGGATTTAGTGTTTATGGGCAGACAAGGCCAAGGCAATAAAGGATGTTTCATGTAAAGAAACGAGGCTTTGCCCACGGAAGCTGGCCTTGTGGTGCAGCATTCATCTTCTCAACACCTCAGAACAAATCGAACCTCTAAATCAAACAAATGTCTTGAAGTGTGGTAGAGCTCATTAGCAGAGCAATAACGTACTCGTGCATTTTCCCCCAGAAAACAGAGGCGAGAGGAGAACTGAACTCATCTGCAGATACAAACAGTGGAGAACAATGATGCTCTTCCAGCTGCACTCCGCAATTAGAGCTTTAATTAACACAGTGGAAACGATGCTCTGAGCACCGTGCCCTGCTCTGGAACAGCATGTGGTCCGAGAAAAACTATAACGACTAAATTAAATCGTACTTCTCGGGGGCAGAAACATCCACAAATAACACCAAGTTGATGCACCAGCATGATCAAATCCAAATACACCATACTGGGCAAGAACTGGTTCACCAGTATAGGGTAATTTCATCTGAATGACCAGCTTTTCAACCATCTTGACCATCAAAGTTCAGGTTAAAACCAGCAACGGCATGTTGGACAGTGTTGAAGAGCTCCAGCAGCACTGCTGTGTCTGATCCACTCGTACTAGTGCAACCCACTACCGCGTCTGTGTCTCTGCAGTGCTGAGAAGGACCCACCACCCACATCGTACCTGCTCCGTGGTGGTCCCGTAGGGTCCTGAGCGGGAAGCTGCTGTAAACAGTGCTAAAGCGCCATTCAAACAGGACCAAATTTCAGGCAGAGTCTGACAGTGTTTCTCACTCAGACTCTTCGGTTCAGAAAACAGTTAAAGATTTACTGTCGGGTCGTTTGGTCACACCGAGACCATCTTCCATCTGTTGTCCGTTGATGAACAGCCCCAAAAATGTTTGGTCACACCGAGACCATCTTCCATCTGTTGTCCGTTGATGAACAGCCCCAAAAATTCCATGCAATGTGAGCATAGAGCTGGAGGCCAACCAACTCGCACTCCAACTGACCTTCTCACCATTATAATTATTATATCGAACCCCCATCTGATTACACCACTACACTAATCTGGAGATGGAGCTTGGTATGAGTGCAGTACGAGTTCCACCACGTTCTATATCTACAACCATCAGCTGCATCATTTTCTATGTCAACATTCCTGAATCTGAGCCATATACAGTAATGTTCTTTACAGTAAATATAAACACGATTTCTCTGTTTGATTTAAACCACCAACAAGCTCTAGATGATCGGACGAACTCGGCCGTACTGGACTTAAAACAACAATGTATTTGTGATGCATGTCATGCTGTTAGTTAAACATCTGCTGTTAAGGAATGTGTTTCGTTATTAACAAAAGTAAATTCAAGTGAAAGTCTCACACGGTGTCGTTTATGCAGGACAAACTGGACACACTGTCACTTTCTGAAAGTAACTGTCTCTATGGTCCAGGTAAGACATTGCTGTGAGGTCAGGATGCTGTGACGTCAGGATGTTGGATGATCACTGCTCGAACTCATCTCACTGGATGAAGCTCAATCATTCCAGACACCAAATTAAGACACAGAAGCCAGTTTAGAGTAAGTTATTTAATAACCTGTTGTATAAAAGCACAGTCAACATTCACTCAACATTTCTGGACCCCAGTTTCAATTTTTCCCTCTGCGATTTAGAAAGGCCACCTGTTGGGTTTCCAACTGATGGTCCTGGAGTCGTAGGCTATGTTCAGACTTCCCAAATCGAATTTCAGCCTGTATCAGTGCACAACCACGTCGAACCAAGAGTACTGGCATTCATGTGACTCCAGCACGTCCGTTTAGTTACAGACGCCTATGTTACCATAGCAACCAACGTAGATTTGTGATGTGTGGACACGCAAATCCAATCTAATCACCTGCAAGAGTGTGGACATTGATTCACTGCCCGAGACACAGCTGAGAGCACTCAAGGATTCAATAGGAATGTTCTCGCTTAGACAAGTACCGTCATGTTCTTACGTTTTCAAAGTTCTCCCGCTTGCTTGCAGACCATTCTGTGCTCTCGCTCTCAGATTTTTGGTGAACCAAAGCAGCCAATCAGAAGCTGGTGACTGTTTTTGATGTGAAAAATTAATCTGGTTTGCTTGTAGTCTGAACATAGCCATGGAGTCAGCACCTCCAAGAGTGCTGGGTGAGCACTGGACTAACTGGAAAACAGATTTCTGATAAAAATACAACTGAAATAAGTATTAAAAAGGACTGAAAAGGCTTAACGAGGACAGGAATTATGATACAGCACTACAAAGCAGCATCACAAATCTTCTAAACATAGAAACAGAAGTGTCACAGCTCAGGCTTCGAAGGCAGGTTGTTTACAGCCGTTTGACAGACGTTGGCCACCCAGCCTCAGGCCTTTTTAACGGCATACCTCCTCTCAAACTGGCTCACGTCGAACTTGCGCTTGCAGCCGGCGTAGTTCATGTAGCGCACTTTCCCAAAAACAGGCCGCTCGGCCCAGCCCTGGTCGTGAATCCCGCAGATGGACCACATGCACCCTGCAGAAGAGACAAACAGGTTTCCAACCGTATCCAGGACATTCTTTAGTCTTAAACTGGAGCCATGAAACTACTGTAACTAAACAATTAACAGGCCTGAATCGTCCCTGTCCTCAAAGTCTGTGAAGGTGCTAAGTACTCGCAAATACACTTGGTTATGTGGTTTCTAACACGGTACGACTTATCGATAAACAAGGGCTAAAAGCTAAAACCACACTAAAGCCTTGGGCCACACTTTGGTCAGAGACAGTCTGACATTTACCACTGTAAATCTTACATTGTATGGAGTCTCCTCAGTTAGGTTTCACTTTCAGTCGGCAGAGAGTTGGTGTTAAAACATTGTAAACCTGTAGTCTTCAAATTCAACTGTGACCAGAGTCAGGTACGACGACCTCCACCTTTCCCATTGGCTCCTGGAACCCTCCACTGGGTGAGCCTTTGCCCACTCATTCACCGTCAGTGTGTAGTCGTTCCCCCAGGCTACCTTCTCTCACGACTGCACTTACACTGTATATAACAGTGCTGCCGAGTGTGACGCTATGCTGGCTGAGTGTTCACTGTAGCACTAATACATTTGGCAGGTTAACAACGGTCAACTAAAGGTCAATTTTATTCCCCAGGGCAGTGTTTGGATTAAATCAAACGGTTCAATTAAAGAAACATGAAGTATCCAAGTCAGAACTAGCTCTATGATGAGTGACGAAATGCAAACTCTAACTCTATCGAGTGGATCCATTATAGACACTTTAAAAGTGTTCAAATGAACTCGGATCAAGTTGTTTTGAGTTTGCTGTGCAGCCGCCAAATATTTCTTGGTCTTATTCGCCTCATATCTGAAACACATCTCAGGTTTTCAATAAAATGCTACAACTAGACCACAGTCCCCACTTCGTTTTTTACATACTACTCTAGTGAGTGCACTTCTAACTGTAGTGCACTATTTTGGGCAGTTTGGGACACTGCCATCTGTATGACAGTGTCCCAAACTGAAAACCTGCAGCCACAGTGCCCCCTGTGGACACATACTGTATAACATTCATTATCATTGAATTGCATGTGTAGTTTGAAGAGGCAGAATCTTAGAAGAACCTCACTTTAATGCACGTTCTGAAGCATGGCTGCAGTCTTACCTACGTATCCGTTGGGGTCGCAGCCGTCCAGGGAGTAGTGGTCATTCAGATAGATGGCAATAGACAGGGCCTCCTCGGGGGACGAAGTCCACTCCAGGATCTTTTTGGCCCAGTACATTCGCAGGAACCCGTGCATCTTCCCTTCTAACAGCAACTGCCTCTGTGAGTGGAAAGACAAGGTGGGCGTTTCTAACAAACTGGCCAGTGAGTCTCAAAGGTCTGATAAGCTTGGACAGTCCTCCGGTGTACATCTAGAGTATTGGTTTTCTTCGTCCTCACCCTGTTCTTCACGTACCTGTGCAGCATTCCAAAGCTGATCGTGGGTTTTACTGTTCTCCAGCTGTTCCCTGGTGTACAGATAAGGCCGTTTGTCTTTAGCATGAGCCTTCAGGGTGTTCTTCGCCCAGTCGTAAGCACCTGAGGAAGAGAGACCTCAGTGAGAGTGATGGTCAAAACAATGTCATCATTAAAGTGATAAAACACAAAACTGCTGTTCTGGACGTATGTGGAATCAGTGTGTAGGACCATGCGTTTTCCACAAGGTCACAAAAAAAAAAAACACCTAAATATCTGAGGGGGAACAAAAACGAACCCTACGTATGTGCAGTCTAAAGTCGAACATTGATTAAATGTTATTAAGCAGCTAATTTAGTCCATTTTGCTGAATGAAACTCGGCCTGAGCAGGACGATCACCATCGATGCTGTCGTAGTTCTTGTTGTAGAAGCAGAAGTTGTCGGCCAGCTCTCTGCGCACCACCAGCTCCTCGGTGAAGGAGGCCACAGATTCCCTGGCGTTCTTCCCCCACCGCTGCACCTCCTTCACCACACGCTGAGAGGACAGCTGACCTGGGGGTCAGAAAGGGTTGCGTTAACACACTGAACGTCCACTACATTATGACTATCTGGACCTGTGTGTCATATTCTGCATGTCATAAATGTGAATTTGTGGACGTATAACCGGTTAGAGGCTGGTCGATATTTTGGCTGATCCTGAAAGCTGCTCAGATCATGCCGTATAATCCATACTTATACAGTATGAGAGGCTACGGTCCAATGAAATGCAGATGCTTCCGCAACCAGGGACAGCAAGGTCAATTGTGTCCTCTTGGACTCTGGCCGCCAATGGCAAAAACCGTGATTCGTACTAACCAGCATGTATCCACGGTGAGAGATGGCTGAGAGCCTCCGAGTTCGGGTTGTTTCTCTCCGTAGCGAAGAGACGCAGACGCTGCTGGATGAACGACTCTAGCATGGCCATTCCACCCGAGGTGCCCGGCTGTGCCCAATCCACTTCCCCCACACTGCGGTCCACCTTCAGAGAGGTCAGCACCTCCTCCCAGTCCACCGGCTGCAGAACACAGACCAAGCAGTCCCGTTAACCCGAGACATCTTTTAGCTTCTTGAACTAACACATCCACTAGAGCTGTTTCTAAATTGCAGGGGTGTCATGACAGACTGTCAAGGACAGCAGTTCATCTTTGTTTTGGTGGAGACGACCAACAAATCCACGCGGTGAGTTAATGAGGTTCTGGTACCAGTGGTCCTACCTTTTCTGAACACACACTCTATTCCAACAGGTAGCAGTGCAATGGACTTGAGAAGCTCTCAGTCCTACCTCTGCTGTATTTTTGGAAGCGTGAGGGTGTGTGTCCACAGACGGGAACTCCGTGAGGAAATCTGGGAGGAGTTTGGTGATTTTCCCTCTGATGGTCCTGGCTCCGTATTCCAACTTGGGAGACGCCTCCCAGCACGGCACCACATTATGGGCATCAACCTTAACAACAGAGGATAAGACAAAAGTATTGGGACACTGAAATCGAGGGGACCCAAGAGTTCATTCTGCTTTTGTCAGGAGTAACTGTCTCTACTGTCCAGGGAAAATGTTTTACTAGAATTTGAGGATTTGATTGCATTCAGTGTCAAAGGCATTAGTGAGGTCAGGCTCTTGATGATCAACTCAGTTCCACTGCTTCATAGCTCAATGCACCAATCAGAGGAGTGTCCACAAATATGGTTGGACATATGTGGTGTAGTTCACCTGCATAAATGGGATGTCAGCTGGAAGTCCCTTTTTGACATTCTCAGTCCACTGCAGGGGCAGTCTGAGAGGGTTAAAGTCCGTAACCACAGCTCCCATATTCCAGCTTTTCACAAAGCCAGGAACCATCTGCTCGGGTTCTCCATGCAGGAGATGGAACTGGATATCCAGACTCTTACATTCCTGTTAGAAGCACAACAAATCAGGACATACAGATCTTGATGGTAAGTAACTGCATTTATTTCAGTTATTAATTTCTGTGAAGCCTGCTGCAGTATTATCTGTGTTAGAGCGCCATCTACAGTTTGAAGTTCCTGTAGTACCAACTGTGAGCTCAACCTTCTCTATTCTCAGTCCAACAGAAGCCTGAAATGCCTGCCATCCTCATCTCTGACAGTAATGACATCACTACATTAGGAGCTGATGTGATGTACAATATACGATACGATATGTGGTGTGTTGTTGTGAATGGTGGTGAATGAAGCTCTGTACCTTGGCCACCTCTTTCAGTCCCCTGACCATGAAGGCGTACTGACGGTAGGCTGCGTCCAGATACTTTGGCACCAGGCAGAAGCAGATGTGGAGGGGCAGCTCCTCGGCCAGAGCCAGCTGCTGTGCGTAGATCAGCGCCCAGTTATCTGAGCGAGAGAGAAACTTTATTCAGAAATCACAAACGATAAATTTGATGAATTAACTACTAAAATGGCCAGTGTGTGTTAATGTCCGCAGAAAAGAACATTTATACAAAAAATTCACACATCGATACACGTTTGATCTTCAACGCAGTGACACGTGAACCCTTTTACATTTTGATAAATCATCTGATCATGCACAATCACAACGACCTCAAGTTCTTCAGAGAAAATATGACATTACTTTCTTTCCAAGCAAATGGCCATCTTACTCCTCTCTATGCAGATCACTCTTTGTCTACCTGAAGTGGTCACTTCCCTTCTATGTTTGTGTGACCCTTTGCCTGCCAACCATGTGGTGATACAATCAACAAACTAAGGTGGCAACCATAAACCCCCTGGAGTGTTGATGATCGCCCCCCAGAGAGCTGACATCCCCACCCTTTGTATGATCCTTTGAAGTCTGTTGACACCTGAAGTGCCCCACCTTCATCCCTCAGTTACCCCTCATTAAACTGAACTACTCTCCTTCCTCATCCTACAGAAGGTCCTCCTGAAACATCCCAGGAGAGACTGACCAGACCGCTGGTCATCTAGGGCCGAGTACGACTGTCTGTCTGTGAATGAAGTCGTAATCTGAACATCCAGCCTCTTAACGAGAGCAAAATTAAAGGAGAAGCTTGGAGAAAGGAAATCACTGCATTCCAGCATAGAACCCGTATCCCTTCTGTGAAGCATGGTGGTGGTAGTATCTGATTCTCCATCATCTCACATATATTCACAAACTACTTCCCAAGCAGGCGCAGCTTCGGGGTTTATTGTTTGAGAGCATCACTCTTTTGACACAAACACAATAAAAAGGGAAAACAGAAATAAGTTCGTTCCAACACCATTCATTTTAAAATGGGCGGGGTCACATCGTTGCCCCGCCCCTATTCTGTATGCATTAGCTGCAGTGCTCCACCTCCATGAGCCCATGCAGGGGTGTTGCTTACCTTGCACCCTCTGCTCCCTCGCCATCCAGTACAGGACCCCCCCGCAGCGCTGCGCCACCTTCTGGGCGTCGGACAGGAAGCGCACGCGCTTCGCGTTGAACTCGTATGGTGTGTTCTGCGCGCGCAGCTCCGACACCTCCGCCTCCAGCCATCCGCTCTGCCCTCCCCCGCCAGAACCTCCAGTCCTTCCGGCCCCTCCGGTCTTCAGCTTCTTCACAAGCCCCGCCCCCTCAGCCCGACTCGAGCCTCTTCGCTTAGACGGTCCCCCGGACATGCTGGCTGCGCTCGAGCGCTTTGCGAACGAAGTCCTGCGCGTGCAAACCAGCAAACACTGGAACGACGTGCGCGCACCAACCCTCACGTGCGCCACTGTTCTGTTCGGTAACGATGAAGCTGAGCCTCTGATTGGCCAGCTCAGACCGGGGGTGTGGCGAGGGCGTGGCCTATACGTAACTTCGCTTATGAAAGTTTTTTCTACGATTATATTTTAAAGCGTTAAAAGTATAGATTTAATATTATCACAGTTTATGACGCCGCTGTTTTTAACACTGTTTAACTGAAGATAATAACATTATTATCATTATTTTGCTTTTATAATGACATGCATAAATAATCAATATTCGTTGTGTACTGTTTATTTGACTTTTATTATTTTTTTTGTACTGAGTGTCTTTCTATGCCTTTACTGCTTACACTGAATTATTATTATAGCTTATTTATAGCTTTAGTTTTGATTTTCTTTGCTGGACTAAACAACTTATCAAATGATGTAATTAATAAAGGCTTTAATTAATAAATAACTTATTTAATAAAGGTTTTGATTAACAAATAACTTAATAGACGACTTGATGAATAAATTACTTAATAAATTATATTAATTAATTGTTTAATAAATAATATTAATTAATAAACGAGTCATTTAATTAATTATATTCATTAACAAATTAGCGGTGTGGATATAATATAAATAAATATAATAGTTAAAGCCAAAATAATATTCATGAATAAAATGTAATCAAATGTATAAATGAAAATAAAATTAAAATCGGCAGTGTGACGTCACGCGGAAGCCCCGCCCCGCCGGGGCGCAGATAAACCCTAAGGCGCGCATGCGCACCAGAGTCCGCGCAGCTCCGTTAGCCGTTAGCTCCTCGGTTCGGTTGTTTTGCTGCGTTCGGAGTAGAAACGCGTGCGGCGATGAGCTCCTCCAGCTGCGGGCCGAACCACGCCGCGCAGGGCCCCGACAAGGTCGACATGTCTCTCGGTGAGTCTGCGTTTGAAGGCCAGCATGTCGGGGAAGCTAAAGAGCTAAAGCTAACAGCCTTAAACACCACATTAATAAAAATATCCCTTTATAAAGGTCATTTATTATATTCACACTTTATAAACGTTTTACAGTAATATCTCATATTTTATTACAGGGTGGAGTCGATACTGCTGCTGAATATGTTTATAAAAGTCCTTTCATTTAAAAAATCTATTATTATTATTATTATACTATTTAATATACATTTACAAATTATTTAGATTTAGAAGTAGATTTTTTTCTTTTACGAGCTTTTCTTTAATTAAAAGGTGAATTAATTTTCACTTTTATTGTATACATTTTAATATAAATCATCTTTAATGTACTCTTCTTTAATTATTAATATATATATATATATATATATATATATATATATATATATATATATATTAACTTTCTTTGGGATACTTTATTTTTTTATATAATATACATATTAATATAAATTACATTTAATATACTTAATTTTTATTACTATTAATTTTCTTTAATATAAGCCCTTTAGTTGAGCTCTGCTCTCTTTCCAATCAGAAGCAGCTTTGTGGGGTGGGACTCTATTTTATACCCTTGATTTACATATAGTTCCTCTTGTGACCCACCTGGATGTGCATCAGTCAGGTTGATTGTCTCGGTCATTCCCCCCACAGATGACATCATCCGGTTGAATAAGAAGCAGCTCCACGGCCACAAGGCTGCCCTCAGAAAGCACAAGCTGGCAGTGAGGGGCCGCTTAAACCAGGGGAGGAGAATGGGTGCACCGCTGCAGAGGGGTCAGTGTGTAGCCCTTCACATGAGCACACTCTTCAAATGGGCTGCTCTTTTCTGTGATCTTGCATGAAGAACAGTTTATTAGTGACATTTTGTGACGATAAATATAACACGTTTTACCCCAGGAGGAGCTACGGGTAAAGTCTTCGTCCGTGGCAGGAAGTTTGTGCCCCCAGGAGGAGGAAAGCGCAGAGGGCAGGGGGTCATCACCGGCCTGGCTGCGAGGAAAACGGCTCTGCTGAAAGGTGTCAGTCCACTGAACCGTCCAGCGCTCAGTCGGACGCCTCGAAACAGACGGATGCTCAGTCGACCTGGTCAAGGCAGAGTGACCCTCAACCGCTCAGCATTCACTCAGGTATTAAGAGGAGGGTTGCTGCGGTATTAAAATTGATGGGTATCATCTCGTGTACATTTGTTTAATCCCAGTATGAAAACGATTTCAACTGAACAGAGAATCCCACCAGTTATTGACTGTGTTTTAACAGTCAGTTCATGGCCCCCATTCATTGAGGATGCTCACCGGCTCCCTCTGGTGTTGTGCACAAAGATCAGTCGCGTGTCAAGTATCCAAACCCATTTTTTCCTCTTGTTCACAGAGAGCGAGGCCATTTGTTGTGCGACGTGAAGCTCAGCACAGGCAGACGTACACACAGAGGTGGCCATACTCGCAACCGGACGCACAGAAAGCTCCGCCCCACATTGCCCACCGACCCCAGCTCCGCAGGAAATGGTGAGCTCATGTAATGGTGCGCATTGGTTCAGTTTGTTGACTACATCGTTCAGATGATGATTCTTCCAAATTGGACCATTTCAGTTGTCTTGTGTAAAGTTTAGGCACCTGGGAGATTTAATGCTGAGCTCTGGCTGACTGTATCAGGTGTCTGATCTGTGCGTAGTGACCCAATGACCATGATTGTGGACATTCAGCAAGCAGTGATGCACTGCAGTGAGTCACTCGGAATGGCAACAGGTCTCAGTGACGAGTACAGATTTTGTCTCGGTGAAGACGACCAATGAATCTGTGTGTGAAGGCACCGTGGTCAGCATCAACTTCATCTAGTCACATGTCCAGAAGGTCAGGCATCATGGTGTCTTGAAGACACAGGTACTGTGTCTTCCTGTGTCAGCCTGTCCCTGATTGAAAATGTGTGGGACGCTATTGGACGCTCTATCAACACTCCACCCCTACCACACCATCTGCAGAACTGTGAGAACATTCAAGCTGCATGGGATGGATCATCACAGGACACCATTAGGAACCTCTACACCTCCATGCAGAGACGTCTGGCTTGTTGCGTTAAACCCGACGCCGTCCTGAGAGACACCACTTCTTTATGAATAGATCAATAAATATTGATCAGATCAGACTATAGTTATCATCAGTTATTGATCACTTTTGTAGTGGATTTGTCTTCATGGAAAGCAGATGTCTACTCCCTTCATAGAGGACCATTTCAGTTAGTCCATTTCCTACTCTTCTCTTCTACACAGGAATGGACCTCCAGTTCATGACCCACAGAGAGAGGCACGTCAGGCCACCTTCCTGTCCAGAAGAGGCCTGAAGGTACAGAGTCGTTTCCGTTTACCTGTCCTTCTGTTTGAGTGTTCCTAACTCGTATCAATGTTACAGGTGGTCTTATCTGTTAGTGTTGCACCGGGGCCACGGCCTGGATTCAAACAGGGAAGTAGCCATGTGGGCAACGCAGAGCACTACATGCTGGTGTAGAGAGTGGCTAAAGGGTTAAGCTGTCATTTTCCTGTGTTTCACCAGGTCCAGACTCACGTTCAGAAGACCATACCAGCCCAGTCCACTCAGAGAACACCACGGACCCGACCGTAAGCCATGTGCTCACTGTTCTGTTAGAACACTCTAATCATTTCCTTTCATCCTGATCTTCAATGATCAGGACCCCACAGGACCACCACAGAGCAGATATGATGTGTGTGGTGGGTCATTCTCAGCACTGCAGTCACACTGACATGGTGGTGGTGTGTTACTGCGCAGGTTATGTTGGGCATCCTCCAGGACGCTGTCGGCTGGACATTTCTGGGTGGTGGACTGTTCTCGGTCCAGCAGTGACACTGAGGGGTTTAAACATCTGATCCACTTGTACCAGCACAACACACACTAACACACCACCATGTCGGTGTGACTGCAGTGCTGAGAACGACCCACCATCCACATAACATCACGACTCTCAGTCTGATTTCAGTTCGTTTGTGCTCACTCATTATACACTGCCCCCTACTGGATGTACTGCAGTATAAACGTAGAATTATGGTTAATTAATCAGAGAGTCGTCTCATAAACTCACCATATGCCTGCTCATTTATTGATCATTGTCTTCATCATTGGTTTTTAAATATTAAGATTAATTACGTATTCTGTGTGCTAATGTGATTATCCCTTGTGATCACCAGGTGGCGCACTCCTCAGACCAACACTGGCATACTTACGGTGTCAATAGACAATCCCTCTGCCAGAACTCAGCCCGAGTACGTGCACAGTTTGCAGCTTGTATCTCATTTCGTCAGCCTTTTCCTGCTGTTTGACATGTTTTTCTTAATCCAGCAGTTGCTAATTCTGAAGTCCCTGCTCTAAAACTCCCACGAACTAATGCTCGTATATGATTCTGTGAAGTAAACATGAGTTAAACCGAAGTCAAAATTGACGCTACATGCACTCATCATTAATAAATAGCTGCACCCAGAAGGACGTGTGGGATTGCAGTGCTGTTGAGAAGGAAGATAAAGGAGATCAGGATCAATAACTGATAAAATAACTTCACATGCACAAGATGCTACCAACACAACAGCACGAGTCAGAATGGAGAACCCAACGATATGAGCTTCTAGTCAGTTGGGTGCAGTGATGAGACCCGTTCATGTGGGTCTGCGTGTTAAACTTGAATCATTCTCACGACGTTGTCTTACAGGGTCAAACCTTCCCACAGCTGTTGTTCATTCTTTCTGGGTGCAGCTCTTGCGTTGTTGGTCTCTAGTTGTTTTGCTGTAATCGTTCGAGTCTTCATCTATAATCTCTCACTTCATCTCCCCCTTCCATCCATCTCAAGTGCAGAAGTGGAAAGTTGTATGATTTTGGTTTTCTTTGATAGGCCAGCCCACTCGTGGTCACTCCACCCACCTACCCAAGCCCCGCCCCCTCCAGCTGCAGATGAGCCTGAAAGGAAACCTCCCAAAGGAGTCGCCCTTCAGTTTGACATCAACAGCGTGGGAAAGCAGGTACTCGACGTCGGCTTTGATGATTGTCAGCCCTCTCGTTCGTCACTGCTCAGCTTCTAACTACAGAACTGTTATTGGGGTAATAATTCATACTGGATACTGAATAGATTACGGTGGACACTGGATAATTCATACTGGATACTGAATAGATTACGGTGGACACTGGATAATTCATACTGGATACTGAATAGATTACGGTGGACACGGGATAATTCATACTGGATTATTCAGAGTAGTTCTTAAAAATGATTCCCTTAATTCATAGCGAATTCTGGATGACTCTTAGCAGACTCTACTTGGACGCAGCAGGATTCGTAGTGGACGCTGGATAATTCATACTGGATACTGTACGCTTGATTAAAACTTTGTTTTTTAACAGACGGCGATTACCCTGAACGAGCGATTCCGGATTCTGAAGGACCAACGCATCGCAGCAGCGAAACAGAGCAGCAAAGGTGGCCGATTCGTCACTGTGGGCTAGCTGTGATCCCTGAGGACCAATGAGAGAGACTTGCTGAGGTCACACGTTTCTTTTGACCCAATCGCAGAGCAGTTAACTGACCTGGACCTGCCCAGACAGAACGGCCACATTAGCGCTGGAGCTCCCGACCGGCTAACGCGCTGTTCGTGATGGATGTTGTGTTTTTATTTCCGGGGCTGAGAGACACGATGACGCTGAATATGAAGCACTGACACTCTGAACCCATTTTCTGAGGTTTTTCCTGTTTGTATTTGGCTGCAGTTCTTTCTTTCACGAAGCCTGTGTTCCTGTGTTTGGGTTATTTAGTTTCCTGAGCGTCGTTTTACATCAGTTAGGTAACGTTTTTTTATATGAAGAGGCTGCTTGAGGTCGCCTAAGAAAAGATGGTTACTTTGAAAGAGACTTTTTGTTGTTTTTTTGTCACAGACGTGTTTTAAACCTTTGTTTTATAATGTTTCATTAAATAAATGGAATATTGTATTTCTTGAGACAGACATTCTCTTCCTGTTTCACTGTGTCCTCGAAGAGTCCATGAAAAATTTCATCCTGAATCTTCTGTGTTTGACCATCAGACTCCCAATACTGTAAATTAATATTCTTACAGAAATGTACTGGTTCCTGTACAGTTTGTAACGGATCAGTATCAGCTAGTTCCCGAAACCCAGTCCATTTCAGATTGTTTCTACTGGTGTTCAGAGCGTCATCTGGTGCCTTCAAGGTTCCATTAAGATGAAGAAAAATGTTTAGACCAAACTTGCAGGAAGGTAGGTCTCCAGGAGAGGGTTAGTGACCCTGTGAACTCATTCTTTCACCACAGTAAACAACACACAACCTGTATTAACAACAGGTAAGTACGTACGTACACACACACACACACACGAGTAATTAAAAACGGTTGCTTCTAAAGTCCAGAATGTAACCTTAACATCATACCTTTGGAGATTTCTGCTTGGTGGACTGTTCTCTTCATACACTGACTTCCACTGAAAGCTGTTCTAGATAATCTTATCCAGTCAGATCAGCTGACAGTTGTGGAGAACAGAAACGGACGTCTGAACCTCTAAAAGCTCATATTTATTAAACCTAATGCTTAAGAATCAACGCCGCCTCACTGTTCCACTGACTTCTGAGAAGATTCTGGATCAAAAACAAGAATTCAAGAGAATGGATGGGTTCTCTCGTGCGTCTGTGTTCGAGAAAATCAGCTAATAAATAATGATCTACCGTTCCTGCTCACATCTTCTTTATCTAAAGGCAGCCCATTTCAGAGGCTTGCTGGCACATTTTCACAGTAACCCCTTCACACACATCCCACTCAGAGTTACTGGTTATTTCCCAATCACTGCATTGACAGTGGAGGTAGTTACTGGACCCCATACTTCGGGGACGGGCTGTTTGCAAGGCTGCCATTACAGAGACAAACCCTCGGGACAAAACACCCCGGAGCCACTGTGGAATTTGAATATTGCATTTATTTAAATACATTAAAATTTTGCAATGTAACAAAACTATTGGCATATGAAATTCCAACACCATTTAAATGAACAAAACATGGCTCACTTCATTTTTTTTTTCTGCGGCTAGTGTGCAGAAACACTAGTTTGTTTATTTCGTCTCCGCCACCTCCGCTTCTCTTCCACCCATTTTTTTTTTTTTACATTGTTCACAGCCTGCTATCTTACAATAAGAGTGCTGAATACAAATATGAGGTAAGAAAGTGGTTCAACAAAAAAAAAAAAAAAAATATTACAGATCATGCAGAACATGCTAAAAGCAACAACAAAAAAACGTAGGAGGAAGTAACCAGAAAACAAAAAATCAGAATGTGCATAAAAACGAAAACAAAACAAGAGAAAATAAAAATCAGGAAAGCTCGAGTTACACTGCTTCGCATCTTTGGTTACAAAGTAGGTTGAAACGATTTTCACAGCTTTGTAATCCCCATCCCAACCTGAAAGAAAAGAAAAATATGCACAAAACCATCAGGGCGGGGGGGCAGGAGGGGGGGTAGAGGTGGGTGAGGTGGAGGGGTAGAGGGTGGGTAGAGGGGTAGGGGGGGGTAGAGGGTGGGTAGAGGGTGGGAGAGCATGGCGTTTTTTTTTTACGGTGTCTGTTTTCAGCATGTCTTTCGTTTAGTAAAGCCCCTCCCCCCCATGCTCTCTTCATGCTTTGCTCTCTATACAAAGATAATAATGTACATTCATCCCAGGTCTTGACCCCCTTCACATTCTCAGCTTAGAGGTAAAACTGCCGTTAGTGTTTGAGCTCGTCGCGTCGGTTCTGCTGCGCTAAATCCACGGCCAATTACTGTTCTGCTACTGTCTTTACTGTGTTACCATAACCACCCTTCACAACCAAGGTGCTCCACGTGGTTCGCTGCGCAACGAGAGAGAAGGACCTCCACTGCGAGATGTGCGAGTGTGAAGAACCTCTCGTTCACACATCTACATCAACAAACACTGTTCTATAGAGAACCACGATTGGGAGAGGTTTGTGTGTGAAGAACCTCTAAACAGGTCAAGGACTTTTATAATCACAACCCCGTTACCAAAACGGTAGAACCACGGTTTGGGGTGCTAGCGGGCAAGATATGGAGTTAGGTGCCTTTCAAAGCTCACGCAGAACCTGATGTTTAAGCAGTTGTGTTCATATCAAAGGACCATGTCTGTAGAGATAAGAACCTTTAAACTGTTGGAATAACTTTTACACCAAGTGACGGTTCTTCAGACCTTCAAACGGTTCTTTGCACTCTAATGGTTTCTAATGAACTGTTTGCAACAGATGTCTGAAGAACCATTCAGTTGAAGAACTTCTATACCAAGTGGCGGTTTTTAAAAGCTTTTAAAGGTTCTGCTCCTGGATTGACGAACCACGTTTGGGACACCAGTAAATGGGATATGGAGCCTTTCTCAAAGCTCATGCAGAACTTGATTAAATGTCTGCATTCATGTCAGAGAACCATGTTTGCAATAGAAAATTAGATGGTTGTGTGTAAAGAACCTTTAAATTGGTGAAGAACTTTATCACGTTTCAAAAGCAGTTCAGTATTAGAACGTCTGGGTTCTACAGTGAGCAAGACATGAAGCGAGACGTCTTTCAAAGCGCCTGCAGACCTTGTTTTTTTTAAATGGCTTTGTTAAGACCAGAGAACCAGAACCTTAAATCCCACCCCATTACAAAAATGGTTGCAGAAGAACCTATAGATTGTTAGCGAACTTGTACACTAACTGAAGCGTCTTCAGACATTCACACGTTTAAAGGAACTTGAAGGTCTGAAGAACTTTCCATGGGTGTTTCGAACTTTCGAAGAACCCGTTCACACCTTCACGCTGTACTCGAGGTGTGAGAGTCTGAAGAACCCGCTTCAGGAAGCCCCCAAGGGGTGGTTCTTGCACGGCATCTATCAAACAACCGTCCGAAGCACCTTTGTTGTGAAGAGTGAAGACGCTGAAGATGAGTGATGGACTGGAATGAAGAATAAAGGCTCCTTCTCTCAAACCTGTCAGGATCTGAACCATAGCAGCCCTCTAATAAATAACAGTACAATGCAAATTGACTGGTGAATTGAAAAACGACAAAAAAAAAAGAAAGAAAAATATATATTTATATATTCATATATAATCATCATGTCGTGGAAGTTTAAGCAAATGGTGGCTCTGAAAAATAGACTCTTGCTTGAAAACAGCAACGCTAAAAAATAAACCCTTCTCATGGCTGGATTCTTTTTTCTCTTTAAAAAAAATCAAAAGAAATAAACATTTCCAATCGTTCTGCTCCGTCCCTTCGCTGGCAAACATCGAAATCCTCCGACTACTTGTCCATCCGTCCATCCAGACACGGGGAAGGCTGACAGCACGGACACACACTGAAGCACTGCTCGTTGGTTTATTCTCTTTTTATTTTTGCTTTTTTTTTAAGCTGGTGGTGAACAAGACATTTGTTTTCTGATAATAGAATATATTCGAAGGGATGCTTCAACACTTTTCAACAATCTCTGACGCAGACCGCCGTCGGTTACCGCCCACAGTGTCGCCGGACGAGCGATTCGGCGACGCAGCCGAACACCCACCTTCCGAGCGCGTGTTCCCGTCTCCCGTCGACTACAGCTCCGTTATCTCACGTGGCACCAAACCTGCACTACGTCTGCAGCTACTCAGACCGAGTTAAAAAAATGCTGAAGTACCCCTTTAATTCGACGCGTCCCCCCCTCCCATGTACGCACGGCGAGGAAGTGAATGGGGCGGAGCTCTAAGCGGAGGTGACGCTGGGCTGCGGCGGCAGTGTCTGCAGCGGGGCGCTCGTGGCTTGGCTGATCTCGGGCTGGAGCGGAGGCTGCGAGGGAGTGCTGCTGGGGTTGCCGGGGTTGGGGTTGCTCGGGTTTGTACTGGGGTTGGTGCTGCTGGGGTTGGAAGGTGTGGATGAGAGCTGAGAGAGCTGCTCGTTGTTGGCCAGACTCTTCAGCACGGCGTTCTCCCGCTCCAGCACAGAGTTCCTCTCGTACAGCTCTTTAATCTGCTCCTTCAGAACCTCCACCTCCTCCCGCACGGCGTACATCAGATGGCTTTTCACTAGATCCTGTGAACGGAAACGTGGTTTGTTACATTTCGTCTGGACAGTAGTTTCTACAACAGTTTAAAAACGTGAATATCAAAACGAACCTAGAACGGCGTGTGGCGTCAGCGTTACCGCCTTAAAGCAGCTGATTCGTCTGGAAACGTCAACTTTTCATATGCATTAACGCATTTGACCCGATTAACGTCCTCACAGACGGCGAGACTGTAACTAGATTCGTTTAATTTACGCTGAAATATGGATTTAATCTTTTACTCCCACCTTCTCTCGCTGTTCTCTCTCCCACACACTCGCTGCCGTTTCTCCATTTCTGACCTCAGAGCTTCGTTCGATTATAAATAATATTAATATTTATTTTCCTTCCACAAATAATCGGAATTAATCACGGAAAAGGAACGCGATTCTAAAAGGACACCTTCGTTTACTTTGTGCAGCCAGAACGAGAGGACGCCTGCCCGACTCCTCAGCCGATTTAGGGATTAACCTTCATTATTCCCACAAATTAATGTTTAGTTTTAGTAAAAGTATGTAGAAGAACCACAGAGAGGAACCCATTCTTATCTGGTACCAATGATTACAGCTGTAAATATGCATCGATTCTATAATCGTCATAAAAATGAAAACGTTCGATAACAGATTTCATAACCCAGTCGTATGAGATTCAGGTACCTGTTTATTCAGGATTCTTATTCAATTAAAATCTGGAAACAAATGATTTTCTAAGTTTCAAACAGTGTAAAGGTCACCGTCTCTGTATTAAAGATATTAATCGATTAATTAATTGATTAATAATGAACTGAAAATATCACATTCTGTCTCTGTTTGGCTGCGATGACGTGCTTTAATCTTGCCTTATTGGTGTAATTATAGTGGTGTTACTGGTTCCTGTCTGAACTCAGAACTGAACCCTGCTCTCCCGACCGCAGGGGGAGCAAACGCTCAGGTCAGCTCACTGAAACGGACTGACTTTAACTCACCAAAGAAACAGCGCCATCATGAGGATCAGAAAAGAAACGCGTCTCAATCTTACAATGGACTTCATACAGGAATCATAAAAATAAAATTAATAATAATAGAAATGGTCTGAAGTTCTAATCTGGATCCAAAAGAGCTGCACAAGTGTATCACATCTGATACCTTTATCAGCAACACTTCTGAGATCATCAAATCATGACTTTAAATATCATTAAATATCAAATATCAGGAAGAACCAGCTCAGATACGTGTTTTCTGCCCACTGGTGGACTGTTCATGAACTGCATGCAGAACAAAAACCAGTTCTGAAAACCAGTAATTCTGTCTGAAATTACCAGTTAATTATAAAGACTCACACACTGCTGCCGTCTCAAGATCTCGTCTTGAAGACACAGATACTACGTCATGGTCGGTCTCGTCTCCAGACCTGTCCCTGATTGAAAATGTGTGGACACAATTGGACGCTCTATCAACACTCCACCCCTACCACACCATCTGCAGAACTGAGTGAGAACATTCAAGCTGCATGAGATGGATCATCACAGGACACCATTAGGAACCTCTACACCTCCATGCAGAGACGTCTGGCGTGTTGAGTTAAACCCGACGCCGTCCTGAGAGACACCGCTTCTGTATGAGTAGATCAATAAATACTGATCAGATCAGACTACAGTTATCATCAGTTATTGATCCTGATCACCTTTATCACAATTTACGAGTGCACTATTTTACACGTTTATTACTGTCCGTTTAACGTGAGCAGACGTGTCTAAGCGTTTCTGAGAGCAGTGAAGTATTATTTCCAGTATTAGTCGAATTAGAAGGTCACTGGTTTTCTGGTAATTTATTGACGTTTAGTCTCCAAAGAGTTAAACTACAGTAGCTTTTGGTTTATTTATGGTTTGAGTCGAATGGAAAAAGGAACTTACCATTGCTTGCTCTATTTTATTGTCAATGGCAACGACACTTGCTCCAGAGGCACTGAAACAGAAAGAAAAGCAACAGTGAGAAACGCAACACACACACACACACACGTGTGCGCACACACACACACACACTTCTGCTGCAGCAGTAATAAAATCCTGTCTGCCGTCACACTCGCCAGTGCAAACGGTCAGCTTCGTTTTACACAGTCCAAACAGTCCCACCGGACCACCAAACTGCAACCATAACACACAAATAAACAAACAAATACAGCCGTTACCTACAACGTCCCCGACGCAAACCGAAGCGCTCCACACAGCATCTCGGCAACCCAGGAGAGCACGGAAGCATGTAGGAAACTTTCCATCGCATTCTTACTCAGATGCAGCTACAACCAAGCGGACAGGAGTGCGTGTGTGTGTGTGTGTGTGTGTGCGCGCACCCTCATGTGAGAGACGGTAACTCTAAAGAAGCCTTAGAGAAGCCTTCCAAAAAAGGCGGGACCCAGAGTTGCATAACGTTAGATGCTTTGAGGAGGAAATCATCCTACAGCCCCAGGTCACATGACCCAATCTCAGCCTGCTTAATGTTCTGGTCCTCAGAGAAAAACACGCAGCCCAGCGAGGAGGGAGTGAGAGAGTCCTCCGTTATTAACTGAGACTCCGACGTTCCTTCACCGTTCAATTAGCTGGTGAAGGAGAGTCGCACAGACGGGCTTGTTTTGATGGAATGCGTTTGCGTCTTCAAAGGGCAGCAACGAAGCCGCAGTTAGTAACGGCTCTGATCTCCACGCAAGGTGACGCGCTCGCTCTCCTACAGTACAAACAGAGTCCCTGAAGACGCCACCTGATCAGAAGAGAGAGCAAAAGACCTCCAGACTCCACGTCGAGATTTCGTTATTATAATATGCTTTAAAAACTAAAATAAAACGTTTGGTGCAGTGTGTGAACGCTGACCACTTAACGGTCCAGCAGAAAAAGCAGCCCAGTTAGAGCATTGACACGGACATGACCCGGGTCACGCAGCGTTAGCCAGCTGCGGAGAGGTTCTCCACACTGCAGTACCACGGAGAACGGCATCAACGGGAGTCTGAAGCTGCTGATTTAAGAAATAATAATGATAATAATGATAATAATAATAATCATAAGCACTGGAACATTCTGCTGGACAGAGAAGGGAAACTGGTCGTATAAAATTAATGACCAGTTCTGGCTCATAAAGCCAAACGTTCCAACTGACGTTCTGCGGCGGAAATAAAAACACAAGGAAAGGCAGGAAACGGGCCCTTTAAGACCATCAGGTCAGGAGGTGCACAGTCCCCAGACAGCTCCTGACGCTCACACAGAACAGCATTCTGTACGAAACACAGGAAAACATGGAATCAGAAACCCAAAGGCAAGTAAATCTGTACTGTAAACATCAGCGCTGTTGATGTTTGAGCTAAACTGAGACTCTTTTTCCAGGATTTCTCACCTTTTCCTTCTAAAACCGTAAAAGCCAGTCATCTGTTCCAGCTGCTAATAAACCCTACCTATAAACAGACCTGTGGGGTGTGTGTGTGTGTGTGTGTGTGTGTGTGCGCGCGCTTTGGAGTCAGGATTACGTGACAGCACATTCTTCGTTTCATAAAGATCTTTAAAAGACAGTGAAAGAACAATACAAAACGGTGTGGGCGTGGTTTCACAACCCTTTAACATGGGAATGGCTGTATGCAGGTTGATCATCAGCCCCGCCCCCTCTCTCTGATCAGTCAGAATCTGTATGCAGGTTGATCATCAGCCCCGCCCCCTCTCTCTGATCAGTCAGAGTCTGTACGCAGGTTGATCATCAGCCCCGCCCCCTCTCTCTGATCAGTCAGAGTCTGTATGCGGGTCGATCATCGGCCCCGCCCCCTCTCTCTGATCAGTCAGAGTCTGTATGCGGGTCGATCATCGGCCCCGCCCCCTCTCTCTGATCAGTCAGAGTCTGTATGCGGGTCGATCATCGGCCCCGCCCCCTCTCTCTGATCAGTCAGTCTGTACGCAGGTTGAGCATCAGCCCCGCCCCCTCTCTCTGATCAGTCAGAGTCTGTATGCAGGTTGATCATGTTCACGTGGACACAGCAGTAAACGTGCACTGGAAGCTCCTTTGGCTTTTAAACTGGGATTTAAGTCATGTTTAAGTCCAGCCCTATTTAGCATCCAAAGTCTTTCATGTTCACTCCAGATAAAATCGGCATGGTGGGGCAGATCCTTCTTCAAAACACCAGGTTAAGAATCCAGATCAGGGGGCAGAAACAACCTGCCGAACGCAGTTTATTAAAACCAGGAACAGTAAAGATCCTCGGTCACGCTTCACGGACCGTCCGACGTAAACAGAGGATGACGGGCTTATCTCTTTCACTCGACCCTCCGTCGCCTGCGCCTGAAAACAGCGGCGGGAGGCCAGAAATGGGCAGGTGGGATCAGGACCAGCTCACTGTAGAGACACACATCAAAGAACACGTCGAACGCAGGACTGACCGCCTGCGGCACGTAATAATAAACTGTAGACCAAACCAGGCTTCGGGCCGCAGCTCTAACGCAGACCCTTGGCTTCAGGAGGACACCGACAAAAGTATTGGGACACCTGCTCGTTCACTGATTCTTCTAAAATCAAGGGTTTAAAGGCACATCTTTTTCTCCATTTGTCTTAAACGCAGTAGCGCTGGATGTGTAAACCTTAAACTGGCCTCGTTATTTTATAAAATCGATGTTTGAACGACTAGAAAGCGTCACTACATCGGTCACGATTCCTCTTTCTGTGCTCGAAGAGTTTCACAGCTGTGTGCATCATTTTCACCTGCTGTTTCTGTGCATTGATGTGGTGCCATCGATGGGGCCTTGTGACTGACAGACTGGCCAACGAATCAGGACTCAGCATTAGTAACGCCAACCAATCAGGACTCAGCATTAGTAACGCCAACCAATCAGGACTCAGCATTAGTAAAGCCAACCAATTTGCACTTTGCAAAAAGCTGTATACAAGCACAGCATTCTAGCTCAGAACACTCAGGACAGAGGTCTTACAGCTGGAACCAAGTCGATATCTCCAAAAAACGAGTGTGATTGCAGTAGGAAAATTTTTTGATCTTGTTTACTGAAAGACCTTCAAAGAGGCTTCAATCGAATACAAACTGCAAATCGTTAAAGCCCAACTTCCCTGGTCAGTCCTTTGGTCATTCGTTCCACGCAGGGCACTACGGAGGTTTCAATGGTTTCATGTTCCTGCAGACGACCAACGCTTGTGTGAGAAGCTCTGAACGGAACAGAGAACCAAGTTTTAAATACCTGCTAAAGGCCTCAGTTCTCGGCGCTGCATTTTAGATCGGATATGTTTTTAAAACACAATCACGAAATCTTGTGCAAGTAAACCAAGCGTTTCCGTAACTTCAGTGCTGACTGAGCAGAACCACATCCATGTTAAAAGGTCAGTCAAAATTTAGGCCACATCATTTAACATTAAACTTTATGACCATCTGCTTCTTTCTCCTCTCTCTGTCCATCCTATCAGCTCCTCTGACCACACAGGAGCTCTTTGTGGTTCTATATATGTGGACTTTATTCTCCTCCTTTCACCCTGATCTTCAATGATCAGGACCCCACAGGACCACCACAGAGCAGATATGATGTGGGTGGTGGGTCATTCTCAGCACTGCAGTCACACTGACATGGTGGTGGTGTGTTAGTGTGTGTTGTGCTGGTACGAGTGGATTAGACAGCAGTGCTGTGGTGGTCCTGTGAGGTCCTGATCATTGAAGATCAGGGTGAAAGGAGGAGAATAAAGTATCAGAGAAACAGATGAACTACAGTCTGAATTATAGAACCACAAAGAGCTCCTGTGATCAGCTGATTTATTGAAGCACCAACAGCGTTAATGAATCCGTGCTCGTGGGAAATCCATGCACAGTTGTGTGTTCACAGCCGAAACCAACAATTAAACTGCAAACTGCGGGACACGGATTCGCCGGGATTTAACACACGAGGCCACGAACAGGGAATAAAAAAAAACACGAAGCAATCTGGACAAACGGTCGTGTTAGTGAACTCAAGCAAAGTGGCTGAAATGCACAAATTCCAAATCTGGCCCACCGATGCGAAAAGACATCACTCTGAAAACCGCTTGGTGAGGGCGAAGCGTCACAGCTGGAGCTAAAAATAAATATATAAATAAATAAAAACGGGCAGACTCGCCCCTGCCACCGCGTACACACAGCGAGTCATGATGCCATGCTGTGGGTCCATGCAGCACACGCGCCAAAGCGTCACACCAGGGCCCGTCCACATACCGTACCTATCGCCCAGAGGCTTCGAGTCGCGCAGCCTACTGCCTGGCTGGAAGGCTCGGTAGAAAACTGTAGATGGGTTCCTGCACTCCATCCATCCAGCAGAAAGAGAAAACAGAAGACAGGTTAAAGCACATGGTAGAGGAGAGAGGGTGGAAGGGGAAGTTCAGACTATGGGTCATGCTTCTGACACTGGGAGGGTGAGGACAAACACGTGCCTCCTCTGATACACGTGAAATCAACGCCGCTATTCGAACTGCCACCCATTTTACATCATTGCTGGGCAGCCAAAGTGTTTGGAGGAAAGTGCCGGGTTCTCAGCTCCGATACCGCGGCTGACGGACTCCTGTGGCGGTCAGCATCACACTGACTAATGTGGGTAGTGTGCCATCTACTGACCCAGAGAGAGAACCTGTTCTAAAAGTATTCGTATTTATATGAACAAAAGTATTGGGACACCTGCTCATTCATCACCTCGCCTCATTCTCAATTGTCACGATCATCAGCTCCAGAGAGTCCTATTCTATTGGCTGAACTTCTCTGCAGGGACTAGACATGCTGTGTGTAACCATCAGCAATGGGTACAATGTAAAGAAGCTGAATGTCTTCATCCACTTGTTGCCTGATAAACTATCAGTCCAAACACTTGCTAACAATCAGTTCTGACCAAACTGTGATGTTCTCGTCTAGGTAAGAACATCTCCAGAACACCAGACAGGTCTTGGGGGTTGTTCTCAGGTTGCTGTAGTCAGTTCCTACCAAACGTGTTCCCTAGGATGGCAAACAGGTGAACCAATGACTGGGTCATGAGGCGCAAGGCGAGGTCCCACCTCACAACTGACACAACTGACAGGACGTTAGCCTCGGTGCCAGACACCACAGGACACCTTCAGACGTCTTGTGGAGTTGATGGGGCACATCTGTTCTGGAGAAGCGAAGGGGATCTACACAATACACACCTGGGTCTGTAAAACCATAAGCCTCTTCTGGAGTAAAGTGGCGTGAGATGATCTGTTCCCCTAAACATCCATTTATCTTCATACCCTCACCTACACGATTCGAGAGCCACACCCAGAGAGTCGTTTCACAGCCGCTGCTTATGAGGGCTGTGAGGTCGAGAGGAGACACTGAGACGGCTGTAGGAGGCCGGGGCCTCAAACGGTTAATATCACCGTCAACACTACCAGCGCTATGGGGCCTGTAAGTACAGAATGTACTATACAGTGAGGAGCTCTGTAGGAGGAGGCAGAGGAGGAGGTGCCCCCCCGTCTCCAGAGCCATAGTGGAAGAGGAGGGGTCAGTGTTATTTTACTCGGTGTGCGAGTGAATATCTGGACTTGGACCTTTTCCTGCTTTTCCTAGAAACCCTGGAACACACTCTGCCTTGGCCACACTGCCACTTCTCACCAGGCATACAGCTTCTAAGAAGGCCGGAGTATTTTTGGACTTCATAAATCACTGTTCATTGGTCAGAGAGGAATTACTGTCCACAGCCGGTATCAATTTGAGAGACATCGAGCTAAATAAGCAATTTTTGGACACAGATTCTCCGATTACACAGCTGTACAATGTTACATAAGGGTCGACATAAAGCTGACTCTACATTAAAACACGGCTTATGGTCTTAGAAACGGGTTCTCCAAGGGTTCTTCGGGAAAAGTAAAGTCTATATCCACACCTGTGGCCCTTAATAAACAATCACAACATGAACAAACAGTAATGATGGGTGGTTCTATGTAATCAGTCACGAGTTTCCACAAGGTTATGAGATCACACCACGAATACTGTTCTGTACATCCACAATCACGAGGCTTTTTCGGCTCCTCTGGTCCTTCTAAGTACGACGGGGCGTGTTTTGGGGCGTGTTGGTTTCGGTTCAGTAGCAAGGCTTAAAACAAAAGCCCATCAGTGGGGCTGAACGCATCTCTGAAACCTGCAACAACCCGACATGGTCGTGTGGGGACCACCAGTCTACCTGACATGGCACGACGTGATACCGAACCATCTGACCACATGAACCTGGAATAAATGAGCAGTTCTGATGGGTTTTGAGCAAATAACACGTTAAAGTGACAAATCTCTCAGAAGGAGGAACGAAAAATGAGACACCTGATCAACCAGAAGCTCTCATATCACGACATGATCTCTCACTTAAAAACCGAACGTTAAGAAACTTAGCGATGATGAAACTCCAGCTTTAAAAAGCCTCAGATGACGCTTCCTCAGGACTTCACACGCTGTTCTGACGCTGTTGTCAAATCTTTGTGTGAAAAAGCAGGACAAAGAACAGGACTGGCGTTGCATGCTTGGGAGCGGATTCTGAAAGGGACATTTACATTTTCTGTGCCCGTGAGCACGACAGAAACGCGTACCTACCTCTATGTTCTGTACGTCCAGACCATATGACAGAGGGCTTGTTGAGATCCCGGTGGGAGTTCCTCTGCGATCTGGATGAAATATTAAAATGAACTGGTATGTGTGTGTCCAGACGTCACAAGCCCATATACATGGGTTACTGCGATAACATCAAAGGCTATGGCTACACAACCTCTGCACCATTCTTGCACTGGTTCTTGCACCAGTGTCTAGATTGCAATCACATCTCAAACCACTTCCAAGTAGATTGGATTCGATTTTTGTGGTTTTCTAGCTACACGTCCGAAATGAGATTTAACTTAATACCACAACTCTTTTAGCCCTGAATTAAAATGTCAGCACAACTGTATGTGAGGTGAGAGGAGAATGTGGGTCACGCACAAAGACAACGACCCTGAGCACCAAGTCGTTCTACCATAGAATGTTTAAAGAAGAATGAAGTGAATGCTTTTGAACGGCGAAACACATTGCGATATTTAGAGCCCTACGACTTCTCCGATACCCGAGGACACGTTTCAAGAAAGAAACAAATGCATTTCTCAAACAAAATGTAAACAAGGTTGCAGCCCTAGTTTAATCCAGTAGAAACGCTGTGAAAACCAACAACACAGCAGAGCTGAACCTGGTTTGTACGGAGGAATGGACTCAAATTAGTGCAGGACTGATCAACAGTTACGGAAACAGTTATTGCTGCCCAACGGGGGGCACTGCAGTACTGAAAGCAGAGGGTCACGTACTCTTACTGGTTCCATGAGCAATGCCATAGTAGAACCTCCTTAAAGCATGTTTGTGAAAGACCATGAGAATCTTTACATCTTCATGGAACCAACGGTGCTGGTTCTTCCATGGCATTGCTCAAGAAACCATTTGTAGCACCTATAAATTTCAGAGTGCAGCCAGCAGCAATGACTGGAGACCTTTTACAGTCAGACCACCCCGAGTGTCTTCTCTTCGAGACAACTATTCTTAAACCCCGTCTGCTCCTTTCTGCTGTTCCTCCGCTGGGGTCATCTGTTTGCTTTGCTGTTTTTAAATTGAGGCTCCAGTGGACAAATATAAGTGTTAGAAGGCTCCCTTTCATTGGGAAGTAAACCATGTATGTAGGTCACATGTTAGGGGCCATTCTGCTTGTGCAAACACACACTAAGAGGCTGGGCTGACGCACCTGAGGAACTGTGAGGCATTCAGAGGAACATAAATCCATAACTGTCAGGCCACGTCAGTCAACCTGAATGTCAGTCACGGAGCTTACGCCTTCCCCTGGGGGTCTGCTGCCACAGAGGGCTTACAGAAGCTTGCTGGGGGCTGCAGTGAGGAGCGCTCGCAGTGACTCAGCACTGAAGGGGGCCCCTAAAGCCCACTGAGCACCAGCACACAAACTTGAATGTCAGGTTGAACAGGCAGATCATTTCAGTCTCTAAAACCGTTCATAGATTTTCATTTTTTGATGTATTGAACTTCCAGAAGGTCGCCTCTACCTTGATTTTGGAACTGAGGTTGTGTCTTTTTTGCTGATAGTTCAGGATCTCCAGTGCAGGTTTTCTAGCCTCAGTGTGAAGCCCCTTCAGATCAGTAAAATCCCCACATAAACGTTCCTACCAGTCGGGTTTCTTCATCAGAGCTGCAGCAGTTTTCGTTCTTTTCAGGTTAAAAGTACACGCCGTAGCCTGAAGAACTGCTGTGTATTAGGACCCATTATAGCTACCGGAGTCGGCGAGGTGCTCACTGGTGCTCGTAGCAGGATCTGTGGAAAACTGAAGGCTCTTTCATGTCAGATGGCGCTGAACTCAGGGATGACCTCGGTTCTTGTTAATTACAGAAAAGGGTTATATAATCTGAAGGCTCTGACAGCCGTAGGGTGCTTCACGTACTGTTCGTCAGGGAACAGCAGGCAGTGTCAGAGACGGACAGAAGCGATGACAGAGACAGAAAAACAGGAGATCAAAAAGAAAGACGAAAGGCTTGAGGATTACAACGAGTCTTTCTTTAAACATGCAAGAGTGAAGAATCTGGACTTTGAAGGTTCTATTGTTTTATTTGGATCACCAATAGCTGATTTTGTAATAGTCGTAGGTGTTGAAGGACTGACTTTGAGACTGAGGGGTGACTACAGTCAGAAATGTTCATTAACCTAAAAAAAATAAATCACATGGTTGTGGTATTAAAGAGCAACGTCAACGTAGTTACTGAAACTGTATCAGAAACACAGTCCGGTAGCCGGTATTAAAGATCGGCAGCAGTGTAGTTACTGAAACTGTATCAGAAACACAGTCCGGTAGCCGGTATTAAAGATCAGTAACAGTGTAGTTACTGAAACTGTATCAGAAACACAGTCCGGTAGCCGGTATTAAAGATCAGTAACAGTGTAGTTACTGAAACTGTATCAGAAAGGTCACAAAGAGCAACAGCTGCTTCCCCAGAGCCATGAAGAGTGTGGCGAAAGGAATTGGTGCTAAAAGGCCGCTGGTGATGCTCTTTAAAGGTTGTCTGGAGTGTTCAAATGTGCTAATCTGAGTTTAATAATGAGAGTTCAGTAAATGGCGTTAGTGAGAGCCCTGGTAGTCTCATATGGACAGAGTGGAAAATAGACAATAATATAGCTGACCTCAGGACGAAGGGACTTCACTCTTAACTTTTAATGACCTGCTGTTCTGACGGCATAACTGATGAACTAAAATGAAACTGAAAATTAAATTTACAGAGTAAGAGACACACACACACACACACTAGACGATAGTGTGACACATTAAAGAACCCACATCCTATTCTTCTATAAACCACTTCTGTGTGGTTTATTTTTCTATAGACTCTATTAAAGTCCCTTTAATATCATGGTCGCTGGATCACGCGCCAGTGTCCCGCCATACTGGTCCAGGCAACTTCTCATAACTCTCAGTTATGAGTCTCGGTAACTATGCTGTGCCACACCATTAAGAGCCCTTGGGCAAGACGTCTAACACTACTCTGGCTCATCTATCAAACCTCGTAAGTCACTCTGGACAAGAGCGTCTATAAACGCCATGAATGTAAATAAGCGTTCTGATTGGCTTACAGCTGCACAAAACAACATTCAGTCCAAAATCACCAAATTCAGCCAATATAATCGACACTCAAATGAAGCATAATGTGGCCAAGTCAACATTAACCCCATTACAGCGTGAACTCCCAAACAGTCCAACAATGACCATCTTTCCATAAGAGAATTAGGACCATCTTCAGAAAGACTCCAGAAAGAGACGCACTTACACGTTTTCACCACTAGATGGGTTTTCACTGTAATTCGGCGTAAACCTTTACTGATGCATGACTCAGAGGAGCTCGGGTTGAACATAACCTCCACCACATGTGGGAGAGCAGAAACAGAGAGAACCTCTAAGCCCAAGAACCTCCCGCTGACGTTCATGAAGAACGCGTGTTTGCAAAGTAGGCCTGCTGTCGGCAGCACTGCCTGCACTGCTGCATTAAAGGCTGTGTACTGGCAGGAACCTGGCAAAACAACAGGATGTGAACCAATATATCGTGATATATTGTGATACTGCAAACAAGAAGATTAACTGAAGCATTAAAATGGACCTGAAGTAGATGTTCTAACTCCTTCTCAACACTAAGTCACATTTGATTTCATGAGATTATAAATTTTACACGTTGTGGTTCCATAATTCCAGACATTTGTTTCTCTGCAGACATTATTCTCCTCCTTTCACCCTGATCTTCAATGATCAGGACCCCACAGGACCACCACAGAGCAGCTATCAGATACAGCAGTGCTGCTGGAGTGTTTAAACCCTGTGTCCACTCACTGTCCACTCTACCAGACACTCCTACCGAGTGTCTCCACCTTGTAGATGTAAAGTCAGAGACAGAAGCTCGTCTGTTTCTGCAATGTTTGTGTTGGTCGTCCTCCATCAGTGCTCACAGGACGCTGCCCACAGGACGCTGTCAGCTGGACATTTCTGGTTGGTGGACTGTTCTCGGGGTTTAAACACTCCAGCACTGCTGTGTCTGATCTTATTACCTGCTCTCTGGCAGTCCTGTGGGGTCAGAGGAGCTGATAGGATGGACAGTGTGGGTAGAAACAAGGGGGTGGTCATAATGTTATGGTCGATAAACGTATACTCCATTTTAACGTAAAGACAACGTCTGAATAAAAACAGCACTGAAGACTCATCTCCATCTACAGGGACCCGTCTGCCTTTATCGATTTCAATCTACAAACACAAAGGCTTGTTCTTTGAAACCAGTTCTTCGAGCTGGTTTTTACGAGCCCTGATGTCGAACAGCAACAAGTGCAGCCGTTCAAAAGCCTCTGGAGCGCGAGGTTTAGAGCCCAAATCCGCACGAAGCTCTCCGGGTTACGGTCAGACGGCATTGCAGCTGCGAGGCGTGCGCATTTCTCTCGTGCTTCGCAGAGAGGATGTGTACACTAAGGGAAATATTTCAGTTATTACTAAACTGGAATGTCGTCCTGGGGAATTCGACTCACTCAACACTTTTATCTCGCAGGAACAACTGCCTGTCAGGCGGAGCGGAAACAACGCAGGCACTGTTTCTTTACATCGAGGACGGACCGAACGCCTTTGAACGGGGAGGAAACTCTGGCAGTCCCTTAAAGAGACACTTTGGCAAAGATATATAATGTACACTTTCCACACTTGGTCCAAATGGCGTGGACTTGCCTAAACCAGGGAAGCGTCCCAAGGTGCTACTCCCGACTGCAGATAATCTGCACTGAATATTAGAGTAATTTTATAAAATTCTAAAATCCTTGGTCCTTTTCAGTGAACCAGCACATGAGATGTCACAGAATACGTCAACAGAGGGCGCTACACAGCGCCTGTAAACGGAAATGAGACGATGGTAGCGCATACAGACTACCTGCGATCGTTTGTTCTGTTAGACGTTAGACACGCCCACATCGGTTTGAGATCAAATACAGTAATCTTTGATTCCGACTGAGATCAAACTTTTCCGGTTCTAGAAGCGATTGTTGTTGGTAGAAATGCACAGAACGGTTCAGAATTAGGTCAGTTTTAAAGGCCCTGCAATAGAACCCTGTACTAAACCAACCGGTTACCGAGTAAACGCACAACAGTGTCTGCATTAGTATTAATAAATGAATAATTAACCCAGGGGTCAAGGGTACACCACGTAGACTCCACAGTTCACTACACCCTGCTCCTCTTTTGCTCTGTCTCAAGCTTTCTGAGATGTCTCAGTCGATCTACCGACCAGAAACAGCAATCAAACATCCTACACACCTAAAAAAGGGGGTTCTTCATGATGAAAAGGGTTCTTCAGGCTGATGGAGAACGCACTGTAGAAGGTAGCACCCATTACCCACCTCAGTCCTTCTCACACAACTAAAAGTAAAGCACTGACCAACAGAACGGGACCCTATAAGCCCACGGTCACCGTGTCCAAGGCCGAGCACACCATAGAAGAATCTAGTGTAAAAACAGAGACTGACACAGTAGCAAAGGAAGACACAATGCAAGTTCAATGTGTCCGAAGGTTTGTGGACACCCCCTTCTAACGAATGCCTAGAACTGGCCACTCTGGAGCAGAGAAACATTCACCTATAGAACCCGAGACTAATGCCAGGCGTGGGACAGAAGGGTACAAAGTACTCTAATGCTGAATACAATCAAACCTGCACAGCAATGAAATCGAATAAAAAGCTTTAACCTCCAACAAAAGCTGGATAAACTCTTTAACACACAGAATGAGAAGGTGTCCCAATACTTTTGTACACACAGTGCACCTACTACAGGGTGAAATTGTGCTAATGTGATTGCCTGCCAAACATGCCTTTAAACGGGGAAGGGGGCGGAGCTGCTGTGTAAAGTGACAGAAGCAAACAACATATTTAGGGAGCAGCATGTTGTTGTGAGCTCTTATCTCTGGCACTGGGGCTCAGAGGGTGGTCTTCTATTCACTGTGCGATAGGCTTGCCATAGCTATCAAACCAAGCCCCCCAAGGCTGCCTATCAGTGGGAAAAAGGTGTTGCCCCTTAGTGACAAGTCCCCCGGGCTTCGGGCGAAAAAGGCAAATCCCCGTCACGTAGGACGCTTCGGAAAGATAAACCTGGAACAGGCAAAGCAGGATTCTGTCAGAAGTTGTGTACCCACACACACACACACGCGCCACAAAGTCACTTCCTTTGAAGCTTGCTAAGAGTTGATGAATCGCCCTCGAAAAGAGAGCAACTCAGGAACCGAAAGTCGAGCGTTCGAGAGGAAGCAGCGCAGCGACACTTCAAGTGAAACCCTGCTAAAACTCTATGCTTTCTTTTTTTCCACCCCGGCCATCAAATAATAGCAGGCTGTGTGTTATTTTTGGAGCGTACAGCCCACAAAATGCTCTTTTCTGGGGTCTGAGCGATTGCCAGGTTGTTAGATATGCATCTTCTCACCCTTTATCGTTATCAGCGCTGCCATCAAGCGCATGGCACCGAGCCACAGAAAAGCCCTCAAGGGTCTGCAACACATGGGCCTTTCAGCTGCCCTGCAAAAACTTCCCTGTACGAGCAGCGATGGCTGACGAGATAAACGCCTCTCTGTGAGGCGCTCTGATAAATAGCTGCTCGTCTTTCGTGCGTTCTTACTTAAAGAAGCTCAGGTCGACAGTACGACCTGGCGATGCGATACACACACGTGTGTGTGTGTGTGTATATAATAAAAATATACATCATAAACCCTGAACTGTGATGTCTTCTGTATACAGGCTCTGTGTAACACCCATAGGGTTTGGTAGGCTGGACATTTGTTTGGACAGTAATTTCTGTCCCAGAAATAACTGAGAAATGATTTTAAGACCAATTTCTGACAGACAATGAGAGTAAAATAATGCAAATTCTCCTTAAATCGGTGTGTGAACATCATGAAAAGCAGAAATGTTTCCAGAAAAATCCATCAAAACAGAATTTTAATTTAATTTTATCACTTGTAGTGAATAAAATATGAGCTTCATTTGGGAATTAAATGATCAGAAACACTAGTGTGTGTGTGTGTGTAAAAACAGTCAATATAAAAAGGTACGCCTGGGCCACAACGCTCCAATCTATCAATATTTTCAGCCCTACTCAGCAGCCTGGGTCACGGCCACGAATAACTCAAGGCAAACGATGGGTCAGCAGCACGGCCAGTTTAAAGGAATAAGGAAACTCTCCGCTGCAGAAGGAACTTCAGAATCATACCGAACACGTGTCTGCTTAACCACCCCCAACCACCAACCACCTCGGCCATTTCTGCCTCATTCCGAAAGAAAAGTGCCGAGATGAAACGTACCGACGGAGTCTGAATGAAAGAAAGCCTATTTTCAGATCAGCTCAGGCCCAACGAGAGAACCCTCACAGCAGACGTCCTTCCTCCGGCCTACGGTGGGTTTGACACAGTGCACTCCCACCAACACGAGTCCAACCATCCCAGAGTCCAACCATCCCAGATACGAACCCCATCTTAAAACGTCTCCCACATTTTTTTCTTCACATCAGCTCGTAGGTTTCCATCACTGTAACCCATGATGTTTACGAGTGTTATTTATACACCAGAACACAGTCTGCGTTACAGCGTTGGGTATTAGATCTCCTGTAACTCCTGTGTCACATGACCACAGAACCACTCTCAACTCAGAATTTGCTCGACTGGAAAGAACTTGGTTGACTCACTTTAACGAGGCCTGTCCAACGAAAGCTCATAAAACACTGAACACACAACACTGTATTTGATGGTCTACTGTCGATTTGAACACGTCATTAACTAGGAGACCTGCCCTTTCTGTCCATGCTGGTTCCATCATTGAAGATATGAATCATCAGCGAGTAGTCCAGCCACAACACTGGCCTTTAATTAAACGCCTAATAAACTGACCGCATCGCTGCCGGTAATAAATTAATCAATCTCTGGTTAATCGCTCAGTAACTACTGTAGTTTATCAGTAATTACAACATAATTACTGTTCAGAGTAATTACTACGACACTAGAGATGACAATGTTCCTGCTTGATTTTTTCAGTCTGACCTGCCTTTACACTCTAAATCGAAATAGATCAGCATGCAGAACAAACCCGTTCTCCTTTTCCAGAACCAGTAGAGATGAGCGTGGTGTTTATGGGCTCGGCCTTGTAGCAGGCTGACCAGTTCACACAGCTCCTTTTCGTGTTGTGTATCTTGGACTCTGGAACCTAATCCAGAAAACAGGCTCATCCAGAGCTTTTCCTCTGAACGGCTTTGGTCCGTTCACCGTGTTCAGGACGACCGTGTTTAAGGGTCTTTCACGGCAACACAATAACTGGTCTCCCGGTCACTGGTCATCGGCAGATTCCGCTCACCGACCGATCAGTACTGGGAAATGTATGTCATTCTTTTTGGAGCACGGACATGAGAGTATTTAACGGGGGTTTAAGGAAATATCGATACATACTTTTTATTAGAAATATATAAATATCGATGTATCGCTTCAGCCCTAAATTAGATCACAGTCATATTAAAGCAGCACAAGAGTTTCTGAAAATAACTCCAGACATCTGCGTCTGACCGAATAAACACACAAGAAACTATTAAAACATCCCCAACTTTTAACTGGAGCTGGAGGTGAGGGACAAGTTTGGTTTGCTCTGGATTGTTGAAGCGAGTGAGCTCTCAGGCCTTCAGAAAGAAGGCTGTAGATGCAGAGGAGTCTGGCAAAGGATTTAAAAGGACCTCAGAACAATCAGAAATCAGCTGTTCCTCTGTCCGGAAAACCATTTACAAGAGGAGAACATTTACAACAACTGCCTGCATGGCCAGATCAGCCCAAGAGCAGAACCACAAGATGCATAAAGACGATCAATCACGGAAAAATGTTCATCGCAGACCCGCAGGTAGCTCTCGCCACAGCTGATGTCAAAGTGCAGCTTCTGCCATCAGAAAGAGACCAAACAAGTCTGATCTTCGTGAGGTGTTTAAGGAGGAAACTGTTCCTGTCATAAACCATCAGAACAAGACTGAAGTTCTCCAGAGAACATCTAGACAAACAGCAGGACTTCTGGAACAATGTGCTTTAGACAGATGAATCCAAAGCTGAATTATTTGGACACAGAAACAGGAGACATTTGGTTCAATCTAAACAGCGTTTGAGCACAAGAACCTCGAACCAACTGTGAAGCATGGGGGTGGAAGTGTGAAAATCTACAGAAACTGAATGTAAAAGTGATTTCACCTCCATCTCTCAATTTAGTTCAGATGGAGATAAAATGCCCAGACGTTTAAATATGTTAGAGATATATTTTCTGATTCTGATATATTTGTTTATGGATATTTGTTTTTGGCCACTGCAGTTGCGTCAGCAAGTAACCATTTTTGCTCTGACCCAACGCCATCTCTCACCCCTTCATGAAACTAACAGGAAAGTGTTGTGGTTATGAGAGTGGAGGAGCAGACACGCATGTCCGGACCTATAAATAAACTATTAAAGACCATCAAAATAAACCGAACACTTAGCTGTGTTCTGACAGGTCGGCCTAAAGAAGTGCCCCAAGTGCGAGTGAGAGTGATTCCTCACCTGTCATCATCCCCGTCAATGGGGATAGTTATTCCAAACAGGCTGTTCACGCCAGGGTTGGGCAAAGGCAGGTCCTCAGTGATCAGAGGCTTGCTCAGATCTTTCCCGGGCACCAGAGGGATCTGGGCTGGAGCGTCCGATTTTCTCCGTCCCTCCTCCGGCTGACTGAACCCACCAACAGCAGCTCCGTTGCGGGCCGCTTGGGCTTGGGATGAGCTTGCGTTGGTCATGGGCACAGGCACACCTCCACTGGCTGGCATTGGTGTGTGCCCACCTGCAACAGGCACACCACCCATTGTGGCTGATGCTGGCACTGCTGGCAACGTTTGGGCGTTCTGCGGAGGCACTGCCATACTTGCAGGTGGATACTGTCCCAACTGAACTGATGGTCCTGTAGGAATAGTGGTCACGCCACTAATCATTCCCGCCCCAAGCTGGGGCAACAGATTTGGAACCGAAGTCCCAGGTTGCCCCCCTGGTAAAGGAACAGGGATGCCCGCCATATCCCCAGGAACTCCTAAAACTGACACGCCTCCCGCTGCCGGAGTGGGGACGGGAGACGGCCCCTGGCTGACCGGGTGAACCACAGACAAGGTAGCGCCGGGATGTGTCTGGGCGACAGTCATAGGCAAATGCTGCTGCCCATATTCGGCTAGGCCCGGCTGGGTGGGCAGGTGGTGTCCAAGAGGTAACTGCTGCGGCGTGGGCTGCTGCTGGGCCTGATAGAGCAGCGGCTGCTGCTGAGGAACCGGTGCAACTCCGGGCGACTTCTGAACGTGACCACCTTGATGCAGCCCATTGTGTCCGGGCGGGAGAAGGCTGTGAGGAACGGCAACGTGAGAACCAGGGCCTGCGGGGGCCTGCATACTACCAAGGGGGTCAGAGGTCACCGTTCCAGTGCCAGCGGGCACCTGCTGGGGCGCGCCGCCATATCCGTGCTCAAAAGGATGCAGAGATGCCTGGAGCAGGGCCGGGTCGAGGCCGGGCGGCTCGTCCCCTTGTCTGGAGAGGCCTGGTGGGCGGGCCACGGACCCCACGGTGGCCCCTAGCCCACTGTCCCTGTCCCTGTCCGCGCTCTGCTCGCTCACGCTCACATTGGCGTGTCTTATGCTGTCTACAGTCCTACCCACATCGGGGTCCTTCTCATAATACTCTGCGCAGGTCCACCTGCCCCTCTTGAAGGGTTCTCCAGTACCGTGGTCGAGTTTGATGAGCCTGAAGCGAGAACTGCAGGTACCAGAGGAGGACGACTGGGGCATCTGCGGCTGGGACGCCTGGACAGGCCCCTGGTGGCCCTGTCCGGGAGGCTGCACGCTCCCCGGCGGGGCGACCCCCTCCCTGGGCCCAAAGCCGCCGCCATCGGAGGGAGGCACCACAGCCGGCTTGTGAGGAGCCTCCGCTTCGCCCACGTTGTTGAGGGCCTCCTCGGAGGAACTTCTGTCCCCAGGCCCGGCCTCCAGCTCGGCGCGGGACACGCTGTCGAAGATCTCGGATGAAGAAATGTCCTCCGTCCGGGACTCGTCGGGGTCGTCCAGGCTCTCGGTGTCGTCCGGCTGTCCGCTGGCCGCCACCTGCGCCTGGGTGACGCTGGTGATCTGGAAGCAGCTCTTCTTCTTCGCAGGCATCTTAGACATGAGTGACGCGGCTGCCGGAGCCGCGCGGAGCCGCGAACCCGGGACGAACCGCCGCCGCGCTCTAACGGCCGCTGGGCCCGCGCGTCCCCGGCGCCCTTCCTCTCCCCCCCTGGGGCATTTCTACACGTTAACACCGCCGGAGAAGCCCCCCGAGCTGCACCCGAGCCGCGGGCGGGGCGGGGCGGGGTGGTTAATAAGAGCCCCGCGGACAGGCCGAGGCCTACCGCCGCTCCAGACACCAAGCTCGAGTCGAGGCGCCGCCGATCCGAGGCCGCTTCCTCCGGGCTGAGTCGGGACGGCTGCCTGCGGCCTCCCAACAGAAGAACCGCGCCGCCCGGGCGTCCCTGCGGCGCTGCGGGGCTTAGTGTACGCGGGGCCGCCGCGAGTCTTCACCGCTCCGCTCCTCGTTTGCTCCTTTGCTCATCCACTCCTCCTTCACTTCTTCACTCCTCCGCTCCACAAGATGGCTAAAGATACGCGCAGGCCGACCGCGGAGCGCGCGCAGCCTACGATCCTGAATACAACCCGAGCGCAGGAACTAGTGTAACAGCGTAAAGGGACTTTTATTCTAGAATAAAAGCGTCAAACGTTTCTAAATTAACTGTGACGTCTTTCATGGGCTGATCTTTTATAATATATAATCCTTTATACTTATAATTAACCGTATATAATTATAATTTATAAAAATTATAATATACAATAATGTATAAAATACTGATAATTTATTATCACAACTTATAATATATTAATAATGTATAGTATACTGAATTTATAATACACTGATCATTTATAATATATAATTTATGATATATTAATCTACTTAAATTAATATAGTAATAATTTACTATACTATAATATACAGCACAATGAAATGTGTTTAGTAATTTTATTATTTTTTATTGTTAATAAAGTGCAAAAACACATTGTTTAATATATTTGTCACTGATAAAATATGACACACGTTTAAAAATTTGTAATAAGTGTAATATTAAGAACAATAACTCAAAATGTACTGTTAATGTTAATTCTCCTGATGAAATTGATTAACGGTTCAGTTAATATGCTATTTATGCATATAAACATAAGATTCTAATATTTTATTATTTCACTACTAAACATGTTTTTAAGTTTGGTTTGTGTAATACAGAGACCGTCCTCTAGGGGGAGAGTGACACTCACTGAACTGACTGCACTGCAGCAGGAGACTCTGCAGATCTTCATCCTCATCAGTTTAATCAGCCCCACAAACACCTGCATCCAGACCTTTCTACTGTCTGTCCAGCTACACTATTTGTACAATTGTTTGTGGACATTCCTAATGAGCACATTCAGTTACTTAAGATGCACCCATTGCTGACATAGGTGTGCAAATGCACTCACAACTTATCTAGAATGTGAACCTTTAGGATCAGCAGATCAGGCCAATCAGGTGATGATTTTCCTCAATAAATAAATGATCAGTGTAATATTTTTGTCTCATTTGTTCCTCATTTGTCACTGGTTAATCGGTATTCCTGGCTACAAACACACCATAAAGACCAACTTTACATACATCTCGGAGAAAAGCTTGTAAGTCAGGTAAGAGTGTAAGTCAGGCAATGCATACAAACTTCCACTGGAGTTAAATCCATCAAATAAGACGGAATGGAAGGAATATGGCGAATGTATGAATCTGACTAGGACAGGTCAACCTCATAAACTGAGTGCCCATGTGAGAAGGAGATTGGTGAGGTGGGACACCCAGACAATACCTACTCTGATGCAGTCGCCACCATGCTTCACAGTAGGGACTGGTGGTGATGTGCATCTGCTAAACATATTGTCTAATCTGGTGGTTTAAAAGCTCCATGTTGGTGCTGAAACGCAGTCAACAACTGTAAAACTACAACTGTACACCTGAGCTTCTATGTTTAGACATTAAACCGGTTAGAACACTGTAAAAAACATTTGTGTGAGTCATAAACCTGTCAATAGACAGCAGCGTATGACCTAAATTTTCAAAATACAGTATTTAATATCATAACAGTATCATACAGCAGCCTGTAGAATGATTCAATATTTATACACTTATTGAGAAAAATAATGCACCAAGAAGATAAACAAATATTCCTGTGTGTGACTGTAATGATGATCTATGTAAGCAATTACAATATTGGAGTAAAGGATGAGTTTATTGGGGGAAACTGTAAAATTGAAAGTAGGTTCTACTTCCCTGTTGGGCCTCTAGTTTGGATACAAGATGAGACGGTTGGCCATGGGGGTCTACAGGTTCCAGACAGTGTCCTCCAGCATATTTACCCACATGTCCTGTAGGTTCTGCACACTCATAGTTTGCTGACGCTGGCTTCCAGCTGCTTCCATTACTGCTCGATTTGTGATAAATCTGTTGATCAGCCAAGGATGTGCTGCACTCAGGGAGAAACATGCCTTGCTGTGTGTGGGAGCATCACCCTGCTGAAAATTGCCAATTGCCAATGAGAGGCGACGTGTGCAGGATGTCCTACACATATTGCTGAGCTGTTAGTGTCCCTGGTATCACTACAAGTCACAAACTGTCACATACGATGCTCCCCACATCATCACACCAGCAGTTGGGGCAATGTACTCCATACTCAAACCTGACTGTTGTCGGATCCCAAACAAAACCTGGATTCATCATTAAAGTTCCAGGATTCCAGGATTCATCCGTCAGTTCCAGTTTTTTGCTATGAGGGCACGCACGCATGTAACCTCCACTTCCAACACCTCCTAACAACTTGGTCAAATTGTAGATGGTGGACATTTGTCAAAAGACCATCCTGCTTCTCTCAGTCTGATGATGTGTCCCCTCTAGAGGTCTGAGAGTCTTTTTGAAGGGCAGAGGGAAAGCACTATTATACCTTCTTTGGCAAAACCCAGTGTCTAATCAGAACCACAAACCTGTATAACAGTAGAGTAAATCCACAGAACGTGCCAGAGAACACAGTTCCACTGCTCCACAGCTCAATGCTGGGGGGCTTTATACCCCTCTAGCCCACACCTGGCTTTAGACATGGTGCCAATGGCTTTTTGCTTTATCGGCTCCCACTTTGGCAGTACATTGGCAGTACTTCTCTACAGGGACTAGACAAGATGTGTGTGCATTTGCACATGTGTGTCAGCAATGGGTGCATTTTTAAGTAGCTGAATGAGTGTGTTTGAAGGGGTGTCCATAAACATTTGGACACATAGTGTGTATATTGTTCTATTGTGTACATCTTTATAGTAAATAGAATTCTCTATTTTAAAGAATAATAAACTCTGTATCTCCTGTATGGGTTGTTTTTGTCAGCTGACGGCCAGTCTGCACACCAGGCGTCCAGTCTGGACAGAAAAACCAAGATTATAATCTGTAATCTCAGAAACAACAGACAGACAGACAGACAGACAGTCAGACAGACAGACAGACAGACAGACAGACAGACAGACAGACAGACTGGCCTCTAACAGACTGGGAGACCATTTGGCTGAGCTGAGAGAGAAGGCCAAGCTGACTCCTCAAGGAAGTCCCTCCCATGCACATGACCCGCCGGCTCTAAGTGGTTTCCTGCCATGCAGCACATTCTCATGGTGAGAGGGAAAAGTCCCGAGCAGAAAGCAGCCTGGAGAAAAAGCAGGAAGTGCTACAATGCCTCGCTTGAGCGAAGGACAGGCACCACTTTGTGGATTCCAGAAAGATCTATGAGGAACGAGTGCAGTGTGCTACTGAATGGGGGCCTTATCTGATTTCCAGCTTCCAGTCCTTTATGAAGGTTTTACTCCAGCTGATCTTCACCAGCCTTACTCCACACTTATCTCCACGTGACCTTTAGACTGTAGATGTGAGCTGTGTTTAATCTTAGGTCAGCAATCTACACCCAGGCGATTGAGATAGTGACCATTTGGCATGTAAATGGGCCATGAGAGAGAACATAAACAAACAAAAAAACAAACAAACAAACAAACAAACAAACAAACAAACAAACAAACAAATAAATAAAAGACAGAGTGGCTCATTATTTTCATACACTATCCAACAGCCCAAATCCAATTTCAGTGATCCGACACATACGCCTCCCGTATCTCAATAATGTATTCACGTTATCAGTTTGTCACGGTGTCACGGGAAGAATCCCACCTCGAGCTAACGTTTGCTTTTTCAAGGCGTTCACCAGGTGTCCACCTAACGACCTTTGCCTCAGTGGTGAAACACGCCCTGGATTGTCATGTTCTGTGGGTTGTGGCACTGAAGCAGCTCAGTGCACTTAAATGCACACTCACTCAGACCAGCCACAGCTACAAGCAAAGGGAAGAACTCAACAGGTTTTTACACACGGCTTCAAATTTTCCAAATGGATTTTGTAAAAAAATCTAAGGTGCAAAGTCTGAATTGCTCTGAACGAAGCATCACATACACAACAAACAAGGAGGGAATAAATGCCTCATATAGCCTATATTCTCAAAACCAGCTGGCATATAGAGTTACACCACAGGACATTTACACCACTGTGGCAATTCTGAATCCTCCCAATACATAACTGACCCCCAGCACTGACCCAACAAAGTAAATATACTGTTTATCCCAATTAATCCAATATTTACTTACAGAGAAACATGAAATTTGATGGCTTTTCCCAAAGTGTCTCCACGAGCTGATGTTTATATTTCCTTGAAAGCTGTACAAAGACTGTCTTAGGGTCATTTTTGACCCAACAGTTATAAAACACACACACACACACACACACACACTCCACCCATGGTAAATGTGAGTTTCTGCTGCAGCTGTGAAAGCTGTTCATGGGGTTAAATCTTATTCTACCTGATGGTTTAAAAGGCCCTTTTGACCCTTGGGACACAGAATACTAAGACATGGGGGTTAAATATTTTTTCTTTCATCAATTCTTGATTTATCTCAGAGTAGAGCCAACACACCACAGTACTAAATCAACAGGTGTTAATGGTTTGACAGAAAGTATGAAAGTTGTTAAATTAATAAGGATTGAAGTTTTCCAACCAAACTTCACATCACAGCCAAATATCGGAGGGACTTTCTTTACTAAAAACTGGACATCCATGTCAAACCGCAGGACGTCATTTTCATTACACAACATTTTGACAAACATGTTTGTCACTGTTATTATTACTGTAGGGGTTTAGAACCTTATTTTGGTAAACTAAATGTATTTAAAATAAATAAACGACTGCAGGTGTTGGTAGTTTATTTGATATATGTTTATATTCCACATTTCATTTATTTTACTGTCACACCACACGACATTTTGCATGTTTGCCTTGCAGTAAGAAACTGAACCACATTCCAACAGTAAAACAGTCTATTTTGCATTAATGACACTTGAGGAAAAAAACCCTTTAAACATCTTAACATTTTAACTTGATTACAGTAAGATCAGATGTTTTTACTGAGAGCTGTTTGCTCTCTTCCTTTGCTCACACAGTGTTCAAATTTCAGAATAAAAGTCCCAACAAGGCACCATACTGATACACACATAAATAATAAACCATATTTTGAAGAAGGTATTATTCTAAATATCCATGTCACTCTAAATATGAACGTCTAATTCAGCACAAATCTTCAATTTTCAGCTCTGGATGGTCGACATACAACATGATTTCAGAGTAAAAAGTGTTTCAGTGCTTATTAACAAAGAAAAACACAAGACAATGGTCAGATTCATGCTAATATTTTCATTCTGTTTGTGTTTGTGTCTAATTTCAGGAGCCTGGGATCTCCTGAAAATAATATCGGGTGTGTGTGACCGTCTCCCATAAACACTTTTCTGATGTTTTGTTCAATAAAAGCAAGTCGAACTACGAAAACACCCCACAAACTTGGCCTTGAGGTCTAAAGGTTAAACAGCAGAAATGCTGCAGCATAGGCCCTGCTGCAGCAAAACCAGCACTGGTTTGACTGGTTTGACACTCAGAAGTTATATACATGGATCTAATATCCAGTTTGTGCCACAGAATTTACATTTGACAACAAATCCTCGAAACCCAGTGGATTTGAATATGATTTAAAGTAGTCAGAGAGGGACTATTTGTTTGGCGGTGCTTTTCCCTTCCGCCGTCGCGGGGCAGTGTGTCCCGATCCCGCTCCATTCAGTCCTTCTCTGTCGTGAATTAAAGCGTTTTCATCTCCAACGCCTCGTTTAACCCCATTTAAAGGTGACTGGGGGACTTATTTAGAGGAATATCACACAGATTTTGTCCACTGGACGCAATTAAACACAGAAACGCGGCGGGAATCAGTGGATCCTGGTTGGCACACGTTGGAATGTGAATCCAGGAGTAAAACGGGGCGATTTAAGGCTTTAAAGGCTTCATGGTTGGTTTAATGCCCCTGTTTGTGTGTTGGGGTGAATTAAAGGGCAGGACGGGGCCGTTTCAGGTGGTTTTAGAGGCGCAGACAGTCAAAACACTGACCATCAGAATGAGACTGGAATCCGGCAGAGCGCGGAGGGGCGGGGCGGCCGCGAGTCAAAGAGTCGACTCCTCCTTTCTGCGGGCGTGTGGGAATCGAGTCAGCTCTGAAGCTTCAGAATCGATTCCACACCGTGCGATTCATGTGTGTGAAGAGTTCACTTGTTAGGGGTCTCAGCACGCAGGTCATACAGCGTCTATATCATGACTTTATAAAGCAAAAGATACATTTTGTGCCAATAAAGTGTTTAATAATGCATTTGAACCAGATCCTGAATCATCCCGCCATCACAATGGGGGGTTCATATAAACCTGGGACTGGTGGGATCCAGATCCTGGTAATACAGATTATTTATTTGGCTTATACAGTTATTTGGTTATTAATTTATTACATATTTAGTTTATACAGTTTGTGGTTAATATCTTTAATATTTTAGACTCTTTGCACATCGTCCTCAGGCCCCGATTTTTGCTCTCCGTGTTGTTTGTTTTTTTTATTTGTGTGTGTGTGTGTGACCTGCATTTACTTTATATACCTTATTAGATCCACCTTTATTCACTGTGTTTAACTAAAGCTCCTGCTTCAATTCACCTCGGCATCGATTAAGGCCCTGCCAGCCCGGAGTCGACTCTTGCATTCGATTCACCGCGAATCGTATTCGGAGTCGACTCCGGAAAACCGTGTGGATTCGAACAGCCCGAGCGGAGGGATATGAGCAGGGACTACACCCAAGCGCTGCCGCCTCAGCCCGCCCGTCTCTCCCTCTCTCTCTTTCTTCCCCTCTCTTCCCACAGGAGAGAAAAACCCCAAAGCCGCTGCAGACAGACGAAACCTCGCTCCGGCTCTCGACTTTGGTGGTTCGGCTGAGTCTCGAAAGCTCGCTCGGAGCCTCGCGTCGTGAACAAAGCAACCGAATCCCGCACAGCAGCAGCATGTCTTGGCAGAGCTACGTGGATAACCTGATGGCCGACGGCAGCTGCCAGGATTCCGCCATCGTCGGTTACACGGACGCCAAATACGTCTGGGCATCGTCGGAGGGCGGCACTTTCAGCGGCATAACGGTACGAGCGGCCCGGCGGAGGCTCTAACCCGCCGCGCGGCGGACATTCAGCCGCATCTCTCCTTTCCGCCTTTTTGCGCCGCTTTTGCTGAAAAAATCCCTCCGCGGCGGCTAGCCCGGCTCCGTTCGCGTGACAAAGAAATGCGTCGTTTTCTTTTATTCCCGCCGCGAATTAACCCCCCAACCAAAGCCTTTGCGCTCGTATCGAGTGCAAAAAGTCACAAAATGCCCCCAAACTTCATCCGCGGCGCCACAATCACGCGGAGAAAGCTCGCGCGCCTATGCTAAGCTAACGTAAGCTGGCGGCGTAGGCCCGGGGCCTGTCCGGCGTCTTTCCTTCACCTCAGAAACCCAACGAAACACACAAAAGCCCACTTTAACGGGCCGCGCGGGCAGAGCAGGCGCTTTCACAGCGAATCCGCTGCGGGAGGACGAGTTTGTGGGCTGTTGAAGCCTAAAATTATAGGTGTGAAATGAAGCTCGCGCGTCCTTTCATTGATACATGACACAAAAAACACATCTGAGGTAAAAAATCCCCCCAATCAGCTCCACATCGACTTTATTCGCCTCCCATGGCTGCTGGCTGGGCTGTGACCCATCAGAAGTGGTGTTAGTGAGGTATTTGTGAGGTATTTTGGGGGTATTTGTGTGTTTTCCACTGAAGCACATGGTCAAGTGTGGCTTTTTCTCCTCAGGTTGTTCGTGGAAGCATCTAGACACACTTCCACAGCTCAGTCAGGCAGGAGACAAACTGGTTAGGCGTGGTACTGGGGGACAGGCCCTCTCTTCGCTCCCCTTTCTTGTCTTTCTTGTCTTTTTGTCCCTCACAGGAGAGCACAGCCCGCCTCGGCTTTCAAAGATGGCGTCCTGCCTCCCATTTATTCCCTCTCTTCTCCTCCGGCCCTCTCCTCCTCCTCTCGCAGGAGCACAACTTCACTGCTCCACGGGATCATGCCGGCGGAGGCCGCCCGAGTTGGCCGTGTGCACTTTGACCCCGTCCCTGCTCCGCCAACGCCGCCTCGGCGTTCGTCAATGCCGGCTGGAAGAAATAAATGGTTGTTCGCCTGCACCCAGGCGGGGAAACTCGTTTTTCTCACCGTGCGGTTAATTGTTTAGTTTTTTTCTTCTCTCGTTGAAAAGCGGCGAATTCGAAGGCCCGAACAAGTCGTTCTTTCCTGATGTGAAAGTAGGGTAGTGGACAGATTTGGGAACGCTGATCTAGTTGATTGTCCAAATAGTTTTTCCTCATTAAACAGTGAACTAGGTTGAATTCATCGTAACCTTTTCCATGTGGTGTGTCGATTATTGGATCTTGGGCCGCAAAGTCACTCCTAAGTCTCTTGAACCAACATGGACCAGGTTTCTTTCTGGTCCACCAACCAAACTTTTGAACTGTTGGAACAAAACCAGGTTCCGACATGTGAAAAGTTTGTTAGCAGCGGGAGACAAAGATTAGGTTTTTCAACTCGAAATGCAATGGGTGTCTACTTGTACAGGAGAAAGGACCCACCGTTCTTGTCTTCTACGCTGTCTTGCATTTTGGACAACAATCGTCTGTAACACAAACTCTTGCAGGTAGTCTGTACGCACTACCGTCTTCAGGTCTGCGTATGACCCTGCAGTGCCCTCTGTTGACATTGTGACGTGTCTTCGGTTCCACTAAAAACGGTTTAAATGCGGGAAGCCTTGCTTCTTTTTAGACTTTTTGAAAGTTCGGGAAGTTTAGAAAAATCAGAAACAGCATTTTTCATTAGAAAATCAACTTTTATTTCCTGCCACTTTTGAAGTTTTGTCTGGTTAAACATCCTCTTTGAAAGTTTCTTTGAATGTGGTCGTCTATTTTAATCATTTGATGCCGAACAGTCATCGCTGAGCTGCCTGGTGTCCTTGTCCTGGGCTAAATTGTAGTGTCTGAAGTGAATCACCTGGAAACTGTTAGTCCTAATCTGGGTTTGGGCAAGTGACTCAGTTCTGAGCATTATTCACATTTTTGCAGCTTTTAAAGTTGTAGGGTTGGAAATGGTGGAGAGCTGCTGGTAGAGCAGTAAATGTAGCTTTGAGTACAGTTCTATTTCTCAAACTGATTGGTCTTTGATGTGATCTTTGTTTTGGTCCCTATTATGACGTTGAAGATGAGTCTCCAAGTGGTGAAATTGTAGGTAACTGGGATGTTGGGCTGCCTTTTATGTTTCTTTCTACTTGTTTAGAGCAAGCCACATAACTCGACATCCCACAGGCAAGACCCTCCGCTCTTCTCCTATTGGTTAAACTGAGAGCCAGTTTTGTGAATTTACACTTGCTGACTTCCTTATACTTTGAAATTGATGGAACTTGAGTTGGTGTAGTTCCTCCCTCACACAACCAGTTATCACGCTACACCAGGAGTCCTTGAAACAAGCTTTGAGCAACATTCTTCACCTCTGTTTTACTGCCCGTCGCTCTGGATTAGGGCGTCAGCCAGACGCTATAAATGTAAATATTTAAATTCTGATCCATTAGGAGTTCATCACAAGGAGCGTACACTACTGTAACTTGTTGTATGGAAAGCCTTAACAGCCAAAGTTCTAAGTTGTCTCTTGCCACTCCCTAATTGTAGGCTGATGAAATCGATGTCATAGTCGGCAAAGACCGTGAGGCCTTCTTCACCAACGGGCTGACCCTAGGGAAAAAGAAATGCTCTGTGATCAGAGACAGCCTGCAGGTCGATGGGGACTGGACTATGGACATCAGGACAAAGAGTCAAGGAGGGGAGCCAACATACAATGTTTCCATAGGCAAAGCTGGCAAAGGTAACACTGTTTTGTCTTTTTGCAAATGAATGTACTTAAACTTTACATATGTAGAAAGAGCACAAACGTAATTGAGCATGCAAACATCTGAAAGACCCCAGAGGTGGTTTGAAAGACTGAATATCATGTGACCTTCACCTAGAGGTGGAAAAGTGATAGATTTGTTAATGTGATGTTACTGCATTTGTGTAAGCTCCAAGAATGTGGTGAGTACTTAAGGAACGCAAACTGTTATACTGAAGTGCAAGAACCTGATTGCATTTACAGAATGTAGAGTACAGGTCGTTTACAAGTTCCCGAAAGATGAGCCTAAAAGGCTTCAACGTCCCATTGGTCTGTTTGCGCTCAAACCTTCTCTCGGGGTCTTGTGTGTGTTTTTATTGTGTTTAATAGATAATCAGCAATGAGGTGTGTTGACGTTGCCTGCAATGTAGTAAATTTGATTGTATGCCTGCACAGGGAACTAGCCGCACAGTATGCAAAAACGGAAAGGATGACCTGCAGCACTTTTACAGCATGTCCCTCATCAAGTCATAGAGTAAAGGTCATCCAGAATTGGCGATTTGATATTCAGGTTCTCTTCCCCCCCCCCCCTGTTTTTGCCATACATGCTAGTGTGCATACTCCTCATACAGTCTGCCTTTGTGGTCCTCGTTCTGAGTGTCAGTAGTAGTTACTGATGTGGAAAGGTATGGTGTAAAACCAGCGGGTTCACTGCTGTTCTGTCCTTTATGCCCTGTCCTGTGCTTCTTTTATTTATTCCTTAACCACCTTAAATAACTGAGTGCCACTGCTGTGCATGTATGGGCCACTGTTTCCTGGGGTGAGATCTTTCACTTCGCCCGCATTTACTGATCTAATACTTTAATTTTTACTGAATACCCGACGGCCTTCCCAGCGAATGTGCTGGTGAATAATTAATTAGATTGATTTGATTAATCGGTTGTCTTGCTCCTGATGGCATTAACCCATTCCATCTCCAGCAATCAAGTTTGGTAGTTGGTCTAAAATGAGGCTGTGTTTAGACAAATGAACATAACGCTTCCCATTTGGGTTAAATCGCTTCATTCTTGAATGCGGAGTCACTTTTTAGTCAGCTGTCACCCAAAACCTGTCCACCGCAGTTCGGTTAATGCTTCAGATGTGGACATAAATGGGTTTATGATGGAGTTAAAGTAACTTCATCCAAAGCGGTCACCCAAAACGTGATTTATGTCCTCAGCTGATGTAGACAGCCCCACACTGTGTTAATGTGGTTACAATTGAGTTGTCTGCTCATAGACTGCCCACAGGCATCCATAAAACGAGCTATAAATGGGATTAGCTGCTCTTAACCTAACACCAGTTGAGATGGATGCCTTGAGGTGAACTTTCTGGAATCCCTGGACTTACCCAAACTGTGTTCTCAATTGATTAACATGCAGCAGCTTTACTGAGGCGTAATCGTTACAGGTGAATGAGGGCTGTCGCTCACGGGCTGAAACAGTGAGTGTTTTGACAGAATTACAAAGTATAAGTCGAAACTTTTCAGCCTTTAAAAGAGCCAAACCGTAAGGAATTAGAAACTCAAGATGCTGTAGTTTAACGAAACAATCAGTTTAGTCTGTTCTGTTTCAGCAAAATGAGTTACTGATTTATCCTCCGATTTCCCCAAAGCAGGAGTCAAAACAGTGATAGCGCCCCCTTTTGAACATGTTGAGTCTAAATTAATATAGAAAATTGCTTTGCTGACTGGGTTTTTCAAAGTATATGAAAGAATACAAAATTCCTTTTTTCCATCAGGTTTTAGCCCCAGTTATTTACAGATGTGGGGAAAACAATTATGAAAAACAGTAGAATGTGTACACCTGGCAAATTTGCTTTACATTGTGAACTTATTGTACATAAATGGACACCCTTACTTTTTGCTCCCCTTGATATTGCCCATTATATTCTCATCATGGAGAGCTTATCAGTAAAGCACATAAAACAATATTGAATTTAAACCAAATTTAGTTCAAACGTCTGAACAACCTTAATTTTCTCGATGTAAAGTTCTGAGTAAAATCAGATTTATTAATTGCTCTAACGTTCAAGGTAAAAAAAGAAACGCTAATGCATCAATAACACAATTTTAGCTGCTAAGTTCTGAGCTCAGCGGTGTCCTAAAGAGTTTGATAAAAGCTGTGCAACAGCTTTTCTACAAGCTTTGCCAAAATACAACAGCTGTAGATGTACCACAAATCGACAGTGTTGAATCCAAAACGTCAGCAGCAAGACTGAATTTAAGATCAGCAGTTCTTCCTTTCTCAGTTACAACAAACAGAATTGTCCAGTGCAAACTACAGTACACGTCTTTCGTTAAAGAAAATGTGCAGAAAAATATGTGGCAGCCAAAATTTTACGAATTAATGAAAAGGAGTAAAATGGATTTATGGGAATATTAACCAAACAAAAATAGGCCCTGCACAAAGACTAATTCACACATGCATGTGTTACCATGCTTAGTCACATACCATCAGAAGAGTAACACTTAAATTGTGTCCCAGTGAACAGAACACCGATCTTCTATCCGAACTTAAATTCTGCTTCTTACATCCTCTTTCCTGTGCTTTCGAATGCGTCTCTGGCTCTCAGTCCACAGGTTTCTGTTTCTGGGTTGCTTGTTTGTAATGGAAAGGCATGGGCATGAAAACACTTTGACTTGCAGCTGCAAATGATTTCTCTTCTCTTCTGTGTTTTGATGGTTTGTTTCTCTAACCTGCACCACATCTGAACTCTCCTCTCTCTCTCCCCCCTGTTCTCTTTCTTCTCTTCCAGTCTTGGTTCTTGTAATGGGCAAAGAAGGGGTCCATGGAGGCGGATTGAATAAGAAGGCATACTCAATGGCAAAGTACTTAAGGGATTCAGGGTTCTAATGTAATTAAAAGCTTGTTTAGTTTCAATTTGAGGGACAGAAAGAAGAGAGGTTTGCTGTTAAGCTTTCTCCTTCAAGCAGTTTAATGTCTTGGAAAAATTTAATAGCAATCGAGAGAAGAATGGTGGTAAGATCCTATAATTGTCCCCGTCTTATTGGGGGATAAAGACTTTTTCTTTCTTTCTTTTCAAATTTTGTTCATTTGTCGTCTTTTTTTTTCTCACCTCACCCAACCCTCTCCCCGTCCCCTTTTATGTACTCCAGTATTGGTTTTAGTCATGGGAAAGGAAGGTATCCACGGAGGACAGCTCAACAAGAAAGCATTTGGCATGGCTGAGTACCTGAGGAAATCTGGATACTGAAGCAGCCCTTAACCCATCCATCCACACACAGCAGCTCACTGTAACACGCCCCACCACCCTTCCCCCACTCCTTATTTTCTTCTCGTCGCCTTGACAGCACTTCCAGATACAGTTAGTGGATGCATCGTTGTCTGTCCCGTCCCACCCTTTCCACTGTCCCCAATCCTAATCCATACTTTGATTATTTCTCTCTTTTTATTAACCAACCCCCCTTTCTTTCACTCCACAACTCCCTTTGTTTATTCAGCATATTTCCTGTCCCTTGTAGTGCCACAGAAAAACAAGCATGTTCATTTTTGCGAAGGCTCAAACACGAAACGCAGTACTGTACGTCAACGTTGAAGCCAGAGCATCTTTAGAAACAGAGAAATTGGCCGCATTGGCTCAGTTTACCACCGAATGATGTCACTGTCCAGTTTTCCTGAGGCACCAAGTGGTCCATCTCCTACAAGTGATGCCTCTTCAAGTGCTTTGAGCCTTGCTGAGCTGTTTTTGTCTTCCTAGTGTACACAGCATGCCCAGGAAGGGGAAAAAGTGCATGCATATCTTTAGCATAATATCATTATAATCGAACCTCCCTTACACCAGTCTCCAGCAACTAGAACACTAACAGGACCCCCAACACTCCTTAAGCACTATGTTTTCTTAAATCGTTCAGCTCCTCAAAATTGTTTGGACTTCCAAATTGAATCGCTGGCTTCACACTTACTGACACGTCCCCTTTTAATCCCCTCCCGCAACCTCACCACCTTACCCATTTATTTTTAATGCCCTACATCAGATGCTTTTGCTGTTGTACTTGGATGTGGTCTTGTAAGTCCTTGGTGTAATGTTGGATTTATTTTTTTCCCTCTCTTCGAGTGTGATGGCAGATCAGCATTTGCAATTTCTGGGTAAAAAAAAAAAAAGAAAAACGAAAACACAGAATCGCTTCTCCGGAGCATTTACATCCTGGACTTTGTAAGGACATTCCACCGCTACTGTAGCTCAGCCACTTAAACTGTTTGCCAGCTCAAATTTTTTTGACCTTTTTTTTTTTTTTAAAGCACTGCCCTCCCAATGTAACTATCTGGTTATGTGTCCTTTAATTTCCTCCGATAGGACCAATGTTGTTTGTTTTTTTTTTTCTTTTGCATCCTGGGGGATTAACAGAACTGCTACCAGTTTATTGAAGGATGACTGCTAGATTCATCTGTTGCTGACTTTAGAACACAAAATTCAACACTTCAGACACAATGTTACACTAACCTTGTGATTATACACTACATGGCATAATGTGTTTGGGGAGGGAAGCAAAGATCTAACGGTAAACTACCTGAATTGTTTTTGGGTTTGTTTTTTGTTTTGTTTTGTTTTTTTTTTCCTCATGAATGTCTTGAAATAGATGAAATGGCAGTCTTATTGTTAACGTTTTGGACACTACGAAATTTCCTTAACACCCTTTTGACTCTGTTAATCCATAACGTCTTTTCAGGAACCGAAGTCATTTGGAATTCATTACCTTGTGCTTTATTCGACTGCGATGTATCAACTGTCATAGCACGGTACAAATACTACTTCATTAAATAGGTGAAGAGAAAAAGACACTGAAGTAAAAACTGTATACACTAAATTTTTCTGGGTTATGGTGGTAATAGTTGGAAAAAGACCACTAGTCAGTTGTATTGTGGAAACTTAATCAAAAAAAAAAAGGAAAAAAAAAGCTGTGTATCCTGTGCCATAATGTAGATCTGATCTGTTGCTACTGTGAGATGGATTTTAAACCGCTGCCTTGTAAGGAGTCAATTCTCGAATGGCACCTTCTTTGGGATATTTGGCGTAAATTCAAACTCCAGGGCTTGTGGAATATGTACAGATTAAAGTTAAACATGTCAACGAAATCATGTTCATTTCGCTCCCTTCTTTCATACTCCTGACTATATTTGACCAGCCGATATATACAACTCAATTTGCGTGGAAAAATGCCATGAATTAACCACCTTGTTTACAGACAGATCAAATAAATCTATTCCAACCAGAAATAAATGCATTTTTCTTCTTTTGTTCCTGGATTGTCCCGCAAAACTTCCCAGAATATTTACGTATAGACTTCAAATTGGCTTATATATCTTTAGAGGTGTGGAATCTGGGAGAACACAGCCTCTTACTGTCCAAACCCACCAGTGAAGCTACACGTCTCGATTTTAATGTGAAATGGTGGTTAAAAAAAAAACGCAAAATACACTTTTGTTGGGGACTCTAGTGCCATGTGACACCCTGCATGCGTCCCTCCACCTCTTTGATGTGGTTTGGAAAACACTCTTCAGTCCCCAAATCCTTCCTGAAGTAAAACTGTTGGGCATCAGGCTGTGTTTTCATAAGCGTTAGATAAGTAGCCGAGGGACCTTGACCTTGAGTCCAGTTTCCGCTCCTGGATTTTGTTCTCGCTGCAAGTGAAGGGGACAGGTAATGTAATTGATTGGCCACACAGTGTCACACGAACCAAGGATTACAAAGTCGAGGACTGGCAGTTGGGTTCAAGGTCCTGTTTTTAGAGGTTCAGATTTCTCCAGTTCCTCTAGAACGGAACATCACAGTATGTCATTGTATTGGAGAAGTGGTTCTGCTGGGGCAGTGTGTCCCTAAAGGTGTGTCCCACAGAGTGATTGAGAGGCTCCGTTCCAGAGGAACCAGTCTGAATTGGAAGCAGCACTTGGGTGTTTTAATACCTCCATGTTTTCAGCGGAGGGATGGATATAATGAAGACGTTGAGTTTTTCTGACCAACATTAAATATTAAACTCGACAAATTTCACGAAAGCTTTCCTAAGAAAACAAAGGATGTTTAGTTGAAGGCAACGTTCATTAGAATGTTCTCAAATATTCAGTCTTATTTTAAGACTTGTAGGTTATTTGTAACACGGCCCAGTGGTTGCTGAGGCTGTTCTGTGCTGCTGTGGTTCCTTCACACCAGGGTTTCAACCTGTGGGCCGCAGAACACTTCAGTATCCTGAGGGTGAAGCTGTAGTTCATAGTGGGCCAGAAACGGCACTGTAAATCATAACCATTGTTGATGCCGACGGAGACGTTGTTCCTGGATATGTCTGATGTTAAACACATTTACTGCTCGTTTCTGAGGTTTTGTTTTTATTGAAGGTTCTGTTAATGAAGCTCTTTAATTGTCAGAAAAATAAAAGGAGAAACCAATTTTACCTTAAAAGCTGAGTTTTGTTTTCTTGTGGGCGGTTATGCTTTCTAAGTTCTAAAACGTGTTCTGCGAGGTGGAAAACGCTGAGAACCCCATGAATTCTTTATTCAACCATTTAAACGACATGTTGGAGGCTGAATGTCTGAAGTTGTGAAAGGTTTCTATAAGTCAAATCAGTTTTGAAGTAGTTCAAAGTTTACGGTACTGCAAAGCTTTGACGACTTGATCACACGGAATAAAAATACCAGAGAAAGAAGGTATGAAATGTAAGGATTAAAAATCTAAACTAAAAAATGTAGATGTTTTAAAGTAGAACTGTATGTGAAGTTAAAACACAGGAGTAATGATATGTTCATGCCAATTATCCTCAAATTAAGAATTAAACATTTAAATAGAAGTGCTGCCTCTGCATGTAACCTGAGAACTGGTGCGAATGGTGAAAATAAATGTCACTGGTTCATAATTTCATTAAAAAAACATTTCGTTTGTGGCGACACTTTTAAAGCCTTATTACAAACTTAAATGAAATATTCTATTTTCTGATTTTCATGAGCTACAAGCCACACTGATCGACAGCAAAGCAAAATATTAAGCATTTCACATGTAATATAAAACCAGCGTTTACTTTTCTGATTAATTTCAGGAATGTTTCTGAACATTTCATGCATTCCTAAAAGATCTGAAGATACGAGGAGGTCATTTCTGTTCATTTCCTTTCAAACGGGTTTATAACCAAACTCATGCAGCGAATATTAAAATCTGAGTTATTCAGAAGTGTTACCATGTAAGGCCCACTGTTCCAGATGAAGCTGTGACGTAGGAGGCAAAAACACTGTTCGCAGGCTGAAGATAACCCTTGATAAGGGTTTTTAGGTAATGCAGCAGTGAGGAAGCTGCTCTTAAACTGGTTGGAGGAGGTTCGGTGAATTCCAGCAGTGGGTGACGCTGTAATCGCTGGTGTAATCTGACAGACTACAGTCTGTTCTGTGGTTTAATGGCTCAGTTCTGGCACACGTGCCGCTGACCCACCGAACGGCTAGGTTGCAGTCCATCTGTGGGCCTTCCAGCTCGTCTTTTTAATCATTTCTTTTTGTGTTCTATGTAAATATTATTCCACTCTCAGCTCTGCCGCTGCATTGTCTGCTGTCAAACCAGTTCGACCAGCTTTCACTGTTACCCTGCTCTTGTTGAGGTTAAGCTCGAGGCATAAATGTGTAAAAACATTTTGTTTTTGAAAACTCCTACAAATTTCTTTTGGACAATAACAGATTAAAAACAGATGCCTAATCGTGTGTACGTCCCTAATGATCGTCTCTGCAGCTGCTCTGACCTATTGAGGTATGAACCCTCCACGAGTTTCGGTGAACGTTGGGCGACCTTTGTTGGTTTTATTTCCTGGGAGCACTTTTGTAGGTACTGACCACCCCCAAGTTCTGCCTGATGTTCTGACATGGTTGTCAACAACAGTAGTTTTCAACCTGTGGTCCATAGCGGTACTAGTCTGGCAGGGGTGGACAATCCTGGTACTGGAGTTCCAGCTTCCTACATAGTTTCCTGATTTCCCTGCTTAAGCTTCACAGATGAGTTGAATCGGGTTGGCTTAAGCAGGAGCCCAAAACGGTTGAAGCCTGGCACTCCAGGGGTTGCCTACTCCTGTACTGGGGGTCGTTGGACAAGCCTGTTCTTTTTCTGTCCTGCTAAGTATAAATTGTTCCAACGTATCGGGCCTGGGAGTGTGTGTGTATATGTGTGTGCTGTACCCTGTGAGGCACTGTCCAGGGGGTGTCCCTGTCTTGCACCTGATGGTTCCAGGTAGGCTTCACTGTGACCCTTTTCAGGACGAGGCGTATGAGATAATGACTGAATTCTCTCATGGAGCTTTTACAGGTTCACAAGCTCACTTCTATTCACCACCACTGTCATTCTGACTGTTGTGACTGGGTAAGAACAGAGCGTTTTACACCAGACTCCCTTTAAAGCACTACATTCACATCTTAACCTGCTTAGTTACGCAGAAATTATAGAGTGGATGTGATAAAACATACATTTTTTAATATAAAAGATTTTGCTACTGTGACAGTATCCATATGACATTCGTGTCTAAAATCAGGTGTGGTTACAGAGACAAACTTCAGTTTGGTCAAATGTGTCTTGGTTTAATTTAAATTTTAAAGTAATAAATTGCAGCTGAGATCATATTTTAGATTTTACACCACAGTGAGGTTCTTGTCCATTCTTGCAGCCCTTATAGGAAGCACTCTTATTCTTCACCCATTAGTGGTTTTAATATTATGACTGATTTGTGTGTGTGTGTTAATTGTGGTTGTACATTCTCAAGATCTGCTTATTTTCCTGCTGAGATCAGATCTGCCAGTCATCCTATTTTGATCTGACCCTCTCAGCAGTTACAACAACCATATTGCCAAGGCAAGCCGGGCTGCGTCACAGCCGTAAGCAGTTTTCTTTCACTCCTTTATCGGGGTTGTGCTTATTTGAATGCTGCATCATGCAAACCAGGAAAGCAGAATTTCGTAACCAGTTTTTCATTCAGGCTTTTTTTTATAGAATGCAAATTTAATGTAAAAATGATTCTATTTTTAGAACCACAGCTATGTTCTAAGGGTTAAGCTGCCTTTCTGAACAAACAGATGTTATAGAATTAGAGAACTTTAATCAAGAACATGAGAGAATTTTCTTTTCTTCATATACAAAAATACAGTCTGGTCATATTCAGGACAATAGAACTGAAGGCTGGTCTTTGGCTTAGTCTTCTGGAGTCTCACACACACACACACACACACACACACACACACACACACACACACACACCTCACCAGCCTCAGCAAGTTTCATATTGTATTTGTTATGTTAAAATGTTAGATTTCCGCTATCAGTATAAAAACTGACGTGTGCTACACACTTGGCCTTCACATCTGGCATCTGATCTTATCACACGTGGCCACCACAAACCCAAGATGTGAACGGGATACAGCGTCTCGAGGACACATTTCAATCCAAGCATATCTGGAGAGGGTCAGAGACGCACATGACCACATTATTTTTGTAGTGTGAACGACAAAGTGCCTCAATGGGCCCTTTTCCACCAACACTACTGGGTTACTTTCCAGTTTAAAAACCTAATTTTGCACGGTTCATCGGATTTCCGAAAAAATTCCAGAACCTGAAAGGTTTGTTTGCGGTGGGAGCGAAAGATTAGTAGGTTTTTCAGGTTTTTGAAAGGATAAAGACGTAAACCCCCGATGAACAAGACAAATGGTGACAGTGGCAGGAAAAACTACCTCTGGAGGAAGAAACCTCGGCAGGAACCAGACTCACACGGGGGTTCCCCTCCTCCTCTGGTCAAACTAATCATACACAGGACAGTATTACAGCAGATGTGTGGGGGTCCAGTGTCCCCTACGTATACGTAGTTAGGGGACACTTGACTGCTACACATCTGCTGTAATACTCAGGTATAGTGACGTAATATTAGTTTCTGATGGACATAATAGTATCAGCTAATTAGGGTCTTTGGAAATTTCAGTTGTAAGAAAATTCCAATAGAGATGTAATTAGTTTGGTGTTTAGATTTATGGAGAAGAGAGAATGTAAACATGTGACTCCGGCAGATCTGATTATAACAGAAGGAACATCCTGAAACACTGGCGTCCAGCTGCTCCACTGTCTCAAACCCGAGTGATGGCGTGAAGGAGTCAGACGGCAGCACCAACACTGGTGTAACTGCGGGCAGGTTTGCTGAAAGCACCATGCGTGTTAATGTGGGTGTGAACGGGGCCTTTATGATGCAGCTTTGGGTTTAAATGATGGAATTTGGATTTCTTCACTGTGGTGGTGAATGCAGTGAAGCTCATCATACCATGTGCATTAGCTTAATTCCAGTATTAACTATCAACAGCACCTGTTTCTTAATCCAAGCTTTAAAAAGTCAGTTGATTAAATAAGAAAACTATCATCAGGTTAAATAGTGAATAATATTGTATGAAAAATTCATATCATTCCCACCCTTTGAGTTTTATATGGAACGTTGGTAAAACAGATGGATGTGAACAAATACGTGTTTTCGAGACATTATTTTTGCCACACTACACCCTGCGTACCGCACGTATCCCTCCACCATTTTTATGCAATTTTAAAAACATTTTCGACTCAGAATTCTGGTAAAACAGTGAGTCAGGCAGTGTATTCATAAGCATTAGGTGTCATAATGGTCTGTGAGGAGCTTTTAGAGGTTCAGATGTCTGCTTCCATCCCCCCCCAGCTGTCTACTGTTCTGACTGGAGACAGTTATCTAGGAATTGGTGGACCCCCGCCCCCCCCCACCCTTTAAAAAAAATTAATTGCTGCTGGCTAAAAGCTGCTCAGCTGACTGTTGTGCTGGGCGCACCCTCCTGAAAAGGAAAACAAATGTCACCAGTGAAAATCAGTGAGGCATTCCTTCGCCTTTGTGGTTTTAACACCCTGCTCTGCGCAAACGGGAAACTAGTCGTGGACCAAGATAACAGTTAATCTCGAACCAAAACTAGTGCATACGAGAACGTTCTGTTCATAATTTAATTCAAAAAGATTTTTAACTTTTAAAGTGACATTTTGAATATTCTCTGAATATTTTATTTTATTAAGACTTAAAAAGTTATAATTAATAAGACATTTTTAAAGTGGAGCAAAATGGAGGGAATACAAACTAATCTTAAGAGCAATCTCCACTTCTAATCCTGTTAAATTAGAAATTCACTCTTAATTCAGCAATTTAACAATAAAAAAAAGTTTTCTTAAGTGAAAATTTGTCTTGAAAAATGACTTTATTCTTGGTCTCAAGTCTGTTGGTTTGTAACTTATTTCAATTAAACATCAGTCCTTTTTGTTTTAATGATTGTCTTTTATAATAAAGTCAAACTCTATTTATATTCTAATAATTTGAGATGGGGGGGATTTCTGATGAGCAAAATGCCAAACTGATCAACATTTAAACAAAAACACAATATTTGTTTTCATTTTATAATGAAAATAAAAAAAGATTTTACCTTTTTGAAGTAAAAATTGAAAGTGAATGAACTTCATGATATTATACCCGGTTTAGAATTTAATTCATAGAATTAAATCCCCTGGTAAAGATGAAATTTGTTGATCTGGTTCCAGTGTCCCCTGCTGAGTCAGTAAGTGAAATGTCTGTTCTTGAAGTTGATGTGCTGAAGCAGGGAAAATGGACAATCAAGAGACACTTTGACCCAGTCGTCTAAACTGTGATGTTCTGGACAACTGGGTCAGGACATCTCCAAAACATCAGGCAGGTCTTGTGAGGTGTTCCCAGTATGCCGTGGTCAGTACTTACCAAAAGTGCTCCAAGAAAGGACAAACAACGTGACCCAAGACTCAACTTACAGCATTTAAAGCATCTGCTGTAAATTAAACTTGGTGCAGATACCAGCGAACCTTCAGAGGTCTTGACTGAATGAGAAATGAACAAGCTTTTATGAAAGATGTGAGGAATGACTACAGTAGATATGGACTGATTTCAGATTGAACGGTAAGTCTGCTACCAGCCTGTTGAAGAACCTCGACTCTACTGGTCTGTTTCCATGACTCAGGAGGAGATAATTCAAACTTTACCACACTACCTTCTGGACATGTTTCAGGTCTCCACACCTGCGGTGCTTGCAGGCCTGTCTCCAGCTCCTACCCTATGCCAACGGGAAACCTACAGCGGAAGTCCAGACAAACATCCGTGATGAGAAACTTCCTCACTTCCTGCCTTTTATGTTTGACCCTCATGATTCGGGTGTGTGTTTTCCACGTGTGTATGAATGGTCCTTTGTGACTCTGTACAGTTGCCTGTTGCCACTGGAATAAAATGAGATTGCATTCCATTAGCTCGCTGTAAGAGCCACATTGTCAGGACGTGGCTTAACGCAATGCAGTTCCTCACTGATGATGTCAGCTTGGAGGAATCTGACCGTTTCCTAAAGCCCTGCGTAGCTGAGGAAAGGGAATCTGCAGCCAGTTTGCAGGAAGGTTGGGCAACACCACTGATCTCTCTGATAAGAAGTGATATAAAGTCTGACATACCGATAAAAAGACTGGTGGTCTTTTAAAACTTAATTACATGTGATTTTATAAGTGAGAACGTCAGAGGGCATTTACTTACAGTCAGAAAACCCCTCCTAAAGAAACTCATACACTTCAGTCACACTACCTCACTGCCCCCCCTAGTGTGTGAATTCAGGATGCCAATTCTGTAGCATATCCCAAATTTTACCTCCAATTTCAAAGATAATAAAACAGGTAAGACGTGAACAGAGAGATTTAGAGCGGATGTGGTATAAAACGCTCTATTCTAGAGAAACGAACCCAATCAAAATAATTCATATCTGGCAGTGGTCTTGATGTGTTCGAATTTGATGATGAACAGACCAATAGAAATGCTCCAAAATGACATGGAGTAAAATCTTTATTACATTGACTTCCGTTGAATTTAAAAAGGTTTTTCCTCAATTAAAATTACATTTCTGGCAGTTTCTTTGGGGAACAGGCATGAAATAGATGTTTTCCCTTTGTCTCAGTCCACATGGATGCAGTCCTTGGTGAAGGCTGCAGGTTGGGAGGTCACTTAGCACCCCCTTTGACACTCAAAATGATAAAATGGAATGATTTTATTGGTCTTATCATAAACAAACGTGGTCTAAAACAAGTGCTAGTGGGGAGTCTCAAACATGTCCTGATCTACTGGACCATAATGGTTCTAAATGTTAATATATTTTCTAGTCTTTCATGCATCCGCTTGTGTTTAAAGACAATCGAGTACTAGTGGCCCTCACTTCAAGTTCTCTATCTACAGTGGACTTCAGAGCCCCATGCAGTGTCACTGAATTAGGACAGGGCCCAGCTCTGCAGTTGCTCTTTCCTCTGCGTCACTGCTGATGTCACTTTTTCAGGTGTGTGTAATTAGCTTAATTAACTGCTGTGCAGTGAGGAATCGACTAAAGCTCGATTTAGTTCTCTTTCTGGACAACTTTTCCAGAAACATAAACATAACTGATCTACCAAACATCTCGCAGGTTACCTTACTGGTCATTATCTTGATTGACCTGAAGTCTGAGCTCCAAAGTCTGTTGGATTTGAAATGCCTCAAACTGAAGTGTAGAAGGTTGTCCAATCAACACTTGTGGACTGCAGAGGGTATATAAGCCCATTGTATTGGGTGGTACAAACTTTAGTAGGCACTGCTCTGGTGTGGTGTTGAGTACTTTGGTTTGCATGTGCGCAAGCCACATCTCTTTCCAAATGGCTTGGAAAAGGGACTGGGTATTGTTGGGTTTTGTCATCATTGGACTGAGCCCTCTGGGACACTGTGCTGCTTTGAAGGACGTTTTAAATACGAATGCACAAAGAATTCGTCTGTTGGGTCGTCAAGCTGGAGGTGAGACGCCACAATCAAAGGTTCGACCTGGAAAGCTCATCATTGGGCTAAACGAGAGTGCTCAGAAGGACTATCACAATATTCCTGAGGGCCTAAAATCTGGCCATGGATCGCCGCATGAATCTGGTTATCAGTCTGACCAGGCCGGTGAGTAACTTCTCCTGTAGTCATTCACCACTCTTGGTTGAGAATCTTGATCGCATGGCTCTGCTTGGTTGAATATTCATGAAATGTCTTTGTTATGCAACTGAAGAAGAATCACATGATCATCTTGTTATAACTCTGTCTGGATCTCTCATGGCCTACATTTGTGTTAGTGGGTCAGTGACCAAGAACACTGAAGTTCTTATTAAATAGCATAAGGGCACCCGTGAGCACCAGGTCCAACCAGCCCCCTTGGAATTAACTCCTAGTTCCTCTCATTTCCTTAGTCAGTCGATTGGAGTTAATTGGGAATTCCTTGGAATTTCCTACAATCTGTTGGAGGAATTGAATAAGACCCCAAAGTGACTCATATTTGGACTGTCTGATTATTGGGGACCTGACAGTAGGATGGGTTAACTTTATACCCACAGCAGTCTCTTCAGAATATAAATTTTATTTTCAAAGCATTCATAAAGTAATGGCTTTTATTTTTAATCAATTTTATCTCCCAGAAAACCTAAGCCAGAGGCAGGTAATCCCATTCTAGCATGCCACATTACTGGCAGCTGATTATCCTGCTCTAACAGACCTATAAAAACTGGCAATTATCAGGTGGGCTTGAGCAGGAAAAGCACAAAATTGTGCAGGAGTCTTGGAATCTGTAAGATTGGGATTGGTTTGTCTATGCTGTATTAGTCCATTGTTTAATTATCTGGCTCTTTACCATCGCAGACTGGAGCGAGCTGCAACACCTCCAGGGTTCGGTCTATGGCTTTGGTGCTCCTAAATCTCCAGCAGTGCAGCAGCTGCTTGGGATGAGGCCCAAAGTGGACTGCACTGATGATGCTATAAGGCTGAAGGTTCATGGAGGAGTTGATGCCTTTGGTTATGGTTTACTTGTCGATCGAGGTATGCTGCACATGTTAAATCTCGTTGTTGTCTTCAAGTTGCAAGATTTGTCCAACTAAATGCTTCCTCACAGGTAATATTCCACCCCTTCCATTATCAAGAGTGCCTTCAGAGTGTGGTCTGCAAATACAGAGGCAGTGGCGGGACTTGGATATAATTATGCCATATGATGGTTGTTTTGTTTCACAGAAGGTATGTTGGGAGTCAATGAATAAATGTTCTTCCTTTTGCACCTTCTAATCTCCTCTCCTTTTCAGTGGAATTCCTACATTGTCCCATTACGACTCTGGGGGTTGCCAGCTAAACTGTCTTGTCCCTTGTTGAATCCGGCTCCAAGGCCTCCATCTATCTCCTGCTATCCTAATGGCATGATTGTGAAAACTCAAAATGTTGCCCCTGTTGAGGATCTGTTGGTGAAAGGTAACCATTTACATACAATCCACTTTATTGCCCAGTTGTGCACATTTTAAAACATTTCTCAAATTTCTGTAGTTGCGAATGAATGGCAACCGCTATTGAAGGCATCACCTAAATGTGGGTATAGCATAGTGTCCCATCCAGAGGGAGTGGTCATCTCTGCCCCATATAAGCCATGCATGGAATCGAAGGTATGTGAGCTCATACTTTCAAAGCTGCTGCAGTATTTTCAATTTTACATGTTTACAACCCTTTCCCTTCTCCTCAGCACAATATGCATTTTCTTCACATGGCTGCCAAGACTTCAGAAGAGTTTAGACTATTCTGTCCCTCACTTGTGCCTAATTTACCCCTTGACGTGTCCAGTACTCTTCCCCCAAATATAAGTGACACATTTCATGGGGTCTCAGTCAAATTGACATCAACAAATGCAAAGCCAGTACCTACTCAAGATCCAACGAGTTGGCTATGGTTTGGCCATGCTCCTCAGAAACCAAGGCAAAGTTCTTTTAAGCCTAGTCCTGCTCCAAAACAACCAGCTGTTCCATTCAAGCCTAGTGTGACAGGTCTGTTGCCTACAGGTGTATCATCTACAGCTACATCTGCCACACCCCAGACAGCTCCTGGATTGCATTTCCCACAGTTTCCTGAAACATGGTACCCTCCTTACCCTCGACTAACTCCAGCTCCACCGGTTTTCCGGCAAAAGCCCAAACCTGTGCCTGTGACTCATACCTCTCCCTCAAAAACTATATTTCCAGACTCCTCTTCTGAACCACTTGATCTTGGCCATCCACCTCCTGAAGTTCCTAGGCAAAATCGTGTGCCAAAAGAGAAGTCTGTCACCACACCTGTCCCTTTCTTGTATTCGAGAGGCAATGACCCTGTGAAACCCACTAAATCTGTCTTTGTTCCAGCACCTCAGCCTTACCCACCCCAGTACCCACCCCAGTACCCACCCCAGTACCCACAGTGGCCATATCCAGACCAACACCCACAATGGTCTGCTGTTTCCCCTACAGCTGCACCTCCTTTCAAAACCTCTAGTGAACTCGGGCTGACGGGAGATCATCGTTTTGCCCAAGGACATCAGTATCCACATCAATACCAACAGAACCCTGCTGTTCCCTCTACAGCTACACCTTCATTTCAAGCCTCAAGTGTCTTTCGGGCAGAAGGATCTGCTTATCAGGAAGTTTCACATGCGTTAAAGACACTTGGCTACTCTCACTGCTGCCGGTCACCAGCAATGTACTCCAATTGTTGCCCACCGTCTGTAACCTATCATCAGCACAATCACCACCATTTTGGCTTTCCTAATCCTGTTTTAAACCATGGCACTCCCTCCAGGTCAGACAGAAATTTGACCTCGAAAGACTTTTCTCACTTTGCTTACAGTGGCTTTGCACAAAACCTGGGTAGCCACGCACAACATTTTGGAACATTGAAATTACAAGATGAAGTCCAGCAGGCAGCCGCAAAGCCGTCAGAGAGTGTGGTTCTGTCCTCCAAATTTTTGAGCAAACTTAATCAAATTGCGAGACCACAGACTATGCCTAGCTCTTCTGTCCCGTCAACTAAATTTTTCACAGCTGATCGGGCGCCACCATTATCGAGCTCTTTGCACAACACTCCAACACTCCTTGCCCATGTAGGCGGTCACAATAAACCAAAGCCTGGTTCAACCGATCACGTTGGTGAAATCAGTGCTGAACACAGCAGAACAAGAGAACAAAAGCCTCTAAAAAATGCTGGTCCAAACTTTGTGGAGGACAGGAGCCATGCATCACTTTCACCTTCAGGGCCAATCAGTCCAGGACACTATATATTCCCATCTCTTGAACATACTCAGCCAGATTACAGGGATCCAGTTAATAACTTGTCACCTCCAGTGTACACTAAACTCCCACCACATTTCCTACCGCCTGTGTACAACAAACCCCAAACATATTTCTCACAAGATCCTTCCACTCAAGTTGTGCCCCAAGGTTTTGACAGCAGACCGGAAAATCAAAAACAAGACCTTGGTGGACTGCCCAATGCTCCATCCTCTTACCGGAGGACTGAAGACTCCTCCATGCCTCAAATACAAGCATTCGTGGGTCCATTTATCAAACGCTGGATTCCCGTGGTACCACCTCGGCAAATGGGGCAGGCAGCGTTTGTTGGCCCCCATAGCAGACCTCCACCTCTGAACTACCAGCCACAGGGTAAGTGTCCAGTAGGTCCAAAGTTTCTTGTATGCCATTTTCTGTTATACAAATGTCATTTTACTTTTCTGTTTTTAAGGGCCTGTTTGATGTTTGTTCCTGGATGAAGATGGGAGGTGACTTAGTGTAATAAATAAAACAATGGGCGAAGTCTCTTTCAGTTGTTATGGGTTTTCATTTCAGTCCATATATTGTGCATTACCTTCAACCATGCAGTTTGTTGGGTGGTCTCTAGGTGGTGACAGATGGCCAATAAGATAAACTGAGGCTTTTGTTGGGCCTCTAAATGCACCTGCTTCATCTCAGAAAGGCCTTGATTAGATTAGATGACCTGAATTGATCTGAACTGGTGCAGTTGTACGCTGAGCATATCTGGCCTGTTTGGATTGAAACCTGGTTGATTCAAAAGTCATTTCGAATATCGTGTCTGAGCAGGTAGATATGGTTAGGTTTATAGTTCTACCAGCTATTCAGGTCTGGTTCTCCCCAGTCTCATGTCTGAACAGGTCACTGAAGTCATCTGGTGTTAAATTGTGCACTTGATCTGCAGGGAGCGATTTACCTGTTTTGTCATGTCGTGCCTGATGATATTGGTGTGCATCATTCTCAGCACTTAATGTAAACCCAAATAACATGCCAATGTGGATCACCTCTGGAGAAGACAGCACTGCTGGCTGCTTTTGGTGCGCATGTGGTCCTCATTTTCTATATAATATCTGGACACACATGGCCCTGATCTGGTCCATATAGGTCTTGCAATGGGACGTGGTCTACCAAAGTGCCATCAATCCATACAGCAAGTGGCCTGAACCTGGGCCAGAATAATATTCTGTAGATGATTCTTCAATCATTCGTTTTTAGGTTGTTCATTACAGGAACATGGATTTATATAGCATTAGAAAAGGTTCCATTATTGATTTGGCTTATGTTTCTTTACTGCTAAAGACCTGCTCCTAAAATTAAGGTCTCTTAAGTAAAGACAGTGGTTTTTATTTTGGTGATTATCAGAACTTAAGTTGTAAAATTGTCCTTTGATGGAAGTTCTAGAAAGTCCACTGCCAGGTGAAGTGAAGGACATTGATGATCTGGTTCTAGTGGATCCAGTCGAGGAGTGGATATATCAGTAATTGAGCAGACCATTATCTAAGTTGATGTTGAAGCAGGAATAGTCTTGGTGCCTGATACCACAAGATGCTTTGATTGGTCAGAGGGTGGGTGTTTCTGATCAATGTTTAGGGGGCGCACTCTTGTTGGACTGTGTATAGAGTTTAATTGAGGACAAAAAAGGTTTCAGTCTCAGACATTTGGACTATTAGAAACACACTGTTTTTAACTGAATTGATTTTATTTATTTTTTATTACATTTCCTCACATTTGCAGAACACATTGGACATCATCTAGCCATAGGTGGACATGTGCATTATGCATGTGGGTCAATTCAGGGCATTTTCACACTAAAAACAAATATGGCTGGCTGACTCAGAAGTGAATGACTTTTCCTGGGCAGCGGGGAAGCAGTGGTACAACTGCGCCCACCAGTGCCTCTGCTGGCTGCACGACTGCTGCTTTCTCCTCTGCGGGGGGTGCTGCCCCCTCTGGGGCTACCTCCCTCTTCACAATTGCAGCAGCAGGTACATCCACGACAACCACCTTAGCCTCCACTGACTCGGCAGACTCTGCAGACAGCAGGCCGCTGGCCGAGGGGTCATGTAGGGCAGTGAGCTTGTGGTGTTTGAGGGCGTGGATGGCAGGAGTGAAGCCAGGCCCAGCAGTGTGGGCATGCAGGAGAACTGGAGGTAGTACAGGAGGAGCTGTGATATTGGCAGCTGGGTCCACAATTGGCTCCTGTGGAGACAGAAAGAAATGATTCATACTATTATGTTAAAGGGTCCATATCCTACAAGTCCACTTTGGTTATCTACTAAAACAGTCATTTCTAACCTCCTGCTTTTCTGATTTATGTAAATGAGCCCTGTTCTGATAGGCTGCTCTATTGTAACTCTTATTCATAAGTCACCCAGGCCTAATGCCCCTTGTAAGCTCAGTGCTTTTAATTTGATTTCTCAAAAAGCACATGAACATATCTGCATATTCATGCAGGTCAGTAATTCAGTTTATTTACATATGGGTTTAAAGTCACACTGATACTGATTAGAAGTGAATTCTCCTAGATAAAGGAAAAAATAGGCCGTTAAAATAAATGAAGATGTGAAGAGCGGTGGTTTGTTACCAGCGGAAGGAAGATTCGACAGTCGACAGATGTAGCGAGACCAATACCTTCGGCAAAACAGAAGCCGTGGCGCTATGAAGGAAAAAAGAGATAACAGATAAATGAAGTGAATCAGCAATAAAAATCAATACATCCACACATGTTCAGCGCCAAGATCAACAATGTGTTGTCACGTGTGTCCGGAAGCCCTGGTGTGGGCGTAATTTTGCACGATGCCAGATCACCTTTGGTCTTCATTCACTTTTCTGAACACACACTCCGGTGCTCTATTCCAACGATCTCCCACACACTGCTGCCATCTCAACACACATACTATGTCGTGGTCGGTCTCATCTCCAAACCTGTCCCTGATTGAAAATGTGTGGATGCTGTTGGACACTCTATCAACACTCCACCCCTACCACACCATCTGCAGGACTGAGTGAGAACATTCAAGCTGCATGGGATGGATCATCATAGGACACCATTAGGAACCTCTACACCTCCATGCAGAGACGTCTGGTGTGTTGTGTTAAACCCGACGCCGTCCTGAGAGACACCACTTCTGTATGAGTAGATCAATAAATATTGATCAGATCAGACTACAGTTATCATCAGTTATTGATCCTGATCACCTTCATCTTCCTTCACAACAGCGACTTTTTTGGTGTCTAGTGTAAAGAAGGATTGCCAATAGAATAGGACTCTCTGGAGCTGATAAACACAAGCATATTGGCGCCATGCCCAATGGCAAGGTGGGCTAGAGGGGTATAAATACCCTCAGCATTGAGCTGTGGAGCTGTGGAACTGTGTTCTCTGGAATGATGGAGCTCCATACTTTTGAGATGAGTTGGGGAGTTGGGGATGAGGTGGAGTGGTCATCATCCAACATTTACTAACACACTTGTTGCTGAATACAGTCAAATTCTTGCAGAAATGAACGAATGACTCGGTCTATACAGTATGTATGTTGAACAGAGCACCTACAGCAACAGTGTGGTTCTGCGGGACACAGATGTCATCGTCGAAATCTGTGCAGTTAGTTTCAATGATGGCATATTCTGCTACCAGTTTGACTCCACCAGACACAATCTGTAAACGGGACGGTTGGAAGAGATTAGTGCACTGACAAGCAAATTCCAGACATTTCAACAATGCATATAACAACTGATAATATCCACAGACGTAAAAGCAGTCTGACCAGCCGGACAGCCAGCTTGGACAAGTTGGTCATGCTGGTCAATTATCTAGTCCTTCAAACTCTAATGAATACAGGTGTCATGCTGCTCAGGTAGATCAGAACTGGTTCACCAACATAGGCTTTTAGAGTTTTAACCTTGTTGAACATCAAGGAGCTTAGACCATCTGGAACCCGCTACCAGCAGTTAGTCTTGAGCTGGATTTTCCAGCAGTTCCTTTGTGTAAGTTTAATTTACCTGAGATGACAGTCGTCCAACTTCGAAAAGTGTGAAAGTTGAGTTGAAGGTGTTATTTTGGTTGAAATGGTCTAGCGAGGCTTTAATGAGCTGAGCAGCATCAGTGTCATTAAATGGGATGAGTGAAGAGCAGCCCAGGCAGGGGGAATCAGAATCAGGTGTTTCTACTCGACGGAGAAAATACAAATATTAATGTGTATCAACAAACTGGAAAATAAAATCAAATGCACTCTTAAAGCAATGGTTTGGCAAAAAAACTGCACTTTGACATCAACTGTGGCGAGAGCTACCTGTAGGTCCCTGATGAACATTTTAGGAATGTTCCACATTTTAGGATCTTCTTATTGATTCTTTTGGGCTCAACTTGCTACGACGGTCTGATCTGGTCATGTGGGCAGATGTTTTAAATGTTCTCCACTTGTGAATGATTTGCTGGAGAGTGGAACGGCGGATTTATAATTCTTCTGAGATCCTTTCAAATCCCTTCTCAGATTCATCTGCATCTACATGCTTCTTTCTGAAGGCCTCACAGAGCTCTTTGGATCTCACCGTAGTGACTCCTCTCATTTTAACAATTAAGAGCAAGTTTGAGACCTCAGTTTACCCTCAAAGTTGAGGGATCTCTTATATATATATATATATATATGTCATGGGATTCCCAGTGTTCAGCTTCACTCACAGCTTATACAGGTTCCCAAGCTGTCCCCTGAGGTAACGGCCGTTCAAAAACAATTTACATACTGATTTCTCAAGAATTGACAGTGTAGAAAAATACATAAACTTGACTTTACCTAACTTTTTATTTTATCCATTTATTTATTCGTGTATGTCTCCAGTGTCCTTGTGACCAAAATTTGGTGGTGACTCTAACTCAGCAACAATGTAAACTACAGAAGCAAACTTCAGACCCAACATGTCCCAGCTCATCGACTAAATCTGTATTAAAGGTTTTTTTTGGCCAAACCATCTTTTCACATGAGCCTTCATGTTCAACCTGTTTCAGTTTTACACTTGAAGGCTATGACAGACAGCACCCCAGCAGTTTTCGAGAGAGCAACATCACAGTCAGCCTCCACAGCCTGTGGGTGGAGAGAGAGACAAGACAGGACACGTTACTCAACGACCACAATCTACTTCTAAAAACAAAATTCATGGGAAAAAAAACATTTCTCCAGTTACAGACTGAGTTTACCGTTTCAACTTTGGGCCTAACAGGGCACAGGGCTGCAGGTGTGGGGTCCAGAACATGGCACTTGGTCTCCAAGAACTCCAGCTCCATCAGATAGGTCTGTGTTCCATCAGCCTACAGACAGACAGACAGAAAATTCACAATCTCTCTTGTGTTGCATATATTACTTTAGTCCTACAGATTATTTCAATAGATCATCATCATCATCATCATCATCATCATCATCATCATCATCATCGTTGTTTATGTTTTTAAACTAAAGTAAAACTCAAGGAGAAGCTCTAGTAGGTCTGAGTTAGGGTTAGAGGGTTGGAAAGGCTTAAGTAAAGGTCAGGATTAGGATTAGGTTTTGCTCTGAGGTTAAGTTTAGGGTCATGGTTGGATTTGGGTAAATTAATTACCCGTATAATTATAATACAAAGCCTCTACACTCTTTCAAACAAAATGTTACCTTGATCGGGTCATTTGAAATTATTATTCTTGTGTATTTAATTTATAAAATTATTACAAAGAATATTTTAAAAATGTACTATTTTTTAATTCATTCAATACAGAACTGAGGTATTTTGCTCTCTCTGTCAATTTTACATCTCATTTTCTTTTTTGTGTTTAAATGTGTATTTAAAGAAAAAGTTCGTTATTTATTTTACTCATGTTTTCATGATTAATGTTATTTCATGATTAATTCATGATTAATATTAAAACAGAAAAGTAGGATTATATTTAACGCCGCTGTCCAATTGCCCGTTTTTAGTTTTCTCCCTGGTTGGCACCCCCGCATCTGCTCCACACACTGTGTAAATAATTCTGGATGAATGTGTGTGTGTGTGTGTGTGTGTGTGTGTGTGTGTGTGTGTGTGTGTGTGTGTGTGTGTGTGTGTGTGTGTGTGTCAGTGCGTATACTTAAACAACAATTATTACATTTTTAAAATTACTTTTGAGAAAACAAACTGATGTGATTTCTGATCTGTTTGAAGATTCATGTTTGTATTAAATGGAGACATTAAACCTACACATTCTCTTCTGGTCATTTTAGCTGACCCTGCTGATAGCCCCTGTTGTTAAACTGTTCTAAGAAACTTCATGGTCAGAGCTTCTCTCTATCTCTCCCCAGCCCTGCTCCAACTCTGTCTCCAGCTTACCCTGGTGGAGATCTTGATGTCCTCGATTTGGTTCAGGGTGTACTTGTAACCGTGCGTGTTCTGTACGTTGATGAAGTCCAGAGACACCTGCGCTGCAGCTTGGGCCTCCAGAGAGTCACAGGTGGGCAAGGTGACATTGGGCAGCTGGGCCCAGATGCCCACCAGGAGGAGGCTGAAGACAGTGAGGGTAGCCTGGAGCTTCATCAGGAATGCTGCAGTGAAAGCCCTGTTACCTTCAGCAGGTCTAACTCAGTAAGGTGGCCAGGTGTATGACCCGCTGGTCATTTATACCCTGCACTTTACCCTTCATCTCAGGGGCAGGGTAAATATGAATGCCTCAGACATGCGTAATGCAAAGTGCGGGGGTGGCCTCAGGCAAGGGGTTAAAGGGGAATCGAGGTACTTTTAAAGGTATAGTTCAGTGAAAAAATCCATACCCACCCATATATCAAATGTAAATTATGAGCTTCTTTAGTTTAGCACTGGACGTATATGCCATCAGGTGCTGGGTATCATCGCCAAGCCTCTTAATGCAGCTCTTGCTTGTTTCAGGAGGTTCTCTTCAAGATAAGGAATGCATGTCCAACTGGATTTAAACTGGTTAACTTGAGTGAACTCCCTGGGCCTGCCTAAGAGTGTGTTTGGGATCATTATCCTGCTGCAGAAACAAGCTCTGCCCAGTGAGTTTAGAGGCATTTACTGGAATTTGTGCAGATGTTCCTCTACAGATTATTTTTGCCTGTACCTGTGGCAGCCATACATCCCCAATCCGTGACACCCCCACCACCATAGTTTACTATAGTTTAGTATATCACAGGTATATACATTCATACTGTAAACAGGATAGTTGGTAATATCCCAGTATAAGGTTGGCGGCAGCAGCGAGAGCATTCCAGCTTTCTGCCATCGGGTTGTTTAGATCAGTGCTATTAATAGATGATCATTTATCCAATGATCCGTGTCTGGCATCCTTGCCGAGTTTGTCCTGGTATCATATCTCCTCACTCTGCTTTAAATGCCACCAAAGATCACAGAATTATTGCATTTGCTGAACAGATCACTGGACAGATACCTACGAAATGGTGTTAGAGTAAACATGTGTGACTGAAAAAGACCAGTTTATGCTGGCCTGAGCTGTTTTCCAGCAGGGCCCTGCTGGAAGTATCTCATCTATCTATCTATCTCTGGATTTTTTTATGAGTGGAGGAAAGATGGACTGGCAGATTGGTGCAGCATCTGCAGTGTTGCGGACTCTGAGCCGGTCTGTTGTGGTGAAGAGGGAGCTGAGCCAAAAGGCAAGGCTCTCAATTTACCAGCCAATCTATGTTCCGACTCTAACCTCTGGCCACGAGGTTTGGGTAGTGACCGAAAGAAGGAGATTCAGAGTACAAGCAGCTGAAATGGACTTTCTCTCCAGGGCTGCTGGACCAGGGTGAGGGGTTCAGTCATCCAGGAGGGCTCGGAGTAGAGCCGCTGATCCTCCACGTCGAGAGGAGCCAACTGAGGTGGTTTGGTCACCTGGTTCGGACGCCTCCTGGTCGCCTCCCTTGTGAAGTTTTCCGGACATGTCTGACTGGGAGGAGGCCCTGGGGAAGACCAAGGACATGCTGGAGATTATATCTCTCGGCTTGCCTGGGAATGCCTTGCAATGCCCCCAGAAGAGCTGGTAGATGTGGCTGGGGAGAAGGAGGTCACTGAAGGAGAAGGAGAAGACAAGAAGAGAAGGAGAAGCTCACTGTTCACATCTCAATGCTGGGAGCTTTATAGCCCTCTGTCCCATGCCTGGCATTAAGCATGGTGCCAATAGGTTCATGTTTGTTTATCTCCTCCACAGAGTCCTATTCTATTGGTAATACTTCTCTACAGGGACTAAAAACGTTGTGTGCATTTGCACATCTTTGTCAGCAATGGTGCAGCTTAAAGTAGCCGAATACATTCACTAGCAGAGGTGTCCACAAACATGGACACGCTGTTCACATGCTGTTCAAGCTGTTTCTGTAAGTGCCCATATCGGAGAGTGTGTTTGCAGTGCAGGACAGTCGCGGTCGCCCTCTGATCCGTCTACGCAGGCAGAGTAAATATTATGGCGACATGATCGGACGTTTAACGGATGCCAGCTCAGGTCATAGACAACAAGTTTGTTCCCTTTTTCCACAGATAAAATCCAGGGCCACAGGCCACCGGGTTCATCTTCATGTACAGTATGTACGCGGCAGGGTCGGTATATGGAAGTAATCAGGGATTTAGTTTTGTTGGAAATTGTTTTATTTGGAAACATCTTGCTTTTCCAAAGACTTTTTCAGAGCGTTCCTGTGATGTTCTTGCGGGAAAAGCTGTTAGTAACAGTGCGTTAACTCATTAAACCCTGCAGGAGTGTATCTGGGTCCACACAGAGACCTGGGGTTAACAGAGGTTACACTGAAGAGGGTTACTTCTTTTCATACCTATTAAAGGGTGAATCAGGTGGTCGTCACAAAATCACTACTTAGAACAGATCTGAAGGCAGCTCTGCCTCTGAGGCAGAACAAACGCGATTGGTTGAGAATAACCAATTAAAATAACCACGTTATTTTATACATGCATTGCTTAAATGATTTTGTTGCTTTTTTTAAAAAAAGGCCTCCATATATAAACCTCAGAGGAGCAAATAAATATTTCTCAAAATTCATATTTCTCTGTGAGTAGTTTGACCAGAGGAGGGGGTGGGGGGTCCTGGTGAGCCTGGTTCCTCCAGCTGAGGGAGTTTTTCCTGTACTGTGGCCCTTTGGCGCAGCGGGGGGTTGATGTATTTATCCTTTGTTTCGTGTTCTTAATCGTCTTATTTTTGATTTCTGTATCGCTGCTCGGTGGCAACATCAGTTGAGCAAATACCTTTTAATTGGCTATTCTCTAAACCAGTTGCGTTGGTTCTGCCTCAGAGGTAGCACGGCCTTCAGAACAGTTTTCGAGTAGTGATTTTGTACATGAGCAGATCCAGTGGTTGATGCAATAAATCGATACAAAAGAAGAGTAAAGTACTTACACGTTTAAAGAGAGATTATTTATTTAAATCTTACTACAGAGTGTCTCACAACTTTTGAAAGCAGCCTATAGACGTCCCACAGAACCACACTGGAACCACCAGGTCTGGGCTTGACCTTTCCAATCACCCAGCAGACCCAGTGACACGCTGTAATGGAAGCAGGTGCATTACAACCCTTACACAACATGGACCAGTTCACAGTCAGGTTGGAGAGCATTTGATATCATTTGAGATGTGTACAAGAGTGACAGCTCTGTTCATTCATACCCCCTTAACTTTGCCTTTTAAGGTAACGGGACTGGTTTAGAGCCAGTAGTGACCTTACAGGCCAAAGTACAGGCCAGTTCATGGGTCTCGCCTTCTCAGAACTTGAGAATGATCTTCAATAAGGTCAGAAATGTCCACTCTACAGACTTGTTTATACCAATTTTATATTTAGCTAATTTAAAAAAAGACAATAAAATATTACAGGAATTTGTGGAAAAGGATAGTAAGGCACTGGAACAGCCTCATATGATCCTCGGCTTCAGAAACGCAGGACACACTACACACTATACACTGTTTATCATTCATTAGTATTAAATAAACAAAACTGAGCTACCGCTTATTTCATGTCCACTTTCGATACGGGATGCAAACACTCACTGGCCATTTTACTGTCCTTCCACAGCACACCTACCTTGTGCTTCCTCTCACTGGCCACTTTATTAGAAACTCCTATATTCCCTGTGCCTCCCTTACTATGTAAATTCCTGATCCACTGAAGTGATTGCACATTATTGATCTTGCTGAACTGCATCAATGTCTTGTTCTCAGTCTAGCTGTGGAGAACACAGAAAAGAACCCACAGAAGGATTGTTGTTCTTCCCGCCTCACATCGATAAACCCCTCCACTGCGAAAGGAGACGGTACCCTCACTGCTTGTTGTGCCTCCAGAGGTGGTCACAGGTGATGGATAAATTCATTACAACACAAAATAACACAATTATCCAATAGAAAACCCAACCCAACGCCACAGCCCTTCAAGACCACACGTCTTCTGGTCAATCTGGAAATTCAACCCAGTCACCACAAAACCCTCACACAAGAGCTCCTGACTCATTGATTTGTCTAGTCATCGTTTGCAGCGTTCCACTCAATCTCTGGGTCGTCATCTAGGCGGAGGATGAGGTATGAGAGGAGCTGAAAGATATTCTGCCAAAGGAGCAGGAAGACGTAGAGGTAGAAGTCGCTGACGTCAATCTGACAGTGTTCTCCTGCAAAGCTCATCTCACACATGCACTGGAACTTATTGATGAGGTTGCGGCAGTAGCCTCCGTTCAGACAGGGGTTGGAGGCACACTCATCCAGCTCCATCTCACACCTACAGGACAAAGACTTTGATCAGACGTACAGTTTAAATCTGATAGTTTGATATATTTCATTTGAGCTGGAAACAGTTTCTGAGGTCTGAAACTGCTTCAAACCAAGTACACTGATCAGCCAGAACCATGTGACGACCTCTTTGTTTCTACACTGTCACTATCAGCTCCTCTGACCATACAGGAACACTTTGTAGTTCATGTGTTTCTCTACATACTTTATTCTCCTCGTTTCACCCTGATCTTCAGGACCACCACAGAACATGCATTAGGTTAGTGTGTGTTGTTCTGCTGGAGTGTTTAAACACTGTGTCCACTGCCTGTCCTATTAGACACTCCTACCGAGTGCCTCCACCTTGTAGATGTAAAGTCAGAGACAGAAGCTCATCTGTTTCTGCACAGTTTGTGTTGGTCGTCCTCTAGTCCTTCATCAGTGCTCACAGGACGCTGCTCACAGGACGCTGGACGTTTCTGGTCGGTGGACTGTTCTCAGTCCAGCAGGGACACTGAGGGGTTTAAGCACTCCAGCAGCACTGCTGTGTCACATTTAGGTGTGAATTCAGCCTAAGGGACGGTCTCAAAGCATTCTCTCTGGATATGGATGAAAATACGCCTCAAAATGACCTCATAGATCAGATCAGGTCTGATTCCCCTTTTACGCTTTCTTACCAGTGTCCAGTGAAACCAGGCAGACATTCACACATTTCCTCCAAATTCGAGCAGTTTCCCCCATTAAAGCAGCTATAATTCCACTTCTCATCCCCACAGACCGAGACGGGCAACTTGGGATACCTAGAAGGGAACAAAACAGCCCAAAACCAATACAGCAAACTGTCCTGCATTCTTCATTCAGATGTGGTGTAAATAAATTATTATTAAGTTATTATATGTCCCACTTACGGGATCCTGTCAATGTACCACGGAAGTTCTGGAACAATTTCTCTGAAATGAAGGAAGAACATTGCACAAGGTAACCTCAGACATAATGAGGATGGAAGTGTTCATTTAAAGCATTAATATATACTTTTTCATTTTTTATTGTAGACACGCTAAACAGTCCTTCATCACTGGCCAATATATTAGAAACACCACTGTGTGCTTCCTCTCAAAGGCCACTTTATTAGAAAAACCTACTTGAGCTTCTGCTCACTGGCCACTTTATTAGAAACCCCTACCTTGTTCTTCCACTCACTGGCCACTTTAATGGAAACTCCTCAGTCTCAGAGAGTCACACTCACCTGCAGAGAGGTCCGGTTGTGTTTCTCGGGCAGAGGCAGGCATATTGTTTGAGGCCTCTGAGGCAGGTGCCTCCATTGCTGCACTTGTGTCCCGCACACATGTCCACCTCTTCCTCACAGTGGTGACCGGTGTATCCCGTCTCACATACACACTCATAACTTGTAGAAATCCTGTTGCAGAACCCATGGACACAGGGGTTTGAGAAGCAGGCATCTGTATTAGTCTGGCAGACTCTGCCACCCCAGGCAGAGGGGCACTGGCACTGGAAGAGATCAAAGAGGTCCTTGCACTCCCCTCCATTCTGGCAAGGGTTGGGCTCACATACCCTGGACCCCTGACAGCCAAAGCTTGGACTTCCAGAAGTCCTCAAAAACTGTTCCTCTTGAGGCCTGGGCAGATTGAGCTCAGACTGGCTGTAGAACGGCAATGAAAGGCCACCAATCTCCACCCGACCCAGACATCCCTCCAGATTTGCCCAAGGTCCCAAACCACCTAGAAAGATGTCCACATCTTCCTTTAGGAAGTCCAGACCTCCGGACACTACAGAAGACGCAGAGGCCTCCTCTTGCCGCTGGTCTACAATCATAGTCCAAGTGGAATTCTCCAAGGCTGGGTTGTCCATGCTCATAAAAGCACTGTGCCATTGTCCATCATTCAGTGCCATGCGACTCTGCACTCGCAGCATGGGAGCAAGCTCTCTGATCTGCAGGTCAAGAGGAAGTTGTTGAGTTTTTGTTTGTTTACACTATATACACTATAAGGACAAAACTATTGGGACATGCTCATTCATCGTCATTGTATTAAAATGAGTTGCTCCTGCTTTAGTTGGGGTAACTGTCTCTGTCCAGGGAAGACTTTCTACTAGTGAGATCAGAATGTTGGACTGGATGACCCTGTTCTGGATGGCTCTCTATCATTCCTGCCAGCTTCAATGCCAAAGGCCATAGTGTGAAGTAAGGAGCTGAATTTGCAGGTGTATAGAAGCATATGTTCATACAGGTCTTCCAGCAGTGGAATCCCAGTCTACTGGAAATTATCCTCAGAATTGTGGCCAAAAGACCAAACTGGAAGACAGGGAACATCTGCAATTTTTTTAAGGATTGTAAATGAAAATGGCTTCGATCTCGAGCAAGAATTGCTTCTAGAAATCAACAAACACACAAATTCACCTACTGGTCAATATCGAGGTCAGCAAACATGATTGAAGTCATGCCAATATAATTGTGATTAATCAACAATGTAATTGTAGTGACAGGCCTTACTGGACAATCCATGTTCCTTTCCACTGCCCGGTCTTATCAGTGCTTTTGCATGAACTTTGTGCCCAGTTAACCCACCTGTAGCTCCAGAACCAGGTGTTCATTCTGGAGGGAGATGGTGATGAACTCAGAGTCTTCCTCAGCATGAAGCAGGGTGGCATCACTCTTCCTGGTGCGGAAACTCAGGGAGATGCTGGACAGGAATCGCCGTATTTTCCCGTTGCCTCTGTGTGTGATTACGGGGCTGCCCTCACGAAGGGTCACGTTTGAAACACCTGCAGAGCAGAAAGGACAGAGGTGGTGACCTTCAGGCTCAGTAACTAATTCCCAAGCTTAATCACCAAGCTGGGCTGGACTCCAGAAACAAACTTCAGTGTCAAACATAGAAGGGTGAGTGAGAGATGATCAGGCACATTAGACAGAGCTGAAACAGGATGCCTCCTGCCATGTGTTTTTTTAAACTGTGGTCCGAGGCGCCCCAGTGGGTTGTGGTGGTACTCTTTAAGTTGGGATAAGTAACAGCAAAAATGCTCTTGAAGGTCTCTACCTTTGACATACACTATAGGTCCAAACGTTTGTGGACATACCTTCTAATGTGCTTTCAGCTACGTTAAGTTGCACCTAATGCTGACACAGAAGTGCAAATGCACACAGCTTGCCCAGTCCCTGTAGAGAAGTACTGTCAATAGAATAGGACTCTCTGGAGCAGATAAGCAAACATGACTCTATTGTCTCCATGTCTAATAGCAGGCGTGGACTAGAGGGTATAAAGACCCCCAGCATTGAACTGTGGAACAGTGGAACTGTGTTCTCTGGAATGATGGAGGTGAGGTGAGGTGAGGTGGTGTTTGTCCAACATCCTGACTTTACTAATGCTCTTTTCGCTGAATGCAATCAAATTCTCACAGCAAATCGAATCTTCCCTGGTTTTCGGAAGAAATAATAAATGAGCAGGTGTCCAAATACTCTTGTTTTCCTGTTTCTTGTCATTATTTATTAATTAAGATTCTGTTTGATATCGTCCCTTTTACTGGAACTTAAATTGGGCAATAGTACAGTTTAGTTTAGCCAGGGTCACTTTGGGTCAGGCATACTCACATTCAAAGCCCTGGCTGTGCGTCTGACAGGCTGCGTTGGAGGGACATGGAGACAGATCACACCACTTCACCTCCTCACAGCGCTGTCCAGCTGTGTTGGGAGGACAACTGCAGGTGAAGTCGTCCCACATTGAATAGCACACACCGCCATTCAGACAGGGATTTTTCTGCAGGACAAGAAGACACAGTTAAGACACTGTGACACTCCCCAAAGTTGTACACAGTCAGCTCAGACGCCAGCACCATCAGGCTTTACATGGGACACCTTTAAGCCACGTGTGCACAGAACAGCACTTGGAGTTCCATGACTCAGTTACGTAATCAGGTTACTCACACTGCAGGAGTTATCCCCAGTGCAGCCGCGAGTCACCTCCACCATGTTCTCCGGGGTGTAGGAGCTGACTGTAGTGTTGATGGGGTAAAACTGCAGGCGCCTGGAGCCCAGCCTTAAGTCCTGGATGCAGCCTTTAAAATAGCCTCCAAAGGCCAAAGAGGCTCTACGGTCTGGCAAACCTCCAACGTGAACCCCATCACCAGCCTGGACAATGAGCCTCCGGATGGCCATGCTGCCCTGGGGTTTGGCTGACTGGGTAATGCTCAGCCGTCCTGGCTCCAGAAACACGCTCAGCAGGTGAAAGTGGCCGTCGTTAATGCTGTCCTGACCCAGCAGGCTTTCAAAGTTGTTGATTTGAGCTTTGACCTTTCCGCCCTCCAGCCACAGGCGCAGGTACTGGCTGGTGCTGTTGGAGAGGACCAGGAGGAGACCCCGGAGGCGACGGGTGCGCACAAACATGGAGATGGTAAAAGAGTCTCCGGGCTCAGCATCCACAGAAAAGACAGCATAGCTCTCCAGGTCTTCATTTCCAAAGCGTGCAGCAACATATTCTATGAGGAAGCACACAGATACTGTAGGCACCTGTTATAAACACTCATACATACTGTATATACATACAGTTATAGGCAGATGTTTGGACACCCTTCACAGTGTGCTGTTATATAAAGTTTACACAAACCAAATTAGTTACTTAATCCCACGTTTCTGTAATCCAGAGCTGAGGTGTGTGTGCGGTCTTACCCTCTGAGCAGTTGTCTCCTTCGTACGGCCGATGGCACTCGCAGGTGTGCTTCCTCCACCCCAGGTTGATGCACCTGCCCCTGTTCTGACACGGCCCATCCTGGCAGGCATCTCTCTCACTGCACCCCAGGCTCACATTGACCTGACTGACCCCTGAGCCTGGTATCACCGTCCGGGAATGGAGACGGACGTCCCGCATGCAGCCCAGGAAATAAGATGCAGGTCCGAGCTCCGCAGTAACGTCTGAATCAAATAAAGCTACAGTTACTTTTACCACCGAAGTGTAACCAACCAAAAATCCCATTTACACAGTTGACCTGCTTTCTTAAAGTACAGACAATCAGCACGTCATTCTGGGCGTCTGAAATTCACTTCTTTAGGAGCCGGTGCTACGAGGTTACTGGAGCTTTAACCCCTTTCACCCTTTAAACCAGTGGGTGCACTGGTGATGCAGGAAGCATCTCAAGCTGATATGCCAGATGGCCAGAAAATTACCTGTGTTCCTCATTAGAGCCTGTGTGTCAGACCTCATCCGTTTTAAATGCCCTACAATAGAACCCTGTGGAACTCCACTACATGCACTAAACCACTGGCAAGGGATGACGTATGCCGTGCGGAGGCCACATCCAGCCTACTCTGTAAAAGCGTGGGGAACGTGTTCCTGTGAAATGATTTGTTATTACGTTTCTAACCTTAAACATTTCTAACTCGCTCTTTTACAGTAAACTCTAGTTTTTGAAAAGCACCCATTGGGACTAGAATGGTTATTCTGTGACATCACTCCTGGGACTTTTACTTTGTACAGTAATGTGAGCAACAGGTACCATCTGCAATGAAAGGGTCCTGCTGCTGTTCCCCTGTCCCGCCAATATACACGCTCCGAAAATCAGCCAGGCCAGAGCCCAGCTCCAGCAGGGAGTTCGACTCAGACATTTCCACCAGCTCCTCCTTGTGGCAGGTATCGCTTGTGCAGGACGGGTCGAGCAGCCTGACCCCCAGTAGGCCGTTGCGGTGCAGGAAGGCGTTGACTGTGTGCCAGAGGCCATCTGAGACATCCAGAGACAGTTCCACCAACACTGGCTGCATGTCCTGGATCTGCTGGAGGGAGTGCCGTAGGCGGCCTTCCTGCAGCTCCAGTGTGAGGAACTGTTCGTCCACCTGCATCATAAAAAAGACTTTTACCCAGAAGGAAGTGTGGATTGCAGTGTTTTTGGGAAGGATGATTAAGATTTTGTGAGTGTTGATAGAGCATCCAATGCATCCCACACATTTTCAATCGGGGGTAGGTCTGGAGAGCAGCCTCTGATTGGCTACTTACAACCCTGCTTGTGCCTCCCTTCTTGCTCTGGCTCAACACACTCATTACGAAACGCTTAACGTGTGTTTTTCAAAAGAGACGAGAGGGCCAGAGACCCTGAGCTATTGTGGGTTTGCTTTCCAAGACAGATATATGCAAATAACTTCTGTTTTGATTGGCTGACATTTCAAGATTGCCCTGTTTGTGAGTGGGTTGATCTGAACTGTTGAATCCTGAAAGGGTGGGCATATCGTATCAAGACAGGTGCAATAGATGCTGTCTGCTGTTTTGGCTACCTGACACTGCAGCAGGGTGGCCGTGCTCTGGACTGTCCGGAAACTCAGGGTCACGTTTAGGGTCACCGAGGTGTCCTCTACGGGACTCAGGACATGGAGAAAGCCACTGTTCTCAAAGGAGAAAGTTGTGGATGTCTGACACCGTGTCCCAGTGAAGCCGTGTGGGCAGGAGCAGTGGTATCTGTGGCGTCCGTTGCTGAGGTAAGGAGAGCAAGTGGCTCCGTTTTGGCACCGGTGCCGTTCGCAGCCCTGCAGCACCACTGTGCAGTTCTGACCTCCATAGAGATGCCTGTTCTGGGGCTCCTTTGGACACTCACATCTGTAATCTCCACCCAGGCTCACACACAGGCCGCTGTTCTGACACGGCTGAGTGTCACACACATCAGTGTCTTCTTCACTGAGAGCACCTGTTACGAGAAAAAGGACGTTTCACCAAGTAAAGATAAAATTATTATGATATTATGATGACAAATATATATATTTATACACTTATTGTCAAAGAAGATCTGCACCCAGAAGGACGTGTGGGATTGCAGTGATGTTGTGAAGGAAGATGAAGGTGATCTGGCTCAATATCTGATGATAACTGTAGTCTGATCTGATCATTATTTATTGATCTACTCATACAGAAGTGGTGTCTCTCAGGACGGCGTCGGGACGTTTCTGCATGGAGTTGGTCATTAAGACAACTCAAGTGGAACTGATCGCAGAAGATGATCTAATCGGTTGATTACTTCTGGGTTCAGCTTTTTATTTTATTTTATTAAATCTTTATTTGTTAAGGTTATAATTTAATATAATATATAATATAATTATAATAATCGTTTTCTATTTTGCTTTATTGTAAGGCGTGGGTGAAACAGCGCCCTCTGGTGACCATTCATATACTTTAATAATATAATATAATATAATATAATATAATATAATATAATATAATATAATATAATATAATATATTAAAATTATAAAGTAATATATTATACTAAATATAATAATAAATATAATTATAAATATATCATATAAAAGTATTCTATAATAATCGTGATCTATTTTACATTAGTGTAAGGCGGTGTGTTGTGTGGGTGAAACAGCGCCCTCTGGTGGCCGTTATTCTGAATAACATTCAGTCAGTGCGACACTGACACTCCTGCACATCTGAACAGATTCATTATTATTTCTGCTTTATTTCCTATTTGCTGTGTATTTGTTTCTTTCTATGTTATTTAAATGTCATGATTCAGAAAGTCTTTTTAAGAGGGTTATATTGGAATTAATGGTAAATGACATTTACTGAATAAATGCTTTAAATTAAATATTTTTCCAGAGACACGTTTAAAGAAAAAGTTAAGTTTATTAATGTAAAGTTTTTCTTGCTGTTTTTCTGTGTAGAAACAGCGCCACACACACACACACACACACCGCCTTTTCACCACTGAACTAAAGTCGGCTTTATGGACGTTTTGACTTCATTAAAAGCGCCGCTTTTAAGACTCTGAGAAAATTTATTTTAGAAACAAAAACAAACAATATAAAGAGATTTTCACTGAAGCGATTTAAGGTGTTTATAATAATCGTGATTTATTTCGCATTAGGTGTCGGTGAAACAGCGCCCTCTGGTGGCCGTTATTCATAACAGCGCTTTTCATCACTGAATTATAACAAATATATAATAATCTATAAATATACTATAACATAATAATATAATATAAATATATAACTTAATATAATATAGAAACACTACAATACAATAATATATAATAATTGTATAATATAATATAAAATAATAACATATATACTATATTATATAACATATAATAATAATAATAATAATAATAATAATAATAATAACATAAAATATATCACATAAATAAAGTTGCAAGTATAAATATATAATATGATATAAAAATATACCATAATTATCGCGATCTATTTCGCATTAGTGTAAGGAGGCGTGTCACGTGGGTGAAACAGCCCCCTCTGGCGGCCGTTATGCTGAATAACATGCAGTCAGTGCAGGACTGCAGGATTCTTGGCTTTTATAGAATAGAATAGAATAGAATAGAATAGAATAGAATAGAATAGAATAGAATAGAATAGAACTTATGTGTAAAATTGACTAGTTTAATTCTTTTCAAGTTATTTATGTGATGAAAATAATTTATGTTGTAACACATTTGAGTAAAACAGGATGATTCTAAAAATATGATGAACCTAAACATAGTATAATTCAAAGTTTTGTTTATTTATTTTTCTAATCAGTTAATTGATTTTTTTTATTGTTTTATGACTATCATTGGCATAATAAATCTGTGTATGGTCAAGTATTTCATTTTTCAGCTCTATTATAACTTATTAATAAGCTTAGTTCAGTTCTAGACCTCTGTTTCTTGTAGGCCTGAATAAACGTGCTCCTGGAACAGGTGCAAAGGTAGACAGTGACATCTAAATAAAATCACACACACTAAACTATCTGGACCTGGATTAGCCACTTCTACAAACTAATAAATCTTTACCTGCCGAAAGCAGCAGTATGCTCCACACTAGCCCGGTCAGTCCTGACATGGTGCTGGTCAGTGCAGATGAGCTGAGGGACTCTGGAGACCTCAGAGCAGACTGGGTTTGTAAAGCTCCATCACAACAGGCCACATCTACAGTGCATCTTCATCCATGTGTCTGTGTGTTTGAATGTGAGTGACTGACTAAGGTAATGCTGGGATCAGTGTGGAGCAGATCTCCACAGGATTAGACTAATACACTTACACACACAACACATGGATCCCAGACCACTGGCTAATTCCTGTGACGTCACATGTGTTAACCAGACAGTCTTCACACCACTGTCTTGCCTTACATAACACACTCAAGGCTCTCAGTGAGCCCGAGCTATTTCTGCAAAGCCACTGATTTAGACGCAAAGTTGATCATCAAGCCAGTACTCTGGTATTTAAGGTGTAGGTTCCTTTTAATGGTTAACACTAGTGGTAAACGGAAGCAGACATCTGAACCTCTAGAAGCTCCTGACAGAAATGTATTATACTTTATGCTTTATAGCCTACCATTTGCTACACAGTGGAGGGATACATGCAGGCTGTCCCCAAAGGAAATATATTTTATTATTTATATATGCATCTGTGTTATTTGTCACAATGACTGTTTTCTGAGCTGTATCAGAAACACAGTCCGGTAGCCGGTATTAAAGATCAGCAGTGTAGTTACTGAAACTGTATCAGAAACACAGTCCGGTAGCCGGTATTAAAGATCAGTAACAGTGTAGATACTGAAACTCTATCAGAAATTTTGAACTATTTAATGCATATTTATTAATTATTAATTTATCTGCTACATTATCTTTGGGCATTTCTGTGTGTTTGTAGTGGAATTAAATAAAAATGTGTAGGAAAATATATGAAATATTTTTATTACAATAAAAGGACAATATTTAATTAAAATAGCATAAAAACACAGTTTCACCCCCGGACTGCTGTAAACTACATTACCCACAATGCCGTGCTCCACACGTGGCAGGAGACATAAAAGTTTTTAAATATAAATGAATATAATCAATATAGAGTTTAGATATTAATAAAATTTAAGAATAATATTACAAAATATAAATTAAAAAACAAGAACACGAGACATTTTATTAACATATGACACCTCTGATGACGACGTGAGAGGCAGCCAATCACAGGACAGGTTATTGAAGCGTGCGGCGGTGTGGGCGGGGCCAGCGGCGCCTGTTTTGTTGTGGTCATTTGTGCTTTTTAATGCAGCAGAACCGCCTTTAAAGTTGTGTTTATGAGCAAATGGAGAAGATCCACAACAGGAGACACCGAGAGAAGCTGCTGAGAAAGAAGGGACGAGAAGCAGGACAAACATTTCCTCAGATTAAGGTCGTGTGTCGAAATTCTCCTGTAAGGGGGGGACGGGGGGGACAGGGGGACACCAAGAAATGAATGGAAATGATCAGGACTGAGGGGAAAAGGGGACACCAGGAAATGAATGGAAATGATCAGGGGTGAGGGGACAAGGGGACACCAAGAAACGAATGGAAATGATCAGGGCTGAGGGGACAGGGAACACCAAGAAATGAATGGAAGTGATCAGGGCTGAGGGGACAGGGAACACCAAGAAATGAATGGAAATGATCAGGGCTGAGGGGACAGGAGGACACCAGGAAATAATCAGGGCTGAGGGGACAAGGGGACACCAAGAAATGAATGGAAATGATCAGGGCTGAGGGTACGGGGGTCACCCATTAAGGTTTTATCAGTTTTATCAGCTTTATTGTATTTTTATTTATGAAACATTCAGCAGGTACTGAACGCTTGTTTATGATCGTAATATTGTTAACGAAGCATGTATATAACAAATGAATATTTGTTAGTCTGGTAATTAACTGTACACCATTAAACATGACAATTCTATGATGTTCCAGATTATCTAGTACATTTTTCAACCCCTTAATTTCAGGAACACTCTGAGAACACTGTTACATGCCATTAACACTTCTTTCATCTTATCTCCCCTAGATTCCCAATGCAAACCTTTTCTAAGCCATGAAGGCCAAAAAGAAAGCCAGCTCATCCCGGACACCAGCGAAGAGAAAGGCTTCCGCACCTGCCGAGGTGACCGGATCGGCATCCGCTGACCCAGCAGAAGAACGCGAGAATGGGCAAACTGTTATGGACACAGCTGTGGATGCGAAGAAGCGTTGTTTGCAGATTTCCCAAAATGACGGCTGTTTTCTCAAGTTCCTGAACAAGGACAGGAAGGCAGAACCGTCGTTCTGCGACATCACCGTCACAGTGCGTGGAAGAACTTTCCCTGCCCACAAGGTGGTGCTAGCGTTCGGCAGCAGCTATTTTCACGCTAAGCTGAGCGAAAATCCGTCCCTGGACCACGTCACCTTTGACAATGTGGAGAGTGCCATATTTGCACACTTGCTGGATTTCCTGTACACGTCTAAGATGGAAGTGCAGGAAAGCCAGATCCCTTCCTTAGCCGAGGTGGCCTGCTTCTTCGACATGATGGAGGCAGTGAACCTTTTAGCGGGGGAGGTGGAGCCAGCTCCTGGGCGACAGGAGGATGAGGGGGGAGCAGAGGAGGAGGAAGAACCTGAAACAACTCCTTCAGAAGAGAGTGCTCAGAAGCCTCAACCGGAAACTCGGTGCTCGTTCTGTGGACGGACGTTCCGATATAAGAAGTCCTTAGACAACCACTTAGCCAAAATGCACAGCAGTAGCACTGAAGCTCAGGAGGCAGATGGAATGGATTTCAAGACTGCAGGTTCTACAGTCAGCACCCGCAAGTCAGTCAGAAGTAGAAGGACTAGGTTGGAGAAGCAGGAGACTAGAAATAGCCTTGGAATTGAGAGCAACATCCACCCAGATGTGAATACACCTATGTCTGTTGAGGAGCAGGAAGATGATGATGAAGATGAGCATGGTGGTGACCAGCAAGAACAGGAAGAGCAAGAAAGACACGAAAGAGGTGCGGTCCAGACAGAAACCTGTATGGAGGAGGAGGTCAGTGCAAGGCTTGAGGACGGCAGGAAAGCCAGTGAAGACGCTGGTGAGAGTGAAGCTGTTGGGACGTCGTTGGGTCCAGAGACTGAACTGAGCTCTGGAGGTGTGCCTAAAGCACAGGGTCCAGCAGAGCAGGTCAAAGGTCATGTTTACCCAGTGGGACTGGCACCAGTTATCATCCAGAGCTCCAGCAAAAAGACCCTCAAATGTCCCAAGTGTGACAAGACGTTTGACCGAATAGGTGAGAGGCCTGACCACAGTATGTAGTTAGGTGGGGGGGTCCGAGTGGTCCAGCTGACTGATCTGTACAGGGGGTGATGGGGTTATGTATTATTATATGCTGGAGTGTTTAAACCCCTCAGGGTCACTGCTGGACTGAGAACAGTCCACCAACCAGAAATATTCAGCCAACAGCGTCCTGTGGGCACTGATGAAGGACCAGAGGGTGATAAACACTGTGGGCGGGGCTAAGCTTCAGAGTAAATGGGCGGGGCTAAGCTACTGTAGGTAGAGTCTTTGATTTCTAAAGCTATTGGATGTATTTTTTTGTTTTGACCAACTAGGAAAATATGAGAGTCACACCAGAGTGCACACGGGGGAGAAGCCTTTCCAGTGTGACATCTGCCTGCAGCGTTACTCCACCAAGTCCAACCTCACGGTGCACAAGAAGAAACACACCAGTGATGCTCCTGTCCAGAGGAAAGAGCACAAATGCCCCTTCTGCAGCAAGCTTCACGCCAGCAAAAAGACACTGGGCAAACATGTCAAACGGTCGGTAGTTTGGACCCTGATTAAAAACGTCACTCTCGTACAGCTTTACCCAGAGTTTTAACTGTGATCCAGTATGAATCCACGACATCTGCTGCTGTTTGTCGAGTAGTGATGTGTAAAAACTAGATTATAAAGGGATTTGGGTTCTAATTTGTGAAATAATTTGAATAGTAACACTGCCCTTTAAATACCAACAGCGGTCATCTTCTCCTCCTTGTGTTTGCAGGTTCCATCCTGACTGCATCCAGGAGTTTTTGAGCATGAGGAAGAGGAAGAGTGAAGGGTGGAAGTGCGACGTGAGTTTTTGGATATCGTAGCCCAGCTGTGGACATTTCAGGTCCAGCAAGTCAAAATCCACCCCAGGATTCTGTTCTGAATGTCTGGGCATCTCTGCTGCGTCAGCGTTTATGCCCTTATTACACATTTGTTTGGAGAAGGTGTCGGTGCAGATCTAACGTCCACTCCCTTCTCAGTCATTTATCGAGAATAATGTTTTTATGTATTATTTATTAATGTTATTCCTTCTCAGGACTTTTATTATGAAACTTTGAGCAAAAAACAGAAAGCAAACAGCCCATCACTGCTGATTTTCCTCCATAACCCAATGTTTTGATCAGTGACGTCCTTAGCTCCGCCCCTACTCACTCATCAGTGGGAGTGTATGCACAGTTTTCATCCAGTATGAATTTACAGTGCGTCTGTTTTCTGTAGATCTGCCACAAGTCTTTCACTCGCCGGCCTCATCTGGAGGAGCACATGATCCTGCACACCCAGGACAGACCCTTTAAATGCGCCTACTGTGACGACTACTTCAAATCGCGCTTCGCTCGATTAAAGCACCAGGAGAAGTTCCACTTGGGTGGGTTTCTTTCCTTCTCGTTTAGGCCTCGCACTTTTTGTCTGCGCAGGTGGAGGAATCTTGGAGCTGGTTGATTTTTCATCAGTGGTGTTTTATCCTATCGTACCCCAGGACCTTTCCCGTGTGACATCTGTGGAAGGCAGTTTAATGACACGGGCAACCGGAAGAGGCACATAGAGTGCACCCACGGAGGGAAGAGGAAGTGGACTTGCTACCTGTGTGGGAAGTCTGTTCGAGAGAGGTGAGGATTGCGTTGGGTTGAGTTTTATTTGTTGAGACTTTTCACGGGAAACACAGCTGTTATTCTCTCGTCTTGGTTTCAGAACGACACTCAGGGAACACCTGAGGATCCACAGCGGGGAGAAGCCGCACCTCTGCAGCATCTGTGGCCAAAGCTTCCGCCACGGCAGCTCCTACAGGTAACGGGGAGGAGTTACATCATTCATATTAGATACTGAAGAACTCATACTGGATACTGAATGACTGAGTAAATACCGATCAAATCGTAGTGGACACTGAATAATATTTGTATGAATAATTCATAGTGGATACCGAGTTATCCATACCTGCGCTGCTTACTTTATGCATTTGCTTGTTTTTTTTCTTCTCGTTAGGCTGCATCTTCGTGTGCACCACGACGATAAGCGGTATGAATGTGAGGAATGTGGCAAAACGTTCATTCGTCACGATCATCTAAAGAAGCACAGGAAGATACACACAGGTAGCACGTCGTTTTAAGATCTGTCACTTAAACTTCGGTTTCATTAAATCCCGTCTTGCTGGAAATCTGCTTTTGGTGTCCTGCAGGAGAGAGAGCTCACCAGTGTGAAGAGTGTGGGAAGTGTTTCAGACGTGCTGACCACCTGACTGTCCATTACAAAAGCATTCACCTGGGAGAGAAAGTCTGGCGAAAGTAAACACTTCTACATTTTAATTGGAGCAGGTCTGGCGTTCTGAACACAAGTGACTCTAAAGACATCTCTGGTTTCAGACGTGAGCGAGTGAATTAGACTGTCACCTGTCTCATCTCTGTAAACACGCCCCCCCAAAACCGTATGTCGCTCCAACCACCTCTGCAAACCCCTCCAGATCTTCATTAGTTTGGTTTGGATGTGGTTTAAAATACAGTGTGACTGTAGTCTATAGAAAGAAACATTGACTATCTTCATCTACAGTATCTCCTGTCGATGATTGGATATATTAATCAGTAAGTCAACAGTTCTTGAAGTTAATGTGTTGAAGCAAGGAGAATAGAGAAGCATAAGAACCTGGGACACTTTGAGAAGAACCATACTGTGATGTTTTACACGATTGGATCAAAACATCTCCAAAACATCAGACTGGGTTTTCCTGGTATACAGTAGACAGTACCTACCAAAAGTGCTCTAAGGAAAGCGACCATTGGACAGGATCTGCTGTAATGTTAGTCTTGGTACCAGATACCACAGGACACCTTCAGAGGTCTTGAGGAGTCCATGGGAGCACAAGGGAGACTCAGTATTAGAGAGGTGGTACTAATGTTATGGTTGATTGGTGTAAATTCGTGGTGTTAAGAACCTTTTCATAATGCAGAGAACCCTTTATTTATGCAAAGGCTTCTTTGAGTGTTGATGGGTCTATAATAGAACCATTTTAACTACTGAACCCTTGAAGAACCATTGTTTTTTTAAAGGCTGGTCCTGAAACACATTATCTGTATATCTTCTCCAGCTGTGAAACATCTGCCTATCTATGATTTTCATAACTTGTACATCTTGTAGTTGGATTTTGAGGGTCTGATCTCCCCACCTGCAGGTACAAGGCCGTTGTGCACCAGTGTGAAGTGTGTAAAAAAGAGTTCAGAGGGAAGACCAATCTCATGACCCATTTCAGGACTCATTCAGGTAAAGTGTCATTATTTACAGACGTTGTTCCCAAACCGGTCCTGGAGACACCTCCATCCAGCTTCACCTCAGGACGAGCTTATTAATGAGCGGATTAGCTTCTGGGTGTTTGGGAGGAGGGTAAAGCAGGGGACCACATGAGTAACGTATGGTGAGCATGCAATGATCACCACCTCACCTCTTCCCCATGTCATCCTCCCAAGTACTGGATGGAGCTTCTCTGGAATGGATGGTTCCAGGTCATTCCAGAGAACACTGTTCCACTGCTCCACAGCTCAATGCTGGGTGGCTTTATACCCTCTAGCCCACGTCTGGCACTAGACATTGTCCCATTAGGTCCATGTTTGATTATCAGCTGCAGAGAGTTCTGTACTATTGGCAGTATGTCTCTACAGGGACTGGACAAGCTGTACGTGTGCATTTGCACATCTGTGTCTTAAAGTAGCTGAATCTACATTAGAAGGTGTATCTTCAATCTTTTGGACATGTAGTGCATCACCTGTATCGTAGCTTGTTTTAAGTGATTTTTTTGAACAGGTCTTGTTTTGCTTTTCTTCAAATCTTAACAGGCGAGAAGCCCCACCGGTGCGTCATCTGCAACCAGACATTTCGGATTAAGAAAACTCTGACCAAGCACATGGTCATCCACTCAGACGTGCGGCCCTTTAACTGTCCGCACTGCAGTGCTACTTTCAAACGCAAGGACAAGCTAAAATATCACGTAGACCACGTCCACAGCGGACGTCCCATGAGCCAATCCCCATCCCATCTCTCTACCACCTCTAATGACAAGCTCCCAGGACCCCTGTCCTCCGAAGAAACAGCCAAAGCATACAAGAGCGTCCTCCCTGGTGACGTGTGTGTCCCAGTCACTCTGGTGCCCGTCCAGATGCCCGAGGAGACTGACCTGCCCCATGCGGTCCAGCAGCAGCCAAGCAGCTATCCACCAGCCACTGACCTTGTGTTCCTGGAGAAATACACGCTGACGCCTCAGCCGGCGAACATAGTGCACCCTGTCCGGCCGGACCAAATGCTGGACCCCCGGGATCAGTCATATTTGGGCACCCTTCTGGGACTGGACACAGCCACCACCGTCCAGAACATGGCTGCTTCTGAGCACAACCATTAGCACTTTATCTGTTTGAACGCTCAGCTAATTAAACGGTGTTGACTGTCATTTACTCTGCTCTGCAATGTAGTGTTTTTGATTTCTAGTAATTACTGTATTTTAATTTCAGTGTATGTTACAATAAGGGGGCGTGGTTTTCTGCTGCAGTGTGTAATTTACGATATTGATTTTGATGAACTGCTTCAGTCTGTCTTGTATGGTCTTCTCATTAGTGCAAACCTCAAACTGCCCCCTGTGGGAACGGACGTAATGAGAGGGAACAAACTGATGTGAAAAATACATTAAAATGCACAATCTGGTAAAATACTCACAAACATCACAAGTGCTTAATTCACAACATGCAACACATAAGGAACACACAGCTTCTGAAACCGTGTAAACACCTGTAAACAACCCGCAATATTTTCAAACGATTTATTTAATTGTGCATTTTAATAGTTTAAATTATGGCTGGTTTTTGCTGGTATATGAGCACGAGTTTCCAGTCCTGTGTTAGGGGTCTCTCTCAGGATTGTTTCTCAAATGAGATCTTTTGAGATGGTTTTCCATAGTGTTCTTTGCAAGTGATCAGATTGGAGATCACAAACCTATCTGCATGGGCTGCTGTGCTGGTTATGTACCCTTCGGCGCTCTTCTTTAAAGGAGACCCTGGTACCCGGTTGAACCTCAAACCTGGATACAAGATGGGATACGGTTTGGAATGGAGGCGTACAGGTTCCACATGGCATCCTGCAGCACATTTACCCACAGATGTTGCAGCTGGGCCTGTAGATCCTGCACACTCGTAGGTTGCTGAAGCTGGCATCCAGCTTCTCCCATAGATGATTGAATGGTGATTAATCTGGTGAGCAGCCAGGGAAGTGTTGCAGTGTGTTGGAGACATTCCTGGGAAACCCTTGGTGTGTGGGAGCATTATCCTGCTCAAAAATGCCAATCGGTAGCCCTGCCGTGAGAGGCGAGTCCCTCATATTGCTACTAGGGGTGACTTACTGTCGTATGTGATTGTCTCCCAGATCATCACACCAGCAGTTGGGGCAGTGTCTCTCCACAACAAAGGTAGCGTTGCTCACCATGAAGCTTCCATATTGGAACCCAACCCTCGTTGATGTGTGCCCTCACGTAACCATTTCTCCCAACACAATGTAAAAACTTGGTCAGAACATTCTAGGTAGTGAACAGTTTGGAGAAAATGTCATAGAGGCATATGTAGCATGTCACACCAAGAGGTACACTACCCAAATGTAGTTTCTGAGAGCTTCTCCACGGGGACACTTTATGCCCCCCACATTTAAATATCTATCTGAAACACAACTGCATGCTGAGCACTCGGACAACGCAGATGTTAAGATTATTTGTTTGTTTTTATCTTCAGTGATGAAATCTTGTTGAACTCTGATAAACGAGGTAAAAGGTAAACACGGTTTCAGAGTCACTCGGATCTTGTTTTGATCAGAAGGCAAAACTGGTCCCAGGTGAAGAAGAACTGGAGCAAAATGAGGATTATACTGCTTGCTGTTTGGGTTTGGTCGTGCCAGGCCAGTAGAGGTAAAAGCTCTGGTTCAGAACTTTATTTTAGATCAGCCATAACATTACAACCACTGACAGGTGAAGTGAAGGACATTGCTAATCTGGTTCCAGTGGCTAGGGGTGGATATTTATGCAGCAAGTGAACAGTCAGGCCTTGAAGTTGATGTGTTGAAGAACCAAACTGATCTTTAAGACAACTGGGTCAGAGCACCTCCAAAACGTCAGTCTACCTACCAAAAGTGTTCCAAGGAAGGACAACCACTGACGGAGAGAAAAGGTCTTGGAGCCCAAAGCTCATTGATGCTCTTACAGGACTTACGGTACAGATGGCACAGGACACCTTCAGGGTTCTTGTGGATTCCATGCCTTGGAGGGTCGCAGCTGTTTTTGCAATATGAAGGAGACATAAACAATATTAGGCCAGTGGTTTTAATGTCTCGGCTAATCAGTGTGTACTTGGAGTTGTTTGTTCACCCTTTTGCAGCTGAACAGGGTCAGCCTTTCCTCCCACAGATGCACAGAAGTGTGCTAGTCCAACACTAGAACAGGGTTATCTAGTCCCCGAGCAGGAAAGTTACCAGCATCTCTCAGAGGTTTCCTATGGCTGTAATCCTGGACTGAAATCTTCTGCCAGAGGATGGTGGGGGGTCATAAGATGTGAAAATGGACAGTGGTCCCACACCCCTCTGTGCATTGGTAAGTACCTGACCGCTGTGAAACGGTTTACACGTTTGTAAAATCCATAATGCTGTATCTCTGGTATATTTACTTACACTGTATGGACAAAAGTTTTGGGACTCCTGCTCATTCGTTGTTTCTTCTGAAATCAAGGGTATTAAAGAGTCCTGCTTTTGTTGGAGTAACTGTCTCTACTGTCCAGGGAAGACTCTGGAGCATTGCTGTGAACATTTATTTTAAAGAAAAAGTACTTTTACTTGAGTTGAGTTTTTTGGGTACTTTACCAACCACTCGGAGGACATCATTAAATAATTTACTTAATCTGAACAAGCAGTTAGATAGTCACACCACCAGATATATAAAACAGCTGTTATAGATCATAAGACATTTTTTACATTATTATTTATGATGTGTCATTGAAAAAAGTCTTGTTTAGTCAGACGACTCTCTGCACATACAGTTAGACAGTTACACCACCTGACATTTTTACAGGTTGTTTCCTAAAATGTAGTAAAATGTAGTTAATTTATGTATTGTATTATTAAATAGCACAGTAATAATAATGATGGACTTTGAGGTGTCAGATGCATGTTTTTCTCTATCTTGACCCAGCTGTGAGTGAATGTCTTCCACCAGAAGTGCCACATGCCAAACCAGTGCAGCCACTACAGGCATCATATCCCACTAACAGCAGGGTTGCCTTTGCTTGTGATAAAGGTTATGAGTTTGAGTCAGGTTGGCAAGAGGCCCGATGTGATGAAGGGGAGTGGATGCTGCCAGTGTGTACACGTGAGTGATCTGAAATAATTTTTGTAATGTTTTATTATTTTGGAAATGTGTCTGACAGCACTATTTTAATATTTTTTTCATTTCATAGGAAAGACGTCTGCCTGTGGAGCTCCTGTCCATGTTCCCTATGCTGTCATCAAACAATCATACCGGGACACGTTTGATACACATGAAACTGTGGAGTATGAGTGCAAAAAGGGATTTGAGCTAATGGGACAGAAAAACAGCTTCTGTAGGGTTAACGTGTGGACCCGTGCACCCCAGTGTGGTAAGACTTTTGTTTTCAGTTTTCAAGTGAAGAACATTGATGATCTCTCATGGTTCATTGATGCTTATGGAGATCCCACCTCACAACTTGGACTTAAAGGATCTTCTGCTAGCATTGGTCTTGGTGTTGCACAACCACAGGAAGATACCAAGATCTTGTGGAGTCCATGTCTTGAGGGGTCGACGGTTTTGTGTGGCCTGAATTGAACCCCAGGAGATATATATAGAGGTGTCCAGAATCCAAAACAAAATTGGCCATGCTCTCTCCGGGCTGGTAGATGGTGGTCTCTCCCCATATCACACCCAGTGCAGTGCTGGCTCACATGCATCTGTTAGGTGTTGTATCAGAGCTGCAGACCCGACGCTTTCGTCTGCGCATTTTGGCTGCCCAGCAATGATGCAATAGCAGCAGTTTGAAAAGAGGGGAAGGCTGGATTCAAATGTATTGGAAGCCCCAGAGTAGCTCAACCTACTAAGACCACAGTGTCTACAAATGATCTGAATTCAACTCCGGGACACTTTTATTTTTATGTTAGGAGTAAACCTAGGTAAGGTGATAAATTGTTCTAGATATTTTGTTCTGTAATTTCATCCCCCTGGAACAATCTGGGTCGTGTAATATTCTTTAGGCACTCTCTAAATGGCCTGCTTTTATGTTTCAGTACCAACATGGGATGATCCAAACTCGACAGACTCGACACAACCAGGTGGGTTATATTCTGATATTATGGTGAAACCACGGTAAAGCCATTTTAAGGTACTGTAGAGATTTTTCTGGATATATTGTTCAGTCATTTTATTCCACATTACAACTAAAAGACAAAGAAAAGATTGGATACAGTCAGTTCCCCCTTTTCAGTGTATTCATTAGGTGCTCTATAAACAGCCTTTAATTCCTTATTTCAGTACCAACATGGCATAGACCTCCAACAACATCACCACAACCCGGTGAGTTATAGTATGATATACACCTGAATGTGTTTAATTATTTAACTTTGAAATCACTAATGAAATACACATATATACCCATATTGACAACAAAACAACAAAAAAACAACAAAAAAAACGAACCAAGAAGGAAGCCCTGTGACATGTGTCCACACAATGTCCTGCATATATCACTCAGCTGTTGGTTGTTGTTGACATCACTTTGAAATCTTTCCTTAATCAGGTGGCACATCTTCACTAAACTCTCTCTTATGTTCAGTCGGGAAATGCAGACCTTACCCCCTGATACAGAAAGGAGATGTGTTCGAGCAGGACGATGGGATGGCCTTAACCGTTCAGTGTGCTCTGCTTTACAAACGCATGGGACCAATAAAGATTAGGTGTGTTGATGAACAGTGGTCAGAGCTGCCTGTGTGTAAAGGTTAGTGGCTTAACACCAATGAAAATTGTAAATGTGACAAAAATAGCTGATTTGCAGATGGTTTGTTGATGTCGTTCTTTGTCCGCAGCTCCGTGTAAACTGGATCAGTCAAGGCTTTATTACCGTCAGAGAGAATACATGGAACATGGTGTGCAGGAGGGGTTTTTTTGTAGTGCCTTCAGTAGAGTATCTGTGATGTGCGATAATGGAAGAGCATACTATAAAGGATGTACGTGCATCATCAGTGTCCCACCAGTTATTCTGTATTTTTTCTCACATATGTTTCATTGAGCCTCCACTTATCTTTCAAAGAACTTGATGGTTGCTTCTGTTGTTTTCAGGTGATTGGAATGAGTGGGTGAGTATATTACAGTTACAGCCATTTCGCAACCATTCAACTTCCTGTATAACCCTTCCACGGCTGTCATCACACACAGTAGTGACTAGGCACCGTGAGCACACACACCCAGTGTGCATTCAGTAAACCTCATCTTCAAGGTGAGGAAAGTGGTTAAGGACAAAGAAAGGGCTGGCCCTTCATTCCTCCGATCAGTATGGGAATCGAACCAGTGACCTTCCAGACCCAAGCCTTGCTAAACTTTTAACCACACAGTGCAGTGGTGCCCCTTGAGCAGAGAGGGTTAAGGGACTTGCTCAAGAGCCCGACAATGGCAATGGATGTGGGTATTGAGCCCACAACTATGTGATCAATAACCCAGCGGTGGCTCAGTTGTGACATCACTGGATTAAGTGTCCTTGGAAGTTTAGTAGATGTGGCTATTGAGCTCAAAACCTTGTGATCAGTAACCCAGTGTCACATTAGTTGCTACCAGATGAAGAAAGTGGTCATCTTGCTCTTGCTCAAGCACTTCTCACCAGTCCTGGATCTCGAACCAGTAGCCCAGACCATTCATCCCAAACCTGCTTTGTTAACCTGTAAGCCATGCAAGCCGTTACAGGCCTTGCTCAGAGGTGCAGCTCTCCAGACAGAAAATCGATCCTACACTTGATCACAAGGTTGCGAGTTTGATATTTGGGTGTTTTATGAATGTATCTCATCTCATGTAACAAAGTCTTCTTGTTTTGACAGTGATCTTTGCAGAAGGTGTGACTCAGTGTCCCATCTACATCTGAAACACAGAGAGCAGAGCGACTGCAACGTCCTGCAACTAATGTTTTAACCTTTCCTTATTAGAACCTTTCCTTTATCAGAATAAACACTTATTTGAACTGTGAGACAAATGGGGTGTGTTTCTTTCTTTCTAAAGCTCAATATTAACACGTACTGCTGTGGTTGGTTTAATCATGATAAGTATAATCAGGAATATTATATGAACAGCAGACGGTTTCAGAATCTGGTCTCAGTGCAACCTGGCACAAATGAATCAGTCTTTAGATCGTTTCTGGACAATCACTTCCAAAAAACACAAACCTAGGGTTTTGATGACAGATGGTTCTGTATGTTATTCAAAAATCTCCCACAGCAGATCAGCTGGCCATTCCAAAACATTCCCTGTAAACATACCTGTACCCATTCTTTGGTAGTGTGTGCTTAGGGGCGTTGTCTTTCTGCATGACCCACATTCATTTTAGATCCAGCTCACTGACAGATGTTCTGACATTTTCCTTTAGAATTTGCTGATATCATTCAGAATTCATTGTTCCATCAATAATGGAAAGGTGGATGCAGCCTTCTTACCAGCTTCTCAAGTGAATGAAGTGGCGATATAGTGAGTTTCCATTGCTTAAGTTCCAGAGAATTCAATTTTTTTTGTGGTTCTTATTTGGTCAGTAAGTTTTTATATCCTCAGTTAAACACTAATATTAGTATGAATACAAACAACATTCATCTCCAAACCTCACCTCATGAGAGTCTAGTATTACTTATAGTATTATAGCACTACGTGGAGGAGCATCGTCCAGTTAGAATAGTGGACCGGAGTGTGTGTTCATGAAAAGGTAGGACCATTGGTTGCAGGACCTCATTAATGTAACATTGGTCTGTGAAAGTGCCTGTAATGAAGGCCAAAAGGGATCTGGCATCGTATGAATTAACTCCACACACCATGATATCAGGCCTTCTGGAGGTGTAATGCGTGGCAACCGTTCATCTTGATGCTGACCACGATGCCTCCACAAATAATATGCTGGTCATCTCCACCAAGATGACCTGCTGCCATTCTGAGGGACTCTATGACAATCTGTGTTCTCAATCTCATTAGTGAGGTCAGGTTGCTGGTCAGGAGCCACCACACCACATGCTCACTCATCTCAAAAGTATTCATTCCACAGAACACAGTTTCTCTCCTCCACAGCTCAATTCCGGGGGGCTTTATACCCCTCTAACCCACATCTGGCCTTAGACATGGTTTCAGTAGGTTCATGTTTGTTTATCTGCTCCAGAGAGTCCTATTCTATTGGCAGTACTTCTCTACAGGGACTAAACCAGACGTGTGTGCATTTGCACATCTGTGTCAACAGTTCATTAGCATAGGTGTCCACAAATATTTGGACATGTAGTGTACATGAATGTTTGTTTAAAATGATGAAATCCCGAATGTGGAAATCTTCTTAGACTTGTGATTTCTGGTAAAGATAGTCGAGGTAAATTATTAACAATGCTTATTTACAGAGCAGCTCGTTTTTTAAAAGTCATCCGTTCCTCTTTTAGCAGACGGTGAAGACTGCAGTTTGACGTGGAGATCAAAATGAGGGTTTCTCTGCTCATTTTCTTCTGTGTTTGGTTGCTTCCAGCCAGTACTGGTGAGATCAACAGTCCAGTTGGTGTACAATGTTGGTCTGTTGGTCTGGTTCTGCTGTGTGTAAGTACGTTTATTATATTCTTGATTTATTTACAGTTCTGGCCTTCCTTCCACAGACTCACAAACCTGTCAGAGTCCAACGCTTAGTCAAGGCTTTCTAGTCCCTCAGCAGGACGTCTATCAGCATGGCTCTAACGTGTCCTATGGCTGTAATCCTGGACTGAAACCTGCTCTAGAAACATGGTGGGGGGAGTTACAATGTGAAAACGGTATATGGTCTCACACTGCTCAGTGTATTGGTGAGTATAAGCCAATGGTGTGGATAAGATGTTAAGATCTTAATCTTTAGACCCCTAGGCCACATTTGTGGGACATTTTTGAAGTTTGACATACTTTTAGTCACCAAAGGTATTTATAGGAGACATAACTTTTCTTAAAAGGACTAAAAAAACACTATATACATAGTTATAGTAATTTGCAATGATTATCTTGACAAACTCTCTCTGATCAGTCAGAGTTTGTGTGCAGGTTGATCATTAGCCCCGCCCCCTCTCTCTGATCAGTCAGAGTCTGTATGCAGGTTGATCATCAGCCCCGCCCCTCTCTCTGAGAGTCTGTATGCAGGTTGATCATCAGCCCCGCCCCCTCTCTCTGATCAGTCAGAGTCTGACATACAGTTGGAAACCAGTGAATTTGAGCTGTTTTCTGAGCTGAAGTACTGACTGATAATTCATCACACATTGAAGAGAACATGAATAGATTGGTTATGTTTGTTATGATAAGTGTATCATATCTGTAGGTTACTGAATAATATGAACCCTAGAAAACATCATGCAACTCCCTGCAAAGCGCGGATCACAGGCTCTAAGGGCAAACGCTCATCTGGGTTGAAAATGTCTTCACAACACAAACAAATTCATACATGTTCTCCTGTTTACTGTCCCAGCTGTAAGCGATTGTCTTGCACCAGAGGTAGCGCACGCCAAACCAGTGCAGCCACTACAGACATCATATTCCAGTACCAGCAAAGTTGCCTTCACTTGTGATAAAGGCTATGAGTTGGAAGAAAAATCTGTGCCGGAGGCGGTATGTGCAGATGGACAGTGGAAGCTGCCGGTGTGTAAACGTAAGTCAACTTCATCATATCTACGGGAAATCCAGTTCGGTACGGTTGTGTTATAATGGACTTTGCTGCCATTAAAGAAAAATATGACGTTTGATTTTTCAGAACAACAGAGGTCATGTGGCGTCCCTCCCCATGTTCCTAATGCAGTCATCAAACAACCATCCCAGAAAAGGTTTGAACAGACTGAAAGAGTAGAATACCAGTGTAAAAAGGGGTATAAGATCGACGGACTGAAATATAGCTACTGCATGTTCGGTGTCTGGACTCCTGCACCAAAGTGTGGTAAGACTGTCTGACCTTTTTCACTCTGTGGACGTTTATACGATTAATAAACAAAAAATACAATACTGACAAAAAATAATGCACCAAGAAGGGGTGGTTGGAATGGACTGGATCTTTCTATGTGTGAACGTAACGATGATATATGTAAGTGATTCCAACATTAGAGGGAAAGAATGAGTGAATTGGGGAAAACTGGAAAGGAGGTTCTAGCACTTTGTTGGGCCTCTAGCCTGGAAACAAGATGAGAGTCAGTTGGGCAACATTTACCCACAGATGTTGCAGCTGGACCTGTCGGACAGTTCAGACAGAATTCAGATGGTATTAAGCTGTATTATACACTAAAGTGTTATGTCACTTTCTTTTTGCAGCGGGTGATGAAGAGCCGCCAGTTGTGCGTCCAGTAATTTCAAACGGTAAATCTGATCACAGTACATTCATGCAGTTTTCATTGTTAAAGTTCCAATGGAAAGTATTCATTAATAATACTTAATTTTGTGGTGAAACTCGATTGGAGATTAATTCATGTTTGTCATTTTCTTTGAAAAACAAATACTGCTACAGTACAGGTCAAGTGGAGTACAGTTTCAGTAACTACACTGCTGCTGATCTTTAATACCGGCTACCGGACTGTGTTTCTGATACAGTTTCAGTAACTACACTGTTACTGATCTTTAATACTGGCTACCGGACTGTGTTTCTGTTTATCATATCCTCAGAATCTGTTAGTGTATAATACTGATATCAGATTATTAGAATTAGTCTTTGATCTGAATCTAGATTATTCTAATTCTAACCCTCCTGTTTCACCCATTCATTCTCTGTCAAGTATTTTGAAAAACTTATTATAAATATTTTTGTCAATCATTACAAATAACTTATTAGAAATAAAAAAAAAAAATCAGTGCATGTAAATGTTCTATCAGAACATGGCAAAATTCATGCAAATATTTAAACTAGGATCTCCTGAAAGTAACAATATCTGGTGTGACTGTCAATAAACAATACTTTTCTAATCTTTTGGGGGAAAAAACGTTGGTGAAACTATGAAAATGTTCTGCATAATTAACCTGGGGTTCTAAATGTTATGCAAGACCTTATCAGAAAGCATTTGCTTTGCTTATCCTTACAGTTACAGCTGTTTTCTTTCTGCTTCTAAAATAATCAGGAGGTGCTTTGTCTCTTATTTCCAGTTGAAGAGTGTGGACCATACCCCACTATTGCAAATGGAGATCTTAACAGACAGGCCGATGGGATGGCCTTACAAGTCCAGTGTGTTCATCTTTACACACGTGGCGGGCCAGACAAAGTAACATGTGTTAACAGACAGTGGTCAGCGCTACCAGAGTGTAAAGGTTTGTGAAATCAAATCAGTTTAAGATGAAATTCACTCAAAATTCAGCTGATTTGCAGATGTTTTATTGATGTTCTTCTCCGTCTGCAGCTCCGTGTAAACTGGATCAGTCAAGGTTTTATTATGAACAAGAGGAATACATGGAACACGGAGAGAAGGGCTTTTTTTGCTCGGCTGTAAGACGAGTCATTGTCAGATGTGATAACGGGCGAGCGTACTATAAAGGATGTGAGTCTATCCTCCACAAACTTCCAGTTTAAGCTCAGCTGATTCTTTAGTTAGTTAATAATTCAGATTTCTATTCAGTTATAATGAACACGATTGGTACACAAGAACCCAATGTGTGTTTCTTTTGTTTTCAGGTGGTTGGAACGACTGGGTGAGTATATATATATATATATATATATATTTACACTGGGTCTGTCATACTAATATGTTTAAGGTGTTCCTGTTTTGACAGTAATATCTAAACTCACAACCATGTTTTTAAAAATCACTGATCCAACTACTCATCGAAACCCAAAACCCTCTGATTTCCTGGATTTTGACTAGTTCTTGAATAATGGAACATATTTTCCGGGTTTCCTCCCACATTCCAAAAACATGGATATCAGGTGAACTGGCTACTCTAAATTGCCCTGGTGTGTGAATGAACGTGTGTCTGTATGTATGCCCAGATATGGACTGAAACTCTGTCCTGGGTGAATATGGACTGAAACTCTGTCCCTCCAAGGTGCTCAATTCAGTCCTGCAGATGGACCCTTGAAAATGATTCAATATTTTTTATCTGTGAGGGCAAAAGGGTATTCTTCTTAAACATTGCTTTGGCAAAACGACTTGTGTGCTTAGAGTCATTGTCTTGCAGCATGACCCACATTCACTCCATTGTTGCATGCACCCCAGTGTTCTCCTGATAGTGAACTCACGAACATTAACTTTAGCTATGTTAATGTGAGAAAGGTCTTTAGTTGCTTAAATGTTCCCTTGGGTTCCTTGTGTGACCTGTTGGAATATTAAATGCCTTGTTCTTGGTGTGATTGTACTTGGTGTGATTCCTGTTCTTTAAATAAAATAGGACACACCCACTCAGACCTTATTGACTCCTGTTGATTGAAAACTCCTGACTCCAATCTCACCTTCAAATGATCTAAAGGTTCACATACTTTTGCCCTCACAGATCATTTTCCTCAATAACAAAACAAGTGTAATATTTTTTATCTCATTAGTTTGATTTGTTTCATCTTGTCTACTTTTAGGACTTGTATTTTCCCACAAATTTATGCAGAAATATACAAAATTGAAAAGGGTTCACAAACTTTCAAGCACAACTGTAGAGTGGTAATTTGAGTGTTTTGAGAATAAGCTTGTGTCTGGAGGAAAATTACTTCTTACCATGGTTTGAGGATTCACCAGGAAAAGAGACGATATGAGGAGTGAGGAGAGGCAGAGGTCTTACATTGAAACGGAATCAAGTCAGTCGAGTAAAGCACATTGAATGCAAACCATAGATTTCAGTGCGTCAGCACCACGGAGAACTTGCAGAAATGAAGAAACGAAAAAATCAAGAACACGGTTCTACAAGTTCATGAACTCTCTCTTCAACCAGGAGAAAAGTGGAGCTCTAAAATTCACAAAGAAAAACCTGCAGGAGCTTCTGAGAGCAACACACTCTGACTGAAGGTGCCACAAACACCTGGCCATCCCACCACACATGCCACCATTAGACCCCCCTGAACACCAATTTGAGATCAGCACTCCACCCTGGAAAGAAGTGGATAAAAAATCTCTCAGGGCCAATTGGAGTTCCGTACAAAGTGTACAAGAATGCATCAGATGTCTTGAGGGAACAGGAATAGCATGGGAGAAGAAGACGATACCCAAAGCACGGCGTAGGTCAGGTGGGGTCCTGATCCCACAGAGCTTACATGTATACTATTTCAACTCTGACCACCACCATCCCATACACCAGGAGACTGCTCAGAAAGTTAGAGGAAAACTTCAATTGTGCCTGCATGAAAATTAAACCACCCAACTCACGGAGCATCATAGTACATAGTACACTCATAGGAGTGCTCACTGACCTAAGATTCTTCTTCGGGGATGACCCCCAATCCCCACGATAGCTGAGTACCTTGGAGGGTAGTTTGATGCAAGCCTGAAGGACAAAGTCCAGTTGAAACAACTGCAATAGGACATCATCATTGGCCTACAATCCATTGAAGGCAGCCAACTGCATGGGAACCTAAAGACCAGGTGTTTACAGATCAGTTCCACAGTAGACAAAGTGGGACACCTGCACTATGCTGAACTAGCTGCTGAAGTCCATATTTTTGCTGGAGGACAGAAGTCTGCACAGTAGAGGTTGGATCCAGAGGGTTTGTAGGAACATCAGCCACAAACATCTGAAGGATCTGGGAGTCAGGGGCTGGGGCTGTAGGTTCGATTGCCGGGTCATGCTTTGGCTGCCCAGCAGCGGTGGCAGTTTCAAATGTATCGGGTGAGGAATGTGCTTGTCTTCACCCTCCTAGCATTGGGGGCATCTTATGTGACGGAGGTTGGGTCCTTCGCACTTACAAATTGGGATGGAAAATTGGGGTAAAATTATAAACAAAGAAAAACCCTGTTAAAAGTGTGTATGTGTGTAACGAAGTCTTTTTGTTTGGACAGTGATCTGTGTGGAAGGTGTGGCTCAGCGTCCAATCGACATCTGAAACACCGAGAGCAGAGCGACTGTAACTCTAACGACTTAACCTCCCTGATTAGATTATTTCTGCATTGAGAATAAAGTCTCTTCTTAAACAAAGAACGGTGAGACATGTGGGATGAGTGTCTTTCTTTCTAAAGCACAATATTATGAGTGTAATCAGACATGCATTATATGTCCAAAGGTTTGTGGACACCCCTTCTAATGAGTCCATACAGTTAATCCAAATGGGGTTAATGCATTAATATTTTAGGGCACTAATCTACCAAACCCGCACTATTAAAACGAGTAGACTGTCTCTGTCTGTGTTAGTGTCCTTTACTCTCGCTTCATTAGCCCTACAGTCTCTTTGCACAGTGAGTAAAGTCTGGTGTCTTGGCACGACTACTCCGGCCTATCGACAACAGTACTGCAGTGACACTGACGTGGTGGTGGGGTGTTAAGTGTGTGTTGCGCTGGTATGAGTTGACCCGACACAGCAGTGCCGCTGGAGTGTTTAAACCCCTCAATGTCACAGCTGGCATGACAATAGTCCACCAACCAGAGGATTCACAAACCAGGTCCCAACATTGTGTGAAGAGTGATCAGCAGTGCTGCTGGAGTGTTTAAAGTGTCCACTCAATTCTACACTCCTACCGAGTGTCTCCACCTTGCAGATGTAAAGTCAGAGGCAGAAGCTCGTCTGTTTCTGCACAGTTTGTGTTGGTCGTCCTCTAGTCCTTCATCAGTGCTCACAGGACGCTGCCCACAGGGTTTAAACACTCCAGCAGCTCTGCTGTGTCTGATCCACTCGTACCAGCGCAACACACACTAACACACCACCACCGTGTCAGTGTGACTGACGTGCCGAGAATGACCCACCACCCACATCATAGCTGCTCTGTGGTGGTCCTGTGACATCAGCTGACGGTTGGTTGAAATGACCTATAATGACTTGGAGAACAAATGTCAAGAAGATGATGTGGAAACAAATCCAAATTCAACCAGATTTAAGCCAAATTGTAAAGAAACACAAGAAAACTCTGAATTCTCTGCTTTTATTTTGGACAAATAAAGAACATTATTTTGGTTAGAGCTTTGCGTTTGAGGCATTCCTCTCGTTCCATTTGTGTATTCAGAAGCAGATGGAACAGAAAGCCATGTCACTGTAAAAAAAAAAACGTGAGAAAAAAAATAAACAGCGTCACAGTTTCATCACAACAACACTTTTAACATCAAGTGATATAAATTACACTATATGAACAAAAGTATTGGGACACTTGCTCATTCAGTTTCTTCTGAAAGGGTATTAAAATGAGTTTATTTTGTTTTGCTGGACTAAAGATCTTTACTGTCCAGGGAAGACTTTCTACTAGATTCTGGGGAATAGTGGTGAGGATATAATTGCATTCAGCTGCAACAACAGCATTCGTGAGGACAATTTGGTGTGTTTGATTTTGTATAATCACCACCCGACTTCATCCCCCAACTGCCCAACTCATCCCAAAAGTCCAGTATGGAGCTCAATCACTCCAGAGAACACAGTTTCACTGCTCCACAGCTCAATGCTGGGGGGGCTTTATACCCCTCTAGTCCACGCCGGGCAATAAGCAATGTGCCAATAAGTTCATGTTTGTAAGTGTTAGAAGTGTAAACTAGGGTTAGATAACAAAACAATATCTCAAGCCATGAACATCTCACCATGCACTGTTCAATCAATGGCACTACAAAGTATGACACTACTGCAAACCTACCTAAGCTGTCCACCTAAACTGACAAGGAGAGTTCTAGTTCTAGAGAAGCACCCATGGTCACTCTAGAGGTGCTGCAGAGATCCAAACATGTGTGAGAATTGGTCCACAGGCCAAGTATTAGGACACAGCAAACGTGGGGATGAGAACCTTTTGGCCTAAATGCAAAATAATATTTGGGGCAGAAAAATAGCACCATCCCCACTGTAAAACATGGTGGTGGCAGCATCATGCTGTGGGAATGCTTTTCTTCAGCAGGGACAGGGAAGCTGGTCAGAGTTGATGGGAACATAGATGGAGCTAAATCCAGGAGGAAAACCTGTTAGAGGCTATAAAGACTTGGGGTGGAACTTTACCTTCCAGTAGGACATCGACCCTAAACATACAGCCAAAGCTATGCTGGACTGCTTTAGATCCGTTTAGATCAGATGGACTGGTGTTAGAACGACTCAGTCACAGTCCAGACCTCAATCACACTGAGAATCTGTGGCCAGGCTTGAACATTGCTGTTCACGTTGATGTTCTCCATCCTATCTGACTGAGATTCAGCTGTTTTTAAAGGAGGATGAGCTGAAATTTCAGCCTCTATATGTTCAAAGCTGGTAGAGACAGACTGCAAATTATATTCCTGGAACATTTTCAAAATTTGTTTTGTTTATATACTCACCCAGTCCTTCCAACCACCTGAAAACAAAAGAAACACACATTGGGTTCTTGTGTACCAATCGTGTTCATTATAACTGAATAGAAATCTGAATTATTAACTAACTAAAGAATCAGCTGAGCTTAAACTGGAAGTTTGTGGAGGATAGACTTACAGCCATTATAGTATGCTCGCCCGTTATCACATCTGACAGTGACTCGTCTTACAGCCGAGCAAAAAAAGCTCTTCTCTCCGTGTTCCATGTATTCCTCTTGTTCATAATAAAACCTTGACTGATCCAGTTTACACGGAGCTGCAGACGGAGAAGAACATCAATAAAACATCTGCAAATCAGCTGAATTTTGAGTGAATTTCATCTTAAACTGATTTGATTTCACAAACCTTTACACTCTGGTAGCGCTGACCACTGTCTGTTAACACACATTACTTTTTCCGGCCCGTAACGTGTGTAACGATTAACACACTGGACTTGTAAGGCCATCCCATCGGCCTGTCTGTTAAAATCTCCGTTTGCAATAGCGGGGTATGGTCCACACTCTTCAACTGGAAATAAGAGACAAAGCACCTCCTGATTATTTTAGAAACAGAAAGAAAACAGCAGTAACTGTAACGATAAGCCAAATGAATGCTTAATTAGAATTATTAGAACCCCAGGCTAAGTATGCAGAACATTTCCCTAGTGTTACGAGGCTCAACCCAGCTGGAAATAAGTTTGGAGAACTCATCTGGGTTGAGAATTTAATATTTATTTCTGGACTCAAACGCCAAAAAAGGCGTTTCAAATTTGGCCCAGGAACCAGAGTTTGACACCCATGGTTTAGAGAGGAAATACAGAAACTACCGGCAGCAACTCGGGTAAAATTCACCAAGCGACTGCTTGTCTGGGAGGCGGCGTTGCGGGTGGCTCCTTATTCATAGTTTGACAAATTTTTTTCCCCCAAAACATTAGAAAAGTATTGTTTAGAAACAGTTACACCAGAAACTGTTATTACTGAGATGTAAATATTTACAGAGTTTAAATATTTGTATGAATTTTGCCACACACACAGACACACACACACACACACACACACACACACACACACACACACACACACACAATCACACAGGTAACAGGTGTTCTACTGCCATTTTAAACACATTTGTGACATGATTTTAGATAGAAAAACTAAAAGCAGGAATCACTGATACAGCACACAGCTCTCATTTACCCTGGTCACATGATCTATTACTCAGTCCAGGGTCCGGTGCAGACTCCTCTGCCCAGTAGCTCAATATTCAGGGAGAAAAATGTTAAACATTGATATGGATCTATTTATTATTCTCACCAAAATATTTATACAATTGTTATATTTGGCGTTTGTTAGGAATTGATGGTCCAGAGTGACATTCAAATGTACTGTTTTTGTGTTGAGGGTGTCACTGGTGTCACTGGTGTCACTGGATGCTCAGCTCCCCTAAAGCTCGGGTCCTGGAATCATCCCTGGCATAAGCAGCGGTGTGAACAGAATATACATCACTAGTCTTTCTGAGTGCTCTGGCCACAACCTGAAAACTGGTTGTTGACACTGGTAAGATTTAACATGGTTCCTGGTGACAGCATGAACAAGGAGAATGGTATGAGTGTGTTTGTGGTGGGTATTACCGAGATAGTTTACTGAACGCACTGGACCTCCGTGAGCTGTTAAAAAGGAAAATGTGAAAGAGCTGTTTAATGTTCACATCAGATCTCCAGTAAATGTGCAATGTTTGTCTCAATTTCTCATTTCTGTTCTCTGTATCCACTTTTAGGACTTTTAGGTTCTGATGAAGTTTTAACTCAAATTGATGCAGAAATAAAGAAAGAGGGATCTGAGGAAGAGGGAGGAGACTGATAAGGATGTAACTCACCTGGTCTTTCTGGCTGTCGGTCTTCATCTAAAATAAAAAACACATTACTTGTGACTAATATCGCATTAACTTACACTTGTACACACAAGAAATTTCCACATTTCTCCAAAATCCTGTGGTGTGTGGGGAACGAGTGGATCAGACACAGCAGTGCTGCTGGAGTGTTTAAACATTAGCCACAGAAGTCCCAAGTTTGCCACAAGCCGTGTAGGGGACACAGCGAACATGTGGACGAATGTGCTCTTTTTTGGCCTAAATGTAAAATGGTATGTATTTGCTTTTACATTTATGGCCTTTAGCAGATGCTCTTTTCCAGAGTGAGTTAAAAAAAAAGTGCTTTGCTGTTCACTCAGATAGCCATGTGTGGCAGAATGTGTGGCAGGAAACTAACACCCTCCCCACCATGAAACATGGTGGTGGCAGCATTACGCTGTGGGGTGCTTTTCTTAAATTCTTGCCACCACAGTTGGTCGGGAAAAGTGAGATCGTCCCTTCTCCTCTGTGTGTTTGTGAAGTTTGGATTGATGTAAAAGTTGCATGAAGTCTCATTTGACAGTTCAGACTGAGTTGCTTTGCTGCAGTTTGATGTAAATCAGATCTCAAAACCATGTATGAACGTGGCCCAAATCAGAATCGGAAATATTAGATTCAGTGCTGATCGTAGTATCACACAGATAACACACGGGGGACACTTTTGCCTGCTGTGTGAACGTAGCCTATGTGATTTTCCAGAGGTTGAAGACTGATGGAGTACAGGTGGATAATGCAGGAGGAGCCTGAGTTTGGATCTCAGGTGGGTTCTTATTTGTGTATCAGGCAGCCATAGACATGAGGTAGGAGAAGCAGCCAAGTGACTGGATGGTTGCTGGTTCAAATCTTTGAACCGAAAGGCTACGGCTGCCCACCGCTCCGGGCACATGTGCTCACTATATTACTGTAGTGTTGGTGTTCTCACCTGTGTGTATGTGGGTGTTCAATACACAAATTAATTAGAATATATGTCCAAAACAAATGAACCGGTTGTCTTTGTCCAGGGCCAAAGAGTAAACGTCTGCTCCAGAATTGTTTTCCAACAGGCATTCAGGAACAAACTCCTGCTCTTTGGACCTGGCTTACCCACCTTTGGGATGGTGTTCGACTGTCTTACCACATCTTAGTCGAGCGTTCCATTTTGTATTCCAACATCTGCTGCTTTTGTTTCCCACCAGGACATACCCGCTCTTGCATATGTATTCAACTGTTTCGCCGTGTTCGAAAGTGTCCCGGTATGGTTGTGTGATCATCGCATTTTGAACCTGCGGTGGAGCATTACATGCAGATCTTTCTTCTGTAACAGGAACCAAACAATAATCAGGGACACCACGTCACTGGGACACCACAATGCTGCAGATGTGAAACACTCTACTTACTTTTACAGTGTAGTACAGTGCTCCACTCTCCATTTTCACATGTTGCCTCGATGGAATGGTGGTTTTCAGACTTAAAACCTCTATTACAAGTGATGGTAACTGCACTGTTATTAGGGTACAACACATTTGCTGGGTCTACTTTGGCGTTTGGGACATCTGGGGCAATGCAGTCAGTTTGAACTGGAACAACAAAACAAAGAGAGTGTTCATGTATTTGTAGTCCAGGTTAATGTGTGTTTCACCTACAGCTCACAGTTCTGCTGATATCAAGGGTATTAACAGGGACTTTTTCTATTGTGATGAGATTCATCTGATTGTATTCGGCCTCACAAGTACATCACTGAGGTCACGTTCTTTCTTTCTTTCTTTCTTTCCTTTTTTTCCCCAATTTGGACGTGGCATTTACCCAACATCTTACCAAAGTGCTCTGAACATACAGGAGCTCTTTGTGGTTCTATAATTCCAGGCTGTTGTTCATCTGTTTCTCTGCAGACTTTATTCTCCTCCTTTCACCCTGATCTTCAATGATCAGGACCCCACAGGACCACCACAGAGCAGCTATGATGTGGGTGGTGGGTCATTGTCAGCACTGCAGTCACACTGACATGGTGGTGGTGTGTTAGTGTGTGTTGTGCTGGTACGAGTGGATCAGACGCAGCAGTGCTGCTGGAGTGTATGATCAGAGGAGCTGATCGAATGGACAAGCTGGGGTTCATAATGTTATGGTTGATGGGTACACACACATGATGTAATCAGAAAATACTGAAAACAACGTATCTGTCATGGTTTATCATGTAAAAGGTTCAATGAGCTGGACGTGCACTTACGAATACAGCGAGGGATGTGGGACCATTTGCCATGTTCACATTTTAACTGTCCCCACCATGTTTTTAGGGCAGGTTTCCATCCACGATTGCAGCTGTAGGGCACATAACTGCCATGTGAGTGCTCATTTCTCTGAGGGACTAGAAAGCCTTGACTGAGAGTTGGACTCAGACAGTTTTCTGCAGGAAAGACAGAAACAGAGCACATGAAAAGATAAAGCTTAGTTTAATGAAAGTTGGTGTGAGTCTTGGAAATAATGCCTCCTTCCACAGTGAGACATATTTCTGTTCACCATGGGGTTGGTTTGGCCTTCCATGATGTTCCATAATTGGGCAATATTATCTGGCCCCACCTGTTGGTGCATGGTGAGGTCATCAAAATGTTTGTTTTAGAGGTTGCACATGTTACATGTAGTCACCCACTCACTGCACAGCCTGCAGCTCCTTCTCCAGCTCCTTACAGACCAACACATTAAACTCCACCCACTCACTGCACAGCCTGCAGCTCCTTCTCCAGCTCCTTATACACAGCATCACATTAAACTCCACCCACTCACTGCACAGCCTGCAGCTCCTTCTCCAGCTCCTTATACACACCATCACATTAAACTCCACCCACTCACTGCACAGCCTGCAGCTCCTTCTCCAGCTTCTTATACACACCATCACATTAAACTCCACCCACTCACTGCACAGCCTGCAGCTCCTTCTCCAGCTCCTTACACACACCGACACATTAAACTCCACTCACTCACTGCACAGCCTGCAGCTCCTTCTCCAGCTCCTTACAGACCAACACATTAAACCCCACCCACTCACTGCACAGCCTGCAGCTCCTTCTCCAGCTCCTTACACACACAGACACATTAAACTCCACCCACTCACTGCACAGTCATGAGCATGTTTCCAATTTCATCAATGAAACTCCTCTGCTGAATTCGCTTCACTGGCTTCCTGTAGCTGAACATCAGATTCAGATCCCTGAACAGCTGAGTCACTCACTGTCTTCAAACGCTGACTGAAAACCATCATTTAATTAATTAAAAGCTCATAATTATACTGAATCTTGTTGGTATCAAGGTCTCCAACCTGACATTTGTATTTGACAGCATCTAAGCTTGAGTAATCGCTGGATTCTTGTCTCTAAAAACTAGATGAGGATATTTTCTGACTGAACAGCAAAGCACTATTATCACTATTACCAGATCGTGTTAAGGAAAGCATAATTTTTTTTTGTCATTGGCTAATAGGACTATATAAAAATAATGACCTGAACGTCCACATACGAACACCACCAACTGCAACCGATCTTTACGATACATCTGTTTTTGTAAGGATTTACATAATTAAACAAAACAAAAATCATGTTAAATAAAGCTGAAAACATAGAATACTAAAATGATGTATGACAAAAAAAAAAATCACAATAAACACAATCAAAATGCTCCAAAAGGACTTCTTACACTGATATTTGAAGGCAAAAGTATTTTGCTGTGACAGAGATGATATATTTATATTATATTTATATATATGTTCGTATAATATATTCCTGTAATTGATACTATAAATGTATAATGTTTTATCCATATATTACAGATTCCATATTTATCACACAACACGCTTCAGAAAAAGCTGTACAGACCAACCACGAGACACAACACTTCTGAAATAATACAGTACGAAATACTGACGGACAATCCTTTTACTAAAAACAGGACTTTTAAACACTGCAACAGGTTACAGACGTGCTGTAAAGGACTTACCATTAATGCCCTGACACAACCAAACACACAGAGCAAGCAGAATAATCCTCATTATGTCAGGGATGTTCTTCAGCTCAGACTGCAGAGATCACCTTCTGGTAGAAGAGGAATGGATGACTTTTAAAAACAAGCTGCTTTGTAAATAAGCGCTGTTAATCATTTACCTCCTGACTCTCTTTACCAGAAACCATGGGTTTAGTAAGATTTCCTCACTCCAGATTTCGTAAATGCAAATACTGTCCTCGGTCCTCAGTTCAGAAGGTCTCAGGCAGGTCTGATAAACTTTACTGAAAGGTTTCAGTTGCTGTGAAAGTTCTTTGGATAAACGTTAGGATCACTGATGATCTGGTTCCAGTGTCTCCCGTCGAAGGGTGGAGATATGAGTCAGCAAGAGAACAGTCAATTCTTGAAGTTGATGTAGAAGCAGGACAAATGGACAAGCATAAGAATCTGAGGAACTTTGACACTTGGACGACTGATTGGGGTGTTCAGTCCATTGTTCTGATCTTTTGTCAGTTAGAACGTTTTGCACCACATACTTGAGCCACACAGTGCTTACTCATCTCACAGTGGAAGGAAATGCCTGTGGATGTTCTCAGATCAGTGTTGATGAAACTCTACTGAACCCCTTTGGGATGAGTTGCAGTTTTGATGCCCAAATTGATCTCCTTTGGGAGGAGTTGGATTTATGAATCCCATTTGAAGCTCTTGGGATAACTGGAGTGCTGAATACTTACTGACTTATGTGTTGTGATGGAGCTCAACTAAAATCGTTTTATGAAAATTGGAGTGAAGGTTCTCCATTTAGGGATAATTGAAGTGTTGATGCCACATTGAACCCTTTTGCAAAAAGTGTATTGATGAAGTTCCATTGAACCCCGTTTTGGGATAAGTTGAAGTAATGAAACTCCATTGAACCCATTTTGAATGTAGAGTGATGAAGGTCCATTCAACACCTTTCGGGATAAATTGGAATGATGAAGCTCCACTAAACATCTTCGGGATGAGTTGGAATGATGAAACTCCACTGAACCTATTTTGGATGAACTGGATTTATGAATCCAATTTGATACACCTTGGCATAGTAGGAGAGATGAAGATCTATTTAACACCACTGGGATTATGGGTTGTGATGAAGCTTCATTGAGCATCTTTGGGATGAGTTGAAGTGATGACCCTATTAATACATTTAAGACTTAATTATAATTAAGTTCTAATAAATCAACACCCAGGCAGGAAGAAAACAACAACATGTAGAGAAAAGATAATGAAGAACTGATCTACAGCTTGGAGATGATGTGGTGCTGAATCCCCCTGAGGGAGGCGAGGGCTAGAGGATCCGTCTGCACTGAGCATGCCTGCTTTTATGGCTGCCCACGAGGGGAGGAAGCTGTGGCTCTGGCAGCAGTTCGACTCGAGTACTCTGGAAGAAGCTGCTGTGCTCCTTGGAGGAAAATGGTTGATGGAGAAAGTGAGGTACCACCCCTGCCTCCTCGATTCAGGTTCAGGGACCTGCTGCAAGGAGACCAGACCTGGCTGAATGATGAAAAGTAAGTGCTTTCCTCTGACAGTGTTCACTTATCGGGTTTTAAATCGAGTGATCAAGGAGAAGGTTGTGATGTGACAAGCAGAAACTTCTGAAACTGGAGCACGTTCTTCAGAGATATCAAGCAGTTATTAAATGTTCATGTTGAAATTCTGATGGATTTGTTGAAAGCACATTAAAATCCACTCCTGGGGATCTTCATTATATGAGCAAAATTATTGAGACACATCATTGAATTCAGGTGTTTGATGCAGTCCCATTGCTATAGGTGGACAAAGCCCCTGGTCTGCCTTTAGTGAAAGACCAAGTGTCAGAGTGGGATGTCATAAACCCCACTTAGGTGTAATCTGTAGATGTCCTAAAGCTATTGTCCATATAGAGTCTCCACCTGATGTTTCAACCTCCACCCAAAAATAACACACCCCACTGACTTAATCAAGAAGTCAGTTATTAGTTGGATCAGGTGGGTGGATTTGGGACGGACCCCGTGTTGGAGGTGTCCACTCACGAAATGCTCACTGGCTGTGTGTTTAAGTGAACACATTTCTAATGTTATAACACCTGTGATGGTATAAAATTTTGGTCACAGTAGAGGATCTCTTACACATCAATATATGCTGTAGATGTAACTGAGCAATGTAATGGTCTTCAACTCTGTTCCTGAAGATCTACCTTCTCACAGACTTTGGCTCCAAACCTAATCCGTCCTGGGGTTTGAGCAATAAGAGAACTGGCACCAGGAACATCTGTTAATCCAAAAGACGACTGAAACACTGTTTTTAAATCCTGTTTTATAACAAGAATGTTTCATTGTCATGTTTTGCTTTGTAAAAATCTCGCACAACAGCTAATAGTGATTTCTACGTGTTGACATTTGAATTCAGATCTGCTGACATTTAGTTGTTTTCCATTTACTGAAATGATTTGACTTTCGTTCCCACAGGGTGCAGGTTGAGTTCTACACCAACGAGAACACTTTAAAAGAACGACTCAAGCTGTTTTTCATCAAAAATCAAAGATCAAGTAGGTCACGCTTGATTCCTTGAGTGTCCACTGGGTTTAAGAAGATCCTAGTTCCCATTTCTAAAAAAGAAATACAATCATGTGCTTTGTTGTGAGAATGACATGAAAAGTGGTAACTAATGTAGCTTTAATTCCACAGTCAATATGCTATGAAGCCTTAATGTTCTATTTTAGACTAAATGCACAATTACAGAGTCAAATAAAGTGCACAGACATGATTAACAACAGCAGCACTGTTAAAATGTAAATAAATGTAAATCAAATTCTATGCCAACCTTAATTCTGCAGGTTGTTTTTGTAGCTTTACATTTTTATTTACATTCCAGATATTGTTTTATTCCAGGAGATACTATCTCAGTAATCCTCAGCCAGAGTGTTTTTGAGCTGAATATGGAAATATTATGATTTATCTTTTTAAAATGATTAGATTGTCAAACTCGACAGAAGGTCAAGGACACTTCAGTCACGTCCTGCCAGTTCAGGGGATAGAATGGGCAACCCTCCAGAGACAAGGCTGGTTCCCTGACCACCAGGCCAAGAAGTGTGGATGATAATGTGCAGATTATTGTAGGGTCTCTAATTCCCACCTGTTCCTCTTTTCAGGTCTCCGAATACGTTTCTGCCACTTCTCCCTCAAGCTGCTCAGCTGTGTTTTGTACATATTTCGAGTGCTGACTGACCCGGAATGTGCCCTGAAAAAGTTGGATCATGTGAAGTGCGTTCCTTTATCTTCTGCTGGTGTGGCTCTTTCAGGATGTCTACACATTGGCTGTATCTCTTTAAGCTTCAGTGGCAAAAGGGGTTCTGGAGAAAGGCTTCATGTCAGGGTCTGAGTAATGATAATGGGGCTGTAATTTTGATTGGTGGAAATGAGAAAGCCTGCCGTTTATGAAGCCTCCAGCTCTATTTGCTTCACTAACCAACAGAGCTCTTTGCTTGGTGTGGTCAGATCAATCACGAGTGGCCAATTTATCAGAAACCCCCCTCTTTCAGCTCCAGCTTGCATCTGCTGATGCTCAGCTTGTCTCAGCTGATTTCTAGTCCTTAAGCCTTGACAAGGTATATTACTGGACAAAAGTATTGGGACATCTGCTCATTCATTGTTTCTTCTAATCAAGGACATTATAAAGAGTTTGTCCTATTTTGGAGGAACGTTCTCTACTGTCCAGGGAAGAACTCTGCTGGATACACAACATTTCTGCCAGGATTTGATTGCATTCAGTGACGAGCACATTAGTTAGGTCAGAATGTTGGATGATCACCACTCCACCCCAACTTATCCCAAAAGTACTGGATGGAACGCCATCATTCCATAGAACACAGTTCCACTGCTCCACACCTCAATGAGTCCTAGACAATCTGTGTGTGCATTTGCACATCTGTGTCAGAAATTAATGTTAAGTTAAAGTGGCTGAATCCTTTCATTAGAAGGCGTGACCACAAATGTTTGGATAAAATGTCCAAACAAATGTTTAGTTAAGTGTTGAGCAGTGAGTGAAGGCCTAGGTATTTCTAATCAAGTGGCCAATGAGTGGAAGCACAGGGCAGGTGTTTCTAATAAAATGGCCAGTGAGTGGAAATATAAGGTAGGTGTTTCTAATAAAGTGGCCAGTGAGTGGAAATATAAGGTAATTAATGGCTATAATGTGCACTTTTTGTGATCTTATTTCCGCAGCATGAGTTGTGTTCACTCTAATTACACCCATGATTACACCCTGTTCCGGATAGACTGGTAGGTTTGGATTGTCAATTGAAATGTGATGGAATATATGAAATGTGATGACCTGTGATCAGACGCAAGTTTGATTAAAGCTATATTTCTATCAGGACTCCGATCATTTGGGTGGACCGCAGTTTCGCCCTGTGGGCTTTACAGGTACAGCAGGGTGGAGGTGGGCTTGCTTACAGATGCATTATCTAATAATAATAACACTTTTTCTGGTGCGGTCAGGTGTGTGTGGCGGTCATATGTCTGTGTGAAACGACCCTGCTGACCTATTTAAGTTACAAGGTAAGAGTTTGTCTCAGTGTCCGCTTGTCCACAGCTCATGCTGGCCAGGAGAAGTCATTTTACAGTGTCTTTAACTCATTAACTGTATCTTAGCTGGTTCAGAAGGGTTATGACTTTGAGAGCAGGCTGATCTGGACTGTCTTTGTTTTAGGGGAATATACGGGAGCAGATACTCCGAATAACCTTCATCCTGGAGGTCATCAACACGGTGCCCTTTCTCATCACAGTGAGTTTCAGGATTGGTGTTAGTGGAGATACTGCCATTAGTGGTGACATTTCCATAACTGGTTTTGTCACCATTACAGATGATATTAGTGATGTTGGTATGACTGGTGATGAAGGCATTGTTTGAGATATTGGTGATATTGTCATTGACATCCCCTTGAGTTTCTGGTGTCTTTCCCTCTTGCAGGTTTTCTGCTTTCCTCTCCAGAAACTCTTCATCCCTGTGTTCCTCAACTGCTGGCTGGCCAAACACACACTGGAAAACATGATTGTGAGTACTGGAAATGACCCCTACTGTCCATAATGTTTAATATAATCATTATTTTTTACTGCAGAAATACATTTCTCTTTCAGTTTTACATTATTTAATGCACATTAACACAGAACCGACTCAGAACATTCTGATTCGTTTTTTCATATCCTCGGAAAAACTCTAACTATGAAATGAACTAACAACACCATCGCAGGTGAGCAGGACATTCCTGAGTAGCAGAACAACCACCAAACAAAAACATTCTCTGATTCTGTTTCCAGAATGACTTTCATCATGCCATACAGAAGACCCACTCGGCCATGTTCAATCAGGTCCTGATCATGATCTCCACACTCCTGTGCCTCATATTCACCTGGTGAGTGGGAACCAAAGACCAGGTGTCCACAGAAACTGAAGAACTTCCCAAGATGATTTCACAGCCGTCACGCCTACACATATTTTACACGTTTTAACCTCCTGTGTAAGATTTTGATCGGCACAGCCAGAAGGAAGACAAGAATTGAGGAAGTGTTGTCTGCAGAGTGACACAGCACTACTTCAGAGTTAGCCAGTAGGACCGTCAGTGCCCAGAAAACAGTTCTGAGTTCAGTAGTATCGCATGCGTCTTGTGTCACTGATTATTGGACTTTTATTGATGAAGAAACATAACTGTGCTTTAGGTTTGACAGACAATTTAGCTAGAAATGAATAATGGTACATTCACTGGCCACTTTATTGGAAACACCTACCTTTTGTTTCCACTCACTGGCCACTTTATTGGAAACACCTACCTTGTGCTTCCATTCACTGGCCACTTTATTGGAAACTCCTACCTCGTGCTTCCACTCACTGGCCACTTTATTGGAAACACCTACATTGTGCTTCCACTTACTGGCCACTTTATTGGAAACACCTACCTTGTGCTTGAGGTTATAAGCAGAGTTTCCGTTTCACTTGCTTTTTCAACGGCGCGTAAACTGCAGCCAATCAGAACAGTGCTCATTTACATATATCAGTCCTAAAGGCACAGGGACAAAAACAGATTGCGAAGTGAAGTGGTGACGTACCCCTGCATTTATGAGAGATGATCTAATGGCTAGAGTTTCCTGCTTGCTACCACCGACCTCAGGATGCGTTTAGTGTCCATTACAGTGTTTCAGATGGGTTTGTCTCTGCCTTTATGTGTCTCTAATGACCGTAAGGATGTGGTTGCCTCTGATTTCAGTGTTGATTCTGGATAATGTATTCAAGCAATGAAAACATCATCTCTCGAACTGCTCCTGCTTCCATATCGACAGTGCCTATCCACCAAAGTCCAGCCAGGCCCTTTCAGGGTACTGGATCTGAACAGCAGCAAAAGGACCTGGATATTCCCACTTTAAATTTGGCAACAACAACAACAACAACAGCAACAACAACAACAACAACAACAACAATAACAATAATAATAATAATAATAATAATAATAATAATAATAATAATAATAATAATAATCAATGTTAAAAAAATGAAGTCTTACCATATACTGGTCAACAGTTGGCACAGCTTGACCATTCTGAGATGGCCAGTGTTTTTTTTTCTTTTATCAGAGCAGAGAAAAAGGAAAAGCCCCATTATTTCAGTCCCCCGACTCTAAAAGTCTTCATCACCACTAAGTGCTCATGACATTGCAATTAGCTCATGCTCTAATGCCAGTTCTCCTGTTTTTAATGCTGATTTTTTTCTGGTGCTGTTTTGCTCCTAAAGCGAGAGCTGCAACAGGAGCAGACACATGATCAGGGCCACCAATTGAAGACATAATTATCTCCTTCATTTCCTCAGTCCTCAGACCATTAACAGCCTGGGAGGCTCGCTCTCTCTCTCTGTCTGTCTCTCTCTCTGTCTCTCTCTCTCTCTCTCTCTGTCTCTCTCTCTCTCTCTCTGTCTCTCTCTCTCTCTCTCTGTCTCTCTCTCTCTGTCTCTCTCTGTCTCTCTCTCTCTGTCTCTCTCTGTCTCTCTCTCTCTCTCTCTCTCTCTGTCTCTCTCTCTCTCTCTCTCTCTCTCTCTCTCTCTCTCTCTGTCTTTCCATTCACATTCTTAATGATGCTGTTCAGTCTTTGAATTCAGCTTCTTATTGTAATAAAGTCAATTATTGCTGTTTTTTCTACCAAAATTCCTGCATAACTCTGGGATGTAAAGAAGTCGTGGCTCATTGCAGAGAAACAAACCGAGGATAATGTATTAATTCAAATGGACGCCTCACCAGTTTACCTGGTTCTAACTGCTGCCTAAATCCCAGAGGTGGAAAATCCAGGTCCTTGGACTATATATTTCTTTGGACAGATGAATCCGAAGCTGAATTAATTGGACACAGTAAGAGAAGACATGTTTGGCCCAAACCAAACACAGCATTTCAGCATAAGAACCTCATAGCAGCTGTGAAGCATGGTGGTGGAAGTGTGATGGTTTGGAGCTGCTCTGCTGCAGCGGGGTGTCGAGATCTCTCCATCATAGAATAGAATAGAATAGAACTTTATTGATCCCTTGGGATCGTTCCTTCAGGGAAATTAAGGTTCCAGTAGCAGCATCAGTACAGTACAGTAAGCAGAAAGATAGGCAGAGATTATTATTGCACATTATTATTGCACTTAAACTGTTTATTGCACAGAGAGTCCAGTGTGTTGTGGTGGTTGCAGGTTGCTGTTAGCTGTTGACTGTTGGTTCAGTTCCCACTCGTTCCCCTCCTCCATCCTCCTGTTACCCCTCTTCCCCCCCAGAGAGGAGGTGTACAGTCTGATGGCGTGTGGGACAAAAGAGTTTTTAAGTCTGTTGGTCCTGCACTTGGGAAGGACAGTCTCTCACTGAACAGGCTCCTCTGGTGGCTGATGACAGTGTGTAGAGGATGACTGTCATTGTCCATAATGTCCAGTAGCTTCTTCAGAGTCCTCTTCTCTGCCACCTACACCAGAGTCCAGCTTAGTGCCAACCACAGAGCCAGCCCGCCTGATCAATTTGTCCAGCCTGTGTGTGTCCTTCTTGGATATGCTGCCCCCCCAGCACACCACAGTGTAGAACAGGAACCACAGTGTAGAACCCACTATGAGATCTTTATTGTATCAGAGGGGGTTTGAGGAGAACGTAAGAGCATCTGTAAAAAAGACTGACGCTGAAACATCACAGAGCTGAAAGAATTCCGCATTGAGGAGTGGGAACATCTTCTTCTTCTTCTTCTTCTTCTTCTTCTTCTGTGTGCGGTGTGTTTTATATATAATGTGATGGTATGTGTATGATGTTATGGTTTCTCTCCCCTGCAGTATATGTGGGATCCAGCACCTGGAGCGTGCTGGGAAGCAGCTGAGCCTTTTTGACTCAGTCTACTTCTGCATTGTGACCTTCTCCACCGTTGGCTACGGAGACATATACCCAATAATCTGGCCCTCCAAGCTGCTGGTGGTCATCATGATATGTGTGGTTCTTCTGGTGCTTCCAGTCCAGGCAAGTGTCTCCCATGCTGCAGAAGCACATGAGTGTAATGTAGTTAAAGTGGCACTGGTTCCCAGTGCAGCATCTATAATAACAATGATAATAATAGTAATGAGCTTTATTACATAATAAAATGCTGCTCAATTCAGTTGATCAGTATTGGTGCTGCAGTTTGAGCAGCTGGCGTACCTGTGGATGGAGAGTCAGAAGTCTGGAGGGAACTACAGCCGACACAGGGCCAAGACGGAGAGGCACGTGGTGCTGTGTGTCAGTTCAATCAAAATTGACCTGCTTATGGACTTCCTCAATGAGTTCTACGCCCACCCCAAACTCCAGGTACGAGTGGGATGTGTGAACAGCATCAGCATAGACAGAAGGTTCATAGAGAGAGATGGAGGTAATATAACTAAACAGACCTCAGACATTAGTTTGGTTTGCTCTAGATTGTTGAAGTGAGTGGGATCACCATGGAGAGATCCAAAGAGGCCTCTGTGGCCTTCAGAAAGAAGGTTGTAGATGCAGATGAGTCTGGGAAGGGATTTAGAATGATCCCAAAACCAGCCGTTCCACAGGCCAGAAAATCATTTACAAGAACATTTGAAACATCTGCCCACATGACCAGATCAGGCTATCCAGGGAAGTTCAGCTCAAGACCAGAACCAGATGAGAAAGCTAGATCCAACCATCCTAAAATTTTCATCATGGACCTACAGGCAGACTAATGTTTTCTAGAGAACATCTAGACAAAGAGCAGGACTTCTAGAACAATGTTCAAATTCATGTTCATATTTTAAATATATTACATTAGAAGGAAAGAAGGAGGAACTGTTCTGTTAATATTCAATGAATTTATAAATAATTTGAATATCCTTAAAATTCTACTCGTTCCTTAATTCAGTACATTTTGGTGTCTCTGTCCTGCAGGACTATTACGTTATCATCCTGTGTCCGGCAGAGATGGACGCTCAGGTTCGCCGGGTGCTGCAGATTCCCCTTTGGTCTCAGAGGGTCATCTACCTGCAGGGCTCTGCCCTCAAAGACCAGGACCTCTTCAGGGCAAAGTGAGTTTAGATGTCTCATGCTGTGTCCACTTCAGTAGCTTTGTTGCCCCCTTCAGACCGATTCATATAGTACAACAGTTCCACATACTGTAGTTTTTAACCTCCACCTTGCTGGTGGATGCATCAGCTCTTCTTCTGATGGAGTTTATGTTAGCCACTATAGAGCTTCCTCAAGGGTCAATATCTGATCACAGAGCTTTCCTGGCTGGATATCTTTGAGTGGGAGACCTGCTCTCAGCACCACATGCACTACCATGAACACTATCCTATCACTGTGGTCTCCAGTCTTTCTCCAAAGGAGATACTGGACATTCCTATCCAGACTGTTCTGCCAACCACACAGTTCTGAAGGCAGTGATTAGTTGGATCAGATGGGGTCGATTAGGGGATCCAAAATCCAAAAGTGAACTCTTCAGGAACAGGACTAGAAACCACTGATCTACAGCAGAAATACTTCTGGGAAACAAAGTCACTTTTCTTTTCTTCCAGAATGGACAATGCTGAAGGATGCTTTGTCCTGAGTAGCCGCTGTGAGGTTGACCGCACTGCAGCTGTGAGTATCCGTGAAACACAATTCTCTTAAATTGTACGTGGTGATTGATGGTATGTGCCGTCAAACATCATCACACACTCTCCTCCACTGAACGAGACTCGGCTCAAGCTGGTCAGGTTGCTTAACCCTTTCACTCATGCTGGTCACTACAGTGGACGGCCATTTAAAAGTCAGAATGCATTCAAATGTGTATTATTATTTGCTATTAATTAATTAATTAATTAATTAATTAATTAATTAATTAATTAATTAATTAATTAATTAATTTTATTAGTTTTATTTCATATTCATCATATTTATGACTGCATAAAAATTTCAATTTCGTCAACTACATGAATAATTCTTTGAAAGCTACATAAGTTCAATCATTTTGTGGGTTGATCAGCATTACAATCAATACAAGGCTCGTTGAGCAGCATGACCAGCAGGACCACTTTTGTTGACCAGCATGACCAGCAAGTCCATTCTGGTCAGCCAGCATGACCAATAAAACCCCTTTTGTTGACTAGCATGACCAGCAGGACCACTCTGTACTCTATACTCAGTAGCAGTGTCTACACCAGAAAGTCTGTTAGTGATGACCTCCATGCAGTCTGATGTAAATGTGTGATGATTTAGACATTTATGCTGATCACCGGAGCAGTATGTATGACATCATTTGTGTTCCAGGATCACCAGACCATTCTCCGTGCCTGGGCAGTGAAGGATTTTGCCCCCAAATGCCCCCTTTATGTGCAGATCCTCAAACCGGAGAACAAATTCCATGTGAAATTTGCAGGTAGGTATTTTAGATCATCTGAGAACGGCAACAAAAGGTTGTGGGAATGTTTTTTTTATGGTATAGTGCGTAACGTTTCACCTGCATTCAGATCATGTGGTCTGTGAAGAGGAGTTCAAGTATGCTCTGCTGGCGCTGAACTGCATCTGCCCTGCCACCTCCACCCTCATCACCCTCCTAGTGCACACGTCCCAGGGCCTGTGGGTACAAGTTCCTTGGTGATATCAGACAGGACATGTGGGTATTTGTAGCACTGAGTTTGGATCAATGCGTGTTCAAGAGATGTTCTGTGATGTTCTCAGGGAAGGCCAGCAGTCCCCAGAGCAGTGGCACAGGATCTATGGCAAGTGTTCAGGCAACGAGGTGTACAACATTGTTCTGAAAGACAGCATCTTCTTCATGGAGTATGAGGGCAAGAACTTCACTTATGCCTCCTTCCACGCACAGAAGAAGTAAGCGAACACATAATATGCAACACTACACAGGGGTTAAACCAAGGTAGTAGATGATTATGGCCCAAACACGGCCCAGTTGAGGTACATACAGATAAAAGGCCAGAACAGGACCATGACTTGGCTAAGATGATGACTGAACACTTGGGTGTGGAGGGTTTTCCTTTCCAATAAGCCTGGTGCTAACAGATGGAACCTAGGTTAATATTCCACACTCTTCCCAGGTATGGTGTTTGTCTGCTTGGAGTCTGCCGTGGAAACAGTAAATCCATCCTTCTCAATCCAGGCCGTCGGTACATCATGAATGCCTCAGATATGTGCTTCTACATCAGCATCACCAAGGAGGAGAACTCCACGTTCAAGATCCACGAAGAGTGCAGCAAAAAAGGCTCCAGAACCCGCCTCCCAGTGCACGACATCATTGCGAACATGGGTCAGACATTTTCTCATCTACTGTTCTAATAAAGTGGCCAGTGAGGAAGCACAAAGGAGGGGTTTCTAATAAAGTGGCCAGATAAGTAATAGTCTTGAGACTAGTCCAGGCTTGTATAAAATGTCTTGTCCCAGTGTGTGTGTTTGTGTGTTTATTGTAGGCACTGTGGCCATCAACCTGCAGGACACTAGCGACACACTGAGCCATCGCTCCACACTGTCTGTTCCAGCCGAGTCTGGAAATCTCAGCAGCAAAAGACCCAGCATCGCCCCTGTTCTGGAGGTGCCGGCGTCCCCCCTGCTGCCTGCTGGGGAAAGTGACCTGTCAGAAGATGACGCTGCACCGGTTTGGGGGGATCAGTCCAGTGATGGGTATGAGGCTGATTTTGAGGACTGCATGTCAATTGCAGGTGGAATGACAGTGATTAAACTCTTGCTCTTCATGTATGACAGATACATCATGGGTTATCCTCCTAACCTGCCCTATATTGGAAGTTCTCAGACGCTTTGCCATCTGCTGAAAGAGAAAATGCCTTACTGTTGTCTTCGCCTGGAGAAGGTATGGGATTAGGAGATCTGCTTATTTGGGGTTAGTGGTTAATCTTTAGAATCCCAGGGTGACTTTGGGATGTTTTGATAGTTTGATGTACTTTTAGTCAACAAAACATTAGAAAAGTATTTATAGGAGACAGTGACACACACCAAATTTTTACATCTAAGAAATCCTGGAAAATGGAGTTATTTCTAACAATTATATTGACAAGGATATTAATAATAATAAGTTCTTGGTTCTTGATGGAGGTCCAAATAAAATAAAAAAGAAGCTTTATTGTTTTTATTATCAGTCAGAGTCTGTGTGCAGGTTGAGCATCAGCCCCGCCCCCTCTCTCTGATCAGTCAGAGTCTGTATGCAGGTTGATCATCAGCCCCGCCCCCTCTCTCTGATCAGTCAGAGTCTGTATGCAGGTTGAGCATGTACACGTGGACAGAGCAGTAAACATGCACTGGAATGATTGGAGTCTTGTAGTTTGTTATGATGTGTGTACCATGACTGTAGGTTACTCTGATCCTGAGCCTAGAAAAACAGCATGGTAATTTGTTATATTTCATCACTGGTTGTTATTGTTGTTGTTGTTGTTGTTATTGTTGTTTTTTAAGAGCTGTCGGCACAACCAGTGTGAGGACGCCAAGGCGTACGGCTTCTGGAACAAGCCCATCATCGTATCAGCTGAGACGGCAGGGAACGGCCTGTACAACTTCATCCTACCCTTACGTGCCTCCTATAGACCCAAGAAGGAGCTGAACCCCATCATCCTGCTACTGGACAACCTGTAAATACTCACTTAGTCTAAGGCTTGATCTGGGTCAGGGAAACCAGTGCTGAATATTGACCTGGATGAAGCCGTTTAAGCAGTTATTGTTAGGTTTGTGTTCCTTGTGAACCAGTGATTGTTACTATGTGCAATGTATTGTCTTCTAGACCTGATGTGCAGTTTCTTGAGACCATCTGCTGGTTCCCAATGGTGTACTACATGGTCGGATCAATGGACAGGTAAGAGACTCTTTTGTTAAAAGAATTGTAGCTCACAATAATATACAATGATTTATCAAAAATGAAATTATATATATTATATAATGATAATCTATGGAAGTGATTATAATATTAGAGTAAAGGATGAGTTTATTGGGAAAATCTGTACAATGGAAAGGAGGCTCTCGTTCCATGTTGGGCCTCTGGTCTGGATATAAGATGAGATCTGGTTGGTCATGGAGGTACAGGTTCTGTACGGTATCCTGCTGCACATTTACCCACAGACGTTGCAGCTGGGCCTGTAGATCCTGCACACTCATAGGTTGCTGAAGCTGGTATCCAGCAGCTCCCAAAAATGCTTGATTGGCAATAACTCTGGTGAGCGGGCAGGACAAGGAAGTGCGTCCCTTGCTGTATGTGGGAGCATTAACCCTCTGAAAAGTGCCAGCTGGAATCCCTGCCACAAGAGGCAACACGTGGCTGCAGAATTTCCTGCACATATCACTGAGTTGTTAGTGTATCTAAAAGTATCTAAAAGTAATCCTTCATAATTAAACTATTCAAACACTTTCTACCAACCAACAGGACGAAACCCACAGCTAATGTCCTCACATCAGTGTGAGTGTGCTTATTTCAGGATCAGGTTCCTTCCTGTATGTCAAACTGACACCTGGCGATGGGTCACTGCTGTCTCTGCTGAACACATTTGTGAAATGTCTCTTGTTAGTCTGGACGACCTGCTACACTGTGGTGTCTCATTTGCTGCTAACATGGTGGTGGTGGACAAGGAGAGCACCATGAGCGCAGAGGAGGACTACATGGCCGATGCCAAAACCATCGTCAATGTCCAAACCCTCTTCAGGTCAGCTTGTTTCCCTTCTGGAGTAATTTCACAGAGTTTCCTGAAAACATAAGGGAAGAGTTCCTTAACAAATCAGAGTAACACGATTGACCACTCGGCCAAGTCCTGTTCGGTATGTGACGGGTACTTCTTTAGTTTAGAACACTAGACATGGATGTTCACCAATTTCATCTCCATAAACACACTCATAATGTTTGTCTTTCAGTCTGTCTTTCAAAAAAAAGTTTGAGAACTGCTGAGAACTTTGAGATGGTCCTCCTCCCCACCCAGAGAGGACAAGGCCACACTCTTGGGACCCTTGAGTATGGCTGACTGTGAGATCAAACTCTGAGCATATTGCGTCTAAAAATACTCTCTCTGTTCTCTGGCTTCAGGTTGTTCTCCAGCCTCAGCATCATCACTGAGCTCACTCATCCAGCCAACATGAGGTTTATGCAGTTCAGGGCTAAAGACTGTTACTCTCAGGCGCTCTCCAAACTGGAGAAGGTGAGCAAAACTGATTCTGTATTTTTATGTTAGTAGGGTTTCAGTCTGGATGTTCTACAGTTTGTCAGTCAGTTTAGAATCATCTAGGTCATTTGGGATTCTTCTGTAATCTTAGCTTTTGCAGCTTCAAAGATCCCAGATCTTAAAAGATGTTCATGAATCTTTGACTTTTACCTGTACTTCATCCATCCTGCTTATTCTCCATGGTGCAGAAGGAGAAGATGAAGGGCTCCAATCTGGCCTTCATGTTTCGTCTGCCGTTCGCAGCTGGAAGGGTGTTTAGCATTGGCATGCTTGACACGCTCCTCTACCAGGTAATCTAGCCTAGCAACCACTTCAGGGGTTACTTTAAGGTTATTCCACTTCTGGAATAAAAGTATTCAGGATAGAACCAAAGGTTGACTGGTACCAGAATTATGGAAGGAGAGAAGTATAGAGAAGGAACAAATATACTTGCAATCAGAATGATCTCGATCTGTTAAACGTGGTGGAGGTGGGGTTATTGCTTCGGCATGGATCATCACTGGTATTTATTGATAATGTAACTGCTGATTGAAGTAGAATAATTCTGCACCAATAAAGCTTTATTAGAATTGTTTCAGTAGAAGAACCATCCATGCACAGGTAGATGTTCTTTGGCATCAGGCAAGAACTTTTTCCAAGTACACCAAAAAACGTTTTGAGCGAATACTCTAAGCACATTCCAATCACCCCAGTATTTTAAAAGTCCCTTTGAACTGAACACTCCCTGATTCACTCTCTTTGGTTTAGGTTCTTAAAATGTCTATAGTCCTTGTGGGGTCCGATTCACAGGAACTGCTGGGGTGGAAGTCATTCTGTTTAAGGCCAATTTAATCCCAGTGTATGTTTGCAGTCTTTTGTGAAGGACTATGTGATCGCCATCACCAGACTGTTGCTGGGCCTGGACACAACCCCGGGGTCTGGTTTTCTGTGTGCTGTAAGTCTTTCTTCGTTGCTGGTTCTTACCTGGAATCATTATCAGAATCAGAGAGTTACCTGATTTTGATTGGGCCGCTGATTTAAGCTCCCGTACGCTCCAGATGCGGATAACGGAGGATGATCTGTGGATACGGACGTACGGCAGACTGTACCAAAAACTCTGCTCCACGGTGGGAGACGTTCCAATCGGCATCTACAGAACTGAGTCTCAGTGGACCGACTCTCTCCAGGTTTCTTTACGCCTGTTTTATCTGCTTATTATGAGGGTTTAACACTGTCAAATCAAACTGCACTTAAAAATGTAAAGTTTACAGCATTTAAATACGAAACGATTAAGCCAATCGGACTCAAAGTGAGACACTCACTTATTTTTAAAATGTTTGGACCATTTGTCCTGCTTTCAGACCCGGAACTGGATCATTAGTGTTATACACTTACGTTACTAATGTTCTGGCTGATCAGTGTATGTGGTGTTATGAGTGACGACTACATGTTACTCCTGTGTGGACCTGTCTCTTAGCCCTCCCATTCCCAGCTGTCTGTAAATACGGACGACTTAGAGGACATGAAGGAGCAGCGGGACGGCACTCAAGCTTTCCGCACCTCAGAGTCTTCAGACAGCAAACAGCCATTGTTCCTGCAGAGGAAGAGCATGCAGTGGACACGCTACCTGAGTCGAATGGGAACTCGACTGGGAGGCCGCGGAGCTGAGAAGGGCTTCCGGCAGCGTGCCGGCCTCCTCCCTCTCTCCGAACGACAGGAGCTTGCCGAGCTTGTCAAGAAGCGCATGCAGAACCTGGGCCTAACAATGTCGGGATACGGTGAGACAATACACGTTGACTTGTAATTTAAAAGCTAACAGAAGTTAATGTGGTGAATAACACTCAGCCCTTTAGGGGACAAATTTGTCCCTGAATTACTTTGCTGCTGAAATGCTGTTCTAGTTCATCCCAGCCCAGATGAACCCCTGAAACGGATGCTCTGAGATTTACCCAAATGAACGACTGCCGTACTTAGTTAACGCACTCACTTGACTAATTCACACTTTCCTCTCAACTTAGACGACATGAACAGCAGTCACAGCTTCCACTCATACGTCTTAATCAACCCACCACCGGACACCAGACTGGAGCTGCACGACATTGTGTAAGTATTTATTTGCAATACGTACTTGATTTTGGTTGTCCTTCATAGATGCCAAGATGGATAAATATGCTTTTAGTCACCACCAACAAACATCTGGCAGAATTTTGTTGGACATTTGATTGAGATCAGTGTTTTGGGAAGACCATTCCAAAAGCTTCATCCTAGCCAGCTTAGATGTGTGTTTTGACTCATTGTTCTGTTGAAATTGTCCCAGTGTCCAAGTTTCAACCATCTAGTTGATGGTTTGAAGTTGTGCTGAAGAATTCTGATATTCCCACCACCATGCTTAACAGTATGTTCCATGTTTACTCCTCCAAGCAGACCTCTGGTCATCGTGCCCAAACCAAATTTATGTCTCATCTGACCAAAACTTTCAGCCACAAAAATACAACTTTTAGCCAATTTTTGTGTCGATTAAACAAGTCTGATGTCACTCAGTTGTAAGGAATCTCTCAAAGCTCAATATTGCCACGACCTTCACGTCTACAATGAGTGTATGGAAAAGTCTGACCCCAACTGTGTAGGACATATGTCATCTTTGATCGTATGGTTTTAAAAGTTCTTCTCCGTTTCAGATACATCATTCGTGAGGACCCGTTCTCTTTTGATTCAAAGGACATGGACAGCAGGAAGAGCAGTCTGGGGAACACTTCATGGGCAGGGGATAGCCAACAGCTGGAGAGTCAAGTCTGATCACAGTCCTGGACCAGTTGCCCCAGTATAGCATGTGGAATTTGTGGTGTTTGGACAGATTACAGCTTCAGCGGACCTCTGAATATGGGCACGATGCATGACTTTACTTTTTTGAATGTAGTTCAAAATGTCTCCCCCTAGTGGCCTTGAGCCCTTTTTTATCGGAAGCCTTACCCTCAACTCCTGCCTTGCTGGGGCTCAAAATATAATCCCTAGACCCCAACCTAGGCTGAAATTACTTTTGATGTACCTTTTACACTGTAATTTATTTCTTGACTAGGCTTGTCTCAGAAACTGGCCCTTCATGTTTCAGTATTAGTAGCAGGTTTTCCATCCATCAAGTTTTTGCACATTTTGAAAATGTTTGTATGGAGACCCAGTTACAGTTTTGTTCATTAAATTATTGCTGAATGCAACATTTCATTGTCTCAAAATAAACACTAATCTCCAAGTTATTTCTCAAAGTGATGATGATTCGCTGCATTGATTTTGGAACCGCACATGTTCCAATCTAATTGGACAAACCAAGAACTTCAGTCACTAAAGAACAGGCTCCTCCTTCTGCTGGGTCAGGTGTGTTCAGACAGTTGTGACAGTTCCTAATAGGTGCAACAGTCTAAGTGTCGGGTCTGTCGTAGGTTTGATTCCCAGGGATGTCACAGTCACCCTTGTCCAGGTGTCTCTCTTGCCCCTTTTCCACCAACATGGAACTGAGCCCACAACCATGTGATCAATATCCCATTGCCAAGTATCCACTGGTAGATCCTGGTTCTGCACAATGGCTGTGAAAAGCCATTAACAGTGCAACGTCTCTCAGAGGTAAAGCCGCTGGTCTAGTGCCTCAGCTGGCTGGTTTCAGTATGACATGTAGCTCAGCCCCTTCGCCATATGTTACAATGAGTGGAAATCTGATTGATCTCACTTAATTATCATAGTTTATGTAAACATGTTGATCAGGTTACTGATAAAGTTTGATTTTCAGCAGTTATCAGAATTATCGAGTGCATTTACATGCAGATTTCAGTTCTTGTATGTAAACGCAGTCCGTGATGAAGCTTCCGTTCTTCACTTGTCCATCGCCAATGTGTAAACACTGGCATTTTTCATGGCCGTCTGGAAATCCGACAAATTAAGAAATCTGATAGAGGGCTGGATTTTGGCTGATTAACCCATAGTTCATCTTAGTGAATGTCTACAGCTTACTCAGATCTCTATCATTTTCTCAGGTGCATCCACTTTTCCTGACAAGACCTGTCCCAGATCAGTGGGTGAGTATGGAGCAGCACCACCAGCAGCCGCATCTCATTCGTCTGAATTAATTGGGTGTTTGCAGAGCAATGTGGAGCCTCCAGCATCCAGGCACTTGTCCTGCACCAAGTTTGAGTCTTCCAGGTCAAACACTGGCTCTTATTTTCACCATCTGCTTCCTGCGGAGAAAACGTGTTGCCATCTCGACATGATCTTTTGATTGAAGGGGGTCTGTGTTGCTGACGCTATCCATCATGTGCTGCACCCATCTCCATCTCTCATCTCTTTCCATATCACCATCTCTCCGCCTGTCCCGATGACACACTCCAACAGTGATGAATGAGCTCCAAGACGGATGCCCTTCTTCATAACGTCTGAACATCTGTTTCTGCGGGTAAACTCCTTCGGCCCACTGAGAACGCCTTCATTCTTATTCAATCAGGACCACGCGTGAACTATTTCTACAGAGACAAGGGACCGCTCTTGTCCACTGTCCACCTTGATAAATTTACAGTTGGAATTTCAGGAAAAAATGTCTATTTTACTTTCGATTTTTTATTTTACTGTTTATTACATTGAAAAAGAGCAAATGAGTGAAATGAAAAGCAAAGAGCTACTAAAAATAATATCTGATGTATGAAAATGGCAAATAAATGTATGTTAAAGTAGAAACATATCCCACAAAATTGGCCAAGGGATCATGATTAAATCCATTTTTTATTTTTATATTTTATTCCTCGTTTACAATAGTTTACGTTGTACTTGTGCTGTTGTATCGTTCATTACAGTGTAGTGAAGCACGCTGAGCTGCTGTCCAGGTGTAACAAATCCTGTATAAAAGTGAATAATTATGTCCAAAACAAAGCAGCAGTTTTCACAAGTTGATTTATTTATACAAAAATCAACCCTCAGAGAAGAGCTGATCGGAACTGGTGTCGACCCACAGCCGGAGAGGGTTACTGCTGTACAGTCTCCATTCTGTCAACCAAAAACAGCATCACCATCGTTTTTCTCCTTTTATACCACATTTGAAAAGTTGTCCTCAGAACTGTACAGAGTGTACAATGACCCCAACAAAGGCTTTGTTTTTGTCTGTCTGTCTGGTGGTCGTCTGTTATCAGGTAACAGTAAAAATCTCAACACTATAAAAAGAAAACCATTTCCCACAGAGAGAGAAAGGAAACCAAACGGGGAGAAACCGAAGCCAGGGCGTGCGCTGTTACAAACGGCAGTTGTTTATTCATCATCTCAGCAGGAGGCCGCTGTTCAAATATCGTGCAGCCGTCTTACACAGAATTCTTAAAAAAGTAAATGAAATAGAAAAGAGGTTACTAACAGTACAACTCCCTTTCTAAGACAGATCTAGGCTGTTAAAATAAACACAGCTGCTCAGAAATCAAAACCGGAGACGTCCCGCCCGCCCCCTAATTCACATATTTAATCTGTACATCCAAACCTTCGAGCTACCACGAGCAACCTGCAGACTGCTGGATGTACGCCTGCCTAATACGCCTATCACCTCTACGGGGATCCGATTCCGAAGTGCTGCTCCGGGGCTGGGGGTCAAGCGGGTGTGAACAGTCCACTGCTGGCTAAGTCGAGCTGGCGAATTCACAGGCTGGGAGAGCTGTCGGCGGTAGAGTCTAAACGGCGACAATGGCAGCAAGGCTCAGAAACGAAGGTGGGACTTGTGTTTCACCATATACCTGCAAAACACAGCAAGAGCAAACATCAGTGGGATCTGAGCCAGTTCCTACTGCAGCCAATGAGCTTCAACCATCTAAACATCTAATCATCCAAAACAGGTGAGCTTGGAAACGGATAATGATGTCATTTTTGAGAGGTTTTGGTCCAGGTGTGGTTCTGAAGGAGCATGTGTGAGCATTACTGTCTAACTCGATCTCACTGCAGGAGATATAACCACTATATAATTACCAACTGGGTCAGTAATGGATGGATGGATGGAGCTCCATCATTACAGAAATCACAGTTCCACTGCTCCCCCCCAATTACTCCACACCTGGAATTAGACAAGGTGCCAAGAGGTTCATGCTTATCAGCTCTATATCCTATTCTTTTGGCAGTACTTCTCTACAGGGGCTAGACAAGCTGTGTCACATCTGTGTCAGCAATATGTGCAACTTAAAAGTAGCTGCACGCAGTAAATGTGGAGCTTTTCGATTGGTCTATTCTCCATCAGGTCAACACATCACACAGTGTAGAACAGGTGCAGGTTCTGACTTGTCCAGTGTCTCCCAGAAGCGCAGGAAGATGGGTCTGTCCAGGTGCCGCTTGTGGTGGCTCAGTTCCAGCACAGTGACATCCCACTTCTGCACGTTGGGGTCCATTCGCGCCTCGTCGTACTTGAGATGGAAGGCTCGGACTGTGAGGAAGACGAAGCATTTAGTCAGTGGAGCAAAAAACAAACCCCGACACTGGTTACCGTCATACTGTCCCTTAAGACTGACCAGCGATGCCGCACGATGAGCAGGGTTGTGACTGTCGGTGTATAATATACTCTGTATTAAAGTTAATAATCTTCACGAGAGGAGAGAGATGAGCAGAGCTGATGCCAACCCACAGCTGGAGAGGGTTACTGTTATACTCTACAACCAAAACCAGCGTCACCATCGTTTACTGGTCTGAATGCCGTACTCAACCATCAAACAGAAACAAAGCCTCGGTTGTGGATATCTGTTATCAGGTGACCACTATTTAAATACTGTGCAGCTGTTTTACAATCACCTCTTTAAAAAAAAAAAAAAGAAGTTTCCAATGGAACAAATTCCTTCCTAAGACAGTTCCTCTCTGTTAAACAGACTGTAATGACTGTAGGTGGCGCAATAAGAGTGATCCAAGGTGACGAGATCAACTGATGATCTTCATAGCGTCTAAGGGTCTGTTCTGTAATCTTAAAAAAACAGAGTAAAGAGGTCTGGGCCAGAACTAAAACCAAACACCGTGACCACCATCTGAAGTAAACAATTTCTACTTCCTCTTGGCTACAAACCAACAACTACTTTCACTCCTGCAGATGTTTGGAAATTCGACAGCCTGAGAAACAGCCAGCCTGAGAGAGCGAGAGAAACAGCCAGCCTGAGAGAGCGAGAGAAACAGCCAGCCTGAGAGAGAGAGAGAAACAGCCAGCCTGAGAGAGAGAGAGAAACAGCCAGCCTGAGAGAGAGAGAGAAACAGCCAGCCTGAGAGAGAGAGAGAAACAGCCAGCCTGAGAGAGAGAGAGAAACAGCCAGCCTGAGAGAGAGAGAGAAACAGCCAGCCTGAGAGAGAGAGAGAAACAGCCAGCCTGAGAGAGAGAGAGAAACAGCCAGCCTGAGAGAGAGAGAGAAACAGCCAGCCTGAGAGAGAGAGAGAAACAGCCAGCCTGAGAGAGAGAGAGAAACAGCCAGCCTGAGAGAGAGAGAGAAACAGCCAGCCTGAGAGAGAGAGAGAAACAGCCAGCCTGAGAGAGAGAGAGAAACAGCCAGCCTGAGAGAGAGAGAGAAACAGCCAGCCTGAGAGAGAGAGAGAAACAGCCAGCCTGAGAGAGAGAGAGAAACAGCCAGCCTGAGAGAGAGAGAGAAACAGCCAGCCTGAGAGAGAGAGAGAAACAGCCAGCCTGAGAGAGAGAGAGAAACAGCCAGCCTGAGAGAGAGAGAGAAACAGCCAGCCTGAGAGAGAGAGAGAAACAGCCAGCCTGAGAGAGAGAGAGAAACAGCCAGCCTGAGAAACAAACAGCCTGAGAAACAAACAGCCTGAGAAACAAACAGCCTGAGAAACAAACAGCCTGAGAAACAAACAGCCTGAGAAACAAACAGCCTGAGAAACAAACAGCCTGAAAAACTTACTTTTTGCAAAAATGTCCACAGGAGAGCCGTCAGGCAGCAGCCACGGCCAGCCCTTAAACTGCCACGCAGGACCCTGGACAAAGACAGCCACAACACGGTCCCTGGAAAGATCAGAAGACGGTCACTTTTTGGTAAATGGAAGCAGACATCTGAACCTCGAAAAGCTCCTTCACACCCCGTGCTCAACATCACACTGCCCGTCTTTGGGTTTGGGGCCAGAAACGCATCCTAAAATCAAGAATCCGTAAAAGGGTGGAGGGACACATGGGTCGCTTCACTGGTGGGTTTGGATTGTAAATTAAATGGAAACCAACACCTTGTTTTTCAGTTCCCTGGAGTCACATATAAACTCGAGATTAGTTCAGAAGTGACTGTAGTTAATGATGTACATCTTAGGAACATCTGCAGTCAATGAACTACCTCGTCTGCTACTGCTGTGGAACGTACCAGTCTTGAGGAGCAAGTTTCAGAGGCTGATCAATCACCCTGTAGGGCACGGTGACGCTGATGGTGGACCCTCCGGGCTGCACCTGGTCTTTACGCCTCTGGAGCAGCACCTCGTTATCCCTCTGAATGCCTTGTTTCTTCTTATCATCAGACGTGACGAATCTACAAACACAACAGCAGTTTGGAAATGAGATCCCGTGGGTTGTGTGTTTGGGAGACTGCAGGTCCAAAGTACGAGCTTTACTTGGTTTAAATGCCATCGTGAATTAATCATCAATAAAGAACGAACGAGAGTGACAACGTTCAGGGTTTATAAGTCCTCCACTTACTTCAGGTCCTGTAGGAGGTCCTTGGCATTGAGCATGGTGATGAGGGAGGTGGGGGCAGCTGGGATGATTATGATGGGGGTTCTCGAGCCTAAAAACACCACAAACATTAAAGAGCAGGGCAGCTGCCTAATTAATCTCATGATGAAACAAACCTTCAGCAAAACTTTGAGATCTTCAAAGTGAGCATCAGTGAAAAGCATGTTCATGATCTAATGGAATGACTGAGTGCACTCTAATGAGCTTCACCAGAACATCTTCACGACTTTCCACAACTCTATAACAATGTGTCCAGTTATTAAACCCTGCGACGCTCAGAGTGACCATCGTTTCCAATCTTCATCTTCAATTTTTTGAAAATGCAGAAAAAACCTCAATATTTAAGCCTTATTTGGCGACTGATTCATAAAATGAATAATTGGTCATTTGTTTCAATCATCGATGATAGATTTAGATGATCAATCCTTTGATATCAAAAGATTTGTTTGTCACCTGATGGGATCAGTGTCACCGACACTCAGATGATAAAAATGGTCGTATGAAACAGGACATACCTTTCTTTTGGTTTGGTGGGGGCCTGGCTTGAGAAACTAGAAAGAGAAAATGAAACCAAGAGTTAAAACAAAGATTATTCTAAACTACACAGAGCTTCTCCACATCTGCTGTAATGCTCAGGTGTACTGATCAGTATTCTCTCTCTGATCAGAGTCTGTATGCAGGTCGATCATCAGCCCGATCATCAGCCCCACCCCCTCTCTCTGATCGGTCAGAGTCTGTATGCAGGTTGAGCGTCAGCCCCGCCCCCTCTCTCTGATCAGTCAGAGTCTGTATGCAGGTTGAGCGTCAGCCCCGCCCCCTCTCTCTGATCAGTTACAGTCTGTATGCAGGTTGATCATCAGCCCCGCCCCCTCTCTCTGATCAGTCAGAGTCTGTATGCAGGTTGAGCGTCAGCCCCGCCCCCTCTCTCTGATCAGTCAGAGTCTGTATGCAGGTTGATCATCAGCCCCGGCCCCTCTCTCTGATCAGTTACAGTCTGTATGCAGGTTGATCATCAGCCCCGCCCCCTCTCTCTGATGAGTCAGAGTCTGTATGCAGGTTGAGCGTCAGCCCCGCCCCCTCTCTCTGATCAGTTACAGTCTGTATGCAGGTTGATCATCAGCCCTGCCCCCTCTCTCTGATCAGTCAGAGTCTGTATGCAGGTTGATCATCAGCCCCGCCCCCTCTCACTGATCAGTCAGAGTCTGTATGCAGGTTGATCATGTTCATGTGGACAGAGCAGTAAACATGCACTGGAAGCTCCTTTGGTATTTAAACTGGGATTTAATTCAGTTGGAAACGAGTGAATTGCATCCGTTTTCTGAGCTGGATTATTTACTGATAACTCGTCACACAACGATGAGGCCAGAGTTAGACAGTAAGTATTTTAGTGTGTTATAATGTGTGTATCGTGTCTGTAGGGTCTTCTGGTCCTAAAGCCTAGAAAATGGGACATAACTGACAACAAAGTGTGGATCTCTGGTTCTAAGAGTTAAAATGAATTTCATTTCACTCCTTGGACGCACACAAACACACCCATTAATCTACATCAGCACAGCTGAGGGGACGTGCCACTCGCCTCAGTTCAGCTCATCACTCACAGCCACCACAAGACACACACCCCAACATGCTCAGGAGTGACAGGAGGACAGAGGCTCGTTTCTGCTGCTGACTGACTGGTGGCCCACGTCTATTTCTTCCCTCTTTCGGTTTCAGAAACTGATACACAAGTAACTCTGGCAAAGGGGGTCACATACGTACCTTTATTCATCTAAAAATGACAAATGTCCTGGTAGGAGACATTCACACGTGCCAGATGTTATTTTCAGAAGACCCTGGACTGATCAAATGTCTGCTCATTACCTCCTTTGATGCTGACCTTCAATGACCAGGACCCCACAGGACCACCACAGAGCAGCTACTATGTGGATGGTGGGTCATTCTCAGCACTGCAGGGACACCGAGGGGTTAAACACTCCAGCAGCACTGCTGTGTCTGACCCACTCGTACGAGTGCAGCACACACGAACACACCACCACCATGTCAGTGTCACTACAGGATGTAGTCGGACTGTAGCTGTGCACAAAGTGTCAATGTCGGGATCTAAGAGTTAACTTATGTAACAGAGATGAGTATTTTATTTCTACTGGAAAGATCTAATCAAGTCTAGACAGACTAGAAGTCGGCGGTACGACCGGTCATAGTTGGTCCATCATTCATGTGTACTGGAATTGCTCATTCTACCTTAAATAGATCCATTTGGGCTCCTGAGTCATTTAAGGTGGAACACCATGTCTACGCTGTGGCTGTTCTACAGACACGTCCAACATGATTAAAAAAAACAGTAACACTAGATAAGAGGGCAGGCGGTGTAGAGGTGTAAGGACACCGTGTGTGTTTTAAAAGTGCTTTTTGAAAGAGTGTAACTGCACTATTATAATGAAGTGACGTGTTTATTGTGCACTGAGAAAGGTGTGAAACGGCCACACTCCCACCTGGTCTGGGAACGGGCTGCATCGCAGGAGTCTGAGCCTTCCGCGCTGATGCTCCTTCCTGAGAACGAGAGAGAGAGAGCGAGAGAGAGAGCGAGAGAGATGACAAGGATTAATATTTGCTCTCAGTCCAGAATCAGTGAGCAGGTCCAAGTTCACCCATCCATACTCCAGTGTCAGCCCACCAGAGGCACATCAGAACATGAAAAATGACCCCTGACTCAATAAGGCCCAAAACATTAACTGCTGCAGCTCATGAGCCAACGCTGCATTCTGATATCTCTGTAGACCCTTCATAGGTGCTCAGCATCTCAACTGATGTTCAGGTCAATGTCTTAACAGCTTTAACACCTTCGTTAAAGCTTTCAACTTCGGCCGCAGTAAGAAAAGTGGAAATATAGAACCGCCTACTCCGAGCACTGCTGATGAAGACCAAAACTTCCTGTAACTCCCCGACAGCATGAGAAAGAACAACGGACAGAAACTGAGACTCAAGAAGAAAAAAACCCTGAAGAGAACGAGCATGACCTACTGACAGGATATGAAACTCTAAGAAGAGCCTCCTTAACCACACGAGAAACAACCAAGTCTGTTAAGAAGAAACCTTTATAAACCAGGACTGAACTCAAACCAGGAACCACATGCTGAGTTTAACCCAGTGGAAGTAGATATCTTCACAGCTGTAAGCTCTTATTCTGCTCTTATTCTGGTTCAGGGTGGCTACCACGTTTGCTGGTTTTCAGATCTGGGTGGAGAAAGTACCTCTGACATTTGAGGGTGGATGCGTCTACTGTACCCTGCTGGGTAAGACAGAAACGCTGCAGCAGCTGATAAAGCTCAACATTTAAATCATGTTTGCGTGAGATAAGGTGGACGTGGTGTGGAGATACTAGTGATGGTATTTGATGTTTATGTGTGAAATGCAAAGAAAAATAAAAGTAACGTCAAGAGAGAATTTTACAAAAATAGAGGACGTAGATTCTGAACACTGATGTTAAAAATCCTGTTTTCTTATTATATCAGTATAAAAACCACACACACACACACACACACACACACACACACACACACACACACACACACACACACACACACACACACACACAGACAAGTATGAAATTAAAAATATTCATTACACATTCATTACACATTCATTACAATACACTCATTATGTAATTATAAATATATATATATTTCAATAAAACCAGAAATATTCAATTACTGTATTTCCTGGACTATAACCCACACTTTAAACCATGCAGCTTATATTCTGGAAAATACGGTAATTAAAATAAATATTTTTAGTTATATATTCTGTTATAGTTTTATATATATTTCAATAAAACCAGAAATATGCAATTAAACATTTTTGCATTTATAAAATTAATTATACATGTGTGCTTTTTCAATGAGACGTGAAAAAGTGTAATAAAGTCCAGTTATGCATATGTAAGCTATTTCAGGGGGAAATAAGAGGTAAAGTATTCAAGATGCCACACACACACACACACACACACACACACACGGATGAATGGCAATCTAGCCTGGTAGAATTTTTTTTTTTTTTTTTTTTTTGCTATTTTTCAGGAAATCCAACCTGACAGTTGTTGTTATTGTTATTTTAACAAAAATTTCCATGATGTGTGGTTTTGCATAACAGTGTTGATACGCAGGACATCTGCTGAACACTAATCTGCACCAGATAACGTTTTTAGGAAAGACGCAAGCACATACCAAGACCCTGTGGTCAGGGAAACGGCAGACTGCTTTCTGTCCACACCCACACAACCCTTTTCTGATAGAAGAGTGGGCAAGAATACAAATGGGTCACGTGGGGGAAGTGCGCATATGAATCTCACTCTCACACACACACACACACACACACACACACACACACACACACACACACACACACACACACAGTACAGCTACTTCCCTCCCCCCCAGACTGCAAGCGTGCAGGCAGAGACGACAGAGCAACACAGCGTAAAGATGGAACCGAGGCAAAGGCGAGAGAGCGAAAAAGGGGGAGTAGAGAATGAGTGTGACTGAAGAGAAGAACCAGCTGCGTGAGAGACAGCAGCTGTGAGACAGAAAGAAAGGTTAAAAATAGGACAGAAAACAGGAAGAAAATCAGAAAGCGTGACAAGAGGACAGAAGGGGGAGAGGACAAGGGACATCTTAAATCGCAGGAGAGAGAAGGAGCTCAGCATGAGAGAGGGACCATCCTTTATCAAAATGCAGCAACCAGCCAATAAGCCCCTTCCAGCCCCACGGATGAAGACCATGACCAACGCAGAGGCCAAAAGGGAGTCGCACTGACGTCCATCAGCTCCTCATCTGCAGTCCGAAGACAGGGCTTTGAAAGGGTCGTGAACGGAGATGGAACAAAAACATAGAGGTGGAGAAGACCTTACAGCACTGAGAGGCTCTCAATAAAGAACATCGCTGCAGAATCTGCAACCAAACCATGGGTTCTCGTTATGCCCCAACCTGCCCACATGTGGCAGTAACGGTCAGGCATACCGGTGCCAAATGTGTTATCGCCCAGCGCCAGTGATCAGGGTGAGAAAGCATTCGCAGTGTTACTAAAGCAGGTCAGAAAGACTGACCACCACCATCCAGGTTCTCAGCTCTCTTTACCCTGTAACTACAACCTAAAGCTCTCTGGAGGAGATGTGCAACACCAACTTGAGTGCAAGCAACACAAGGATAGTTCTCCAATTTGCCAGGAGTGTTCTCAATCAGTCTGAAGAAGGAACTAGGACTCGCCTTCGCGAACAGACAGTAAACAGAAAGCCAAGGACAGTTTAGCCACCGTTTAACCCGCAGCTCGAAGCACAGCAGCGTGGCCGTGACTGGAGTCAGCAGCAGGATGTAAGCAATCAATTTGTTGCATTTAAGGCTGTTCCGTGGAGATGTGTCAGGAGTGTGAACTCGAGCTGCGCCCGAGAGAAAAGGGCGTTTCGTCAGTGCAAAACGGCCTCGGCAAGAGCAAGGTACTGCCTTCAAACCGCCGATTTGAGAGCAGCGTTTTCAAATCGAGCCTTCAGGGTTTCTGTGATAAAGGCTCTACATGCATTTCTTTGGTTAGAAATGCTTCTGTGAAGCACCAGCTCGACATATAGTGGTAAAAGTGAAGGAAAGCCTTTGGTCTATAAATAGACACAGTACAGGATCAATCAGGTACTTACACAACACCTTCTCCATCGAAGAGAAGGGTCCCGTAACCAGGCAGAACCCTATCGTACATGGATGGAAATGAGCTAATCTGTTACAGCTGTCAATTATAATATGCAGAACCTGTTCTGCTCAGAGTGTACTCTACTCTGGAGATGGAGAAGGACTCGAGATGTGAGTCATCCAACCCAAGGGGAAAAGGCACTGATAAACAACTGCTCCAGCAGACGGGATAGTTTTCGGATGACTCCAGCACACATCTGCAGACTGAGACCCAAACCTTACTAAACTAAGAAATCTGAAGGGAAAATGTGGCCTTAGAGGAATGTTCTGTACAGGTTCCACACGCAGTGATGCAACAGAAGAGTGGTCTTTAACCAGTGGGCTGCATTTCTTTCCCCTGTTTTACAAAGTAAAATCCTCCTCAGCTAGTTCAACAATGTATGATGTGTCTGATATTATGCAAACAATAATGGCCACAGAATCTCTGACTGAGAAAAACCACAAAGACACGAAAGAAAAACCACAAATGAACTTTTGCACCAGCAGAAAATGAGCAACTACCACTTTGAGGTTGGCCAAGTGGGGCTGATGTTAGATGTTCAGCAGATTAACAGTCTCTGCTCTTATTTAGTTACATTTTTGTGGTGACCACAGAAAGGATTGTGGTGGGTTTAAGTGACCGATGACATTGATTGGGAGCCCTGGTCTGAAGAACCGCTTTTGGTTCATGCAATTCGAAGATGTAAACAACCTGTTTACAGACTTAATGAATAAAAATAATAAGAATACTTCTTTACAGAACCAAAAGTTGATCTTCTATGGTGGCGCTCAAATGTCTGAAGGATCATTATTCTTTAATAAAATTAATAAAATGCAGGTAACCTGTAACCACGCCGGAGTAACAAGCATCCCGGTAAGATGCCGTGAGCAAGGTTCCTAAAAGATATGGGATTCGAGGAGCGATTTCTTCAGAGCCGTCTGCTCTACATTCTTCATTGCTTGGAAACTCATTTGCTCCTCTGCATTCTATAGCTGACCTGTTGAGAACGTCTGAGGAATTAGCCTGCAGACATCAGTTCGATGGAGAACCTGTCAGGGTTGACCTTTCAGAAAATTCTCCACACCGAGCCTTGGTTAGTCAAACAGAAGGGACACTCTGTGTGCGTTTCAGTTTGATAGAAGTCAATTAAACCCAGGCCTCATCCCACAGTCCAGCAGAAGAGATTAGCTGTGTTCCAAACCCTGGGATAAAAGGTCCTCCTATGAAAATTTTGCCTCTTGCAAATGCAGCACGTAATAAAAGGGCATGAAGCTGAAGGTTCCTTCACTTCAAATGCAGCCTAGGCTTTGGGACCCAAACAATTATTGTGACTCGTTTCAGGGATACATGGTTGAGGAATCTGGAGAAGATGAATACAGCCATGTTACCAAATGTAATTAGTTCATGAGGATGAACAGACCACTGGACCATAGCTTGGATGTCTAGAAGTACAAACTTTCAAAATTTCTTCTCTGATCCACCACGATTTAGAAAGTAGAGCAGCAGAGATTAAGACGTGATCTGAGAACAAGAGCAGAGACTAAAGATCCAATATCAATGTTACCAAACTAGCAGAGGTAGTTGCTCATTTTCTGCTTCATCTTCATTTTTGGTTTTATGGCAGTTGTTTATGAGTTTCTCTCAGTCAGAGACAGTGGACACCAGGAGCATATCAGTCATGCTATTTACATAATATCAGACCAAATCCAACAGGTCATGGTTAGGACGCAGTACATGAATAAACCGATGAAAGATCACGCACGTAGTCAGGAAAGGCTTGTTACTGCTCTTGAAGATCTGATAACGAGAGCACTGTGTGCCGTAGACTCATTTAACTGGATGTTTGCTGAACTTTCAGTGCATTTTCTTTTAGAGCAGACTTGATTTTTCCCTCACACTTAATTCAATCCCAATGTTGGTCCAATACTGCTTTCAAAGCAACTCTTAAATAAGCACTTCATTAAAGGGTCATAACGTCAACCTTAAACTCAACTTTAGGCCTTCTAAACCTAGCTTAACTTTGGGACAATTGAGAATCAAGAGTAGCAGACCATAAAATAGTGGGAGTATGGGCTTTGGGGCTTTACTTCCTCTCGAAAAGGTTTGTGTACCAGATGTTTGCGCTCATTATTGCACAGCAGTAGGACGTTGCTCCCGGAGAAGCTTAAAACTTCACAGTTCCTCTGTAAATGACACTGCATTTCTTTGCCTGCAGATCTCTATGTAACAGCTGATTCCTCCTTCACCTGGACGCTTCTACAGCAGCAGGACCCAAGCAAGATCACCATGCAGTGGAGGCGGAGGCACTGTTGTACAAACATCGCTGGGATTCTACTTCTGCTGTTGTGTGTGGGAGTATTCCTTATGCTCCGTCAACCCAACCTACTGGCAGGGAAGAGGAGTCACCAGGAGAGCAGTATAATGCATATAGCACAGAGGCTTCAACCACGCAACTACAGCTTGGCAAAGCAGAGCATCTGGAGGGAGCAAGCGACATCTTTGCTTCCAAGGGCCGAGGCAAACCTCAGCTCCTTTGTGGAAGACTCTTCCCAGCAAGGGCTGAAGAACTCTTTGGGCCCCAATACCAGTTTAAGTGAAGAGATAAGGGCAGACAGGGTACTTAAGGTGGAACCCTACAAGTACATCATCAATGAGGCTGAGAAGTGCCAGGATGAGGAACCGTTCCTAGTGTTGCTGATTGCCGTCAAGCCCCAGTACGCTGAAGCCAGGAACGCCATCAGGCAGACATGGGGGAACCAGAGTGTGGCTGGGGGCTTAGGATTTGTGAGGCTGTTCCTTTTAGGCATTACAGAAGGAGACCAAGGTCTCAGCAGCCAACTGCAGCACTCCATTATGGCAGAGAGTTATCAGTATCATGACATTATCCAGCAAGACTACATAGACTCTTACTATAACCTGACCATCAAGACGCTGATGGGAATGCACTGGGTAGCGACGTACTGCCCAGGCGCCAGTTATGTCATGAAGACAGACTGTGACATGTTTGTCAATACGGAATACCTCATCCAAAAACTCCTCAATCCCAGCGTTCCACCAAGACGGAAGTACTTCACAGGGTACCTCATGAGGGGCTATGCCCCAAACAGAAACAAGCACAGCAAGTGGTACATGTCACCTGAGCTGTACGCCAGTGAACGGTACCCTACCTTTTGCTCGGGGACCGGGTATGTCTTCTCGGGCGACATGGCGCAGATGATATATGGGGCATCCCTGAGCATTAGGAGGTTGCACCTGGAAGATGTTTATGTAGGGCTCTGTCTGGCAAAGCTGAGGATAGAGCCGACACCACCGCCTAATGAATTCCTGTTCAATCATTGGCGGGTATCGTACTCCAGCTGCAAATACAGCCACCTGATTACCTCTCATCAGTTCCTTCCCTCAGAGTTAATCAAGTACTGGCACCACCTACAGAGCAACAAGCAAAACGCCTGTATCAATACACCCAAGGAAAAGGACAAACTACACAGGCTTCGCCAAAGAAAACTGCTCTGGAGGCAGCTGACTGGGAGGGGGATTCAGAACAGAGAAGAAAGCACACAAACGTTCCTCAGATGAGAGAGAGAAGTGATCTCTAAAGAACTGATGCACATGTAAATCACAAGCAAAACTTTTCCTCCTCTCTTGGGCAGCGACAAGAAAACAATCATTCACTCAGACTTACAGTCGGATGGACGAACACTTACCTTTTCATAGTTAATGTGGAACAAACAGCAGAATTACGCCCTTTTTCCAGAATTGGAAATGCTCCAGTGAACAGTTCTCTTTTCTGCACTTCGGATTGGTCACGACAAATAATGTTACCACCTCAACTCTGCTAAAAATAATTCAATAAAGCAGCTACTTAATTTTAACTGTACACAGATTAAGAATGAGATCCATACAGGGGTTGGACAATGAAACTGAAACACCTGGTTACCACAATAATTGATTAGTATGGTGTACTAGGGCCTCCTTTTGGGGCCAATACAATGTCAATTCGTCTTGGGAATGACATTTTTTGGATACAATCCGGGTTAACACCCCAACATCCCTTTCAGACAGCTTCCTCTTGCGTCCACAGTTAATCCTGTTGGATGTGGTTGGTCCTTCTTGGTGGTGCTGACATTACCCTGGATACCGTGGCTCTTGATACAGCACAAAGACTTGCTGTCTTGGTCACAGATGCACCAGCAACACATGCACCAACAATTTGTCCTCTTTTGAACTCTGGTATGTCTTAGCTGCCAATTGAACCTTCACACTCTGCTCTTCCTGGAGCAATTAATGAAGATTGGACACCAGGCTGCTCCAAATTAGCCATGAAACCTCCCACAATACAATGACAGGGGTTTCAGTTTCATTGTCCAACCCCTGTATATCAGAACGAAAGATAAAGGTGAGGTAATGTCAGTGGCTATTACAACTTTAGACAATGTACCACCCATGACCATATTAAACTTCTAAGCACCACCTACAAGTGATTCACAGGAACATATAATCACACAAACACTTGACCAAGCTTAAACCAGATGTAGCTTCCTTACATTGTACACCATCTCTCGCAATTTGGTTTCCTCCAAAGTGAGCGCAAGCGATCACGGTAGGATATTTGATTATTGTATCTCATAAAACTTGAGACGAAGGAAACAGTGTAGTAAAGTACGGCGTCTACGTGACGTCCCCTTGAATCCTTAGGTCAGTTATTCCATGATTAATCCTAATGTAGGAAGTAGAGGGAGTTACTCGGTAACTGGCTGGTTTAGAATATGCTGTGGAGGGATCTACTGTTGGGCCTTTAAGACTGAAATTAATCATTATAGTAGTGTAGTTCTGATTGATGAACTGTATAATAAGTGTGGTCTTATTTAAAGGCTCTCAGTGAAACGTCAAACATAAAGTAAATGTTATTAAAAGGTTACAGACGAAAACTTTATAGATTTCAATCCTTAATATTGAGTGCAGTAGATTATTTTCTGATGATCTGGAACAGCAACTTGGGACGCTTTGCATTCCATCGGTGGAACACGTCCAACAGTTTGACAACCACTGACATATTCCGACTTCATGCCGCGATATTTTGTAATATGTATTATTGTAACCTGAATCTTATCGTGGATTTCAGTGCTCTGGCCATCTCAGTACGGAGTGTGATGTGATGTTTCATCAGATAAAGTGCAGAACAGTTCATGAAATCATGGAAATTGATCAGAGTATTTGGATGAAACTGACACTACTGATTTTTTACTGGCACACATTTTCATGTCAAATATTGTAATGAAAATCATAAAAAATCGTGATATATTTTACCATATCGCCATATCACAGTCAGACTCACGAGTTCACCGCTACGACCCGATTTAATGTCCAACACTGTGGACTAAGGTGACCATCTTGTACTTGTGAGGGTATTCTTCTCCTGCAGTCTGCTGTGCACTTCATCGGTAACTTCTTCACCACTGTTTCTGACTGTGATGTGTGAAATGTAACTTCGACAGGAAGTTGAGAACTTTCACACCCGTGCCTTCACGAAGCTGCTGTGAAAAGTGTGTAATTTAAATAAACCCCATGTGTTTTGCTGCAGCTGTCCAGTGTTTATTTAAATTCATACTTAGGTGTATCTATATTAGATCCAGTACTTGAGTTTGTTCTTATTTATTTTAGCAAAGAATTCAAAGGGGAAAGAGGCAGAACAGAGCAGGCAGGGATGTTTAAATGATTTACGCCCCGTGAAGGAGTCGCTGGAATGGACTGAATCTGTGTGTGTGTGAATGGAACGATGATCTATGTGAGTGATTTCAATAGTAAAGGATGACTTTATTGGGGAACCTGTATAACTGAAAGAAGCCTCGAGTGTCCTGTTGATCCTCTAGTCTGGATACGGTTGTGTATGGAGACACAGGTTCCGTATGGCATCCTGCAGCACAGCTACCCACAGATGTTGCTCCCATAAATCCTAGCTTGTCCCTCGTATCACTGCTAGGGGTGAGCGACGGTTGTACGCGATGACTCCCCAGCTCATCACACCAGCAGCTGGGGCAGTGTGTCGCTCAACAGCAAAGACAGGGTTGAAAGCAAATTTGTCCTCCAAACTCCTTGTTACATCGTGGTCCGAACGGTCTAGAGGACGGCAATTTGTCGAAGCGAGCGCCCTAATTCTGTCAGTCCACTGACGCGTCCCCTCTTATAGTCTGTCAACTGGGTAAAATGTCTTCAATTATGTCATAAAGGCATATCTAGCAGTCTCTGATCTCTCCCCGAGAGTCTTTTTATAGAGCAGTAGGGGAAGCACTTTACACCCTCTTGACCCACGTCTGTACTCATTTACATCGGTCTCGGACGCAACTGCATGCCAATCGAAAGCGTCTATCTGGGACCAAAACTGTTTCGGTCAATGTGTGAATAAACTACAAACCACACTTTGTTTAGATTCCTAAACACAATACTTATATATAGTATATCAGTGCTGTCAGGACAATACAAGGTCAGCAGATCAGAGGAGATGGTCCAAAATGAATTCCAACCTGGACTCTATGCTCCTTTCCTTCCAAATATATTAACGTGAATCAAACGGAACAGCAGGCTGAAATCAACATACCCCTAAAATGGCCTCAACATCATTATATGACTCAGCTTTGTATATTATTCTCTTGAGCAGGGTCTCAACCTTTGGGCTCAACTCTAAAGGTCCTCAGACCCGTCTTCAGGTGGAGACAGCGGTCCATAGTGCATCCACAGACGTACGTCCAAATTCTCACATTTTCACTCGAGAAATAAAAAAGAAAAACCCACTGTTGATAAAAGCAGAGTTGGGTTTTCTTGTGGGCCATTTTGCTTTATAAACAGATGGGCTTTGGGTGGAAGAGGCCGAGAAGTCCTGATCTAAAGAGCTTCCCATTTACCTTACACTCCTGAAACTCACCGTCACAGACTTCAGCGTCATGCCGTGGTAGGTTCCCATGGTGTCGATTTTGAATCCCTCCGTTTCTGTGGATTTTAAAAGTGACACTGAATCAGCAACAGTTCTTTGAATATGAAGACTGTAGATCATTATGAACTATTTCATATTGGGGGGGGGGGGGGGATCTCCATAGCGTGGGGATCTCCATAGCGTTTGAGGCAGTGTTTCGCTCCACAGCAAAGGTAGAATTGAAGGGGTCAGCATGAGACCTCCATACTCAAAACAGAACCTAGATTTATCACTTAAGACCATGTGAGCATGTAGCCAATCCCAAAATATTCTAACAGCTTAGTCAGAACAGCCTACCACTGCTCCTCTCAGTTCTCTTTAAACTCTTTAATACCCTGAATTCAGAAGATACACTGAACGAGCAGGTGTCCCAATTCTTTTGTCCATACAGTGTATATGTTTCAGGCAGTGCCTGAACAGCGGGTTCGCATAGTGGAGGTTCTGGCTGTAGAAAATTAGGTCAGATGTGAAGACAAACTCTGTCAAGGGCCAAATGGCGATGGCTACGGATTGGAACGTCTCCAAACTGGAAGCCTGCAGAAGCTTCCTGGACAGGGAGGTCTTGCAGAGGGAGGTGGTCTTAATGTATTGCTCATCTGAAGGCTTGGTTCTGATCATCATAGATTGATTGCCAGGCTGCTTGTCTGAGTCTTCCTTCAAGTCCCTCTGGGACAAGAGGAAGTGAAACCCAGAGGTTAACGACCTGTAGTGCCAAGTGACCGGGTTGAGTATTAACAGGACTGAGCTGCACTACACCGTCACTGCTGGGGTCATCGTAAATGATTAATGTGAAGACTAAACACCAGCTTACTCATGTGGGCGGTCAACTAATCCTGCTGACCTCAGCTCTGGAGGCGAGCATGCACAAGGAGAAAACATGCCCGAACTCACCCTCTTTGCCCTTGAACCGCTCCTGATCATATCTGTTGTAGGCTGCCGGGACAGGCTGTTTGTTTCTGACTGACGGATCCTGAGGAGACAAGAGGAAGTCAAACAGAATAAGTCCAAACATTCTACATGCTCGATGTGTTCTCTAAGACAGAGATGATTACGATTAGTCAGCAGCAGCATCCGCACCACCAACCACAGTGGATACGATGAATGACGGGGTTGGACACCGTCTGAAAGATGGGCATTTGCAGCCACTTACGGTGTTCTTATTGAGGGATTCTGAGGAGGACAATCAGTGGTGATTGAGAAATCCTTAGTGAGTGAGAAATCGCAACCACCCTGATACGTTCCTCTACAGTTCTGCTCTGTGTATATATGCTGTTTATTCTCCTGGTTTCATTTTAAACTGTATGTTATTTGTTTTATAAGTTATTTTTATTTTCTTTTTAAATTCCATTATATCTATATTATATTAATATTTTAATGTCCACCATAACGTCCACTGGGACAGCAAAGGACAGCCCTTTTTCAGACAAACAGTTCGGACTTTCAGAACAGAGAAAGCAACCCTAGAAAAGCTGTGTGTCTGTCGTTTCTCCCGTCACTGGATGCCCTTGCCAGCCGAGAGGAGACATGCTGGACGCTGGTGTGGAGCAGTGGCAGTGTGCGGTGGGAAGCAGTTGGTCAGCGTGGTATGCTGTTCCTGGAATTGTTCTCCAAACACAGTCAGTCCAAATTTAAATGAAGCTGAATAACAGACACTTCCTGAGTGTGGGTGGGTCGGAGCTGGAATAGAGTAAAAACATTCCAGAACATGGACAGGAAGATCTGATACCTTAGGATCTGAAGACCCCAGAACACGGGTTCCCAAAAGACTTTGTGCATGGTTCCTGAAGGAATGTTCCATTTTTACATTTCAGCTGTGAGATGAACTTGTAGTTCTATCAGAATGAAAAACTGGAAAGGTGACACGTGCGTGTGTTTCAGTGAACCACGCCACAACCCTTTCCTTCCTCCGGAAGCAAGAACCATAGAGACACCGTCTCTCTTTTTGTGTCATTCTGTGATATTTAAGAAGGTACTTACACTTTAGTTACACTTCAGAATGAAATGATTGAAGGCCTTGTCTAGAACAGGCCCAGAGACCTCACACTTCGTCAGGTCGGTCTCAGACTGCTGTTTTCCAGCTGTCTAAATGAGGGGACAGGTCTCACCAAACGACCAGTCAAGTCTGGCTCTGCCTCTGGTCTCTTCTGGTGGCTTCATTTTTGTAGAAGGTAAGGAATGAAACCGAGTCATCAATCTTATTATTCCACTCACTGGTAGCTGAAATTCACCATTTGGTGAAGGTGTACTGTGACGGTGATCGGTCAGAGACTGATCGGTCAGAGATCGGTCACAGTAAGGTGCCTCGCTCAGATAACTGCTCTGATAAGAGTGTCCAGGTTCTATACACCGTCTTACCGTCTGAGTGGGATTCTGTGCTGGCCTCTGCTCTGGAGCGCGGCCTTCTTCTCTGGCCTTTACCGACTGCAGGATGGCGAAGATGCTTTTGGAGAAGTTCTGCAAATATTAAAACAGAGCTTTGTGAGTATTAAGACACACTGCACTTGCAGATCCTCTCCAATCATATGGAGAAACTTCACTGGGAAGATGAGGGAGACATGTCCTTTTGGGTCAATTCAGTGCTGCCACCTAGAGGTGAACGAGGATACCGCTACTGAAAATGTGCCTCTCCAGATGTTTCCCATATACTGAAGGCTCTCTCTGCTGGTCAAGAGGATCCTAACACTCTGAGAAACTGGGTTCTACTGACGCTCTACGAAGGCCGAGAGTCAGGACGATCGTGAGGTCTATGGTCATATTTAATGGACACTTCTTCTCACCTTCCCACTGCTCTGTAGAATGGTGGTCCTCGTCCTCCACACACGCTCTCTGCTGACGATATCCCTCGTCACGTCCACTTCAGCGTCCACAAAGCTTCTCTGCTTCAGGGTGATGTCATCGTCCAGGTCTGTTTTGATGGTGGAACGCTTCTTGGCCATAATTTTGGCTTTGATGGCAGCAATCTTCTCGACGGACATGGCCTCCGAGAGCGACCTAAGAGCAAGAGGAGTTACAGATATTAGAAACCAACGAAGACCATGACGAGCCCGCTCTAAAAACGAGGACAGCAAACGGAGATTACATGCACACACACCAGGCTTTGTGCTAGACGTCGGAGCATTGCTGTGACGATATGATTGCATTCAGTAACAAATGCAGTCACAGTGCAGTCAGGCTGTTGGACAATCTCACTCGAACTCTATATACACGCCTGGTGGAGAACAACAGGTCATAAAAGCCGTGAGGAGAAATCTTCTCCGTTTGTTCCACTGTAGTCTGCCTGTACGTTACCCGGCTGCCCATAACGACTGCTGTTGCTATGGTTCTTACTCCTCCTTTAATCGGTGTAATCATACCTGATCTGGTCCGTCTGCACAATGCCCTCCTTATGGCCTTCCAGACGGGCAGCCAGACGCTCCTTATCCAGACGCACTCGTTCTTCATCCTGTTACACACACAGTTCTTCATTAGAACACGGCCATAAAGCACAGAACAGCGTCATAACCCCCTTTCACCACCGCGCACACTGCTGTTCTTAAGGAAACAAAGTAAACAGAATTATAAAGACCTACATCTCTGACCAGATCATGAAATGATTAAACTCTATTATTAATGATTCAAAATAAATATGAATTATTTAATAATTACAATTCAAACTTAATCGACTCACTTTTCTCATCACCACCTTGCATTACTTTGGTCTTTCGTGCGCGGTGGTCATTATTTTCCGTGTGTTTTGTGGGGAGACAGCGTGAGAGACTCACTCACCTTCATGTCCACCCCAATCAGAGTTAATATTTATAATAATTCATAATTTGTGCATGAAGGGGTTGAAGTGTTTGAGATGTGGGTTGTCCAGACTACTGAACATTTAAAAAAATCGGCCAAACATCCTGGTTCTGCATAACAAAGTGTGTCTATGTTAGTAACAGTGACACAGCAACACAGAATTAGGACTGAGCAGACTTCCTGTTCCAAGAATGGGGAACAACTCTATGTTCATAAAGCATAAAGGGCTGCTCATAATCATCAAACACCGCTGTTTCTTTACCTCAATCCGAGGCTTCTTTGCTTCTGAAGAGACTTCGTCTGCAGCTCGTTTGACTGTTCAAAGAAAATTCAGGAAGTGAGTAACGGGGTACTACAGTGTTATTTCTGTTCATTTATACGGTAACCAGTCACGGCGTACCCTGAGTGGGTCTCTGGAGACCAATCTCGATGGGTGCACTTCTGTCGATACTCGTTGATGAAGCTGGAAAACGAAGCAGAAACAAGGTTTCACACAAGATTGAAACAATGTTATTTAAAACTTTAAAACCTGCTCTGTTTATATCCTGATATAAATATCGATATATCGCTCGGCCCGTATCCCGCTCTGTTTATATCTCGATATAGATATAAATATCGATATATCGCTCAGCCCGTATCCTGCTCTGTTTATATCTCGATATAGATATAAATATCGATATATCGCTCAGCCCGTATCCCGCTCTGTTTATATCCCGATATAGATATCGATATATCGCTCAGCCCGTATCCCACTCTGTTTATATCCCGATATAAATATCGATATATCGCTCAGCCCGTATCCCGCTCTGTTTATATCTCGATATAAATATCGATATATCGCTCAGCCCGTATCCTGCTCTGTTTATATCTCAATATAGATATAAATATCGATATATTGCTCAGCCCGTATCCTGCTGTTTATATCCCGATATAGATATAAATATCGATATAACGCTCAGCCCGTATCCCGCTCTGTTTATATCCCGATATAGATATAAATATCGATATATCGCTCAGCCCGTATCCCGCTCTGTTTATATACCGATATAGATATAAATATCCATATATCGCTCGGCCCGTATCCCGCTCTGTTTATATCCCGATATAGATATAAATATCGATATATCGCTCAGCCTGTATCCCGCTCTGTTTATATCCTGATATAGATATAAATATCGATATATCGCTCAGCCCGTATCCCGCTCTGTTTATATCCCCATATAGATATAAATGTCGATATATCGTTTCAGCCTGTATCCCACCGTAGAGACTTACAGTTTTCTCCATTGAGATATGACAGTAGGTCTTTTCTGTCTGGTCTTCTAACCACAGGTATGTTCTCTGTCTGCACCATGAGAAAATAAAAAGTCCAATTTAAATAAACAATTTAAAATACTACATAAAAATGGGTAAATCTTCAGTTAAGATTCAGCGTTTATAAGCGAATAGATCTGTGGAGCATTATGAAGCTCCGTAAAGCTTAAGGGACAGTCAGTCGGTCACTTACCGCAGCTCTGCGCACATAGGACGGGTGAGGAAGATGCACATTGTTGAGCAGGAAAAGAATGGAGTCCAAAGTGTAGTACTCCTTTGGCTGGCCTTCCTTTCCCGTTCTGTAAGAGAGATCGAAGACAAAATGCTGCACATTGAGAGACGACTTCAATAAAACAGAGACGAACAGGCCGTCCCCACCAGAAGAACTGGCTACGTTCTGGTTTAGAAGAATTTTGGTGCTTTTCAGCGAACCAGCCCACATGTTCACCCGTTTTAGTGGAACCGAGGATACGTCACAGAATTCGTCACCAGCAGACCGGCTGCGCGGCGTCATACAGACGAGTACAGACCACCGGCGAGCGTTTGTTCTGCTACACATTTGCTTTTCTCCAAAATATCGACACCGTGGTTTGAGCTGAAAAACGACCTGCGAACGAACTTTTCAGGCTCTGGAAGACGTGACTAGACCAGAAGCTCCAGCAGAGTTTGCCCCTGAACTCCGGCTGTAAACAAACAGGGGTCTAAACCCCACGGTCAGTCCAGTTAAAACCTCTTATCTCCGGTTAAAACCCCTCATCTCCAGCGGTCAGTCCGGTTAAAACCCCTCATCTCCAGCCGTCAGTCCGGTTAAAACCCCTCATCTCCAGCCGTCAGTCCGGTTAAAACCTCTCAACTCCAGCGGTCAGTCCGGTTAAAACCTCTTAACTCCAGCGGTCAGTCCGGTTAAAACCTCTTATCTCCAGCGGGCCGGGTTAGCTCTGTGGCTAAGCTAACTGCAGCATAAGTTGCTTTAAGTCCATCAAACGCGTTTAAGGGCAGAAATAACCGTTTATGAGCGTTTATAACCGTTTTTGTTGCGTTTGGGCCGTTAAAACCCACCTGAACGAGCCGGAAGCAGCAGAATCGCTCGAAAACAGGGACTTTTATCGTGTTTACGCCTCGACCGGGGGCATTTACAGAGGGGTATCGGCAGCCCGGGGCAGTTACAGAGGGGTATCGGCAGCCCGGGGCAGTTACAGAGGGGTATCGGCA
>CM067524.1:3871031-3906167 GCA_034509495.1 Acestrorhynchus altus | reverse complement strand
TACACACACACACACACACACACACACACACTATATATATATATATATATATATATATATATATATATATATATATATATATAGTTAAAGGCATAAATATAATATTTTTGTATAAATACAATTATTATTATTAGAATTATTTATTATTATTATTGGTAATAAAGCACGAATTAAAAATGTAAATCACCATTATTAAAATAACAATCTACAATCTAACAAACTACTTTTCTCTTCTCTTTAACTTTGCTATCCTGTATAATGTAAATAAACACAGCTGGAGGCTGCAATAATGGGATACAGTATGCTTTTAAAGGTCTATTCACGCGTTGCCTAATCTTTTATTTTGACTTTGCACGTGTTATAAATATTTTCTCCTTCTGTTTACCACACTGGATATATGTAATATAATGCAAATATATGCAAATGCCTCGCTATATTCTTGGTCGGAAGGGCTTTTATTTTAAAATCAGCGGTCTTGATACTATTTGCGACCTTATCGCTACAATAAAAGGCAAATATCTATTAATATTATAATAATAAAAATTTATTCCTTATATACATAATATAAATACATAAATGTATACATAACAGAAATGTATTCCTTAATTCAAATAATTGCTTACTAATATAAAGAGTTGTTGTCTTTAATGAAGTCATATTTGCAGGACTTTTATTTTAGGTTTAACTGCCTGCACTTTATCATAAACATGTAATTTCAATACATTTTAAAACATATTCATTGCACTGAAATCATGTCATCACTTTTTGTTTCACTGACTTTGTTTGTTTGGGTTTATTATAATGTTATATAGAGTTAATTACAGGTAGATGCTCTCACTGACCGCTGACTTTCAAATTTCATAATAAAAGTCCTGTGAAGTGATAAAACTGATGCATAAATAAAAATATAAAGAAAAAACATTCAGGTTGTTTTTTGTTTTATTTGGACCACTGTCTGTATTTTGAATAATGTATTATAATAAATATCCCTGTTAATCTAATCATGGTCAAATTCATACAAATATTTTAATTCTCATTAATTTTTCTCAAATCTCAAATGAAGACAAACTTAAGTAGTCTAGGATATCTGGTATGTCTGTCTCCTATAAATACTTGTTCTTGTGGATAAAAGTATGTCAAACTACGAAAACATCCCACAAAATTTCATGAACCTTCAGGAAATCTTTGTTCCTTCAAGCACTTTCCTTAATTTTCCTGAGGGAACCCTCCCAAGGGATCAATAAAGTTCTATTCTATCCTATCCTATCCTATCCGTTAAAATGTTCCTCCACAGTTTCAAAGTAAAGAACCTCCAAATGTTTCTCTAGGATGTTGTACTTACAATGAGCCCAATACTTTATTCTGATGGTCCAACAAAGATGTTCAAGAACAGAATGGTGGTGCCACAAGTAGTATGTGTGTCACATATCACCAGGGGCCTGGGGTAGAGCATCTTAACAGAAGATAAGATCTGTTCTGAGTTTCCTGTTTGAAGGCTGATCTTATTTAGGTTCAAGGAGGCTTCCTGCCATGTTTGAGCTGATGGTTATTTAGCAGATCTGGGTGGAGAAAAGGCGTCTGAACCGTTAGGGTTGAGATTTCTAAACTACTCTTCTGGGTTTGGTGTTGGGCTGCTCACATCAGATTTTTTATTCCAGTCAGATCAAACACTCTGAGTGAAACGATGCTGCAGCTGATGAAGTTCAACACAATAAGACAAGAAGAAGACATGAATGTGGACTGTCAATAATCAGACAATAATCAAATGTCTACTTTGCATCAATCCAATAAACTCACAGAATAATGTAAATATGGTGGGAACAAGGTCTGCCTTGTTTGCCCCACTAGTTTGTGCTGGTGCTTGTACCTCGATCAGAGGCATGTCTCTTTGTCCATTCTATCTGCTCTTCTGACCACACAACAGCACGTTGTAATTCTGTAATTCCAGACTGTAGTTCATCTGTTTCTCTGCAGACTTTATTCTCCTCCTTTCACCCTGATCTTCAATGATCAGGACCCCACAGGACCACCACAGAGCAGATATGATGTGTGTGGTGGGTCATTCTCAGCACTGCAGTCACACTGACATGGTGGTGGTGTGTTAGTGTGTGTTGTGCTGGTACGAGTGGATCAGACACAGCAGTGTTTGTGGACACCCCTTCTATTAAATGCTTTCAGCAACAAGTTGCACTTATTGCTGACAGATGTGCAAATGCACACACCCCTTGTCTAATCCCTGTAGAGGATCGACTGCCAATAGAATATGACTCTATGAAGCAGATAAACAAACATGAACCTGTTGGCACCACGTCTAATACCAGGCGTGGGCTAGAGGGGAATAAAGAAGTCAAGAAGTTCCTCACAAAATGCTTAGAACAATTGACTGACCAGCCCAATGAGCCTTAGGTGCCCATGACCCTGTCACCAGTTCAGTGGTTGTTCTTTGGTAGGTACTGACCACTGCGTATTGGGACCACCCCACAAGACCAGCCTGAGGTTCTGGAACCAGATCATCAGTGATCCTAAAATTTATCCAAAGAACTTTCACAGCAGTCTTGAACAACTGAAACGGACGTAGTGCAATAAAGACAGACAGTATTGGCAGGACTGAGGACAGTATTGAAAGTATCTGAGGACTGAGGACCGTATTTGCATTTACGAAATCTGGAGTGACGTAATCTTATTCGAGGTTCTGGTGAAGAGTTAGGAGGTAAATTATTAACAATGCTTATTGACAAAGTGATCTGTTCCTCTTGTACCAGGGGGCTTTCAATGTAGTCTGGGGTGAAGAACACCTCAAACAAAAGTTTGGATTAATCTTCCTTCTCTGTGTGTTTGGTTGTGCCAGACCAGTCCAGGTAAGCTCTTTAGAATGAATCTGTACCCTCTTGGAGAATGTTTGAAGGTCCTGTTTAGTAAATAAATATGTTTGCCAGTCAGTATTTTGTTTTATGATAGTTTTTCCTCATAAATTATCTCTTTGCCCTCTTCTGAAATCTGTAAAGTATAATTTGATACGTTTGATAAATGACATGTATACAAATTCATTACAACCATATTAAATATACACACTGCCTGGACAAAGAAATATTTCTTATAATATTGTTGGACCACCTTTAGTTTTGATTACAGAATGCATTCACTGTGGAATCATTTCCACAAGCTTCTGCAGAGTTGCTTTAATTTTCCCCCAAAATCTTGTATTAATTATGGGAGATTTGTATCACTGCACAAAGTCTTTTCCAGCACATCCCAAAGATTCTCAATGGGGTTCAGGTCTGGACTCTGTGCTGGCCAGTCTATGAGTGAAAATGATGTCTCCTGCTCCCTGAACCCCTTTTTCACAATCTGAGCCGATGAATCCTGACAGTGTCATCCTGGAAGAAAGAACGCCTTGATTCAACAACCTTGTCATTCAGCATATTCAGGTAGTCAGCTGACCTAATTGTTTGGGCACATAACAATGCTGAACCATAACCTGACCAAATGTAGCAACCCCAGATCATAGCACTGCCCCCACAGGCTGGTGTGGTCAGCACTAGGCATGGTTCATCACTTCATCCACTTCTCTTCTTACCCAGTCTGCAGAACTGACTGAGTGAGAACATTTAAACTGCATGGGATGGATTATCACAGGACGCCATTATGTCGAGACGTTAAGCATGACGCTGTACTGAGAGACAGGACTTCTGTCCAAGTAGATCAGTAAATATTGATCATATCAGACTACATTTTTAAACATTTATTGACCCTGATAACCTTTATCTTCCTTCCCAAAAGCACTACAATCCCAAACGTCCTTGTGGAAAAGGATTTTATGATGAGTGTATATTAGAACAACATAAATACCTCGTATTGAAATACCTCGTACAGTTAATACTTTAACTGTATCCGAGTTCTCCGATATCCGAGGTCACCATAATGTTTGGGACATGCATCTTAAAATGGGAACTAAATATAGGGAGATTAGATTTCAGCTCTACATTCAGCCACTGAAAGTGAGACAAGCCCAAGACCAAATAAGATGTATACCAAGACAAGACAGCTTGTTTATAGTCCTGATTCCAGGGACTTCAAGACTACTTGTTGCCTTAAGTTCTCTTCAGCATATTTAATGCATGCTTAAAAAACAACCTTGTTGCCTTAGCATTATGTTTGGGAGGTTTCTCAAAATTTTGCAGATAATAGTGTCTTCATAGTTACATCATCAATGAAGATAAATGTAAGTTCATGTGGTAATCAAACATGCCCCAGCCGTGACACCACCACCAGCATGTTTCACAGATGAGGCGGTGTGCTTTGGACCATGGGCAGCTCACACTTTCCTCTTCCTTAACCTTGACCTTAACCTTACAACATACATCAAACCCTAAACGCAAAACTGACTAATGGAGGACCCCCTACCCGTGCGATACACCTGAGAAATCATACACACCTGTGAAGCCAAACACATAAAACACATGAAGCTAGAACCATAAATGACACTGGTTTTCTATGCCTGCAGATCTCTACGGAGCATCAGAACCTGAGCAACAGAACCATGCAGTGGAGCCAGAGGCCCTGCTGCACAAAGAGAGTTGTATTTGCAGGTTTACTATTGTGTGTGGGAGTGCTCCTCATGCTTCAACACAGACTCCTGGTAAGGAAGAAGAGTCACCACCGGAGTGGAGTAATGGACAAAAAGCTGACTCTGAGTCTTCAACTGCACAGGACAGAGCTGAACTACAGCACGGCCGAACAGAATTCCGGGAGAGAGTCAACAACAACGACTTCCCCTTTGCTACCAGGGTTTGAGACAACTCTCAGCTCCATTGAGGAAAACTCTTCCCAGCAAGCGCAGAACAACTCTTTTGGCTCCAACACCAGTTTAAGTGAAACGATAACTGAAGAGAGTGTGCTTAAAGTAAAACCCTACAAGTACATCATAAACGAGGCTGACAAGTGCCAGGATGAGGATCCGTTCCTAGTGCTACTGATTGCCGTCAAGCCAGAGTATGTTGAAGCCAGGAACGCCATCAGACAGACATGGGGGAATGAGAGCATCAATGGGGGCTTAGGATTTGTGAGGCTGTTCTTTTTAGGCATTACAAAAGGAGACCAAGGTTTCAGCAGCCAACTGCAGCACTCCATTATGGCAGAGAGTCATCAGTATCATGACATCATCCAGCAGGACTACATAGACTCTTACTATAACCTGACCATCAAGACGCTGATGGGAATGCACTGGATAGCGACATACTGCCCAGGCGCCAGTTATGTTATGAAGACAGACTCTGACATGTTTGTCAATACGGAATACCTCATCCAAAAACTCCTCAATCCCAGCGTTCCACCAAGACGGAAGTACTTCACAGGGTACCTCATGAGGGACAACGCTCCAATCAGAGACAAAAGAAGCAAGTGGTACATGTCGCCTGAGCTGTATCCCAGTAACGTGTACCCTACCTTCTGCTCAGGAACCGGTTATGTCTTCTCAGGTGATGTGGCACACATGATCTATTGGGTATCCAGGAGCGTTAAATGGCTGTACCTGGAAGATGTTTATATAGGGCTCTGTCTGGCAAAGCTGAGGATAGAACCTACACCACCGCCTGACAAATCCCTGTTCAATCATTGGAGGGTTCCATACTCCCTCTGTAAATACAGCCACCTGATTACCTCTCATCAGATCCTTCCCTCAGAGATAATTATGTACTGGCAAGATTTACAGAGGAACAAAAACAACGCCTGCCGCAGTACATCCAAATAAAAGGACAACGTGTGCAGACTTCACTGGAGAAAACTGAAAGTTCCTCAAAATGAGGGGGAATTGACCATCTCTATTTGACTGGCAAATATGAGTGTTAATATTTCCCTCATATCTCAGGTGGAAACAGTATCTTCCACTCAGACATATGGCTGATTAATGCTTCTGCTTTAAGTCAACGCAGAGCCAATGTGGAGTCAGCATGGAGTCTATGCTGTAGTCCATGCAAGTGACCAGCATTCATTCACATGCATTTTTTTGTTTGCATATCAGTCATAACATTATGACCACCTCATAGTTTCTACACCCAATGTGCATTCTATCAGCTCCTCTTACCACACATCTTACATACCATCATCTGTTTCTCTTCATACTATTATCCACCTTAAACCCTGATCTTCAATGGTCAGAACTCACAGAGTGATGGTCCCGTGGGGTCCTGATCATTGAAGATCAGGGTGAAAGGAGGAGAATAAAGTCTGCAGAGAAACAAATTGTCAGCTGTCTTTAATCATCGCAGTGAAGGGTATGCATATGCAACAATGTGCATTAGGTGCTGAAGCAAGAATTGGGCTTTATTACCTTGACCTTCAGAAGGAAGCAGGCTACTGAATAATTCAAGGACACTCTGACTTGAAGAACAGGTATCTTTTCATCCTTTTCATATTAAGGGCTGCACATAACGCAAAATTAAAAGACACATAAATCCTTCCTTCAGCGCTTACAACATGCCCTAGAAGTGGCACTCCCACCACCACGTTTCACAGATGAGTTGGTGGCTTTGGATCGTGGGCATTCCAAACGTTTCTCTTGCATCTCACTAATACAGGTCAATCAGTGTCTCATCTGTACACAAGACCTATCTTCAGAATTCTGCAGCAAACAAGCCATAAAAATTCAGGAAGTTTGTTTGTGCTTTACAATGTATCCTCCGTATTTCTATTCCTGGAGTATTTTGTTGAGAGTAGACTCTGACAGACATACACTTTTCTCATGAAGGCTGTTTCTCACAAACAGAGCACTGAGAGTTTGTTTGGAAGGTTAGTGAGGATTCTTCTGCCATCAGCAGTGGAGGACGTCCTTGGCCTACTGGTCCATTTGTGATTAATAAGTGTTTTTTCTTTTTAATGAAATTCTACACAGTTGACTTTAGTAATTTCAGGGTCTGAGTGACCTGATTATCAGACTCATAACAGCTTCTTTGATTTTCAGGAAGGAATCATAAACAAATGTCCCAAACATTGCCCTAAAATGATGGAGGTTGTGTAAAATTCCTTACTAATAAGCAATGCTGCTAGTTTCTAGTTTGTACTACAAGTTACTGAGTGTAATATGTAACCTAAGTAAAGGTTTCAAAGTTGAGTACACTCAAATACCCACGATGCATACACAGAGCAGATTTTGCGTGTTGTTAAGATGGACACCTTGAAAAATTGTTCATACCCCAAGAATCTTTCCACACTTTTCATGTTATATAAACACATTTTATTTGATGAATACATTTTCCTTTAATGCAATATAAATGTATTTTTCAACACAAAGTACCAATTCATTGTGAAGTGGAAAGAAAATAATACACAGTTCAAATATTTAATAAATAAAAAGTGTGGCATTCATTTGTAAAATAAATAAATAAATAAATAAAAATTCAGTGTTTTCAACTGCCTGCAGAAATGACCTCATTAGTAAACAGAGTCACATAATAGTATAGTGATTCTCTTTTTGCTCACTTTCTTGCTCAGTGTTCAAATTTCAAAATAAAAGTCCTGAGAAACGATAATACAGATGCGTAAATAACAAAAATAATAAAGGACATTCTGATTGTTTTTATTTTATCTGAACCACTGTCTAATTATGTCTAATTATTACAAATAACTCTTTCAAATTATTGCATTTTTAGATTACAAACACTCAAAACTATTTCTTATATACAAAGCATTTTTAGTTCTTATAAGCAAAAAATATATATAATAATAATAATAATAATAATAATAATAATAATAATAATAATTAAGGTGCAAGTAAATGTTCAATCAAAACATGGTCAAATTCACACAAATATTTAATATCTGTTCAACATTTCAAATGAAGATAAAATAAATAGTCTAGAATCTCCTGAAAATAACAATGTCTGGTATGTGTGACTGTCTCCTATAAACACAATTTATTTTTGGTGGATAAAAGTACGTCAAACTATGAAAATAACCCACAAAATAAGTGTAGGGCTCTAAAGGTTAAAAGGGTCAAACTGTGAACCTTTGTCCTCCCCATCCTGATATGTAGAGACCTTTCTGATTGGTCAGCAGCAGTATGGGGGCGAAAGACCTCAACACACAGTATTACAGTGATCTGTTACTTCAATAGGGTCAGTGACGCTGCTCAAAGGTGCTGTGTTTACTGGGGAAGAGAATAATTTATCAATCTCATATTCAACCAGTTTGAACTCGCCTCAGGGGACCATGATGGGCCTCACCAGCTAATGAACACACTGGGAGCACTGGGTCCAGTTCATATGTATAGTAAATGTTATGTACTGTGCACACTCTTACATCTGACTCTGAGTCTGTCATGGACTTTATTCTGGAGCTCAGCCTTCCCCTGTGGTCTTTACCGACTTCAGGATGGCAAAGAGGCTTTTGGATCTCCGTCTGTGAAGAAGGCAGCTCTAGACTCAGTTCATTCCGTCTTACTGCCTTTAAGAGCAGAAGTCTTCAAATAACTGGGAGAAACTGGGTTATTCTGGCTTAATACAATGATGCCACCTAGAGTTGAAAGAGCACAGAACACTTGAAAATGTGCCTCTTCAGATGCTTCTGCATAAAAAAAAACATTTTCTACTGTCCAGATAAAACAGTCTACTGACCTCCAGCACTGACCTCCTGACATAAAGTTAATTATAAGTAGACACTCTCACTGACACTGACTTTATGTTTATTTGGGTTTATTTTAATGTTATATAGAGTTAATTACAGGTAGACGCTCTCACTGACACTGACTTTATGTTTATTTGGGTTTATTCTAATGTTATATAGAGTTAATTACAGGTAGACGCTCTCGCTGACGCTGACTTTATGTTTATTTGGGTTTATTCTAATGTTATATAGAGTTAATTACAGGTAGACGCTCTCGCTGACACTGACTTTATGTTTATTTGGGTTTATTCTAATGTTATATAGAGTTAATTACAGGTAGACGCTCTCACTGACACTGACTTTATGTTTATTTGGGTTTATTCTAATGTTATATAGAGTTAATTACAGGTAGACGCTCTCACTGACACTGACTTTATGTTTATTTGGGTTTATTCTAATGTTATATAGAGTTAATTACAGGTAGACGCTCTCACTGACACTGACTTTATGTTTATTTGGGTTTATTCTAATGTTATATAGAGTTAATTACAGGTAGACGCTCTCACTGACACTGACTTTATGTTTATTTGGGTTTATTCTAATGTTATATAGAGTTAATTACAGGTAGACGCTCTCACTGACACTGACTTTATGTTTATTTGGGTTTATTCTAATGTTATATAGAGTTAATTACAGGTAGACGCTCTCACTGACACTGACTTTATGTTTATTTGGGTTTATTCTAATGTTATATAGAGTTAATTACAGGTAGACGCTCTCACTGACACTGACTTTATGTTTATTTGGGTTTATTCTAATGTTATATAGAGTTAATTACAGGTAGACGCTCTCACTGACACTGACTTTATGTTTATTTGGGTTTATTCTAATGTTATATAGAGTTAATTACAGGTAGACGCTCTCACTGACACTGACTTTATGTTTATTTGGGTTTATTCTAATGTTATATAGAGTTAATTACAGGTAGACGCTCTCACTGACACTGACTTTATGTTTATTTGGGTTTATTCTAATGTTATATAGAGTTAATTACAGGTAGACGCTCTCACTGACACTGACTTTATGTTTATTTGGGTTTATTCTAATGTTATATAGAGTTAATTACAGGTAGACGCTCTCACTGACACTGACTTTATGTTTATTTGGGTTTATTCTAATGTTATATAGAGTTAATTACAGGTAGACGCTCTCACTGACACTGACTTTATGTTTATTTGGGTTTATTCTAATGTTATATAGAGTTAATTACAGGTAGACGCTCTCACTGACACTGACTTTATGTTTATTTGGGTTTATTCTAATGTTATATAGAGTTAATTACAGGTAGACGCTCTCACTGACACTGACTTTATGTTTATTTGGGTTTATTCTAATGTTATATAGAGTTAATTACAGGTAGACGCTCTCACTGACACTGACTTTATGTTTATTTGGGTTTATTCTAATGTTATATAGAGTTAATTACAGGTAGACGCTCTCACTGACACTGACTTTATGTTTATTTGGGTTTATTCTAATGTTATATAGAGTTAATTACAGGTAGACGCTCTCACTGACACTGACTTTATGTTTATTTGGGTTTATTCTAATGTTATATAGAGTTAATTACAGGTAGACGCTCTCACTGACACTGACTTTATGTTTATTTGGGTTTATTCTAATGTTATATAGAGTTAATTACAGGTAGACGCTCTCACTGACACTGACTTTATGTTTATTTGGGTTTATTCTAATGTTATATAGAGTTAATTACAGGTAGAGGCTCTAACTGACACTGACTTTATGTTTATTTGGGTTTATTCTAATGTTATATAGAGTTAATTACAGGTAGACGCTCTCTGACGCTGACTTTATGTTTATTTGGATTTGAGGAAAGGTTTAGAAAAGGTGTAAAAATAAATGACAGTTATATTTATTTATTATAAACCCACAAAGCATTCTTAATGACCCTTAAATGTGTAAGTGATTCAGTAATTCAGTAAGTTACAAATTCAGTAAATCTTATAAGAGTCCATTTCCATTTAGGAAGGACATGGACATTTTTCAGCATATGGGCCCTTTAAACACAGACTTCTCAGACTCTTTGAAGAATGGAATTCTGAACATGTATCACTGTAACTGGAAATTCACTTAAGTTCTTCCTTCCAGCAGTTTACAAAGCTATTTGACCCTCAGTTTACCGAGATGGAGGAAGAGGAATCTCGTCTGTCCTGCCAAAACTGGACCAAAAGAATTTACTGACGGAATGTCCTGCTATTTAATCCTCATCGCTTTACCTCAGAAGACACAAGCACATGTTACAAAACAGGGTTTTTTACTAGAACACAGTGTTATGTTTACATTCACATTAGAACTAACACCTGTAGATAGACTGCAAATGCAGTTATATTTAATATGTTACATCATACAGTTGATTTCATTATAAAAACGTATGGCCAGATGAGAAAAGGACAACTGGAGGACACTGGATGTGCTGTTAAGCACGGTGGTGGTGTTTGTGAGGCAGAATGGGTTCCATTTAAATGGAAAGAAAGAATTTGGTTCACGGGTTTTTTGTTATTGTTTTTGTTTTTGTTTTGAGTAAAAATAATAGGAATAATAGGATTGCATGTAGACAGTAGGGACATGTCCCTACCAATATTTTGGGAGGAAAGAATTGTCCCTCAGTATTTAAGAGAACTCTTATCTCACATTATCTTTGATGTCATGTTCAATGATTCTGATGTTCCCTCATCAGCTGGTCATGTTTCACTGATTTCTAATCAGGCGAATTTGAGTTGAATTTCTCTAGGTGGCACCAGCAGACTGTAAGAGTTCCACCATCGAGGCTCTACAAAACTGACCTGGTGTGGTCTGAAGAACGAGGACTTCAAAAGATATAAACAATTCTGTAAATTCATTAATATTTACATTTATGAACATATTTGTTTGAAAGTACATACAATACAAGGCCTGGTTCATTTCCAGCGGTACTGTTTAATAAGTATCTGCCTCCCTCTGAGTGGAATTCTTCCAATTCCTCAGAACAATTAAGTCATAAATAAACAGTCATTAGAGTGGAGTCTTGCCCAGTCAGACCTGTAGATGGTGGTGGGGAATGGAGCAGACATCCACCTAACACTACCTGGTGTCTGTTTTACTGTCTTCTGAGAAGATTCTGGATCTAAATTGCATAATGTTGAAATGGTGGAGGGATTCCTACAACAGGGCGCTGTCTAAAAACAGTCCCTACAGAAATCTGTTCAGATTTGCCAATATTTTATCATCAACAACATTCCATCAACATTATAATAACATTATAATCTCCCAGTCCAGAACAGAGATAAAAATCATCCACCTGTAGAACAACCTTCCTTCTGTTCTTAGTCCAACTGGACTAGTGTTGAAAAAGATTTGTCTTACTTATATTTTCATTCCATCAATACCTTAGCAACCACCTAGCAACACCTTAGCAATCAAATCCAATATCACCTTAGCAACCAACACCTACAACTACACGTAGCGACCTCTCAGTAAACAGCTTTAGACCTCAACAACACACACCAACACTTCAGCAACTACCTAGCAACACCCTTGCAACCAAGTCCTGTACCATAGCAACCAACACCTACACCATAGCAACCCCTCAGCAAACACCAAGTAAAACCGTTGTAACCAATTCAAATATGATAGCAACATCTTAACAATCAACATGTTCTACTCATGTTTTTTTTTTTTTTGAGTGATGTCAGAAAAACCACCAGAAGAGTCTGTAATGTATCTTATTAGTAACTGAAATATGAGGGTGAAGAAGACATCTCTGTAATCTCTGTTCTTCTGTGGTATCTGGAGCACCTGAGTGTGCAGTGGATTAACACCTGCTGACTGTACAGCAAGACTTCAGCCAGTGAAAGACGACTGAAATAAATCACAATCTAAAGGCCTTTTGTTCTGCATCCAAAACCCATAACAAAGTATGTAGGGTCATGGTCATGACTCAGCCACCTTCCGTTGAACCTACTCATCCACACCTCCAGCGATTAATATTTTATCCACCGAGTATCACCGAATTGAGAAACACACCTAGTCCAGCTAATCAAGGCAATCAGGAGTGACTGAATATCTGCACTGGGTGTGTTTAACTGATGTTGGCAGTGAAACTAGAAATTAGGATGTGGCACAAATGAGAAAGAACAATGGTTTTGGGCTTCGTGCCAAAAGAAGTCCCTATTTTTCATTATTTCAAATGTATCAGTTCCGCTGGCAGCAAAACAGCCCCAGAGCATGACACTCCCACCATCATGCTGAATTGTTTATACAGTGTTCTTTGCATTGAATGTTTATCCTTAAGTCCCCCAAACACCAGTTCACGTAAATCATTGAAAGCTCAATGCATGATATTCACGTCCATGATTTCATGTTCAGAAAGTTGGGTTTTCCATGACGTGGGCTCTTCAGTAAACTTTGGAGACGAATAAAATAAATGTAAAATAATAAATGTGAAATAAAAGTTCAATATACAAACCACTGTTAAATATCACATGCACACATCATGTACCTCGTTTTCCTCTTATATGGGTGCCCTACAACGAACTGCTGTCAATACAAAACGGGTTCTTCAATGTCCTCAAATAAACAACTCTTTGTGACATTTTTTACAAGCTCATAATTATATTTTATGTGTAACAAGTTTATCCTGTCATGTCGCAATAGATCTGACAGGTTGTGTTACTGGGTTACAGACTGTCTTCAACAGTGCAGAGGCATGGAAGTGTCACTTTTTCATTTTATTCATTTATCTTTTTTTTCATTTTTGCTGTAAATTGATTTAGTTCATAATTCTCATCCAGATCAGAGTCAACACTTAAAAAAAAATCAGACCTGGTCATTCTTTTGTTCCCTCACAGTTGTTTACAGGAGAATAACTGGGCGGTTCGAGGCTCTGATGTATACTCGCTATCTGGGTAGCTGTAAATTGGCAGGACAAACTGGAAAGTAACACATAACAGTCGGAACCAATGGTAGCAAGTCAGTCACTAAACAGCAATACAATATGCTCCCGTCCCCAACAATGAACTGCCTTTGAATATATCGTCCCCTTGGATCCCCAGAACTGCTCAGAATGCAGATAGAACCTTATAGCTCCAAGGGGACAATATGGTAATGTATCGTAAGAGCGTCCCATGCCTGTATTCCCTCTCTTTTCGGACATAACCATTTTCGTACGTCACTTTACGTGTTTTACACAAACACCTTCCTGATAAAGCTTGTGTTCATCAGATGGCTTAGTGTTCTTTTGCAATGGTATGGACATAGTTTTGTAAGGGAACAAACATTACTGGTAATTCCAGTAGAGGTAGGAATGTGGGACTGTCCAGAGTGTTTGATGAAGGAGAAGAATGTAGGTATGATGGTAGGACACAGGAATGCGTGTCTGAAACTGCAGGCCCTGGTGCACCAATGGCCTCATCAACACCAGCTTCTAACTGCATCATTCTCTTCCAGTTCAGAAGGTTTTTGTTGACCTTAATGCTGTGTTTATAGTATTCTTTCCCCTCGAATGGCTCATTTGTCTTGTTGTATAATCAGACTTACACAACTCAACATCAATAGAAAACAATTGGCCAGTGGAACGAGCTGGAGATCACCGGGCCCAGTGCTGACTGTGGGATCTGGAGCAATGGAGCTCCACCCAGTACGTTTGAGTTGGAGTGAAAGAACTAAACATCCAGTATCATTGTCTGCCCTAACATTGTTCTTTGGGCTGGGACTTCTGCACACAACTCAGTCAACCCGAGCACCATGAAGATACTTTTATAAACCTTCAGGTGGATGGAAACACAAGATGACCAAAAGCATGTTCTCTCCTGTAGAAGCTGTTTTTAATGCTTATGATCTAGTACAGGTTCTCAACAGGAACCCATCTTTACGCAGCTCCTGCTTGTTCTATATTTGTCAAACAGACAACTTCTGAGTGTGGCTTTGTCACATGTTTGGTGTACACAGTCTCGGGATACAAGTGTAAATGGACACTCCTTATTTGCAGGTCTGTTCTTTACACACTGTCCTCATTGTACTGCACCATTATAGATGACTGGACCAGAATGTGGTCAGGCAACAGGGTTGTTTTTCTAACAGCACATAATCCAAAAGATAAGGAAATAACAACCAGCGCCAGAACTTAAGACCAAAGCAGTTCAGCACTGTTTTTGTGTAACGTTACTAACTTATTATTCTCTTAAGCCTGTTTCAAGGCCAATTTTGTGTGATGTTTTTGTAGACGGATGTACTTTTATTCATGAATATGAAAAGTATTTATAGGAAACAGTCACATTTACCAGATATTATTTTGATGGATAAGGACCCCTGCTGGCTGTGGGGGCTCCAAACTGTGTGTTGAAGATCCAGAGAGGTGTAAGCCCTCAAAAGGCTTCCTCTGCTTCTTCATCTCCACCCAATCCTCCAGAAAATCCAAATCCATGTCCTTAGAACTCTTTTCTGTTCAGGAGCCAAATGTGTTCTTCATCTGTGGGAACAACAATGGTTCCTTCTTCTTCCAAACTTTCAGTACCAATAACAGCAGCTCTGCAGGGACCAGCACCAGCATGGTAATGTCATTATATCTGCACTAATATAACTATTTAAATGCTCCTCAAATTCATTTTACAATATATTTACAGAATTATATTATAGAATATATATTATTTATAGAATTTTAGCACTTTTATTGCATTGCTATTCACAAAATTTCAATCAATATATTAAATCATTTATTTATATTATGCACTGCATATTAATGTCATTAGAATTTCATTCTGGATATGAATGTAATTAGAGCTTCATACAATGGTTGAGGCATATAAACAAATAAATTAATAATAAAATGTATATATAAATTGCGTAAATTAGTATTATTATCATTATAATTATTATTATTAATTATTATTATTATTATTATTAATAATAATAATAATAATAATAATAATAATAATAATAATAATAAAGAAATAATGTGGTGGCTTCACTTTTGTGAGACAATGCTCCATCCATACACTTTACAGTCATAAGTTTGAGCAGAGTGTAGAATTTAATATGTAATATGTAATATTTAAATCGTCATCACCTACATTATTACTGTATTAACATAACTCAGCTGATTGATTCCCATATATGGGAAGCAATAGGCTTCTTTTGGAGTGTGATCACAGTAGGAAATATGTCATCATTGTTTTGGGAGATGTTAATTGGCTTATTTTTCCACATGTAGTCGTTGAATTAGGCAAGAGCCTTGGACTGCCCAAACCAAGACTGAGTGGAGTTAAGTACACTGACCATCTGCTTCTGTAACCTGAGATCTCCATCACTACAACACTCTTTCAGAAAGCAGTCACCCATCATCTGAACCAGGGGAAGGACAAAAACCAGAACACACTTCAGACCAAAGTCTTTTTTTGGTTAGACACTTTTGTTCTGCTAGACCTTTGATCCACTTCTTTAGCTTTGAATAATGCAGCCCAATGACGCAGAAAAAGGGAAAAATCCATGGGTGAGGTCCAGAGCTCCACCTCCTCAGTGCTAACACCTGGACCTGTTTACATCACTGATCAGCTGCCTGGACTGTTACCAGAATATCCATCCTATCAGCTCCTCTGATCACACAGGAGAACTTTGTGGTGCTATAGACTTTATTCTCCTCCTTTCACCCTGATCTTCAATGATCAGGGCCCCACAGGACCACCACAGAGCAGATACAATGTGGGTGGTGGGTCATTCTCAGCACTGCAGTCACACTGACATGGTGGTGGTGTGTTAGTGTGTGTTAGTGTGTTCTGGTACGAGTGGATCAGACGCAGGTGTGCTGTTGGAGTGTACTGCAATTAATATGTTTAACATGAAATATGTAATTATACATAAATGAGACAAATAAATATTACACTGATCATTTGGATTTTTGAGGAAAACGGTCCCGTGTTATATATCTGTGAGGGTAAAAGTATGTGACCCTCTGCTTTCAGTATCTGGTGTAAAGTTCTAGTATGTAGCAGAAACATCTGGACCAAATCTGGGCCACCTTTGGGCCAAACATTGATTATTATCTGGGTGTAAGTGCTGTAGGTCTCTCTCTCTCTCTCTCTCTCTCTCTCTCTCTCTCTCTCTCTCTCTCTGTCTCTCTCTCTCGCTCTCTCTCTCTCAGTGCTGGCCGTCCTTCTCAGTGTTTTATCTCTACATCTTCATTCTTAAGGACCTGAGACACATCTCTGAGTGTTTACTGAGGTCTGTAAGATGCAGCTCATGATAGACTACAGGTGGCTGTGGATTCTTTTTAAGATGCCTTTGCTCTTTGTCACACTGTTGTGCTCTTTCTGAAGCTTATCTCCAACCAGAGAAAACCTGTTTATGTGCACGTGCCCAGCGTGGACAAATACTACCAGACATCAGCAAATAGCTCAAAGGCCTTAATTGAAGGCTTCTTCTATTTATCCACCTGTTCAGCGACGTCAGATGACCTTTAAGGTCACAGACTAAAATCCCCTGCCTACTATTGTGTAAGTTCCTCTCATGCTTCCAAGGCAGCCCTGAGGTATGGACTCCACAAGATGTCCTGTGGTATCTGCACCAAGACTAATGTTACAGCAGATCCTTTGAGTCCTATAAGTTGTTTCATGCTGTCCTTCCTATGAACATGTTTGGTAGGTATTGACCAATGCATTCTGGGAACACTCTACAGTACCTGACTGGTTTTGGAGATGTTCTGACCCAGTCGTCTAGAACGTCACATTTTGGTTCTTTTCAAAGTGTCTCCGATTCTTACACTTGTCCATTTTTCCTGCTTCAACATCAGCTGACGGTTCACACACTGTTATTCACTTCATCTGGCTTTAACATTCCAGATCATTTTCATTTTATTGTCCAAGAAACAATTTTGTTTTCAAGAATTAATACAGAATCAGATCATTTTCTTTTTCCAATAAACAATACAGATAATTGTTATTTTTTCCCAAAAACATTTTTTTTCCAAGAAACAATAATTTTCCTTTTTTCACGAAACAATTCAGATCCTTTTTCTTTATTTAAAAATGAAGATAATTTTTTAATAGAGGAGACTGTCTGGTTTTAATGTTATGGACGATCAGTGTATGGTTTGTATGGGCCTAAAACTGCTTGGGTAATTCAAAATTCCATCAACACACATTCTCTGACCATACTTTTAATAGTTTGAATCATTCAGTCACTTGTTGACGTGAGTTTCATGTTACTTTGCTGATTCTATTAAAAACCCGCCCACCGGGTCTGTGTCTCCTGTTTGTTTACGTTACTCTGTAAATCACTGCAATCTGCGGGCGAATCGCTGACCTTCAGAGCTCAGCTCACCCGCAGTCGGGCAGTATTTTGGTCTTAAACATGTCTAAAGGCCTTTGGCTGGTTTAGGTTAAAGTCTCATCCTTACAGCAGAGTGAAGAGACGGGTTCCTGTTTTTAGTCTTTTTATGGTCAGACTTTATTCTGATTCTGATGAATTAACATTCAGTGACCAAACACTCCTAACACTGACCACCTCAACGCTAACCTTTAACTCAACACTAAACACAGACCCAGCTGGTGCAAGACTGACCTTTGAAACATGGTTGAAATAATGTTAGTTGTTGCTTCAACATTGAAAACCATTGAAATAACATTTGATCAACAACTGTTGATTGGGTTGAAATATTAAAATCACGAATCACATTTTCTTTCCAAATGAATTCTTTAAATGCAATGTTGATTTTTATGGTGTTTTTTCATTGGTTTTGCAACCGTTTAACATTAAACATTCACACTAAATCTAATCCTAAACCTAACATTTATTATCTTCTCAATCTCAACACAAAACAGTCTTCATTTTTATTTACTCTAATCCGAACCTCAGTCTCAATCCTTCTAAACCTAACATGCACTTTTATTTTACCCTCAACCTCCATCAGAAGCCTAAACCTAATCCTTAACCTTAAACCTTAAATTAAACCCAAACTATACTCATAAATATAAAAGACACTCAAAGCCTGAACTTCATGTTAATAACGGGGTCTGGAGTTTCTGATCGCTCTTATTGATCAGATATGAGTTATAATAACGGGGTCTGGAGTTTCCGATCACTCTTATTGATCATACTGGATGTAAATTATATTTGAACTTCATTCTAGATGATATTTTTATTGGAATGTTTTGAATATTAATATTATTAGAAGTTCATTCTGAATGATGATTTCTTAGACCTGAATTCTGAATGTCAGTCATAGTAGCAATTAATTATGGGGTTCTGTTGTTTCTAAGAGCTCTGTTCACTGCTGTTAAATGAATATGGGTTTATTTACAGATTAGATAGATAGATAGATAGATAGATAGATAGATAGATAGATAGATAGATAGATAGATAGATAGATAGATAGATAGATAGATAGATAGATAGATAGATACTGTGAATATTGTGTAGATTGATACAGTTGAACACAGTGACTCCAGACTATGGAACTTTAATGAATGATAGTATGCAGAGAGTACAGGAATGCGGCGGGACAGCTTTTACGTTACGGTCACATGAAAATGATTGTCACCAGTAAGGAATTTGTTCAGTCGTACTCCTCAAGATCATCTTTATCTACGGTAATACTACAGAATTAAGAAAGAGGTTCATATCTACTTTACCTCATTACAACATAAGCTCGTATCTCTAATGTGGAGAGAGCAGGAGATTCGGCCTCTGGAGCCAAGAGACGACCATAGGACATTTTATGAGGACCTACAAAGTCATGAGAATGTCTGTCAATAAACATCCCTGCCCTGCTTCTTCATCACAAAGCCCTCTGTTGAGACAGCAGACCATGAATGTGTTCTGTTAATTGTCCTCTAGAGCTTCATTAGTGGTCAGTTACTGACCCTAGAGGGACTCTCAGCTGGACCAACTTTCAGCTTAGAAGTGATATTGATGTGTGTAAAAAGCAACAGCATAACCTGAGTGTTTCTAATAAATTGGCCAGTACCCGTGATTTTCCAGCTTTGGTATCATCTCACTATGAGAAGGTCATAAACCTGTTCTTCTACATTCACAACCAGTTCTGTCTCTCTCTCTCCGTGACACATCGTAGTGCTTTGGCCACACCTCCAATCATTCAAAAAGAACCACCACAAAGTGGTACTGCATCATTCTGCGCTAGCATCCGCACCACTGGATACACCGCTGCCCACCTGAAACAACAGGTAAAATCAAAAACTGAGATCTGCTTTTTAATATTTTAAATTGAATCTGTCCAACATTTAGACTGACTGGCATTTAATAGACTGAGAGTTTATTGTGCATGGATTTAAAAAAGTGAATAAGTGTATTTTATAATAAATGTTTTATGTAGAATGTACATCTATACATACGCTTTTCAGTGCAGATTGTAAGAAATATTAGAAAATGATTTTTGCGTTGTTTTGTGAGTTTTGTTAGTACAGCAGTTCACTGTTAATGGCTGATATCAATTAGATATGAAAATTAAACAAGAAACAATAATAAAATATTAGATGTTTTTACATACTTTACAAAAAATTAAATATAACACATTTCTGCAGACTTTAGACTTTAGAATAGTGTGTGTGTGTGTGTGTGTGTGTGTGTGTGTGTGTGTGTGTGTGTGTGTGTGTGTGTAAAGTGCATCTCAAAAAATTACAATATTGTGAAAAAATATTTTTGATCATTAAATTCAAAAATTAATGAAACTCATACATTTTGTATTTTCTATTTCAAGCTTTTTTGTTTAGTAAAGTTGATACTGTGATTATAATCTATTCAATTTATTCAATACTTTTATTTCTGACACACACACACACACACACACACACACACACACACACACACACACACACACACATTTCTGTACAGTTTGTTGATTATTGAGAGCTCTGTGTGTTTTTAGAAATGGAGTCCAGACTGCTGGTGTTCATTGCGATTGCTTGCGCTGTGTCTCGCATCGAAGGCTATAATGTCACTGCAGGAACGGTAAGAACAGGACACTGTCTATCCTCAGTCAGATCTGTCTGTCAGGGCCTGACAGTGTGTCCTGCAGAACAGTGCATCCGCTCCACTTTACAGGGTGGAGGTTGGAGTGGACGTTGATTTAACATAAATTCTCCTCCCTCTCTTCTGACACACAGCCCAACATCACCCGCAACGCCTGCGGGGTCACCAAGACGTGTTTCCCTTCACCACCCTGCGACCCTTCTGCATCCCCCTCCAGCTGCTCCTTCGCCTCCTCTGCGATCTCCAGCGACAACAACACCCTGTACTTCGAGCTCGGTTCTGGCACCACTGGCTTTGTGGCTATAGGTCTGGATAGCAACCAAGCTGGGGTAGGTTACTCTCTCCAATCCCAACCACACACTGTACTCCTTCACCCACTCACCACCATCAACCTCCTCCTGATAAAACCACAAGCTTCACAGGAATCCTGCCTGACCTCTTCCTGACATTTCAACTTCCTCACGAGCATCTCATACCCCTGCTCATCGCCACTCTTCTCTTCTTCTCCTGTAACCCGTAACAAAACCGATAAACAACGGCAACAGCTGAGGGTACTGGGTACTTAAAGGCCTTATATCCAAATTTAATCTTGTTTTCCAAACTCTACTAATGACTTCCATCATTTTATATTAGCCTTTCCTGACTCTATTAACTGACGTATGTAAATGAGCTCCGCTCTGATTGGCTGCCCTGCATTATGCCTCATTCAAAAATCAGCCCAGACAGAAACACTCTCTATGACTTCAGTTATATCGCGAATTGGTGCAGCTAAAATGGCTGTTTGTCTGGCCTGTTGTCCATCAATGGACTGAGGAACCAAATCATGAACCCAAGAACCTCCAGACTGTTCTAATTTATGAACGTAAGGATTACGTTTGGTTGTGCATAATAAGGGTCCTTTAAAATCTTTTGTACCTTTGTAACTTTACCTACCTTAATGTTTTGAGGGACTGATTGAGAACACAGTAACATTAGTAACATTTTTCTCATTGTTGTTTTATGGTGTTTTTTTAAAGTATATATGACCTCCTTTATCACCATTCATCAACCTTGTGGCTCTGAAAAAGTGACAGCTGTCAGGTTCACTTGACAGAAAAATCTGAGTTACAAGGTTTTTGCGCAATAACCTGGATATCCAGTTTGTGGGTATGTTAAAAAGTAGATTCTTTGGGTGTGTTTAGTGTATTGGCATTTGCCTCTCCTCCCCTAGAACCTCCCACCATCTATCATCTACCACAGGTGTCCTCTGGTAGTCTAGTACTCCGGTACTCCAGTTTTCTCCCAAAAATGCATGTGGCTTGAGTGTGTTACTGAATGGGTGTGAGTGGGACCCTGTGGGGGACTGCCACGCTGTCCTACCTTGCACTCACTGATTCTGGGTAGGAATTATGACTATGAACAGGAAGAAAAAAAATTAGAAGATGAAGGAATGAATGAATGAATAAACGAATGAATAAAAAAACAGTTTGTTTACATATAATAAACACAACGTTCCCAGAGATCAAGAACATCATTTATGAAAACCTGTTTTTCAGGGTGCTGGTCTTCTGTTACTTTGTGGCAACAACAACAACGGCACCACAAACACCTCCAGCTTTATCTTCCTGACGGGCAGTAGCAGCACAGGTTCCCTGTTATTCAACACTACTCTGGTAAGACCACGATCAACTGCAGAACGTCAGACATTCCAGTAAAATATGAGGAGGACTCATTCTCTCTCTCTTTCTCTCCCGACGGTAGAGCTCTATAAACACTATCCAGGGTGTGGTGGTAAACAACCAAACGGCAAATCAGACCTACATCCAGTGTACCTTCAACACCACCAGTAACCTGACCACGGGTCAGACAAGTACCAGGTCTGCAGCCACCTCTTTCTTCGTCAGCATCTTCACCGGCACCATGAACGGTAAGGCTTTGGCTTTTATTTCATAATCCATCCAGTGTCTCATAGAGAACCTTCTGGATTTTAAATAAATGAGTTTAGCATGGGAAAAGGTTCTCTGGTGACTGAATGCCCTTTATTATTTTTGTCATTTATGTTGTTTATTTATATTTCTACAGGAGGCCAACCCAATCCTCAGCTCAACTCTGTGTTCTCCTCCCCTATAAAAGTGGACCTGAGTGTTCCTACAAGCAACCTGATCACCAACACCACCAACACCACCAACACCCCCAACACCACCAACACCCCCAACACCACCAACACCACCAACAGCACCACAGCCACCCCCAGTCAGACCACCAAAGCTGGTAGTGATGCTCTGGCCAGCCCTGCTGCTCGTGGTAAACACACACTTCACACACACTCTGATCTTCGGTGTAAAATGGAAAACCAATGAGCATCGATTAGCAGTAAATCTCTTACATTTCTATGTAAATGAAAATTAGTGTTAAGTAACTTTGAACCATATGTATTATTATTATTATTATTATTATTATTATTGTTAATTATAATAATAACCATAATAATAATAATCATAATAATAATAACCATAATAATAATAATAATAATAATAATAATCATAATAATAATAATAATAATAATAATAATAATAATAATAATAATAATAATAATATATGTACACATACACTAAAACATTTAGATATTTAAAGCTCTTTGTGGTTCTATAATTCAGACTGTAGTTCATCTGTTTCTCTGCAGACTTTGTTCTCCTCCTTTCACCCTGATCTTCAATGATCAGGACCCCACAGGACCACCACAGAGCAACTCTAGCAGATACACTAACACACCGCCACCATGTCAGTGTCACTGTGGTGCTAACAATGACCCAAAGATTAGGGTGAAAGGAGGAGATTTTGCAGCTTCAACTGAAGTTTAATTAAACTGGAATGAAACAGTCATTTAAAACACATTTTATATAATAGATGGTTTAGGATGTTCACAATAATCCTGCCTCACTCTCTCTCTCTCTCTCTCTCTCTCTCTCTCTCACTCTCTCTCTCTCTCTCTCTCTCACTCTCTCTCTCTCTCTCTCTCTCTCTCCTCTCTCTCTCTCTGTCTCTCTCTCTCTCCTGCTCCTCTCTCTCTGTCTCTCTCTCTCTCTCTCTCTCTCTCTCTCTCTCTCTCTCTTTTCTTTTTTTTTTTTCACAGGCTCTTTCAAATGTAAATTTCTGCAGCTAATCCTATTTTGAGTAGAGAGAACATCTCCACCTCTACCCAGCTTCAAACTCTCTCTCTCTCTCTCTCTCTCTCTGTCTCTCTCTCTCTCTCTCTCTCTCTCTCTCTCCACGCAGCACTGGCCATCCTGCTGAGTGCCACTGGTATCTTCCTCCTGTACTAAAGGACCTGCCCCTCCGCTCCTCCTCTAACCAGCACATCTCTCAGGGTTTATGAAGTATAAAGTACTGCATACAGCACCTGCAGGCCTCCAGTCTGCAACTGGGAGCAGACCAGCCCAGCACATGCTGTATGTGTGTGTGTGTGTGTGTGTGTGTGTGTGTGTGTGTGTGTGTGTGTGTGTATGTGTGTGTGAACATATGCATTGGAGACATGCTATGAAGCCTTGGCCAGTTGGCCGAGCATGACCTCTTTCCTGTCCTCCACACTCTGTTTACTACTGTCGTGACCTCAGAGGGCTCTGAACTCTTGACCTTTACATTCAGCTGCTTGACGTCGGTGTTGCCCACGTTAGTGGTGTGTGCTGACGCCTGTGGCGTAAATGCTATTACAAAAAAGGTGATTTGTTTCCCCTACTAGATAATATAGATCTGTAATGAAATGTATGTTATTATACACTGTATTTTCATTTCATGCTTTGATCAGATGGATTAAAGTTTATTTTACATCATTTCTGTCTGAGTCATTTGAGCAACACTGAACACTGTTCAGGCCTACAGCGAATCAAATAGAGCTACACTAGCATAGCCCTTAGCACACCCCTTCTAATGAAGGCATTCAGCTAATTTAAGCTTTAGAACCCTAGAAGTTTAGTTTAGGAAGTTTATATAGCAGACGGTCACACATACTAGATGTTTTTACATTCAGGAGATTCTAGGTGACTCATTTGAGATGTAAATATCTCAATATTTCAATAATAAGAATTTAAATATTATTATGAATGTGACCATATTTTGATTGAAAATTGAACTTTACTACAATTTGGGTTTTTTTTGTTGTTGTTTTTATCTGTTTTTTGTTTGTTTGTTTGTTTTTTTTTGCTAAAAACTTTACATCTCAAATTGTTTTTGAGCAGAAAATGAAAAAGTTTGATGAATTATTAGTAATGATTTGAATGATAAGCAACTTTGTTTTTGAAGTATTAAGTATATAAATGTATTATTTTCACTGAAGTGTAACAATTTTTAAAATGTCTAATTGAATGAAGGCAAATTTATAAATTAATAAAGAATTTTTTAACTTTCAAATATGTCTACAAATTCTTTTCACTTTCATTTCAGAGAATGTATAGAATAGAGTAGAAAAACCTTCTTAGCCTTCAATAAAGGTACGTCAGTTTGGAGCATTTCTATTGGTCCATTCATCATGAACGTTTGATAGAGTATAAAGAACAACCAGCCATTTCTCTAAAAGGGAAAATGGAGAAGTTGTTTTTCTCTGAAACTGGCAACAAATAAACATACAGTGACGCTTGAAAGCTTCATCCTAAGAGCACGGTTTTCTCCTTTTAGTGATTAGCCAATGTGAGAAAGTCCTTTAGTTACTTAGACGTTCCCCTGGGTTCCTTTGTCAGCTGGTGGATTATTACATGTCTTGCTCTTGGTGTGATCTTTGTTGGTGGAGCACTCCTGGGGAGGGTAATAATGGTCTTGAATTTCCTCAGTTTGTACACAATCTGTGGATCGATGGAATCCAAACTCTTTAGAGATGGTTCTGTAACCTTTTCCAGCCTGAAGAACATCAACAGCTCTTCTTTTGAGCTCCTCAGAAACCTCCTTTATGATATGCTTCCACAAATGTGTGATGTGAAGATCAGACTTTGATAGATCCCTGTGACTAATTTTACCATCAGATGATCTGCTTATCCTAAAGGTTCACATACTTTTGCCCAATAAATAAATGAGTCTGTAATATTTTTGTTTTATATGTTTGATCTGATTCTTCTTATCTACTTTTAGGAAAAGAATTTGATGAAGTTTCAATTTTATGAAATTTATGTGGACTTGTTTTTATATTTCTATTTATTTTTATTATTTTTTTTGCAGTGAAATCACATAGTGTTTGTAAATGTTAATAATAACAACGATGTAGTAAACAATGAATTGCATCCACATTATAGGATGACAACTGAATATGTTTTCTGTCAGCACAGAGGATTGTGTCCTCACACCTCATTATGTCTCACGCGTCTCATTCCAGTCATTGATAATGAGTATTAGTGTCTTTCCGGAGTCACGTAACTGAGCGCTCCACTGACAGCCTGACAATGCTGTCTTGTCTGGTCACTCTGGAATTTCTGACAAAGAAAACTGTTTGGCAACATAGCAGTGTGAACAGGACATGTCTGAGTACAGAAAGGGACATTTTCTATGAGGGAACTGAGTTGACCTCAGGTCATTCAGAATATATTAACCTTTAGAACTCAAAACCAATTTCGTCAGATGTTTTCATAGTATTTTTATTCACCAATTAGAAAAGTGTTTATAGGAGACCTTCACACATATTATTTTCAGGAGATCCTGGACGACACAAATGTATCTTCATTTGAGATATAAATATTAAGAGAATTAAATATTTCTATGAATTTGACCATATTTTGATCAAAAGCTTATTTTTTTATTCCTTTTTTTGCTTATATGGACTAAAAATCACTTTATATCTTAGAAGTCTTGTTGAAAATTCACCCAGAGATCATCCAGTGTTCTGAAAATATAATACATATTTGTAACGTAAGGATATTTACAAAGTTCAAATAAAATAAAAACTGAGTATCCTTTATTATTTTTGGTATTTATGTATGTATCAGTATTACCCCTTTTCAGGACTTTTATTCTGGAACTCCCTCCCTTCACATTTTCCTCTGTAAACCAATATCTTCGTCAGTATCATCACCAGCTCCGCCCTCTTTTGCTGATCAGTGAGAGTCTGTATGAAGGCAAAACTGTACCAGGTTCATGTAAAACTGTGTATTATAATCTTTAAGAACAGACACATTTTGAGAGGATAAACATTTCAGTTTAAAAACCAAACATTTCAATGTTTTCAGCTCTTAAATGGTTTTATATCTTTAACATTTTTTATTTTTTATTTATATGTAAATATATTGTATATTTACTGCAATATGTCTATTCATATAACATATTTTAATAATTTATATTTAATGTGCTTAAAACCAGCTTGTAGATTTATAAATTCTTTTTTTTACAGATTTATAAACGTAATTTTTATATTTACCTGTTATTTTTACGATTTGTAACCAGTCAGAGCCCACGGTAACGTATGTGTCACAAGGCCTTTTTAAAGTAACATACAGCTCTTTGTTCTTCCCTGTAACTCATGATGTTCCTCATGATAGTGTGTAAAAGTGAACATGTGACCTCATTTGTTCAGAGCTGAGACAAAAACAGCTCATTTAAGTGTTTTCTCTTTCGAAAGGTCTGTTGAGCACACTTTTCTATTCAATCATAATAATTCAAAAGTCAGATATTAATTCTAATAATCTAATAATCAGGTATGAATCAGTTCTGACCCCATTTAACGTTTTCTGACCAAGCTTTCAGTTCAGTTCAGTTTCTGGACTTTTTACATCATATATGAAAAATGTTCCCAATCAAATATTTTTGAATATTTTTTAAATTTAAAACAAAAAACTGAAAAATTATTGTTATAAATTAAATTACATGTTTGCAGTCAGCAGGAATATTTGATATTTCCATGTTTAAAACAAAGATGAGGCAACCTGTGACTGATTTCAGTGGTTGTTTGTTTGTTCTATCTTTAAAACTCTGGTTACACCAGGTGAAAAACGAGTGCTGAACAAAACCACTGGGTTTCTGCTTTCCAGGAGCCTGAACGAGGAAATATTGTGTCAAAAACAATTTTTTTCTTTTTGGACAGTCAGAGAAAACACACTGGTGTTTTTGTATCACCTTGGGAAGCAGATTCTGTTCCAGGTCTATTTGCCTAACAGATGTATTTACGTCAGTCAGGTGACTCAGAACATCTATTACAAGTCTTACTGTGAATCTGTTTGACGTCAGAGTCAAAGTCATGTAAACCCACAACATTGTGATCAAACAGCACCCCTGAAGAAGACAGGCTCCAAATTCATAACCGTGAGACCTTAATGAGCCCACACATCTTTGATTAGAAATTGCACCGTAGCAGGTCAAACAAAGAGTTTTAATGGTGGAACCTTATTGAACCAGGACACGAACCCACAACCCGGTGATTATACAGCACTTCTGGAGGAGAGAGGATGAGCAGTGCCAGTTTTCAGAACCACAACCCTGTGAACAAACAGCACCCTGGAGGAGAGATGGTCAAGGGCCTTGCTTTAGGTCTCACCGTGGTCAGAAAATGGGTATTGAACCAAAAACCTTGTGATCAAACATCAGCACTGCTGCAGAGACGGTCAAAAGTGGCAGCTTTTGGACATCAAACCACCAACTGTGTAATTAAACATATGTGGCCACAAACCTGAGCAGAGAACCCACAACCTTCATCAAACAGTGGAGCGTGTCAACAGAACCTTAGCAGACTTGAGTGTCAAACCCACATCTCTGTGATCAATGACCTTCACTGAGTCATCACTGCAAATTTTTCTTTATGATGAAAAACATCTGGTATTTGGTTCTTAATAGAACTTTATAGAAGTCTTTTACATACATGTGAAGTATGTGTGTGTGTGTGTGTGTGTGTTTGAAAACCTCCAGGTATTTCAGCTCTCTGTTGAAGCCTTTTCAAGTTTGCACACTGTGGGAGAGAGCGCCCTCAGCCTGAGGTTCTCTGCAACTACAACTTCTGTTAAAGGGTTTTAGAGGTTGTACCACCTCTGTTCCCTGATAGTCAGATGTGTTATATTTGAGTCAGGTGTGTTAGAGTCAGATGTGTTAGAGTCAGGTGTGTTAGAGTCAGATGTGTTAGAGTCACGTGTGTTAGAGTCAGATGTGTTATATTTGAGTCAGATGTGTTATATTTGAGTCAGATGTGTTAGAGTCACGTGTGTTAGAGTCAGGTGTGTTAGAGTCAGGTGTGTTAGAGTCAGGTGTGTTAGAGTCAGATGTGTTATATTTGAGTCAGATGTGTTAGAGTCACGTGTGTTAGAGTCAGATGTGTTAGAGTCACGTGTGTTAGAGTCAGGTGTGTTAGAGTCAGGTGTGTTAGAGTCAGATGTGTTAGAGTCAGGTGTGTTAGAGTCAGGTGTGTTATATTTGAGTCAGATGTGTTAGAGTCAGGTGTGTTATATTTGAGTCAGATATGTTATATTAGAGGTGTGTTATGAACTGCCTGTGTTTCCTAGTTTGACGTCTGAAGGCACTCAACTGTTACCACCAATCGCATGGTTGTCTTTTATGTGTCTCTCCACGTCCCTCATTCTCTCCCACTCTTCCCTCTTTTGTCTGCTCTCTACGTCCCCCACAGCTCACCCCGTTTTACTCATCCGCCCCCTGCACCGTCACCTCAGCAGCTGCTGTTCCCTCTCTACTTTATAAATAGAGAAGAGTAGGATTTATTTATTTATTTACGTTGTTATCCTCTTTCTCCTACAGACATTCGCTCTGGAATACAGACCTCGTTGGCTCCAAATCGAAGAAAAGTTTGACCTTTGATTTCTGATCAATTTTATGGCGACACATTAACACGACCTTGCCTGTCACCTCCAGTCCAGCCTGACATCCCCGTTCTGAGAAGGTTAAACTGAGTTAGACCCGTTAGAGAAGGTTAACGTGAGTTAGACCCGTTAGAGAAGGTTAACGTGAGTTAGACCCGTTAGAGAAGGTTAACGTGAGTTAGACCCATTAGAGAAGGTTAACCTGAGTTAGACCCGTTAGAAAAGGTTAACGTGAGTTAGACCCGTTAGAGAAGGTTAACGTGAGTTAGACCCGTTAGAGAAGGTTAACCTGATTTAGACCCGTTAGAGAAGGTTAACCTGAGTTAGACCCGTTAGAGAAAGTTAACGTGAGTTAGACCCGTTAGAGAAGGTTAACATGAGTTAGACCCGTTAGAGAAGGTTAACGTGAGTTAGACCCGTTAGAGAAGGTCAACCTGAGTTAGACCCGTTAGAGAAGGTCAACCTGAGTTAGACCTGTTAGAGAAGGTCAACCTGAGTTAGACCCGTTAGAGAAGGTTAACGTGAGTTAGACCCGTTAGAGAAGGTTAACCTGAGTTAGACCCGTTAGAGAAGGTTAACCTGAGTTAGACCCGTTAGAGAAGGTCAACCTGACCTTGTATTGTTCTTTACAGTAACTGTTTAGGAAGGTGCTAATATGCAAATGAGACATTATCTCACTGATTTTGCAACAAATGTTTTTAAAGAGCAGAAATCAGTCCTTTGGATGATTAGAATGAAAATGTTTATTTGTTATTGAGGACTTTTGTACAGATGATCAAACTGAAGCATCTTTATATTCATAAACCCGTCTGTAAAATCTTTCAGAACTGGGTTTGGAGTGAACATGTACGGTTTGATGGTTCAGGTTTAGAAATTCTAGAAGAGTTTGGTTCTGAATGGAAGCAAAACCCTCAGAACATTAATCATTATTATTGCATCTCCCAAAAAGCATCTTTACAAAAACAATCATTCTTAACTTTCAATGTCAGACAGTGTATGAAGATTTCGGAGCATTTCTATTCCATCATGAAATTCTGACACAGCTACTTGACTCACATTATGTCAGAAAATGAGAAAATGGAAATCATGGAGATACAATGGAGAACATTTTTACATGATGTGACAAGTGAAAAAATGACCTGCAACTACTGAAAATGACCTGCAACTTCTGAAAATGACCTGCAACTATTGAAAATGACCTGCAACTACTGAAAATGACCTGCAACTACTGAAAATGACCCAGGACAATTGAGAAATGATCTGGGACTATTGAAAATTGACCTGGAACTGTAGCCACACAGCCCAGGTCTCATACTGCCCCATTCCCTGAGGATGATGTTTAATGCAGCCCTTTCAGTTTAATGTTCATATTTGGGGGATATAAAATGTCTCCACAGGGGTGGAGCAGGTTTGGAACATGTGTGTTTACCACTTAGAATGAACCTCAGAGTGAGACAGAGCTTCATTCATTTCTGCCAGAGAGAAATCAGCTCAGACCCAGAGCTCCTAATATGAACTCCTCTGACTACAGAATGACACACGACGTGAGTGCAGTTAGACGTGAGTGGACATGAATGGACAAAACACTCTGAAAAGAACACATTTAAGTCAAGTTCTGAGACCTTTATCATCACAGTGAAAAGAGAAGACAGCTTCAAAACGATTGATGAGACCAAAATAGAAAATTCTCTCTTTGGATCTGAACCGGCCTGATTGTGAGATATTTTCAGATGTCTCTTAGGAATGAGCTGGAAGCTGGAAATAGATCCGATGTAACACTTTCTTTGATGAGATCATTATCAAGCCTTACCTTGTGCTGTCTGAGAACATCTGGGGATCAGAAGCAATATCTGGGTCCCAAGCATTTTTGTTGCACATGGGGATGAATAGCCATTAGAACAACTGGGCCTAACATTGAAACATTTGCTTAAAGTGATGTGATGTGATGTCAACTCTAAATTTTTGACTTGACGGTGAAATGTCCATAAAGAGTATCCACTTTAAAATAACACTTGCACTCTAATATAACCTGCAAAAATCTTGTATCTCCATTTTTTCTGTGAATATGGCCATTGTTCTTTATATTGTGTTGGAACTGACAAGTGGACCAATAGAAATGCTCCAACCTGATTTGGAATAAAATCTTTTTACATTGACTTCCTTTGGAAGTTACGAAGAACACTAAAGCTGTAAGCACACCTAACAGACATCTGTGCTGGCTAGCATTGACCATGCTGAGAGATGGGGGAGAGGGAGGATCATCCTTCCCACCCAGTTAGGCTCTCTGGGATTTACGGATGGCCGTGGCATCACTGAAGATCACATTTGCGACGTCCTGATGAGAGAGCATTGTACATCAACATGCAACCGCACTAGCCTGAATACAGGTAACTATTAAAAATATGTGCTGCACAGGAAACAGGTCCATTGTTGTGAAGATTACATTCACCTGGCTTCAGCAAACTGATGTCATAGATAATCCAAGCATGTGATTGGTCAGACTTAAACAGGTACTTTACAGCATGCAGACCTCTTCCAGGAGTCTTGGAGATTAACATAAAGTGTCATAGCGCCACCTGCAGTACTGAACAGCACAGCACAGCCAAAATAAAAACACAAATGGTCATTGAGAATACCACAGAAGAGCCACTGATGTTTGCATTAGAGGTGTGTGTGTGTGTGTGTGTGTGTGTGTGTCTATATCACAAATATGGTCCTTTATGTAACCAAAAAATCTCTGGCAAATTCCAACAGTTTGAGGAAATCTGTAAAAACTGTTTTTCAACATTTTCATTAAGAAAGAAGATTCGCAGAAATTGCTTTTACTCATAGACATAAAAATGTACTCATTAACATATAATTAACATATAATTAACATATAATTAGCATATCACTAACAACACAGTAAGCAAGAGAGCTTGAAAGAGACAGAGAAACAGTGGGGCAGAGAGTGAGAGGTTGGGAAAGATAAAAATAAGAGAGACAGAGAGGGAGGAAGGGACGGAGGGAGGGAGGGAGGAATGTATGCTGACATGCTGTTGTTTTTAAACCCCATCATTTCCCACCGTGTCTCTCCACCCCTCTCCTTCTCTATCTTTCACTCTTCAGAAACACCCCCATCATCCATCCTTCTCTACTTCTTCTTCTTCTGGAAGCGTCTGAACTGGCTCTGAATGGCCAAAGCTGCTTTCTCTGTCTCTGGAGCGTCCAGATCAATGTCAATCTCCTCTTCAGCATCCTGCGGCTTAACCGCGGCCTTCTCCAGAGGGGCTGGGGGTCAGACAGGAGATACAACACCAGTGTCCAGTAGATAAGTAGATAAGAGGAACCGAATCACACAAATGAGACAAGAAATATGACACTGATCATTTTTCTATTGAGGAAAACGATTCAATAATACTGATCTTTGGGAATAAAAGTACGTGACCCCTTAGGATCAGCAGATCATTTGAAGGTGAAATTGGATTCAGGTGCTTTCAGTCAATGGAACCCAATCAGATGTGAGTGGGCATGTCCTGTTCCATTTAAAGTTCCTCAGAAGATCATTCCAACATAAAAACTTATCCCATCTGTGAAACATGCTGATGGTAGTATCATGGTTTGGGCCTGTTTTGCTGCATCATGGGCAGGATAGCTTGGTGGAACAATGAATTCTGAATTATTCCAGGAAATTCTACAATACAATGTCAGGACATCTGTTTGTGAACTGAATCTCAGGAGAATGTAGGTCATGCAGAAAGACAAAGCACAGAAGTCGTTCTACCAAAGAACGATTAAAGAAGAATAAAGGTAATGGTTTGGAATGATCCAGTCAAAGTCCTGACCTTAATCCAGTAGAAATGTTCTGGAAGGACCTGAAGCAGCAGTTGATGACCTAACAGAGCTGAGGTTGGTTTGTTTGGAGGAATGGACTAAAATTAGTGCAGGACTGATCAACAGGAAACGTTACGGGAACGTTTAGATACTGAAAGCAGAGGCTCACCTAGTTTTTACCCTCACAGATATGAAACATGGGATCATTTTCTCAATAGATGATCAATGTAATATTTTTGTGTAATTTGTTTGATTTGGTTCCTGATCTAATTTTAGGACTTTCGTGCAGAAATGTCCACAGAACTGTCCAGCAGCGCTGTAATGAAAGATGACTGACAGTAAACAAGACATGCTACAGTGCAAATAAGGCCGCAGTAATTACTCTACACACTCAGTCTTTCTGGTCACTCCACTTGTCACTGTTAGTCAGTGTCTGGCTGCTTGTCATATAACTGGTCACATGTGATGCCATAAGACTAAGAAGTGAATTCTATTGTGGGGTCACTGCAGAGCAGAAATGACCAGACTGGTTATCCACGGCTTTATTCATTTATTTCCCTGGAATGACCCTCCACTGTCCCACATTCTAAATGTCTGGTCTCATTCAGATACTTCGACTTTGACTGAGGACAGTTTAATGAGGAGGAGTGGTGATGTCACCACAAAAGTGCCTATTACCGTTCATTCTGAACGTAGGCTGCATTTCTCACCTGTACACGAAGGGTCCTTCACTTTGATATAAATGAGACATTTCACTTTGAACAGTGATACCACTACAGAACACACACTGACCTTTATCATCAGCTGTGGCCTCCGGAGTGCTGCTGGGGGGACCTTTGGGACTGACCTGCGGAAAGAGAAAAGATACACATCCATATTTTCATCTTCATAAATAAATAGTTACACAAACAGTTTCCTCCACACGGACGTGTGGGACAGCAGTTCTGTAGTGAAGGAAGATGAAGGTGATCAGTATCAATAACTGATGATAACAGTAGTCTGATCTGATCCATATTTATTGATCTACTCATACAGAAGTGGTGTCTCTCAGTACGGCGTCGGGTTTAACGCAACATGAATGTTCTCACTCAGTTCTGCAGATGGTGTGGTAGGGGTGGAGTGTTGATAGAGCGTCCAATAGCATGCCACACATTTTCAATCAGGGACAGATCTGGAGATGAGACCGACCACAGCGTAGTATCTGTGTCTTCAAGACAAGATCTTGAGACAGCAGCAGTGTGTGGACGAGCGTCGTCCTGTTGGAATAGAGCACCGGAGTGTGTGTTCAGAAAAGTTAGAACCACTGGTTGCAGAACCTCATTAATGTAACATTGTTCTGCCTGAATGAAGACCAAAGGTGATCTGACCCACACCACGATACCAGGCCTTCTGGACATGCAACCTGTGACAACAAACCGATCTTGGAGCTGACCACGGTGTCTCCACACACGGATTCGATGGTCATCTCCACCAAGTCAAAAGCCTGTCTCGTCACTGAAGATGACCTGCTTCCCATGAAGTGACTCCATGGCAGACTGGAATGACACCATTGCAGCTGTACATTGCAATCGTTGGATTCCTTCTGAGCACAGCTATTTCATGACAAGCGTGGAATTAATATAATTAGGTCAGTTCACGTAGGACACATAAAATCAATAATAAGAATGATTAATAACAATTACAGTAATGTTAGTAGGTGGAGTAGATGTAGCAGTAGTGGTAGTAGTGTGTGTCTCTATTCTGCATGGATACGGTGAGTGTAAGAGCACTGCAGGCTGAAATGTGTTGAGTGTATCCGGACTCTGCCAGTGGAATTACATAAAGAAAATGAGTAAAGTGGCCTAGAGACGATGTCCCACATTCAGAGAGTCACTGTTGACTGCTGATGACTGCGCTGGACATCTGACCATCTGACCGCATTCTTCTCCTCCAC
>CM067524.1:3833531-3868531 GCA_034509495.1 Acestrorhynchus altus | reverse complement strand
ATTATTATCATGATTATTGAGTCAGTGACAAGTTCATGACTGTATTAGAACATGATCTTTTTCATCATCATCATCATCATCATCTATTATTATTATTATTATTATATACGGCTATTATTGCTATGATTATTGAAACAGTGACAAGTTCATGACTGTATTAGAACATGATCTTTATTCACTATCATCACCATCATCATCATCACCATCATCAATAATACATATTATTATTATTATTATTATTATTATTATTATTATTATCATGATTATTGAGTCAGTGACAAGTTCATGACTGTATTAGAACATGATCTTTTTATTCATCACTATCATCATCATCATCATCACCATCATCATCATCACCATCATCATCATTATAATTATTATTATTATTATTATTATTATTATTATTATTATTATTATTATTATTATCATGATTATTGAGTCAGTGACAAGTTCATGACTAGAGAACATGACCTTATTCTATCATCACTCATCATCATCATCACCACCGCTTGCTTGGCTATTACTACATACATATTGGTTATCATGATTATTGAGTCAGCACAAGTTCACAAGGACCGCTTAGAACATGACTTGGCTCATCGCCCACCACATCACACACACAAGTGTTGTTAAGTATATACACACTAGTGTGTAGGTAACAGGTCCTGCTGAAGGTTTGAAGGCATGTGCTAATGTCCTTGGGTGATAGTGTCAGGGTGCTAATGATGTTGCACACAGTGCTCAGGCCATCGGCAGTCTTATTTCACAGTGTCTGTAGGTCACGACACTGTTTTGGCCACAGTGCTCTGTGGTGTTACTGACAGCACAGTGCTCAAAATGATGTTGTTTTTTATTATAGTGTTTGTGGTGTTAATGGGATGTTTTAACACAGTGTTGTAGGTTAATGATGTTGTTTTTATTATAGTGTTTGTGGTGTTGATGCTTTTATTATAGTGTTTAGGAAATAACGATTGTCTTACCACAGCGCCTGCAGGCCACCCACGGCCTGCCTTTACTACAAAGGCTCCAGGCGCCGACGTCTTATCACAGCGCCCTGCAGTGGCCAACGACGTTGTCTTACTACAGCGCTCCAGGTCAACGACGCTGTCTCAACATGCTGCTCCAGGCGCCAATGACGCTCGTTCCTCACCACAGCCCAGGCGTCAACGACGTTCTTAATACAGCGCCTGCAGGGTCAACGACAGTTCTTTACCATAAAGGCTCCAGGTCAACGACGTCGTCTATTATATGTTTGTGGTGTTAATGATGTTGTTTTTATTATAGTGTTTGTGGTGTTAATGATTGTTTTTATTATAGTGTTTGTAGGGTTAATGATGTTGTTTTTATTATAGTGTTTGTAGGGTTAATGATGTTGTTTTTATTATAGTGTTTGTGGTGTTAATGATGTTGTTTTTATTATAGTGTTTGTGGTGTTAATGATGTTTTTATTATAGTGTTTGTGGTGTTAATTCTGTTTTTGGTGTTGTTAGTGTGATTTTTGACAGTTTTAATATAATTATTGGTGCTGGTGCTGTTGGCAGAGTTAGTGTTAATGTTGGTATTGTTAGTGTGATTGTAGATAGTGGTGAACGTGGTTTTGTTGGTGGTGGTAGTGGTGGCGTTAACAGATTATTGTGATTGGTGGTGGAAGAGGAGGAGGTGGTGTTAACTGTATTATAGCTGCATGTATTTATGTATGAATGGTGATGTATTATTGTGAATGTGATGGTGGTGGTCAGTGAGTGTGTGGTGGTGGTCAGTGAGAGTGATGGTGGTGGTCAGTGAGTGTGCTGGTTAGTGAGATGGTGCTGGTCAGTCAGTGTGCTGGTCAGTAAGATGGTGCTTGTAAGTGAGTGTGCTGCTCAGTGAAATGGTGCTGGTCAGTGAGAGTGTGCTGGTCAGTGAGATGGTGCTGGTCAGTGAGATGGTGCTGGTCAGTCAGTGTGCTGGTCAGTGAGTGTGCTGGTAGGGAGATGGTGCTGGTCAGTGAGTGTGCTGGTAAGTGAGATGGTGCTGGTCAGTGAGATGGTGCTGGTAAGTGAGTGTGCTGGTCAGTGAAATGGTGCTGGTCAGTGAGATGGTGCTGGTCAGTGAGAGTGTGCTGGTCAGTGAGATGGTGCTGGTAAGTGAGAATGTGCTGGTCAGTTAGAGTGTGCTGGTCAGTGAGATGGTACTGGTCAGTGAGATGGTGCTAGTCAGTCAGTGTGCTGGTCAGTGAGTGCTGGTCAGTGAGAGTGTCCTGGTCAGTGAGATGGTGCTGTCAGTGAGAGTGTGCTGGTCAGTGCTGTTCGGGGTTGACCGGATGTGGCGGTTCCGCTATTCGGAGGTGTTTCCGGAGCAGCGGCTTTAGTGAAGGAGTCTGTTCTCGGCTGCAGGTCACAGCTCGGCTGCTCGGCCCGGTACGGCTCGGTTCGGGCTGCTGGATGTGGGGGTCGGAGCGCGGTGTCCGGACCGCCTGAGGAGCTGCGGTGCGGAGGTGAGGCCTGCTAACCCTGCTAACGCTGCTAACGCAGCTAGCCTGTTTGTTTACATCCGAACAGCGCGTGCGGAGCTGAAAACAGAACTGAATCGGCTCCGAACCGGCCCGGAACCGGGCCGAACCGCGCCAGAACCGGGCCTTCGCGTCCCAGCCCGCTCTGTTGACAGCGTTATTGTGGCCGTGGGGAGATTAGTGGCTTTACTGCGCACTCTGTAAATCACTCTGTATTCACCCCACACTAATGTTCACTCTCTGAACAACACTCTGCGCTCACTCCGGGTTCCAGCACAGGCCCGAGGAGTGTGGACGCCTTCGTTTATGGATTACTTTGAGATTAATTCTCTTCTAAATCCCTCTCTCTGCAGCCCAGAGACAGTAAACAGCCCTCAAATGCTGCTCTTCTGACACATTTCAGGCCTTAAAATCTATCATATGATCCTTTAACCCTTTAAAAGTATCTCATATGATCCTTTAACCCTTTAAAAGTCTTGCATATGATCCTTTAACCCTTTACAAGTCTTGCATATGATCCTTTAACCCTTAAAAGTCACTGAAAGCTGTGTTTTGAGGCAGGCTGGGTGAGACTGTAGCCCTGTACAGAAAGGAAGGTCCAGCAGTTGCTTAATGGACATCATTTCATTGTCAGCCCCTTTAATCCCTCCTTTCCCTTGCTTTCCTTTTTCCTTTCAGACTCCTTTTCTTCAGGAGGTGAAACTGAACAGTGACCAGCATGGCTGACGCGCTTGATAAATCCGGAGTTTCAAATGGTGAGGAGAAGAGAAGTATAATCTATCTACACCTTCCACTGGACTGGAAAAGCCTGGGAGATGCTTCAAGGAAAATTCAACCCCACATTTCTGCACCTCTTGGTGTCTGAGGACACATTCTGAGCAGGGGTTTGGTGCAACAGTCTTGATTGTAGAGGCATTTACTAACCAGCTAGAATTTGTATTCAGTGCTGCAGCACAAAACTAGAAAATTGTATTGGTGTGATTGCAGTAGGCAACTTTTAGTTCTCATCCTTATTCCACCCGGGTCGCACTTTGTTAACATATTCATAAAGGTGACGTGGGCTTGTATGTTGTTCAGTAAGTGCCCGAACGATACGGAAGTGTGCGTTAGGAATGCATTAACATGTGTTTGGAAGCTTCTCACCAATTCAAAGTACACATCACAGTTTTCAATCTACAAACAATTAATTTGGCAAAATTGTAGAGCTTAGTTTTATGCTTGTTTTTGTTTGGGTTTTTTGGGCAAATGTTTTGGCACCCCACATTTTGACACACTTTTGGACCAACCATATAACACAGCAACACCTTAACAACCAACACACCTCAGTGATCTAAAATCTAAAAGTGGTGATGGTTGACTTCACATGTTTCTGAGCTTCGTATGGGATGTGAAATTTAACGTTAGAGTAAAAATAATCAGAGCTCTGGTAAAAGTGAGTCAGGCGATGTATGCATAAGCATCTGGTGTAATAACTGTGAAGAGTGTGAAGAGCTTTCGGAGCTTCAGAACTCTGCTTCCGTTCACTACCACTGTCAACAAATACGACTGTGTATCGAAGTGTTTCACAACCAACTGACTCTGAGCTGATTTTAACTGTTTAATGATGCAGATGAAGATTTGGAAAATGTAGAAAAGTCAGTGGGATTTCTTTTCTGATCATTTGGGATGTATTTCACTAGGTGGTGCAGATGATCCAGAGCCAGGAGAAGGACAAGAAGGTAAAGGAAATGCGTCCTCAGCTGAAGATGACAAGGCACATGCCGAATCAGGTAAACACTCTTCACTCCTAGATTTAGAAGACTACTATAAGGCAAGCTTGTTCAGCTGTGCTCTGAAGTTCCTTTAGTTTTCTAATGCATTTACTGACATTTCTATCATGGAGACAGACTGTTAAGTCCTTTTTAGGCCTGTTAAATTGAACTGTTTTCACTCTTAATGCAGTTTGTTTGGGCAGAAATCAGATGTGGACCAAAAAATGTACAGAGACCTTTTAGAGGTGTTCTCAGTACTGTCCCAAATGTCCCAAACTGTGAAGTAGATCCTTTGTGGTGAGAATGTGAGAACGTGATCCGACTTCAATCCCACCTCAATCCAACCCAACTATAAGGTATATTCCACAGGTTTGAGCTAAATGCAGCTACAGCTATGAATCAAGCTCCATTTTAAATCTGCACGGCCCCCAAAAAACAGTAACTTCCTCCTGTTTTTACTTTCCCTCTTACACCCAGGACAATTCAGATCAATCAGAGGAAAAATTTTGTCGTGTGGTTTGTTTTGGTGCTTCATTTAGTGTTGTTTAACCCCATCCACTAGACAGCAATGTTGTACTCTGTCTTCAGGTCTCACTGTTCCGATTCAGTAAAGAGGCAATTTCTCTTTTATTTGATTTTCCTAAAATTTGACTTAAAAAATGTTCATGTGCCGTCTTGCTCACAGTACTGCAGTGTTTTGAACTTTAACCTTTGTGTAAATATACGTATTGTATGAACAGGTTTTTACCAGTTAACAGTGGTAGTAGTGTGACAGTCTTCACAATGTGAACACAGCGGTGTACAAAGCAGAACATCCACCTTCACATTCTTATTATTGAATCCCAGACATTCACTTCTCAAACATGCTGAGAGGTGAGGAACCTGCTGATCTTCATGCTGGATCTGCTCTGTAACACTCATACATTCATCTTTACCCTTTCTTGTGCAGAATTAAGCCCAGCTCTTGAGGCCCCCGACTCGACTGAAGACAGGCCGATGCCGGATGCAGAGCGAGAACAGGAGCGGCCCAATGCAGAAGAAGAGGAGGACACAGACAGTATGGATGGCAGCGGCCTTTATTCCCTTACAGAAGAGGGTGAGCGAGAGAGCGAGGGCAGTGGGCGGAGAGAGCGAGTGAAAGATGAGGGCAGCAGAAGAGCGGGCAGAAAACGGAACCATCCCAGTGGCGGTGGAACCTCAGGACACTCCTCCAGCTCAGACGACGACGACGACGACGATGATGACGATGAAAACGAAAAGGAGCTGGACCTGGAGGACCTGGACGATGAGGAGGAGGATGAGCAGGTGGAGGGTTATGATCAATTAAAATAATTAATTAATAATTCATATAAATCACACTGCATCAGAGATAAGTATGATGATTAGTATGTGTAGATGATCAGGGCTGCGTATTGTCAAGACCCTGGCAATACATTACCCATTACACACTCCAGTACTCCTGTGAGCATCGATGAAGGACTAGAGGATGACCAACACAAACTGTGCAGAAACAGATGAGCTTTATGGAGGAGTGACAGATTTGTTCCTCTGTGCAGGCAGTGGAGGCATGGCTGGGAGCAGAGCTTTGTGAACTGGGTGGCCCCAGGTGGAGAGCGGTGCCATCACTGCGGGCAAGGGAGATCGGACGAGGCTCGGCCCAGTTTGTGCGGCGGGTTTGTGGCTCGCGGGGTCTGGTGCAACGGCTGGAGCTTCAGGGCCGTCTAGAGCGCCACTCGGGCTGCGTGAACACACTCCACTTCAACCCATCCGGCACGCGGCTGGCCTCAGGCAGTGACGACCTGCGTGTGGTTATCTGGGACTGGGCGCGTCGGAGGGCAGAGCTGGAGTTCGACAGCGGGCACAAGAGCAACGTGTTTCAGGTGAGTATTCTTGGAGCCAATCAGACACAATCAGGAGGTGGATTAGAAGCAGGGTTGGAACTCTGTAGCTTCTATACCAAGAATGTGTTTTAGGGGAAAGTGTATTTAAAACATAGGGCTACGCATTTAGTGCCACATTACCATAATCATTAAATAGATGCCTCTGATTTTCAGGCAAAGTTCCTCCCTCACAGCGGAGACTCCACCTTGGCCATGTGTGCACGGGATGGACAGATCCGGATAGCCGAACTGTCGGCTACACAGCGCTGCAAGAACACCAAACGAGTGGCCCAGCACAAGGGAGCTGCCCACAAGGTATTGTTTTGACTGTGACATGAGCTTACACTCATCATACACGTGTATATATTTTGATATGTTGCTGTGGAGATTTGAGCTAAAACACATGACATTGTTTAGAGCTTGAATGATATCAAAACAAGATCTAACAGTACACTTGTTTGCTTTGCAGTTACTTTTTTTTCCAGGCTTCATATCTCAAGATCAGAGTAACTTAGTACGAGACTTAATTAACTCAATGCCAAAGGAGCTTTCAGTGCATGTTTACTGCTCTGTCCATTCTGTCCAATGCTCAACCTGCACACAGAGGCGTACACGGGGTGGGGCTGCTGACGTCACTGACCCACATATTGGGTTATAGAGGAAAAAGAGAAGGGAGGGGCCATTTGCTCTCTTTCTTTGCACAGACCAGTTAAAATTTCAGAATAAAAGTCCTGAGAAGGGATAACACTGATACAAAAATAATAATGGATATTCATGTTGTGTTTTATTTTAACCACTGTCGAGTATTTTGAGGAACAAATTATTAATATCTTTTCAATCTAATCATTATAATTAGCTCATCAGAATTATTACATTTTCAGCTAAAAAGGTGTTGTTATTGTTATTATTCCTTTTAAGCAAAGAAACCACAAAACATTGAGTAATTCTTGATTAGAACATTGTTCCAAAGGTTATTTTCTCATTTGGTAATTTGTTGTGTGTTTGTTTTAGCTGGCACTGGACCCGGACTCACCCTGCTCTTTCCTCTCTGCTGGCGAGGACGCTGTCGTGTTCGGCATCGACCTGCGTCTGGACCGGCCGGCCAAGTGAGTCTGCAAGCATTTGTGGAAATGAGAGAAAGTTTAAGGAGCAGTTTAAACCGAAGGTGCTTGAAGAAACACCTAATTCACAACTTTCCTCTTACTCCAGATTAGCATGGAGCTGACCATGTCAGTTTCTGACCCTGTGTGACTCCTTATATAGAACATAGACGGAACTCAGATTTCAGGATGTTGCATGGCACATGATGTTTTATAGATTACAGGGAGTCCACAGTGAACTCCACACGGTCTGGAGAGAGTGCGATGATTTAGTCATGTGTTTAGCTCTGATGCTAATCAGTGGAGGATAAGCTTCCCCTGTTGAGCTACATTAACCTCTTAACTCCAGTGCAGATCTAAAGGAACACCAGCGTGTTGATGGATGAATTATTTTTGGGGTAAGAAATTTTAATTTGCACTTTGAAGGACAGGATCATGGCAGGGATAAACACCGACAGACATCCCTGTTCCCCAGACGGTCAGAACAAGATACCTGAAATACCAGTCTGTTGATTCACGCTTCACGTCCTTCAGCGCATATTGAAGATCCAGGCTGGAGGAAAAACAGGGCCTTGTGCTTGTCTGCACTGGAGTTTCTACAGGGCAGTGTTTATAAAACCCTTAGCAGCTGGATTCCATCTGGCCTGAGTTGGGTCATATATTATCATTCTTGTTTCTCTCATATTCACCTTTTCAAACCTTAAAAATCTTAATCCTGAATCTACATATACTGTAAATGAATCATCCTCAAGACTATACTGTATTATAAACACAGCGCTAATATAGTAGATTAGGGAAATTCAACCCCTAACCGACATAATCTTGCCCATGTCAGTTATTATTATGTCTGTTATTAATGTCTCCTGCTGTGTTTATTCATTTACTGTCCCCTTAAACAGCACTTAATGTGTAGTCATGTGACTCTGCCCCATCCAGACCACGACATGGAAGCATAGAGCAAACTGAGCAACTCCAGCAGCTTGTAAAAAAAGACACTAAATGTTCTCAACCTCGAAGACGCTGAATGTTCCCAGCCTGGAAGGCACTCTGTTCTTGGCCTGGGAGGCAGTTGGTGTTCATAGACTGGAAGGGACTGTATCTTCTCAGCCTGGAAGTAATGCGATGATTAAAGCAGCAGTTTAAGCAATAGGTTTTCATGTTGGACTTTGCCTTGAAACGTTACACTTTGCTGTGTCCAAGCTTAATGTCGCTCAGTGCTCTGTAAGCTCTGTCTACCAGCTCTGTAAGCATCTTAGCTGCAAGTGTGGTGCAAGATGCACAGCTAGACCTTTAGAAAGAGTGAAAATGATTACATCAGAGTGAAGAGGGCAAACAAGGTCAATCAGGCAAGTCATGTTTGGCATCTGAGCGAAGAGGTTAATGTAGCTGATGAGTAATGCAATCCAAAATTTCACAAATGAGCATGGTGCTAACTGCAGGCCTGAATCATCACACACTCTTCTCAAACTGTGTGGAGATGATTGATCATCTCTAATAGACTTGTTTATGGGATTTCAGACACTGGTGTTCTTTGTGTGCCAAGCCTGAGGCCTCTATTTCTGACCGTCTACTAACTGATACCATGTCTGAATTTTAGTAAACTGGTGGTGGTGAAGGAAGGGGATAAGAAGGTGGGCTTGTACACCATCTTTGTGAATCCAGCCAACACACATCACTTTGCTGTTGGAGGACGAGATCAGTACATCAGGTGAGACCCCAAAAGTGTCCTTAGTTCTGCAGATCTGGCCAGTCTGTGTGAGTCTCCTCTCATATTTCTCTGTCTGTCTGTCAGGATCTATGACCAGAGAAAGATCAACGAAAACGACAATAACGGCGTTCTGAAGAAGTTCTGTCCATCGCACCTGGTGTCCAGCGAGTCCAAGACCAACATCACCTGCTTAGTGTACAGTCATGATGGCTCAGGTGTTGTAGGGGCCTGTTTCATAGGCCTTTTTGAATGTGTGTGTGTGTGTGTGTGTGAACCTTTTACAGTGTTTCTTCTGCTCACCCCTCAGTCCAGTCCATGTGATCTGTTTAAGGTGAAGAAAAGAGCCTGTTTGTGTCTTTAGAACTCTAGGCCAGTTTTGCGGGGGGTGTCGTCATGTGCCGTACTTTTGTTTACCAAAAATAATAATAATAAGTTTAAAGGAGACAGTCACACATGCCAGGTGTTGTTGTTTTTGGACCAATTTTTGACCATGTTTTGATCAAAAAATGTACTTTTGTCTACAATTTGCTTATAAGGACTATCAACACTTTATGTCTCAGATATCCTGTTGAACATTAATCCTCCAGAGTGTTTTTAAGATCAAAATGGAGGAATTTTGTTGCGTTATTTGTAATGATTAATTTGACACGTATATATTCATAATAATAAGTTCTTCTAAATACTTGACAGTGGTCCATTAACGTCTGTGTGCAGGTTGATCATATACACATAGACAGCAGTAAACATGCACTGGAAGCTCCTTTAGTATTTAAACTGGGATTTAGATGGAAATTAAGATGGATTACTCGCTGATAATTCATCACAATGATGTGCATCATGTCTGTAGGTTACTTTGATCCTGAGAAATGAAGCCTAGAAAACATCTTGTAACTGCCCACAAAGTGCAGTCTCTGGTTCTAAGAGTTAAACACCTTTTTTAATTAAAGTTGTGTGTGTCTGTGTGTCTGTGTGTGTGTGTCTGTGTGTCTGTGTGTGTGTGTCTGTGTGTGTGTGTCTGTGTGTCTGTGTCTGTGTGTGTCTGTGTGTGTCTGTGTGTGTCTGTGTGTGTCTGTGTGTGTCTGTGTGTGTCTGTGTGTGTGTGTGTGTGTGTGTGTCTGTGTGTGTGTGTGTCTCTGTGTGTGTGTGTGTCTCTGTGTGTTTTAGAGCTGCTGGCCAGTTATAACGATGAGGACATTTACCTGTTTGACTCCAGCCACAGTGACGGGGCTGATTACCGCAGAAGATATAAGGGTCACCGCAACAACGCCACAGGTACAGCACTAAAACACACTGATGCAGAACACAGGTTAAGGATACGTCAAAACATTAATTCTGGACTCGAACCCAAAGCCACGGTGCATTATCCTGCTGGAATTTCCCGTCATTGTGGGCCACATTAAGTCCATTAAGGGCTGCAGATAGTCATGAAGTGAAACATAGCAGCACTGGTCAATGACGTGTTTAGTTGGACCAGTGGACCCATCCCATACCATGAGAACTTGTGGTACCACCATGTGGATTGTGTGTGTGTGTGTGTGTGTGTGTGTGTGTGTGTGTGTGTGTCCTTGTCATCTAGTGAAGGGAGTAAACTTCTATGGGCCCTGCAGTGAGTTTGTGGTCAGTGGTAGCGACTGTGGACACATCTACCTATGGGACAAACACTCAGCCCGAGTGGTGCAGTTCATGGAGGGCGACAGAGGAGGAGTGGTAAGCCTCCGTCTTCTTGAGGGAACACTGTCTGGAGACATGCTGTGGAGTGTATTGTCTTTATTTGCTTTGTGGCCCCCTTCGGAGTGCTTCTGTCCATCTCGTCTGCAGGTGAACTGTTTGGAGCCTCATCCTCACCTGCCCGGTTTGGCTACCAGCGGTCTGGATCATGATGTGAAACTGTGGGCACCCACAGCTGAGGACCCCACCAGCCTGAAGGGTCTTAAAGAGGTACTCACGCCAGTAGTCTTTGATTTATGTCTGCATGGATTTTCATACAAGGACATGTATAGAATATAAGATTGCACCTTCTACACCTTGATTTCTTCCACACTTCTTTCTTGTGTGCTGCTAAAATCTCTGCTCAGGTGATGAAGAAGAATAAACGGGAGCGAGATGAAGACAGCGTCCGCCACGGTGAACAGTACGACACACAGCTCCTCTGGTTCCTGATGAGACACATGAGGAACCGCAGACCTCTCAGAGTGAGTGACAGTTTTCTTTAATGCTCATCCCCCCCAAACTGCTAATGTACGATCATTTATTAGTCACGCGGTGGGGAAATTCAGTTATGAATATGGTGTCTTTGTCCAGAAACACTTGAATAAACAGAATCAATACTATCATTTTTCCTGTGTGTTTCAGACCCGGCGTGGTGAGGGGGGTGAAGGAGACACAGACGAATCCTGGAGCTCCCCAGAGTCCTCCGATGAAGAAGATGGAGGACCTGACCATGTGCAGTGCATGTCCTCCTGAGCCCCCTTTATACACACACACACACACACACACACACACACACACACACACACACACACACACACACACACACACACACCAGCTCATTGCCATATATTTAAGCACATACATATTTAGTAACACTGGTGTACACACTGTCAGTTAAAGGCCAGCCATGAACACACACACACACACACACACACACACACACACACAGCTTTATACATATACACAGTGTGAGGGAGAGCGGTACATTGCTAGTACTCAGATACAACTTTGGGTTACACACACACAGGTAAATGTGACAGAGGTATTGCTATTTTTGATATGAGTTCATATTAGCTTTCTGGTACACACACACACACACACACACACACACACACACACACACACACACACATCTTGCGCACTCTCTCTCTCACACAAATAACCACTCTGACCTTTCCACATGTATACCAACATACACACACACACACACACACACACACCTCATTCTCACTCACACAGCTTCCCGTATTGCACACTGGAGGATATTTTAGACAGAAATTGACCTCAGCTCTGTTTGCTGTCGACAGCAAGCGTCCAATCAGAAGAAGTGTTTTACCGCCGTAGCTAAAAACAGAAATACGTAAACAAAAAAAGCTTGGAGTGGGGATATGGGGGGTTGGGGACTTTTTCAGACACAGGACAAGACCGTGTCTGTTTTTGTTTTCGCTATTCTATGCTCTTTTCTGATTGTTTTGGACATCGGTTTCTCATGGACTGCTCTGATTGGTCAGATTGCCCAGGACAACTCTGATTGGACAAAATCGATGAAGGCGATGTGGAGTGTTCCGTTTTCTCCAAACCAGCATCATTCAGTCTTCAGGATACTGTTTATTTGAAACTGCTTATGGCACCCCGTTGTGGATGGAGTATCCAGACTCCTCCCCTTTTTCCTGAAGGGGGGGGGCAACAGTTCTGATTGGTCAGATCACCTGGGAGAGTTCTGATTGGACAGGAACTTTCTGAACATCAACTTTTGATCACAAAGGCGATGTGGGAGTGTCCATCGTTTTCTCCAAACCAGCATCATTCAGTCCCCAGGATCCTCTGTATATCTGGAACCGCATCTGGAGCCCCCTGGTGGATGGAGCTAACCGAACAAAACAGACTCCTCCTCCTCCTCACCAGACTCCTCCCCTTTTTCCTGAAGCATTTTTTTTCTTTATTTCTTTTCCTTCCAGTCAGTCCCGGAGTTCCAGAGCTACTCCTGTTTCCCGTCTCCCGGGCTGCTGAGTGCACTTTAATCAGGGAATCTGCTAGTTTTTGAGGCGCTACGACAAAGTGTGCACTTAGGGGGCGGGGCATGCAATATTTAATAGATTTAACTTGTTGAATTTATTGATCATTTTTGGTGCCCTATCCACCCCACACACACATTCAAGCTTGGTTTGAAATGTAGAGATTTGACACAGATCTGTCTTTTTGCACTTGAATGGAGAATCTTTCAGAGGGAGCTTGTTTAAAGCCAGAAAGGCATTTTCTTCCTAAAAAAAATGATAAAATAATAAATAAAATTTACCTTGTTCCTCAACCCTCTCCCAGACAAACTGTTTCTAAAGAGAGTGATGATTGTAACACTGTTTCAAGCCACCAGCTTGTTGGGCTCTATTCTTTTCACAGCCCTCATCCAGCACTTAAAAGTGCAAGGCTTTGTAATGGTTTGATTGACCCCGGCTTCGTCCAGCACTGGAAGAGTCCATGGAAAAGTCTTCTATTCGCCATCAAACTCATGTAACGGCTTCCACGACATTGCTGACCAGTCCAAGCGCACCACGGGACTTTGTTGTAGGTGCCAGAAGAAAGACTCATTGTTTGGACTGCATTGATTGAAGGTGGACAGTGTCTAAACTCTTCGGAAGCATCTTTAAGCAGGATTTAAAGGAATACTTCAATGTTTTCCAGTCTGATCTCTGTTTGCTGTGTTTGGCTGCAAGGAGAATCATTTCCATGTGCTGGGGACACACTGTTAAAGAGCACACTTATAATGGAAAGCCAAGTTTTGTTTATTTTTCATTTTAGTTGTTGTGTTTTGAGTATGGAGAAGCATGTTGAAGCTGTAGTTAATTGACTGTAGTCTAGAAATGCAGCGGATGGAGCGTAAACATGCTGGAGTACTCCTCTAATATTCGAGAGTGTGCTCTTTAACGTCGATTGTTTATAAAGTGGCTCTTGTGTTCGTTTCACAGATTCCCGCTATGTTTAGAACCGAGTGGGACAGGTTTTGGCCCACTTCCTGATTTGCATGCGTTCCAGTGGGCAGCGGCAGCAGCAGCAGCAGTAACGACAGTAGCTACAGGTGCGGAAGGGGGCGGGGTTTAGACTCCATGGCCCTTTTTTCCTCCTTTTTAATGTGGGGAATTAAGTCCAGCTTTTCTCTTTTTTGTATGAGGAAAAAGAAAATAAGTTAAATTTCTTTGTACATACAAATATATAAATATATATATTACAAATTAACTGTAAAGTTCTTCAGCCATCGTTCTTTGACAAAACGTGTCAGAAATCAATTGGTATCGATGCAGAGATTTATATTGTATAAGAAATCTACTTTTAAACATTGGTGGAAAATAATACAAACAGAAACGTGCATCTTTTCTTTCACTCCCTCCTGGACACTGAAGATCCCTGCGTACCTTCAGGTTCGGGTCTGAAATGCTTTGTTTTATTTCCCACGACTGTTCATTCAGACTAAAGTCCAGCTTCTCTCACACCACAGGTGCTTAAATGCATAAATATATATATATATATTTCTCTTTTTCCTTCCAGTTTCTCTCTAGGTTTCTGACTGATTATCCCACCTCTGCCTAACGTTGTGTTTATCAGTTCAGTTGAAAACATGTACAACTTGTGCAGTAAAAAGAGAAAAGGCTGATTCTCAACTGTGGTCCTGTTGTTTTCTTCACCTGGTCATCCATCCCTCAGTTGCCCCCCTCTGTTTATGGCAACAGTAGAATTATATTCTCAGTGTTTTCTTTTCACTATATGTGCATTTTTCTCAAAATGTTTTAAAGTTGCAAAGTCAGGACTTTCTTTTAACTTTTCACTTAATATTTCAAATCAACTCAAAATAGATTTATCAGTCTTTCCTCCAAAATATTATTTAGAAATATTTCTTTTCTTTTTAGGACACCAAAACAAAGAATATATCTGCCTTTTTCCGAATCAAGAAGTGCAATTCTAATGTGATTTTGAGGGAATTATAATTTCCCATAATGCACTCATGATTCATAGTAAACTTCGTGGCTCACTACATGAAGTGAATGTGGACCAGAATGTGCTGTGAGACTCGTTATTACACAACCAACATCAAGGCTGCTACGCTTATCCTGCATCCATTTGGTCATCGCTCGTGTGCGATGTGCAGTACACAATGAAACACTGGATATTGTCGATGTGGAAACCTGCTCAGTGTTTTCTGGAAAACTTGAGCATTCACTGGACTGCCCTATAGTGGAAGCCTTCAGTAACACATGTAGCACATAGACAAATACGTGCACAGTGACAAATTTTCCCTTGTATCATTAGTATGTTGATGGGAGGCCAATGTTTCCAAACATAACAGTCTAAGATTGTTTAATGAACAGAGCTTTAGTAACTTTAATTCATAAAGACGTTCACATGGTTATGAAGTTTAAAATATGACTCAGACACAAGTTTGTTTATGCAAATGTACGTTGCTGACGAGGAAGCGAGTTATTTTTTTTTAATTCATATCTCAAAATAGAGGAACATTTAATAATGTTTATTATACATTATCTATGTTGATTTATTCTGTTGACTTTGGCTTTTTTATTTAAAATTACTGATTATCTCCAAATGTTACATACAACACTGGCATTTTTTTCTCTGTTCTGATCTAATTTGCCCAAAAAGGTATTTACAGTAGGGGTGAGTAAAGAGACTATATTTTTATCAAATTAACTAAAGTATTTTTATTAAATATGTACAATATTTATATTTCCCTTATTTCTGTCGTTTTCTGGAACATTTGATTTAAGTATATTTTATGTTAAACCTGAAATTAGGATTTGGTTATTAATGTTAATGTAATCCCCAATAACATTTTTAGATTCATAGATTGAAACATGGACACAATTTAACTGGAAATTGAAAATGTAACCTTAATTCTTCCATTAAGAAGTGATTAAATCGTTATTTAGTATTTCAAGTTATTTGAGATCCCCTCTCTCTCTCTCTCTCTCTCTCTCTCTCTCTCTGTCTGTATATATGTTTTAAAACACCCAATATAGTATCAACAACCAAGACACACACTCTGAATGTTTTATAAATCAATGCTTCTCCTTTAAATTACTGTTTATATGGGACCAAACTGTAAAAACAACTCCAACTCCTCCTTTTTTGACCCCTTGGCAGTGAGGAAAGGTAGGGTAATCCTGCTGACCTGCACCCCCTGCACCATTCCGTCCCCAGCAAACAGGGAGGCTTTGAGAATATAAAAGTCCCTTCAGGACACGGCTTTCTTCATTTATGGTGCTAAACAACAAAATTAAATGTTAATAAAATGTTACTAACATATTAAAAATCCATTCTTCCACTACGTAATGGGAAATGTACAAAGAAATGTCAAGAGGTAACAGCTTATTAAAATACTATGCAAATAATAAACAAACTAGAAGTGAAATCAATTAAAAAAAAAAAATTAAAGAAGACGACTGTACCACGACTGTGACCACAATAAAAAGGTGAATTTGAGTTCAGTGATTAAAATAGTTATTTTTACCATACAAAATGGATATCAGTATATACTTAAAACTAAGAGTACACATCATGATAATTATATCTATATAAACCTAAAAAAAACATCTCCAAGCTGAACGATATATCATTAAAATAAATAGTCTATTCACTATATAAGACAAATATAATTTCTGTTAAATTTAATGACCAACTAATTTAGGGTGATTAATTTATGTACATGAAAACATACAGTAAATGTAAAATTGATATGAAAATATTTTTCCATTTGTTTGTTTTTTGCCAGAAGATGATACTGACATTACTGTACTAAAAAGTGACTTTTATTTGTGTGATTTGCCTGTAGATGACAGCGCAAGGGGGGCCTTTATTGGTGTTATTTGCCTGTTGATGGCGGTGTGAGTGGCACGTTTATTTGTGTTATTTGCCTACAGATGGCGCTGTGAGGGGGGCTTTTATTTGTGTTACTTGCCTGTAGATGGCGCTGTGAGGGGGACTTTTATTTGTGTTATTTGCCTGTAGATGGCGCTGTGAGGGGGACTTTTATTTGTGTTATTTGCCTGTAGATGGCGGTGTGAGGGGGACTTTTATTTGTGTTGTTTGCCTGTAGATGGCGGTGTGAGGGGGACTTTTATTTGTGTTATTTGCCTGTAGATGGCGGTGTGAGTGGCACGTTTATTTGTGTCATTTGCCTACAGATGGCGCTGTGAGGGGGGGGCTTTTATTTGTGTTACTTGCCTGTAGATGGCGCTGTGAGGGGGACTTTTATTTGTGTTGTTTACCTGTAGATGGCGCTGTGAGGGGGACTTTTATTTGTGTTATTTGCCTGTAGATGGCGCTGTGAAGGGGACTTTTATTTGTGTTTTTTGCCTGTAGATGGCGCTGTGAAGGGGACTTTTATTTGTGTTATTTGCCTGTAGATGGCGGTATGAGGGGGACTTTTATTCCCGCCGCAGTTCGAGGCCGCGCTGAGCTGTAGTTTGTCGTTTTCTCGATCCTTTCGCGTTTTATCTTTGAACTTTCGGTGAGTATTTTTCATCCACGATTTTTGTTTTTCTTTTTCTTTTTGTTTTTCCCGTTTTTCCAGGCTGTTGGTCTTTTTCTGCGTTTTTGGGAGGTGTCTGCGGGAAGCTCTTTGTTTGGTCGCTTTTAGATTTTTGCGCCTTTTGTCTTTTTTATGCTTCGTATTTTTGAGATTGTGCGGCCGGTTGTGCGTTTAGGCTGAGTGAGTTTGTTTTGAGGTGTTTTTGGTTCCGTTTGGGCTCCTGTTCGTCCTGCTGCTCCACCTTCAGCGGAGGCGCGGCTGCGTCCAGGTGCGGTGAAGGTGGAGCGGCCGGTTGGAGAATCGGCGGTGGTTCAGTGTTTTTGCGCCGTGTTTTAGGTGTTAACGGTGTGAATGTGGGTCTGTTTTGGATCTTTTTCCTCTTGAACGCGCTGTATTTTCGGTCTCGGGCCCGAAGGCCGCAGAGGAGCCTTTAAAGGCTGTTTTTGTTGTTGGGCTGCTTCCGGAGAGGCTGATTAAGATGAATTAAAGTGGCTGAAAGCTGAACTGTGTTTTCTGATTGTCTTTACTGTAAATGGGATTAATGGGAATTATAACTGTGTTCAGAACTTTATTGGATGTGTAGATTTATTTACTCATGTTTATCTAACAGTCCTCGATTTGGTCTCTAATGATTTAAAGAAGTACAGATAAAATCAAACGATAAACATTAACCTCTGAACTGACCCTCAGTTAGTACACAGTAAACCAGGGTAATACGGTAAAACAGGGTTATTACGGTAAACCGGGGCTGTTAATACGGTAAACCGGGGTTAATACCTTAAACCTGGCTGTTTATACGATAAAACGGGGTTATTACGGTAAAACAGGTTAATACGGTAAACCGGGTTTTTTATACAGTTAAAGGGGGATAATGAACTAAAGTTGGGTTAATACGGTACAGTAAATTCTAAATGGGATTAATGCTGTAAAATGGGGTTAATTTAGTACAGCAAACAAAAATGGGAGTTAATATGGTACAATATGGTTAATGTGGTATAGTAAATACAGTAAAGCAGGGTTAATATGGTAACTTGGGCTTAACTTAATACAGTAAAACAGTATTAATACATTAAGACAATATAGTTACAGGGTTAATACAGTAAAACAATATGTTAACGGGGTTACTACAGTAAAACAGTGTTAATATGGTACAGTACAGTGTTAATACAGTAAAGCAGTACTAATAAAGCATTCTCTAATAGAGAATTCTAAAGCAGTATTAACAGTAATGCAGTAATAATAATTAAACAATAATGATACAGTAAAAATGTTCATGTAGGAAATTAATAAAGAGTGGCTGCTGTTTTAGGGTTGGATCTCAGTTCGAGAGTTAAGGTAATGAATCACAAAATGTATAATTCCATTTGATTACATGGTGGCGTCTCTAATCAATACATTTTACTACCTGAAAACGTCCCTTTAGAGCATTTTATATTATATATTATATAACTACTGTTTTAGCTGCAGTTTATAAAGGCACACATCTTAAATTATCTTGCAACGGTCGGCTGCATGTCGTTTTTCCTCATGATCTCAGGATCAGAGTAACCTACATTTTTATATAACAAACTACAAGGCTTAAAATAATATCTGATGTGACTGATCTGATGTGTCTCCTGTGGGTACATTTTAATTTTTTTGCCGAGTTTAATTCCTGTACTCCTTATTATCCTGATGTGAAGCTCTTTTTGGAGCTTCATACTGAGTTCATTAAGCATGAGCCCGGTGTTAACACACTGTCCCAAAGCTCATGTATTATTCATGATCTAATTCACAAATCAAAAGCTGAGATATTGGCAGTGAGAGATATGTGGGAAAATATACAGCGATTATAATGTTTCAATATAAAAACTGACTAAATTTACATGTTTCCAATCAACTTGATTCAGTTGAATAATAGCATTTAAAATACAAATTACTGCAAAAATACAAAGTTTGTGCCTGTAATTATTACTGTGAGTGGAAACGTTCTGAAGTACCATTTGTACCACTGGAAACATCCATTGAAGTCATGTTTAGAAGTGGAGAAAACTCTGGAAAAACACAGAAAAGGTGAATTTAGTTTAAAAAATTTTTTGTTGCAGTCCACAGCTTGTCTGATATTTCAGTTATATAGTCGATATGGTTGTCTGCCTGTTTGGGGAGAGAAATTGTGTTTACCAGTTAACCAACTTGTCCAGACAACCTTCCGATAAACACTCGAGTGCAGAATTATATACTGTTAATGAGTTTTAAGGACTTTTATTCACCGATTACGAGCATTAACCACAGGCTGACATCATTCCTCATAAGCTCTATTCATAAACTGTTTGACTGTATATTAAAGATGGACGATGTGGTCACATTTCCTTCCATTCTTTAAAAACGAAGCCAAATTGTACACCATTTTGTCAAATTTGTAACCAGAGTCTGCGCAGTAGAGACCAGAGGCGGAGCCAGACCGTCCTGATTTGGTTGGACCCGCCCACAGACCTGAGAAATCTGGGACCGCCCTCTCAAAACCATCATCTCTGGTTTCTAAGTGTAACCCCGCCTTCTTACAAATAAAGCTGAATATGTTTTAGAAAAATGACTGAAGGACAAAAACGAACTGGATTTACAGAGCGGAGGTGGAGATACAGCAAGCATAGAGGAGAAAAATTAAAGGGTAGTTTTGCCTTTGAAATGAGTGAAATGGGCGGAGCTAAACGTTTGCAGGCAGCCATTAGGTGCTGGACGATGCACCCTTCATCTTTTAATGTACAGTCACTGGTTTGCCCCCAATTTAATGCAATAGCGACAAACTGTTTTTTTACTTTTATGGCATTTAGCCAACAGTAATATTTAGCAGATGTTTATTTACTGATATATTTACTGATCTAATGCACTGGCTATAAATTAATATTAACCCTCATTAATGCGGTTTCCACACAAACGTTCAGCCTAAGTTGTGGCAGCTTTTGGCCTGAAGTGTCGCTGGGCTTTATTAAGATTGATTAAACTGGTTTAATGTGAATTTGTGATTTATTACTGGTTTTCTCCACTCTGACTGGGATTCTGAGCTACGTTTCACTGGAGTTAGTTGAAGTAAGTTTGCTTGAGACAAGCTGACCACATTTGTAACGTGTCCACTGCCGTTACACCCTTAGAAATGTAGTAATAGTTATGATTTCGGTATGTGTATAATTAATTCTTCGTTTGTGTTTTTTTTTTTTATTTCTTATATATAAAACTCTGTATTAACACCATGATGGGAGCAGTGTGTTAACATGTGTCTAACATTAGTTCATAGCTCAGCAATTAATGAATAATGTCAATAAAGGTGACATACTGTCAAAAAAATGTGCTAAATTGAGTCATTGCTGACTCGAATCCACTCACATGATGAGTTTTGTGAATCATTGAACCTGAAGACTTAGAGTTTAGATTTGTTTCAGGCTTTCTTACTGCGATCAGTCAGGTGAGCTAACAGAGTATCTAACCATGTGTAGTTGTAACGGGGTGTCTCTTTGTCGCCTCAGTCTCGGGGGGCCGTGCTGCTGGGAATTGTAGTTTTGGCTGAAATCACCCAAGACCCCCCCACCCCCCAGCCTGCATACACTGGCACCATCCCTCAGTGCCAAACTGCAGACAGACAGACAGACGACATCGAGCCACAGACGCTATGGAGTGAGTGATGGTTATTAACACACCCTATTACCCCACCCCCTCCCCCAAACCACCACGCACTACACCCCCACGTGTTCACCATGAGTATGAACATACACCTTCACAGCAGGTGGGCCTGAATCTACTGTTAGAGGGACGTGTGTCGGACGGATTATCGTGCTGACAGTTCACTTTCATAGCTCACTCTTTTAGGGAGTGATAGACGGGACACACGGGAACACTCTGGAGAGTTAATACAACTAATCAATAATCATTAATATGTTTAGAGGCAAAGCTGTTACCTGTGTCGGGAATCCACCACCAATGTTAATTGATCAGGTTTCCAAGCCCTGTGTTTACTTTCAGTTTAGAGCTTTATTCCTATATGGCAGCGGACCGATACCCAGCTGAGATCAGCACAGAGTGCTGTATGGGACAAAGAAAGTAGATCCAATTCAGTGATTTAACTGCTGGACTGAAAGATCAGCATTTTAAAACCCTCCACCAATAACTGTCTTCACTAGTGCATCTCAAAAAATACAGTGTCAGGAAAGTTCATTTGTGGTTAGAATTTGATTCAAAAAGGTAAACAGTCATATTCATTACATGTAAAGTGAAATATTCCAAATGGGGCTGTGCGATATATCAATTCAGCATCCGTCCATACAGTCTGCGTATGATTTTAATTCCAGTAAGAGCTCAAGTGGGAACGGTTCGCTTCCGGAGGGACGAGGCTCTACAGAGGACAGTCTTGTTCAGATTCTGTCGTAGAAACATCGTAATTAAAGGTCACTATTTAAATATACAGCCTACAGCGTTTCTGCTGTTACAGATAAACACTGATACTTTAACATTGTACTCTGTTCAGCTTCATCACCGTTACATCTAGAGTTTTTATTCAGATCACTCAGAATATCACCAAAACATTTCATTTCAAGTTTAAATTACTACTGACAGTAACATTAGAAAATAAAATCAACAACATATGATTAATATAAAATGACTGTTTACATTTCAAATGAAATCATGAACAAAAAGAAATCGGATTTGAGAGACTAGTAGTGCTGATCCAGGTGAGGTTATACGGTTTAGAAGTGTCACATATACATGCATGATTTTATGATTTATTTATATATTTTAAGATATTGTAAATAAATTGAATATCATGTTCATAATTTCATACAAAAAGTCAAAATTACTATTTGTAACATGTACAGTCACATTTCATAGATTTTTATAATTTAACATTACAATATTAAATCCTGGTTTTACTAAAATTCAAATCAGTATCAAAATTAATAAAAAAGCCTAAAATATGAATTATATAATGAATATGAATTAAACTGAACTAAATTTGAGATGCACTAGTATGTTAGTAAAATTCATTATGTTTAAATACAGTATTATAGAAAATGTTCAGCAGATTTTAAAGGAAGCCATTTTTTTTGCATGTCAATCTTGTCTGAAGGATTCATTACTGATGTGTTTATTATAAAACAGTTTAGTTCATTTTTAATGAATATAGTTTCCGTATCAGGAAATGAAGTGGTGTTTATTGTTTTTGTTCAGATGAAGCCTAACCTGTGATTTATTCTGGATAAAATGTTTTAGCTCTTTATGAATCTCGGAGGACGAGGATAAACTTTAACTGCTGTAAAAATCCTCATAAAATCTCACTTTTCTGCTGAGCGGCTCTAGAGCTCGGCTGATGTTTCCCAGTCTTGGTTCTGGAGTAATGCTGTTCCAAAGTCTCTCCTTCTGCCCTGGCTTTGCTGATGTTACTGTAGCAGTAAAGTCCATCATGATCACCTGATCTTTTGTTTGTATGACGTGGAACGGCCAGCAAACAGTATATACCAGTATCAAAGTGAAGGTGACAGTTGTAATAATTTGCACTTCATAGTCAATTGATTCTTTTCTAGTTGCTGATTGGATGGCAGCTACAAAAGGACCTGGAACTTATATTTTATATATATATTATAAAGAAACTAAACAAATGAATTTGAAACGTTTGTTTTTAAACAGTCAACATGCAAATAATGGGTGATTATTAGGCTCAACAAAAATTATCGTACAATAAGTCAATAGTGTGATTATTGTGATGGACTAAAGCAGCTTTTTGTGTTCACTGCCACTAACTCAACAGTACAGCAACTCAGCACACGGTCACACTTTCCTAGTCACTGACAGATGGCTGTGGCATCACTAGAAATCAAACCAGCAACTTCCTAATAATGACACTGATATTCAGGAGCCTCAGTTCTGCTGTGTCTGTTCTAGTGAACGCCAGACATCTAGAACTCCAGAACCAGGATTGGGAAACCCTGAAGTAGGTTAAATGGTCATTCGGAAATATACCTGTGTGTGTGTGTGTCCATCCAGCCGTTCCCCCACCAGCAGCCTCCTGATGGCGAGCAATGTGACCAACAAGACGGACCCCCGCTCACTGAACTCGCGGGTCTTCATCGGCAACCTGAACACCATGCTGGTGACCAAGGCTGACGTAGAGGCTATTTTCAGCAAGTATGGGAAAATCGTGGGGTGCTCCGTGCACAAGGGCTACGCCTTCGTCCAGTATGCCAACGAGAGGAACGCCAGGTCCGCCGTGGCTGGAGAGGATGGGCGCATGATTGTGGGGCAGGTGCTGGGTAAGAGACTTCTGAACCACAGCCAAACTAATGAAGACCTGCAGGTGTTTACTGAGACAAACCTTTTGGGGGCGTGTTTACAGAGATGAGATTAGTGACGGACTAAGGCCAGAAACGTACTTAACTAAAGAACAGTAGTTTCCAAAGCTTTGTAAACGCACAGCCCTGTTGTAGAAACTCTATCTGTGTCCTTATGGTGGGTTATAGAGGACAAATCATCAAAATACACTAGTCACTAGTCAACTAGCCATGGCAGTTGATTGGATATAAGCATATCTCCGTATGGCAGTGTAATGAGAAACATCTGCTGCTCTCTCCCCCATCAGACATCAACCTGGCAGGTGAACCCAAACCTCACAGGTCAAAGACGACGAAGCGTCCAGCAGGAGACATGTACAGGTATCACCTCATTTTCGAATCTTCTCAATTAACAATTTATTCTGCTGAAGTTTGTTCTTCATACTGTTTGATCTTCCTCCTCCACAGCAGTTCCACCTTTGAGCTGGACTACGACTTCCAAAGAGATTACTACGACAGGTAAGACCATGTGATTTCACGTCAATAGATTACATTTACTCACCTGTTAATCCAGAATACTGTTTAGAACCTTGAGACGGTGTTCTGTACAACCTTCTAGATTACTGCTCTAGTACCCTGGTCCAGGAGAACCCCCTGAAAATATATGCAAAGTGTTTTTTTTGGCAATTAAACTGAAGGGTTAAATTATGGCTAAGAAAGTTGAGGTATTGTTCCTGACCGATAGTGTCTGATATTAGTTAATCAATATATTGATGACCTAATGTTGTTAAATGTTGGCACTGAGTTTTAAAAATTAACGTATTTGTTTATTTTAATATTCAGGATGTACGCGTACCCATCGCGCGTCCCCCCGCCCCCTCCCCCACTCTCACGGGCCGTTATCCCCTCTAAACGGGCTCGGGTCAGCATGAGTGGAGGAAGCCGCCGCACCAAGTCCAGCTTCTCCTCGTCATCCAAAAGCAGCCAGCGCTCCTCATCACGAGCCAGTCAGTACAGCTCAAATCACCGCTTTCACTCCACTTACAGCACAGATACGATCAGTGTTGCTTAGCAATCTGTAGTCAGTGGAGGGATGCAGGTAACCAATAGAAGAACACCTCAACCAGTAACAGTGTTTGGTGTGAAATTGTGATTCTGTTTAGACCCACGCTACAGTGGAGTTGAATGGAAGTAGACGTCGGTCACCATAAACACATCACACACAGAGCCATTTTATTTACTATCCAAACCCACCAGTGAAGCAGCTGGAGTCCGAGTGTGTTATGAAGAATCTGGTAAAAGAACAGTTTAATGTGGGAATATTTTTTTGACACACCACCCATAGAGCAAATCCATCCCTCCATCATTTTAATTATGTCTCCGTAATGATATCATTTGTCCTTCACTTTAAGCCATGAAATCCCACAGCTGATATTGTTTTTGCTCTTCAGTTAAAGTAGATGACCTTCAGACCATCAAGAGGGAACTGGCTCAGATCAAGCACAAGGTGGACTACCTTCTGGAAAGCCTAGACCGAATGGAGAAGGACCACAGCAAGAAGTCAGGTAACGCACTTAAACTTACACTGATCAATCATAACATTATGACCACCTTCTTGCTTGTATCTTCACTGCCCATCATATCAGCTCCTCTAATAATACTGGAGCTCTTTGTGGTTCTATAATTCAGACTGTAGTTCATCTGTTTCTCTGCAGACTTTATTCTCCTCCTTTCACCCTGATCTTCAATGATCAGGACCCCACAGGACCACCACAGAGCAGATATTATGTGGGTGGTGGGTCATTCTCATCACTGCAGTGACATGAGGCTTGTTGGAGATGAACTGCGCCTCCTCTTGGTGGTCAGTGAGAGTAGCCAGTCTTGGTTGGGAGAGGAGATAGAACAGAGCCATTAAGTCAGATTGTCGCCCCCTGCAGCCCAAATGAAGTGTGACTGATCTTGTGGATCTTGTTTGCGTTCTAACAGAAGTGGATGCAGAAGTCCTTCTGTTATGGCTTGAAATTAAATATGTTAAATATTAAATTAAATAGTCTGTTTTCCAAATCCACACTGGTGACAGTAGATGACCACTGAGTGTCAAACTGGTTTCTCACATCCAGATGGTTGTGAGCAATTATTTTGACAGTTTAAATACAAATATTAACATGCTGTAATATTTAATACAGCGCCTTTTTTTGACAAGCAATTTGGCATTTTTCCTTTTATCATAATAATCATCATCTTTAGCAAAAGCTCACAGTTTCTGCAGAACTTCTGGCCAATGAGCATTAAGCTCTGTCATCATCAAGCCTCACAGCTCACAGGTAGTGGAGACATAAGCTGGACTGAAACTCATTCTTCCCCCTCATTCTTTGTCTCGCGCTCTCTCTCAGAAGCTAAGGTCGTGAAGACTGATACAGGTGAAGCTTCTTCCCAGCAGCACTCCAGCAATAAGAAAGAGAGAGAGCGGGAGGAGCAGGAGATCAACGACTCGGAGGAAGAGGGAGACCTGCTGGAAGAGGAAGAGGTGAGGAACATTGCTAATGGAGTTCTGCTTGGGATCCCCCCCCCCCCCCCCTTCCTCACACATTCTCACACTTCATTTGGAGATCAACTCAAATACCTAAAACCAGCAGTGGAGGAGAGTAACGGCACACTGTCTAGTAAAGCTGTTTTCACACTGAAACCAGTATCAGGACCAGCCCACTAGGGCTGTAAGAAAGTATTGATACACTGGAATGTTCTACAGCTTCATATTGACCTGAAAGCTGAAGGTGGTGACTGATGGATGTGTCTCTCTCGTTCTTCTCAGGTGAAGAGTCACGGAGGAGAGAATGAGGAAGAGGAAGGAGAGGAGGAGGAAGAGGGAGAGCATGAGGAAGGAGAGGACGATGGAGACAGCGTCAATGGAGACGACCCATAAGTGTCTATATAAAAATGCATACATACTGTGTACACACACACATATACACACACACAGACACAGTGTTGAGAGTAAGACTACGCTATTCGGCTCTTATGAAACAATGAAATCAGACCCAAACCCCTTAAATCATATTTAGAGGGTTTTTATCTCATACTATCAATACGTAAAGAATGTATACACACACACACACACACACACACACACACACACACACACACACACACACCCCTAATTATGAAGGAGAGTGTAATTTTAATGCTACAGTCATCAACTCAGGCCTGTCCTCTCCCTCTTCCGAATAATCCGTAGTTTTTAAGCATTCCTCATTGTTCTGACTCATTTTCTGATCCGACTCTTCCTCCTTTCTGGATCGTTCTCAGCAGAGGGCAGTGAGGTGTGTGTGTTCCTCCTGAGTGAATACACACCTCTGAAACACTTGGACTCTGTTATTTTAACAGCAGTGAAGCTCAGTGGGGTCTAAGATCACACTTTTTCTCCTCCATCCTGAAACAATATGTATGTTAATATTTACGTGTGTCTTTTTTTTTTTATGTCATGCTGGTTCCAGTAAGTTCTACATACAAGTTTCAATAAAAATTATGTAAAAGTAATGTGTGTGTGTGTGTGTGTGTGACTGATCAATCAATTAAATTAGTTTAATCTTAGTTATTTTATTATTTATCTGCAGTTGCATTTTGATTACTGAAGGATATCTGAGTAATTGAGTATTTTTACTCTAATTTTAAACTAATGGACGTTTACTTATTTGGACTTTATATATGGACGTTAAGATTTGGCTGCTCTACCTGCATCTACCCAGTGCAGAGCTGGAGAAATGGCTTGTGTGTATTTGCTGGTGCACTGTACAGGTAATTGAGTAACTGTTGAGGACTAATGGGGTGTTCAGGAGGTGAGGGGTTGGCCATAATGATCGAGACACTAAAAAAATAACCAAGTCCTTTTGTGTAATTTTCTTTATTGATGAAGTTTACTTTAAGGATCAGGAGGGACAAGCTTCTGTTGTCATGATGGAAGTTGAAGTTATTGCAATGGTATCATTGGCTTGCAGTAATTTTTTATATTAACCGTTTTGAAAACATGATGGCATTTCTCTTTTATGGTTTGGTGTGTAATTAAATACATTGTTATTTATACATCTAAAGAGCAAAGCAAACTGAAAGCAATAACTCCAGGACTGACTCTGCCCTGAAGAAAGCTGAGAAGGCATTAATCCAGAGAAAGTGTGAATGTTGGCCTGGATGCTGCCAGCCACCTGCCAGCCCGTGGTCATGCGGAGGTACACAGTATGACCCTGCTCCAGGGCAAAAGTGTGGCTAAATTAGTGGCATAATTCTCATTATCACTGGCGTCCTGCCTCTCCCAAATCATCAGCATCTTCTGCTCGTTCTGGTAAAGACTGACACCAATGTCAGCCTCGGCCACCCAGCTGTACAGTGGGGAAAATAAGTATTTAGTCAGTCACCAATTGTGCAAGTTCTCCCACTTAAAAAGATGAGAGAGGCCTGTAATTGACATCATAGGTAGACCTCAACTATGAGAGACAAAATGTGAAAAAAAAAATTGAGAAAATAATTTTGTCTGACTTTTAAAGAATTTATTTGCAAATAATGGTGGAAAATAAGTATTTGGTCACCTACAAACAAGCAAGATTTCTGGCTGTCACAGACCTGTAACTTCTTTTTTAAGAGGCTCCTCTTTCCCCCACTCATTACCTGTATTAATGGCACCTGTTTGAAGTTAACAGTATAAAAGACACCTGCCCACAACCTCAAACAGTCACACTCCAAACTCCACTATGGTGAAGACCAAAGAGCTGTCGGAGGACACCAGAAACCGAATTGTAGACCTGCACCAGGCTGGGAAGACTGAATCTGCGATAGGCAAGCAGCTTGGTGTGAAGAAATGTACTGTGGGAGCAATAATTAGAAAATGGAAGACCTACAAGACCACTACTAATCTCCCTCGATCTGGGGCTCCACGCAAGATCTCAGCCCGTGGGGTCAAAATGATCACAAGAACGGTGAGGAAAAATCCCAGAACCACAAGGGGGGATCTAGTGAATGACCTGCAGAAAGCTGGGACCAACGTTACAAAGGCTACCATCAGCAACACACTACGACGCCAGGGACTCAGATCTTGCAGTGCCAGACGTGTCCCCCTGCTTAAGCCAGTCCATATCCAGGCACGTCTGAAGTTTGCTAGAGAGCATTTGGATGTTCCAGAAGAGTATTGGGAGAATGTCATATGGTCAGATGAAACCAAAGTAGAACTATTTGGTAAAAACACAACTCGTCGTGTTTGGAGGACAGTGAATGCGGAGTTGCATCCAAAGAACACCATACCAACTGTGAAGCATGGGGGTGGCAACATCATGCTTTGGGGCTGTTTCTCTGCAAAGGGACCAGGACGACTGGGCCATGTATTGTGAGATTTTGGGTGCAAACCTCCTTCCATCAGCAAGGGCAATGAAGATGAAACGTGGCTGGGTCTTTCAGCATGACAATGATCCCAAGCACACTGTCAGGGCAACAAAGGAGTGGCTTCGTAAGAAACATTTCAAAGTCCTGGAGTGGCCTAGCCAGTCTCCCGATCTCAACCCCATCGAAAACCTTTGGAGGGAGTTAAAAGTCCGTGTTGCCCGCCGACAGCCCCAAAACATCACTGCTCTAGAGGAGATCTGCATGGTGGAATGGGCCAACATACCAGCAACAGTGTGTGCCAACCTTGTGAAGACTTACAGAAAACGTTTGACCTCTGTCATTGCCAACAGAGGATATACAACAAAGTATTGAGATGAACTTTTGTTATTGACCAAATACTTATTTTCCACCATTATTTGCAAATAAATTCTTAGACAAAATGATTTTCTCAATTTTCTTTTCACATTTTGTCTCTCATAGTTGAGGTCTACCTATGATGTCAATTAACGGCCTCTCTCATCTTTTTAAGTGGGAGAACTTGCACAATTGGTGACTGACTAAATACTTATTTTCCCCACTGTATGTGGTGAAGGTGAAAAAATAAACTCAAATATACACACACACAGTATGTCCCCTCTTGTTTAATACATTCAGTTAAAGTTGCACCCACTGGTGCCACAAATATGCCAATGTGCACGTGCTCACAAACACAAACAGCTTCTCTGGTCCCTGTAGAAAAGTACTTCTAATAGAACAGCCCCTCAGAGAGTGATGGGATAAAAGTGAGAGGCTGAGTGTCTGTGTGTGTGTGTGTGTGTGTGTGTGTGTGAGAGAGACAGAGAGAGAGGGGGAAAGGAGAGAGTGTGTGTGTGTGTGTGTGTGTGTGTAAGAGTGTGTGTTGTATTTACAGGTCTTACCACTAGAGGGAGTGTGGGCTGGCTGCTGGATCAGATCACGTGACTTGAAAGAAATCGAAAGTAATTGTGATCTTGAGAAGAAAACGGAGATCAGAGCGTTGTATTTCACACAGTAAGTTCATGAAGTGTTTAAAGCTGATCCTGTAGATCACTGAGCTTTAAAAGTTCTTGTTTATCTGTAAGAGTCGATTCTTCAACTTTTAACCAAGTTAACTTTTCAAGCGAGTTACACAAGATGGCTGAAGCAGGAAACAACAGGAGGAGAGATTTCAACCTTGAAGCTGATTTTACAGAAATCCATCCAGAACAGCTCTGTGAAGCTCTTTCACACAGACTCCCATTTTACACACAGTCACATGAGTCTGAAACTGAAGAATGAGTAGATCACCATTACTGATGTAAATGTATAATTTAAAGAGCGTTTCTGAGATAAATGTGTGAGTAGATTATCGTTACTGATGTAAATTTATCATTTAAAGAGCATTTCTGAGGTAAATGTGTGAGTAGATCATCATTACTGATGTAAATGTATAATTTAAAGAGCGTTTCTGAGGTAAATGTGTGAGTAGATTATCGTTACTGATGTAAATGTATAATTTAAAGAGCGTTTCTGAGGTAAAAGTGTTTGTAGATCATCGTTACTGATGTAAATTTATCATTTAGAGAGCGTTTCTGAGGTAAATGTGTTTGTAGATCATCGTTACTGATGTAAATTTATCATTTAAAGAGCATTTCTGAGGTAAATGTGTGAGCGGATCATCGTTACTGATGTAAATTTATCATTTAAAGAGCGTTTCTGAGGTAAATGTGTGAGCAGATCATCGTTACTGATGTAAATTTATCATTTAAATAGCGTTTCTGAGGTAAATGTGTGAGCAGATCATCGTTACTGATGTAAATTTATAATTTAAAGAGTGTTTCTGAGGTAAATGTGTTTGTAGATCACCATTACTGATGTCAATTTATAATTTAAAGAGGGTTTTTGAGGTAAATGTGTGAGTAGATCACCATTACTGAGGTAAATTTATCATTTAAAGAGGGTTTCTGAGGTAAATGTGTGAGTAGATCATCATTACTGAGGTAAATTTATAATTTAAAGAGGGTTTCTGAGGTAAATGTGTGAGTAGATCACCATTACTGATGTCAATTTATAATTTAAAGAGGGTTTCTGAGGTAAATGTGTGAGTAGATCACCATTACTGATGTCAATTTATAATTTAAAGATGGTTTCTGAGGTAAATGTGTGAGTAGATCATCATTACTGATGTAAATTTATAATTTAAAGAGCATTTCTGAGGTAAATGTGTGAGTAGATTACCATTACTGTTGTAAATTTATAATTTAAAGAGCGTTTCTGGGGTAAATGTTTTAGTAGATTACCATTACTGATGTAAATTTATGATTTATATTAAAACCAGATGGGTGTGCATTGTTATGTGTGCCAGCTGGGGTAATTTCATATTTCCTGTTCAGGTGTTCAGGTTCCAGTGAAATTTGGGAAGTAGTTCTAAATTAAACTGAAGTAAATTGTATGCTAAAGGTGTTTCTATGTTTCGTGACTGTATTCATTCTCATACATGAATCTGATACATGGTTTTCATGCGGGTTTGTTGTGACACTGCTGATCTCCAGTACAGTAGAGGTTAGAAATACTTATGTTTTATCAGAGTTGATTTATCGTCTGATCTTTTGTCTGGCTGCAGTAGATCTGATATGAGGTGATGTCTGTTTTCTGTATTAAGTCTTTTTTACTGTGTAATCAGATGTTTTTGTTATTACTGATGGAATTGAAATTGTCTCCATCATTAAAGGACGGTGGAGGGGTTTGTATCACTGGTTTGTTTACCCTTTGGTGTCAATGCCCCTTTGATGATGGTTGTCACACTTGTGATGGGGTGGGCTGATGTCATGTCATACCATTGTGCATGAAGGGTCAATATGAGTATACAGTGTTTACACCAGAGAGGTCAGCCCTAAGCTGACCACACGTTTGCAGTACAGAGATTGCAGGTTAACTGTCTGTATTTAAAAGTAAATATTTAATCATAACAGTTGAATAATAACAAATTCTGCATCAATTTTATACAGTGTTGAGGATGATTAACTTAAATAAATAATAAAAATATTAATATTACAGTTGTTTAATATCTATAGTTGAATGACTTTCACCTGTTATTTCCACAAACAGTAGAAACTGGAATGGTGTGTGTGTGTACTCATGTATTAATTTTAATATTCATAATGTTTTTAAATTTATAACAACTACAAAGGCATCTGTGTGAGCAGTAACCTGCTGTATCATTAACGCCCGGATACAGGCCTTCCTTTCTGAACACAGTGTCCTGAGTTAGAGTCCGATCAGCGTTTGACCAAAACACTGCAGTACAGATCATATTTACACCCTCCACCCTGCTGCACTTCCTCATTCACTGCACAAAATTCAACAACATCAGAAAAAAAACCTCCACCCAAACCTGAATATTATGATGAACATGCCCCAACCTGAGGGACAGTAACACCCATCACGTACACTACACATCCACATTTCTAACTACACCCACCCCATAAACTACTGAAAATTATATTGTAAATACTAAAGGCACTTTTTATTTTCTTACTGAATTTTATAATGCTGCTAATTTTTATATTACATTATTTTTGTTATTTCTATTTCAGTTGATATTATTATTAGTTGTTGTTAATTATTAGTTCAAAAAATGTTCTAATATTTATCTACCTTAATTTCCCTGAGGGAACCCTCCCAAGGGATCAATAAAGTGCTATCCTATCCTATCCTATCCAGTCATGCCAATAAAGCTGAATTGAAAATAAATAAATAAAATTGAGAGCAAGATAGAGAAACACAGTGTGTGAGAGATAGAGAGTAACTGTGTGTGTGTGTGTGTGTGTGTGTGTGTGTGTGTGTGCTGATAGAGATGGAGAGTGTGTGTGTAAGAGTGTGTGGTGTATTGTATTTACAGGTCTTACCACTAGAGGGGGTGTTGTCTGGCTGCTGGATCAGATCACGTGATTTGTAAGAAATCGAAAGTAATTGTGAGCTTTATACCAGAACGAGAGAAGACAGCAGAGACCAGAGCTCTGGATTTCACACAGTAAGTTCATGAAGTGTTTAAAGCTGATCCTGTAGAAGATCAATGAGCTTTAAAAGCAGATGTTTATCTGTAAGAGTCGATTCTTTAAGTCAACTGAGTCACTTTAAAACCGAGTTAACTTTTAAACCGAGTTACACAAGATGGCTGAAGCAGGAAACAACAGGAGGAGAGATTTCAACCGTGAAGCTGATTTTACAGAAATCCATCCAGAACAGCTCTGTGAAGCTCTTTCACACAGACTCCCATTTTACACACAGTCACATGAATGTCCTCTTTCACTCTCAGTCCATTACAGATGTTCACACACACTTTATGGAGCTGGTGTTGGATGTTTGATGAAGGAGGAAAGAAAGAGGAAGTGTGTGAGAGGGTGTGGTCTGTTTCTCTCTAAGCCTGGATTTTACTTAAACTGTTTAGTTTCATGCACATAAATGACTGACGTTTTATTGAATTTCTGTAGGTTTTCAGTAGATTGTCTTCATATTAGGACACATTTCAACATATTAAACATCATTTGAAGTTTAATGACTTTAAATGGATTCATTGTTTCAATGATTAACTTCAAAACTGGAGGCTTTTCCTTTCTATCCCTTCTGTTTTCAGATTTGTTGGAGTTCAGTTTCAGAAGTTCGAGTTGCAGTGTGTTTTAATGAGTGTGAGACATGTCCTCACCTGTTGCCTTTTAGTTTAGAAACTTAAGACTGTGAGCAGCAAGGATTTGGGTTTAATATGAAGCTTTTACTGCTTGATGGACTTTTTCAGGCTTTTGGAAGAAGTGTGTTTAATGCAGCCCTGGATTCTTCACCCAGCCCCAATTTCTCAAACTTTCTTTACCAAGTGGCATCTTTCTGTGATCTAGTCCTCAAACAGGCTTTTATTGTAATGTTTAAATTTAGTCCATTTTAGTTCCATTGAAGCTTTTGTGTTTACGTTCCACTGTTCTTACATCAGCACATTGACGTTAAGGTCTTACACTTTTTTCCAGATTTCCAAATTTGTGATTAAAGCTTTATACCGTATGTTCAATAAGTAGGACTGGAAACAGGCCTTGATTCTAAGTCTATGTTGCGCCGCTCGAGTGGCCGCCTGTTACAGCAGCTCGTCCTCTTTCATCTATTAAAGTTTATTTTTTCTTCATTAGTTCAGTTTTTCTCTAGTCTGTGTCGTCTTGTTAATATCTGTTTACACTCGATTTGTGAATTGAGGAGGTGAAGACGGGGAAAATGTCATCATGGGGAATGTAAGATCACTCTCCAGTAAAGTGGACGAGTCTCATTCCTCTTCACCCTCTACACTGCAGACTTCAGCCTCAACTCCTCAACCCGTCACCTCCAACAATTCTCTGAGTCGACTACATCTCAGACAGCGATGATAGAGAAGACAGAGACTCTACAAGGGAATCTGTGGACTGGTTCCAGTGAACTGCCTCCAGATCAACACGAGTAAATCCAAAGAGCTGGTGGTTGATCAACCGTGACGCTGTTCATGAAGAAGTGGAGACTGACTGAAATTAAACACATAGAATATTATGTGTCTGTCTTTTTCCTAATGAAGGTTTAAATGAAATAGAAAACATCAGTATTTCATTTATTAAACTCAGGAAACTGTAGAATTACTGGATGAAGGAAACAAAAACAGACACAAGAAACTCCTTTAATCTGAATAAACTGATGTTTAAAGTTACGCTGATTCTGGTTTTTATTCCACATTTGAACAGGTGTCCTCAGATTTTTACAGTAAACTCAATTTATCAGGGCTTACACAGCATTTACTTTGTAACACTTGAAAAGAAACATCTCAGATAGCAAGCAGATCTGTTCAGGATCCGTGTTTCCTCCAGCAGATCCTGATTTACAGATTTACTGAAAACATGGTTGTAGAGATTCTGTTAATCAGGGTTTTAAGGTTTTCCAACTGTTCTTACAGTCAATCTGTTGTAATTGATCTTTTCTCAGAGAGCGGCATCTCCAGCGTCCAGCAGTGCGTGTTAGAAGAGGATCATCTCCATGATGGAGCCTCGTATCTCCAGCAGTGGAGGAAGTGAACCAGAGTGAGTATCCTTATATCAGCTCTTCATCTGAAGAAACGGGAAAAGGAAAGAGTGTTTCTGTCCCTCATGTTGAAGCTGAATGAGT
>CM067524.1:3771388-3833031 GCA_034509495.1 Acestrorhynchus altus | reverse complement strand
CTGATGTGGGAATGAAATACTAGAACATTGCTGTGAGAAGGGATTGCATTCAGCCCACTGGAACATCAGAGGGGTCAGTGAGGTCGGAGGGGTGAAGGAGGCTGTTGATGTAGATTGATTAGTCCTGCCACTACAGCTCTTCCCAGAACTGATGGCTGGAGCTCCATTGCTCCGGAGATTGGTCTCCTCCCTTCAGGCGTCCAGAAATGAGGAGGATTCAGCAGCCTTCTGCCTCAGTTAAGAAAACGTCAGCTTCAGGATCATGCTGATGTTCCACTGACTGTAACAGGCGGAACGGCATCCCTGTCATTGCCACTCTGGGCCGGAATGCCGCTACTGCACTAAAGAGCTTTGGTGGAGCTGCACAAGAACCTCTTTATAACAAATCCTCTAACGTGACTCTACCACCTCAGTACACATGCTTGCACCCTGGTTGTGAATATCGAGGGGAGAGATAGCACTGTTCCTTCACTCCTCCAACCTTTATTTCCTGCCATTCCAGGAGACGGAACCAACAACCATCTGATTCCAAGCTTGCTTTTCTAAGCTTTAGGTAATGGCTGGTACAGGACACCGGCGTGAATGTTAAGTCTCTTAAATGTTAACATTAGAGCAGACAGCTCTATTCCTTCACTTCTCCCACCCTTAATTCCTGCTGGTTCAGGGGTTGGAACCAACAACCATCTGAATCCAGTCTTGCTTCTGTAAACTTTAGACTGTGGCTGTTATTGGCATCTCAACTCTGACTGTTAAGGGAACAGAGAGCTCTGTTCCTTCTGTCTCCCACACTCACTCTCCAGCCCTCAGTTCTTGCAAGTCCTGGGGACTGAACCGATAACCACCTGATTCCAGGCCTTCATATACAATTTTACACAATCAGTTTGGTGGTTACTGTGGTCTACATCTCAAGTCCTCCTGAAATTGTCAGTGTTTGTGGCACTGGCCAGCCCACTACCCCCACCACCAGCTTCTTGTGGAGGTCTCACATATCGCAGTGGTCAGGAACTCCATACGTTCTCTCCAGGAGAGGGCTAATGTCTGTGAAAGGGGTTCTGGCACTCAGACGTCTGGCGTAGGAGAACAGCCCTGTCACTGAGACTTGGAAGCGACTGTGGAAAAGTGATCAGAACCAGCCAGCTCTCTCAGCTGATGCTGCGGAAACGGAGATACTGTAAGGACTTGTTCCAGGTTCTGTTTCACGAGGGCTTTTTTATAGCAGGTGAAAAGGCCCACATTCCTCAACACCTTGATCTTCGCTCCACAACCGATGCTTTTGTGATGGCCGTGACGCGCTCGATGTAAAAGTACCTCAGTAACAGGTGTTCAGAACCGCACATCCGTCAAAACTGTCCTCTCAAAATAGGCAGAGACTCGGCGTCCAGAACATCGACACTCGGGTTATGTAAGATGGAACGAAAGAGAATACAGTGACGGGAGATTTTAGCATACGTGCAAGCTGGCCACTTTATTAGAAACACATACCCCGCGCTTCCTCTCTGGCCACTTTATAAGAAACATGAGTTTTGGTTCTCTAATTGTTCTCTTGTTTCTGTTTCAGGTCTGTTTCCTTCTGTTCGCTGTGTTGTACATTGTGTCCTACTGCATCATTACTCGCTACAAGAGGAAAACTGGTGAGACACACACACACACACACACACACACACACACACACACACACACACACACACACCTCATACTCCAGTGTTTTTCCCATAGTCTGTGTTATTAAAATTAGAGTGTCCTTTTTTCTGGCAATCGGTGTCCATTCGATTTTGAAACATAGCTTTGCGCATTTGATTGTATTCATCCTCATTAGTGAGAATCGGTGAGGTCACTGAGGTCAGGTTCTGAAGAAGCATGACCAGTGTGGTCTGAGCACTGTCAGACTGACTTCCCACACCGATGGGAACCTGTCCTTGAAAACCGCTGTATGACCTTGGCCACCGTGCTGTAGCTCCGGTTCAGGGTTCTTCTTACAGCCTCGGCCATCTCAGTTCTACCTCTCACGTCCTGAGAGGTCTTCACCATGAGGTGCCATGTCGAATATCGAGTGGTCAGTATGAGAGATTTGGACCCAAAGCACCAAATTTAACTCCACACCTGGAACTCGAGTCGTTATGGAGACTGTAATTAGTGTGTTAATCAGTGTCTTTATTTCAACAGATGACCATGAAGATGAGGACGCCATCGTCAACAGGATATCGTGAGTGTTCAGCCGTTCCTGCTGTGATATTCATGATTATTGAAGCTCGATTATCTTCACGCAATGATAATTAACGACCTTTACATCCGTCAGTGAATCCCTCCGTTCACTTTAATAGTCTGACGTTTACTACTTTTAATACACTGTAGCTTTGAGGGTCATGTACCAGTGGAAGATTATATCCCACCGATTAAAACGGAACACTGCAAAATGTTAGTACAGTGGAAAAAGTATTCATACCCCTTTATATCATGCAGTTGTTTTCAGCCCCCCGAGGCAATACTTTGTAGGACCCCTTTCACTGCACTTCCAGCCTTTTGGAATCTGTCTCCATCAGCTTAGGCTGAAGTTTCTGCTCGATTCTTCTATACAGAACAGCTGAAGCTCAGTCAGGTTGGACGGAGAACGTCTGTGAACAGCAATGTTCAAGTCCTGCCGCAGATTCTCACTGGAAAATCAGTCTGGACTCTGACCGGCTCATTCTAACACATCAACATGCTTTTTGATCTAAAACAGTCTGTTGTAGCTCTGGCTGCATGTTTAGGGTCGTTGTCCTGCTGGAAGCTGTCCTTCTTCCACGTGTTTGCTGTGTCCCTACATGGCTTGTGGCAAACTGCATGCTTGCTATCAAAATGGCTTTTTTCTTGTCCCTCTTTCATAAGGACATGATTTGTGGAGGACATTTTTAATAGTTGACCTGTGTACAGACTCTCACCTGAGCTGTGGATCTCTGCAGCTTCTCTAGAGTGACCATGGGCTCTCTTTGGCTTTGTAGGTTTGCAGTTGTGTCGTCCTCCTTCTATTTTCAGACGATGGATTGAACAGTGCGTCGTGAGATGTTCATAACATGGGATATTTTTATAACCTGACCCTGCTTCTTAACCAGCTTTCTCCCTGACCTGTCTGCTGTCTTCCCTGGTTTTAATGATGCTGTTTGATCATTAATGTTCTCTCTCAAACCTCTCAGACCTTTACAGAGCAGCGGGGCAGAACTTACACACAGGTTTGTTTACTGATGAGGTGATTCTGAAGGCAGTTGGTCAGATTGGTTTTATTTCATGTACACTTTTCACATTTTTCTTTTCAGTTTATAATTCACGTAAAATCCCAATAAAATACGTTTCAGTTTGTGGAGGTAACGTGAAAAATGTGGAACGGTTCAAGGGGTATGAATACATAATCTTCCGCTGCTTCTGGGCTTTATTGGCCTCGTAGCTCCAGTGAACTGAACGGGTCTCTGCTGACGGACTAAGCTGCTGTTTTTGGTCTGACTGACGTTCTCTCTTCTTTCAGAATGTACCTGTGTACGTTCACCTTGGCGGTGTCTGGAGGAGCGGTTCTGCTCTTGCCGTTCTCCATAATCAGCAATGAGATCCTCCTCTCCTTTCCCAAGAACTACTACATCCAGTGGCTCAATGGATCCCTCATCCACGGTCAGTTTCAGCTGAGTGCGTCCACTCTTATTAAACACTGGAGAGGCTCCTTCTGCTGCTCTCGTGTGGGATCAGCTGTGCTTTGGTTTTCAAAATGGTTACCTTTCAGATCAGGATCAAACCCTGCTCCAGCTGTAGTGCACGCTGTGTGGACAAAAGTGTGTGGACATGTGAATGATCTTGCCAAAGGGGGCGCTACTGAGTACTAACCCTGCAGAGTGTCCACAGTTTTCAAATGAAAGATTCAAATTAAAATAGTTTTGTTTAAAATACAAAGGGAATGTGTGTCTTTAAATGTGTGTGTGTGTGTGTGTGTGTGTGTGTGTGTGTGTGTGTGTGTGTGTGTGTGTGTGTGTGTGTGTGTGTGTGAGAAATGCAGATGATTAAACATGAAGCAGATGTTGAACTGAGGAACTGTAGAAATGTCTTTTACACTTCATTGTAAAATGTAAAATGATGTTCTTCTGAGGATCGTTAGGATCACCATGGTGAGATGCAAAGAGCTCTCTGAGGTCTTCAGAAAAAGGTTGTAGATGCACATGATTGGAGAATATTCAAAACAGCTGCCCATGTGACCAGATCAGACCGCCCTAGCAAGTTCAGCCCAAGAGCAGATCCACAACCACTTCAATGCTTCAACTATCAAAAAATGAACATCAGGATAAGACTAAAGTTCTCCAGAGAACATCTAGACAAAGAGCAGGACGTCTGGAACAATGTGCTTTGGACAGATGAATCCAAAGCTGAATTATTTGGACACAATAACAGAAGACATGTCTGAGACAAACCAAACACAGCATTTGAGCAGAAGAACCTCATAGCAGCTGTGAAGCATGGTGGTTTGAGCTGCTTTGCTGCAGCAGGGTGTGGAGATCTCTCCATCATAGAAACCACTATGAGATCTTCATTGTATCAGAGGGGGTTTGAGGAGAACGGAAGAGCGTCTGCACAAAGACTGACGCTGAAACATCACAGAGCTGAAAGATTTCCGCTTGGAGGAGTGGGAACGTCGTTCTTCCAGTCGATGTCAGGGACGGTACACGGTTCTAGAAACATTTAACTGACGTTATTTCAGCCATTATTCAGACGTTATTTCTGTTATTAATTACATTTTATAAATGATGTTCAAAGTTGTTCATGGGGTGTCCTAACTTTTTCACATGACTGTATATGTAAGTGATCAGTGAAGCAAGATGAGAGAAGGTTCAGGTTCCTGCTGTGCTGTAGCTGCAGTCCTGCTGCATATAGAAGTTCCAGCTTGTACTGCAGTTACTGATCATGTCCACCAGATGGCAGCAGGATATAAGCAGTTCAGTGCTGGTCTGATATCAGTTTGTATGAAAGGTTCTTTTATGGTTTAAGATCAGATCTTTCAGCAGCACCACGCTCTACACGTGGTTTGTGTCACCCTGACAGTGTTGTTGTTCTCTCTCTTCAGGTCTGTGGAACCTGGTGTCTCTCTTCTCAAACCTCTGTCTCTTCGTCCTCATGCCTTTTGCCTATTTTTTCCTGGAGTCGGAGGGATTCGCTGGCTCTAAGAAGGTAAACTCCACAGATCCTGAACCATTTAACAAAAAACACAGGAACCGAGTACAAATCAGATACTGATTTTAGTCCCAGCTGTATACGGTGGTACCGCAGTACATAGTGTGTGTCACACGTCACCAGGGGCCTTGGGTTGTGGGTTCCATCCCCGCTCGGGTTTGATGTGTTCTCTCATGTCTATGCGGGTTTCCACCGGGTGTTCTGGTTTCCTCCTGCCTCCCAAAAACGCACGTGGTGAGTGAATTGTCCCCTCAGTGTAAGTCTGACTGTGTGTGTGTGTGTGGTACCCTGGTACCGCCACCCTGTCCGGGGGTATTCCTGGCTTGCACCCCAGTGGCTCCAGGTGGGCTCTAGATCCACCGTGACACTATTGAAGAAGAAGCAGATAAGATAAGGACCCACTGACTGTTCTATGTTCTTGTTCTGATTCACAGTGAGAGTGGTACTCAGCAGGACCCGTGTTAAAGCTCATTGGCTCACAGACAGACTGCTTTAGCACTGATTGTTTTCCATATTTCCGTGGTCTAATAATGACACCTACAAGCTCACGCAGCACCTGCATTTGTTCGTTTGTTGTCCTAACGATGAAGAAATGTGTTTGTATCCGTTTAATTAATTAAATATTTAAAACGTAACACCAACAGTGTCTCTGCCCTTTTCGGCGGAGAAGAGAATGAAACACGAAGCTGAACAGAGTATGAAGTATCGGGGTTGACCTGTAACAGCCGAAACAGTGGTAGATTTAAATAATAACCTTTAATTATGAAGTTTCTACGACACAATCTGAACATGTCTACTCTGTAGAGCATCGTCCCCCCGTCCCCCCCACCTCACACTCTTTACTGGGATTAAATCCTGCAGACGGTCACCTGATTCACTAATAAAGCCTGGAATCACAGATCTGGGAATTCTGTTTATGGATAAGCTGTAATTCTTCTCATCGTGATCTTAAATGCTTCAATTTTTAAACCCTGAACTTTGTCCTTTGCTCATCAGTTCTTTCCCGTTTTTGATTTTCATTCACACTGAAAGCAGCCAGTCAGACTTTTGCCACTCGGTGGGCGTGGCCTCAGGGACTACAGTAAGGTGTGAGATCATGTGCATAAACTCTGTATATTTCTAATTGTGGGTGAAAATGGTAGAGCTGGCAACCAAAACAGCCAGTTAATTAAGTTTTATTAATTTGAAAAAATACAGATTAAAGCCTTTCCAGTTTCAGGTTCTGAAGTGTTCCACCCCTTAAGAGTTCTAATGCCTGGAGGTTCTATAAACGGTTCTGTATTTTTAATCACCCTCTTCATACACATTTTTCTGTATCGAGCCTATAAATCTATAAAAGTCTTCCACGAGTTTGAGGAACTATTAAACCCACACATATTCAAACATCCAATGGTTCTTTGAGTTCTCCTGGTTCTACACCGAATCAGAGCATATTGTAAAGAGCTCTTGAGCACCAGCGTACACTCTCACACACTCATTCTCATTTTTGTGGCTCTTATTTGCTATTAGGGGCACCTCCACCGCAACACCCCCCAAAAATAAAACTTCAAAAGGCAAAAAAAATCTGCTTCTCTCCGAACTTCCTCATACCATAAATTACTCTGAGCTTCAAAAAGCGAGAACCTCAAATCTGAACAGAGGGGGGACAAAGAGAGCGTGTGAAGCCCCCCCACCCCCACCTCCCTCCGGTTTGAAGTGGCTCCTGGTTTGTGTCCGTTTTGGCAAACTTACATAAAGATTAGTTGCTACTGTAGTTTACGAGGGCAGGGCTAATTTGTTTTTGGGGGACGGCGGAGAGAAGCCAGCGGGCCACTTTATAACCTTTCATTTGGGCTGCGGCTGTTTCTGGCTACTGACCGTCCATAAACGCGGAGGAGCGGGAAGCACTGCTTTATGTTGGCCTACACGTCCATAAGGAGTGTGTGTGCAGCACGAAGGTGTGTGTGTGAAGAAAGGAAACGATCATAGACTTGCAGCTCATATGAAAGCCCTCCTGCAGACCACGGAGAAGGTCAACTCTGGAGCTACACAACCCCATAAAAGGCAGATTTGAGGTTCTCTTTTTTAAGTACATGTCAAATTAGCTGCTTGAACCTTGTAGTTGTTCGTGCCGCCGAAGTACCTGCTGCTGTGTCCACGTTACAGCAACACGCAGGGCTGTGTTAACGGGAGACTTTAATATTGCACATTAGATTCAGTAACAAGAGGAAATGAAATGTAGAGTTCATTAAAACCCTCACGATGTCCAGAAACCCCTTCTACAAAGACGGTGCAGAACACAGACATCTGTCAGTTAATACTGAAGACAAAGGAACGAGACATTACATTTTAATTCTGAAAATAAAGGAACGAGACATTTAAATACTGAAGTATCAATAAATCAGTTTTAAGACTAAAGATAAAACGATGGTTTTAACGCCAAATAGAAAGTAAAGAAAAACATTAAGTTCTGAAAATATCAGGTTTAATATGAAAGTTAAATTAATAAGAAATCAGTTTTATTATTAAGTTAAAACAGTTTAACACTGAAGAGAAAAGGATCCATAAATTTGATTTAATACTGAAAAAGTAATTTTATTGAAAATGAGACCCTGAGAAATAGATTTTAAGATAAAGTGTATTAAAAGTATAGATCTTGATTTATACCAAGTCCAGCGCCCCTCAAGACGCTTTCTGTTCTGGAACCAAAAGGGTGGAGCGAACTTCTCCTGGAGGTCCGAACAGCCGAGTCCCTCACTGTCTTCAAACGCAGACTGAAGACCATCTGTTTCAGGAGAATTTAACTCCATAAAGGTTTATTCTGATTCATATTCGTCCCCAAACTGACAGGTTCTAAGTGTGAGGAACCTCTGGATTCCAGCCTCGTCTGCTAGTTAAGGATATGAGTGAACAGCAGGTCTGTAGGTCACTCTGAATAAACGTCTCCTAAACGCCATCAATGTAAATGTAAAATGATGAGAGGTTTTGATTCTGACGATAAAGAGAGAATTAGTTTTAATTCTGAAAACGAGTTTTTATTCTAAAACGTGACGTTTTGTACTAAAGATCAAATTTAAAAGGAGGAGTTGAGTTTAGCAGTGAAGAAGTGAGATGTGGGGGATCCTGCCCTGCAGGTGGCAGCGTTACTGCGGGAAGAGATGGACACAAAGCTGGTGCTGATGTAGGATGGACTCTCCTGCTCTGACAGAACTCCTGATCTCTCTGTGATCCTCTTTAGAGTTACAATAGAAACTTATCATTAAAAACCCAAACGAACCCTTTAATGCTTGACTAAATAAAACTGCAGAAAGTCTCATTTTTGTTATTAAATCATTTTGCATTTAGAATAAAAGACTGACTTTAATAAGTTTTATACAGATTATTACACACGATAACCGACATGTTGAGTTTCATATGATCGTTCTCAAACTCAAATGAGCATAAAAGGACCAAAGCGGTTCCTTCCCGTGACTTTAAGAAACCTGCATGTTGAGGAAAACATGATCCAGAGATCATTTATCATATTTAATATATAAACTTTTAGGGTTGTAGCATTAGTTTTAGAATCAGTAGATACATTTTTAAATTTAGAAACAGTAAAACCAGCAGCCTGTGTAAATTATAATCATTAACAGTTATAATAAACAGAATAATCAGCAATAATATGAAACTAATGGAACCTTCAGTACTTTCTCTGTATGACTACCAAAGTGTGTGTGTGTGTGTGTGTGTGTGTGTGTGTGTGTGTGTGTGTGTGTGTGTGTGTTAACGACACCGATTCTCTTTCTTTGTGGTACAATAGGTCTGGTGTTTATTTTTGAGCTGGCCGATTTTCGTTCCCAGGGTTTGGGCGGCCTCGTATTTGCACTGGTCTCCATGGCAACATATGAGCTTCTCCATTTGGACAGGAGGGGAATAAAGAGAGTTTACTCAACGTTAAAACGAATTCCTGTGTTCGGAAGTCTCCTAGACTTCGTCGTCAGGTCGGTTTAGTATGTGCAAGGCGTTGGCCGCTCGCCGCCGCTGAATCTCAGCGAACTGCATCTCTAATAGAGTTGATTCAGTGGTTTCTGACGCTGTATGACTCACTATCTACTGTAGGTGTAAAACAGACCGGCTGCTACAGGTTTCAGACCTACAGTCGAGGACGGTGGGACGTTCAGTGTCGTAAATCATGTGTGTGACTGTAGGACGTTTCTGAATTCCTCTGTACGTGGTAATTGATGAAGAATTGGCCCTTTCTGACCCGTCACCACTGTTTTCACTTTTCACCGTGTGATCAGAAAGCTGTGGGAGTAAATCAACTGTTCTGCGATGAAGTGTGTGTGTGTGTGTGTGTGTGTGTGTGTGTGTGTGTGTGTGTAATAAAATGTGTATGTATATATCAGTGTCTTTATTTTACCTTCATAAGTTTAGATATTTTGTTTTATTGTATTTTTGAAGCTGTCAAACCATTTTTCTACCGGCTGTAGTTTAATTACTGTAATATTTTTGCACCAATAAAAGCCACACGTCAATAACAGCTGATTCTCTCAAATCTTCCTGCATCAGCACCATTTACGACCCTGCGTTTCTGTTTCATGATTTTGAAACATATTTAAAAACTAAAAGCTGATTATCAGCCACTGAATATATACATTTACAGTTTTCTAAATGTTAAAATATATCCTTCTGTCATGTTGTGGTAATTAATAAACACCGTCTGGCCCCTAAAATCAGTAAAGGCCTGTTTAATGTTTTTAAATGTATCTGAACAGAACCCAAAAACACAAACTTAATTATCAATTATTACCTACTTAAAATGCTTTATTTTACACATATATTAACAATAACACATGTATTTATATCTTTTTTTTAATAATATAATTATATATATTAATGGTACCAGCTGTTAAAACTATATATGAATATATAATATCAAGTTTTAACAGCTGATGTCAATCATTAATGCACTGTATCTTTTAAATATAACAATGAAAATAGTAAAATATTAAACTATAAAAGCGTCCATCCTCTATCAGTTAGCGTCACATAAAATTAGTCATATTTCATAATTTCATATGACTCGGCCCCTAAACTCAGTTCATTTAAACTTATTTTAAAGTTAGAAAAACTCGCTGTCCACTAACGTAGGTGGAGTTTTGTCTCCTGACGAACTCCAGCACCGTGTCCTTTGAAGACGTATCCGCCCAACACCTCGTATCAGTTGAGGAAGGACTGCTGCACTGTAGTGGGGGTGATGGTGTGGGGTTGGGGGGGCAATAGAGTCACCCTTTAGACTTCAAACGCCCCCAAAACCCCTTCCTTTACTCATATATCCTGTTTTCGGGAGCTGCTTGTAACATGTTGGTGAGAACTACACGTCAGTGACCCATGTGTGAGACGTGTGTACAGTGATTCATGGTGTGAGTGTGTGTGTTCTGTGTTCTGTCTGTGACACCATGCTCGGTGTTAGAGGCTCACTCAGGCATGTTGTGTAGTTACTGAAACTGTATCAGAAACACAGTCTGATCCGGTAGCTGGTATTAAAGATCGAGTATCAGTGTAGTTACAGAGTATGTCAGAAACAGTCGGTGGCAGTGGTAAAGATCAGTAACGGTGTAGTTACTGTTTGTATCAAACACAGTCCGGTAGCTGGTATTAAAGATCAGCAGCAGTGTAGTTACTGAAACTGTATCAGAAACACAATCCGGTAACCGGTATTAAAGATCGACAGCAGTGTAGTTACTTAAACTGTGTCAGAAACACAGTCCGGTAGCGGTATTGAGATGACGCTTGGTGTGAGTTGCTGAAACTGTATCAAAAGTACCACAGTCCGATGGCGGTGTTAAAGATCAGCGGTGTAGTTACTGAAACTTTGTATCAAACACAGTCGGTAGCGGTGGTAAAGATCGGTAACAGTGTAGTTACTGAAACTGTATCAAGCTACAGTCAGTAGCGGTATTAAAGATCGGTAACGGTGTAGTTGCTGAAACTGTATCAGAAACACAGTCCGGTAGCGGTATTAAGATCAGCTTGTAGTGTAGTTACTGAAACTTCATGTCGAAACGCCACAGTCGGTAGCCAATGTTAAAGATCAGTAACGGTGTAGTTACTGAAACTGTATCAGAAACACAGTCCGGTAGCGGTATTAAAGATCAGTAACAGTGTAGTTACTGAAACTTTGTATCAAACACAGTCCAGTAGCGGTATTAAAGATCAGTAACAGTGTAGTTACTGAAACTTCTTATCAGAAACACAGTCCGGTAGCGGTGGCCAAGATCAGTAACAGTGTAGTTACTGAAACTGAATCGATGTCAAAGACTCACATTATGGAGTTTTCTTTTTTAATGTAGATTTCACTCATACAGACACCAGCCTTGACTCCTCTTGGCTGTTGCTAAAAATGTAGGTCACCAGGCCTTCAGGGATGGCTGGGATGACAGTGCACACACACACGCTGGCGGAAGTCGGTGTGGTGGTAGCAGTGGTCAATCTGAGTGTGTGTGAAGGATGGCGTGTGAATGTTTCAGACTGTATATTTGGAGCTATTACACTTTTAGAAAGGCAAAGTGGGCGCGGTCCTCACCCCCAGCATGAGAGAAACCTCTTACCTGTCCCTCACCCCAATGCAGAAACCTCACCTGTCCTCACCCCAACGCAGAGAGAAACTCACCTGTCCCTCACCCCAATGCAGAGAAACCTCACCTGTCCCCCTCCCCACTAACAGAGAAAACCTCACCCCTGTCCCCCTCACCCACAGCATGAGCGAAACCTCACCCTGTCCCTCACCCCAATGCAGAGAGCCTCCCTTACTGTCCCTCCTTTAGCATGAGAAGCCTCACCTGTCCTCACTGATGGAGAGCCTCACCTGTCCCTCACCCCAATGCAGAGGAAACTCACCTGTCCCTCACCCCAGCCTTGAGAGAGAGCCTCACCTGTCCCTCACCTCCAATGCAGAGAGCCTCACCTGTCCTACTAACACAGAGAGAGAGCCTCGCCTGTCCCTCACCCCCAGCATGAAACCTCACCTGTCCTCTACAGCATGAGAAACCTCACCCTGTCCCTCACCCACAGCCTTGGAGAGAGCCTCACACGTCCCCTCACTGACACAGGGAGAGCCTCACCTGTCCCTCACCCCAGCGCGGAGAAACCTCCACCTGTCCCACTCACCCTAGCCCCTGGAGAAACCTCACCTGTCCCTCTTTAGCGGAGAGAAACCTCCCACCTGTCCCTCACCCCAACGCGGAGAGAGCCTCACCTGTCCCTCACCCAGCGGAGAGCCTCACCTGTCTACTCCTTTGCGGAGGAGAAACCTCACCTGTGTCCCTCACCCCAATGCGGAGAGAACCTCACCCCATATCCCACTCACCTCAGCATGAAGAAACCTCACCCTGTCCTCCACCCCAACCTGAAACCTCCCTTTGTCCTCACTGGTGCAGAGAGAGCCTCACCTGTGTCCACACCTCACCTCCAATGCCCGGAGAGCCTCTGCCCTGTCCCTCACCTCCAGTGCGGAGAAACCTCACCTGTCCTCATCCCAACCATGAGAACCTCTTGTCCTCACTAGCATGAGCGAGAGACCTCACCCTGTCCCTCACCCCAACGCAGAGCGAAACCTCAACCTGTCCCTCACCCCATAGCGGAGAGAAACCTCAACCTGTCCCTCACCCCAAAGCGGAGAGAAACCTCACCTAATATCCCTCACTAGCACGGAGAAACCTCCCCGTCCCTCACCCCCCAGCATGAGAAACCTCACCCTGTCCCTCGCCCCAACGCGGAGAGAAACCTCACCCTGTCCCTCACCCCAACGCGGAGAAAGAGCTTTTCCAGAGAGTACATTGAAATTTAGAGGACACCAGTTGAAAGCACTTAAATCTAAAAGTGATTTTGTGAGAGATGGATTCCCAGTGGTTGACTTCTGCAGTTCTTCAGACAGTCACTTGGAGGCGCTGTTGATTTAGTGGTCCTCTGAAAGCCTGGAAAATTCCACAGGGCTGCTGGTCTGCACCTTTGAGCAGGTGTTTTAAACGTACATCAGAACTGACCTCTGTTGGAACTTACTCCACAGGAGGGCAATCCACCCTCCTCCAGCAGAACGACCCCTATCAAAACAGACCCTCATCAGATCTGACATCCATCTGACCTGCTCCCCAACAGAGCTGACACACAGCAGAACTGACAGAGAGCAAACTGACCACCAGCAGAACTAACCCATGAACTGACCCACAGAAAACTGACCTCAGCAGAACCCACTCACATCGGAACAGACCTCCAATCGAACAGCGCGCATCGACGACCCACTGCGGAACTGGCCCCAAATCCTGACCATGGCAAGACTGAACCCCAGCACTGCAGCCCCCCATGGCAGGACTGGCCCCCTTTCACTCTGCTCACTCTCTCTCTCTTTCTCTCTCCTCTCACTCTCATTATTACTGCCCCAGCCTTCTTACACTGAAAGGAGTATGTATATAGTGCCTTAGCTGGAACACACACACACACACACACACACACACACACACACACACACAGTTTTAGCAGTCCTCAGTGCTGGCCCGGAGAAAAGCTCAAATGAAGCTGCTAATAGAATACAATGGGCTACCTGTGGAGTGTTTGTGTGTGTGTGTGTGTGTGCTTATGTGTGTGAAAAGAGACAGGGCAAATCATTAGTCTCTGAGACTGCTGTGTGTGTGTGTGTGTGTGTGTGTGGTGTGGGGGGGTGCATAGGAAGGCTGCTGAAACAGTGTGTGATGTGTTATGAGAAGTCTGCAACTCTTAAAGCTAACACTCAATTAAGAACCTCATTGACACCTGCTGCACACTGTGTGTGTGTGTGTGTGTGTGTGTGTGTGTGTGTGTGTCAAGTGTGTATTCTGTAGTAGTGTTGCATTTAGTGAGATCTATGGAGTCCAGTAGTGGCTACAGGTCATTGCTGTCATGTTTGGGGGGGGTGTTTGAGCAGGATGTGTGTAGTAGATACTGCATATTGAACAGGAGCAACTGAATAATTCATAGTAGATACTGAATAATTCATAGTGGGGGACTGGATAATTCATAGTGGGGGACTGGATAATTCATAGTGGGGGACTGGATACTTCATAGTAGATACTAGACTAATTTATAATGGAGACAGAATAATTCATAAATGGGTACTGAATAATACATAGTAGAGACTGGATAATTCATAGTATGAGGACTTAAGACAATTCATAGTGGGGGGACTGGATACTTCATAGTAGATACTAGATAATTCATGGTGAGACCAGAATGGTCATAGTAGATACTGAATAATTATAGTGATACTGAGATAATTCATGAGTGGATGCTGAATAATTCATAGTAGATACTGAAATAATTCATGGTCGATACTAAGACAATTCTTGTTGATACTAGATAATTCCTTAGTGGGGCTGAAGATAATTCCGTAGTGGATGCTGAATGATTCATGTGAATGAATAATTCATGAGTCGATGCTGAATGGTCATGAGTGGATGCTGAATAATTCATAGTCGATACTGAATAATTCATAGTAGATACTGAATAGTAGATACTGAATAATTCATAGTGGGGGACTGAATAATTCATAGTAGATGCTGAATAATTCATGGTGGATCGCGAATAACTCACAGTAGACATGAATAATTCATAGTGGATTCACTGGATCATTCATAGTAGTGCTGAATAATTCATGGTGAATACTGAATAATTCATACTGGGGACTGAATGATTCATAGTAGATACTGGATCAATTCATAGTAGATACTGAATAATTCATAGTAGATACTGAATAATTCATAGTGGATACTGAATAATTCATAGTAGATACTGAATAATTCATAGTGGATACTGGATAATTCATAGTGGGGGACTGGATAATTCATAGTAGATACTGAATAATTCATAGTAGATACTGAATAATTCATAGTGGATACTGAATAATTCATAGTGGAGGGACTGGGAGAGTAATGAGGCTTGTTTTATCTGAATTGTGTTTCAGGGCATTAAGGCGCGAGTGTTGGAGACATTTGTGATGCTGTTTCTCCTCGGCCTCCTCATCCTGGGCATCGTGTGGGTGGCATCTGCCCTCATTGACAACGATGCAGCAAGCATGGAGTCTCTGTACGGTAAGTGTGTGTGTGTGTGTGTATGTGAGTGAGAGATGGTAGGGATTGTTGTAACAGAATAGTGAAAGCACAGCAGATCAGATCGTGTTTTCTCTGCTCCTCTCACAGATCTGTGGGAGTTCTACCTGCCGTACCTCTACTCCTGCATCTCTCTGATGGGTGGTCTGCTGCTCCTCAGTAAGTTCTCCACTCATCAGGATTCAAAGAGCCAGTAGAGCAGAAGAAAGGGTTCAAACACACGGCTCTATATACAGTTTATATAATTAATGTTTTAATTATAATTACAAATAAGTGTGTTGCGCTGGTGCGAGTGGATCAGACGCAGCAGTGCTGCTGGAGTGTTTAAACACTGTGTCCACTCACTGTCCACTCTATCAGACACTCCTACCGAGTGTCTCCACCTTGTAGATGTAAAGTCAGAGACAGAAGCTCATCTGTTTCTGCACAGTTTGTGTTGGTCGTCCTCTAGTCCTTCATCAGTGCTCACAGGACGCTGTCGGCTGGACGTTTCTGGTTGGTGGACTGTTCTCGGTCCAGCAGTGACACTGAGGGGTTTAAACACTCCAACAGCACTGCTGTATCTGATCCACTCATACCAGCAACACACACTAACACACCACCACCATATAATACACCACTTAATATCTGCTCTGTGGTGGTCCTGTGGGGTCCTGATCATTGAAGATCAGGGTGAAAGGAGGAGAATAAAGTCTGCAGAGAAACAGATGAACTACAGTCTGAATTATAGAACCACAAAGAGCTCCTGTGTGATCAGGAGCTGAGAGGATGTAGGTGGTCATAATAATGTGTTTGGTCAGTGTATGAAGATGTACAGTTGTAGAGTGTGCTGACCCGAGTGCAGAATAATAATAATTGTGTGTGTGTGTGTGTGTGTCTCTTCTGCAGTGTGTACTCCAGTGGGTCTGTCCCGGATGTTCACTGTGATGGGTCAGCTCCTCGTGAAGCCCACGGTAGGTGAAGAACCTACATCAGTTTAGGTTGTGTTGAGGAACAGCAGAAACAACATAAAACTTTAATCTCCTTGATTTCAGAAGAAACAGTGAATGAGCAGGCGTCCCAATACTTCTGTCCACATAGTGCATTCTCTCTCTCTCTCTCACTCTCTCTCTCTCACTCTCTCTGACTCTCTCTCTCTCGGTCAGATATTGGAGGACCTGGACGAGCAGATGTACTGCATCCAGCTGCAGGAAGAGGCCCTGCAGCACAAGCTGAATGGTGAGTGTGTTTGTTGTGATACGGCCGGACGGCCGGACCGATACAGCCGATGGTGGCAGACATCAGGAATGCCGGGCGGTTTTCCGCTTTCCGTCTCTGCTCCGTGATTGCACTCCAGCATGAAACATGTTTGTGGGAATTTTACATGGGAATGTTTTTGATATGAGGGAAAGATAACATGCCTCAAAATAAGTCAGCTGTAAGAGCTCTCACAAAGGCAGGTCATTGTGTATGACTTACCCCACGTTCTAGACGTGAGAAGTTACTGGCTGATGAAGATTTTAAGGAGCTAAAGGTTCCGATTACTGATCTAATCAGCCGATGGAGTTTTACATTTTGACTTTTACAGTGCAACTGATGCGGTTCTAGATAGAACAGTTAAAATGACTAGTTCTTCTGGAGGGTGTAGACAGGTTGCAAATGTTTGTGTGAATGATGTACACAATTTTTTTGGAGGTTCTTGATACACGTGTGGTAGTGTGAGCAGAATAAACATCCCTCGCATTCTGGAGGTTCTAGATTGGTTGGCAACACCAGTGGTAGTGTGAGCAAATTAAACATCACTCTATTCCTTCTGGAGGTTCTAGCAGAGGTGTTTAGCTTCATGGTACGGGTGAGTTTGTACTCTTTTGTGTTCCGCGCTGAAGGCTGGGCTCTAGTAGTTAAGGTTCTTCTATGGTAAGCAGAACTTTGAGGGAGAACTGCTCTTCAGTGTCTAACCTTCACTGCAGTCTTTCTGGTGTGGGAGATAAGAGGCTGGGAGGGTTTTTGAAGTCGACTAGGTGAGAAGGGGCTTCTTGTAATGTAACACACACACACACACACACACACACACACACACACACACACACACACAAAAACGAAACCCTCGTATAACAGGAAGCGTTCAGGCCGCTCGCCAGCCTGGACTTTAGTGTCAACTCAAGCAAACAACCAAGTGTACAGATGCCAGTGAGCAGGAGCCGCTTGTCCTCTATTGAATTCGGGGAGGTAGGTGAGATGGGTCCGCTGATAGGACCCCGTTGCTTAATTCCCACGGCTGCGTCTCAATAGACTCTCATCTGTCTGTTTGGATTCGTGGTGTTGACGCCGAAAAGCTCGGCCGCTTTGAACAGCAGCGATAAAATTGCAGTAATCTGTCCCGACTCTTCATTTTCCATCTCCTCTTTATACGGCCGCGTTTGATGTGCGTCGGCAGCCACCGAGACCGGGCACAAAAGACCAGCGGCCATGCGGAATGCCTACATGCTCGGCATTCTGGGAAGATACCATTCATACTTGGGGGAAGGGGGAGAGAAGTTACATTTTCAGGGGACTTCAGAAGCACCAGGTGACGCAGGTACACAGAGGGAAACGCTGGGGTTCAGAGAAGGTCGTCTTCTGTCCCCTCTGGTTCTTATTCTCTGTAGATGGGGGTCTCGGTTTGTTCTCTGTACTTTCCCACCTTTAAAGTAGATTTTATTCATCTTTTTAATGAAATTTTGCTTTTATTTGTTTTCTTTTTTTATTAAATTCTATTTTTGTTCATAAATATTTTCTATCATTTAAGTAGTTTTTTGTTTTTATTATTATATTTTAGTAAATATATATGAATATATTTCATATACTGTCTGTATAATGTGAGTTTGTTTTGTATTTTTTAAAGATCTTCATTTTTATGTTAATGTATTTTATTTTTGTCTTCGTTTTTCTTATTTTTTATTAAGGGTTTTTAGACATATTCAGACGTATCGATTCTCCAACCCTGTTATAGTACTCCTCCTTTTTATGTGGTGCTCCTGACACCAGGGGGGAAGACAAGAACATGCTTCCACAAGACATGTGACACGTCTCTTTACGAAATTTCATGATTTGCGTCCTTGCCGGACAGCCAAATGAGGAAAGCACTCTAACCCCAGCTGTGATGCAACGGCTAACAGACGCCTGTGCTGACCAGATCACATTGAGTGTGATGTGAGGAGAGAGCGCCATCTACCACCCAGAGAGGGAGAGCAGGGCAGACTCCGGCTGCCAATGACAAGCAGCACAACCCGAGATTTGAACTGTGATTCAGGATGTTGGAAGATCGCCACCTCAACTCATCCTAAAAATTACTGTATGGAGCTGTGTGGAACTGTTCCTGTGACGTCAGGGCAGAACGTGTGGGTAGGGGGACGGCCGTGGTCACCGCACCGGAATGCCCCTTTAAGATTGTCGCCTCTAGTCGTTTCATTAAAGGAGCCGTGGGCGCAGCGTCTCATTACGCTCTTAATCCTGCCTTGGCGTGTTCCCTCCTCTGAAGGGGGGAATCCCCTCATGCCGAGCAGAGCAGGAGGACAATGCAGCCTAAGCTTGGGAAGGGAAGACCCCTCAAATATCCCCTCTGGTGATGCCACCAGAAACCGTCCCTTCAGATTCAGCGTGGGGCGCAGAACCCCTGCCATTCATGGTACAGTATCAAAGACACCTTCAGGACACGTGCCGAGCAAAAGCCATGTGAGCAGGTTTTCCTTGCAGGTCCGGAATACCGTAAAGGGCTTAATGTTCCTGTAGATAAGAACAAGGGTTCTTTCCCTGTCTCAAATGAAGCTGCAACACTTCGTTTTGAAATACATTATGCTTGTGATGTCACAGCCACCAACACACATACACCTTTTTGCCCTGTAGCAGTTTGGCCCCAACCACTCGCATCATTTTTGAGGTTCTAAGGAGGGCTTCAGACGCTACATCCTTTTTAATGATTCTCTTAAAAGTTCATTGGTTCCAACAACGAAACATTGATACTGTATCATTATACCGACTATTACCTTCGTCCACTGGTTTGGAATTTACATGCTGTTTACAAGCCTCAGCACTGTTTTCAAGCTGACCCCCTTGTTCCTACAGCTCTTTGAGAAGCTCTGTCAGCAGAAGTCAGTAACTACACTGTCCCCTCGATTTCCTGTGGTAACTGTGTCAACTCCATGACATTTTCTACCTTTAAAATAAGGCAGATTTGGACAAGGTTCCGCAACAGACTTTTGGTTTACAGAGTGGTGGTGGATCAGTGAGTGACTGACCAACCAGAACATTAAATGAGCTTAAAAGGTCTTAAAGGTTCTAGATTAGAGCTGCCTGGTTATTCACTTTCCCTGATAAAATAGCGGTTCAGCAGCTTCCAGAGCAGCAGTAATCATCTTTAAAGGGTGTCTATACTTTTTTCAGGCTCTGCTTGCAGTTATGTTTGTGTTTCTAAGTAGTGTGTGTGTGTGTGTGTGTGTCCTTGATCTTGGCTCACTCGCTGCTCTTCATTGTTGTCCAGATGCGCAGTGGCAGAGTGACCTTGCAGAGCCTCCTGTGTGTGTGTGTGTGTGTGTGTGTGTGTGTGTGTGTGTGTGTGTGTGTGTGTACGCGCCTGCTTTGCATAATCAGGGCTGATGTAATGCAGAAGCGTCCGAAGCGTCTTTAGAGAGATCTGACATCATCTGTTCTGCGGCCGCTAAGTTCAGCTCTGCAGCAGTCGCGACGTGGGCTCCGCTAGCCTGGGTGTGAAGGACACTGCGCTGGGCAGGGAGACGAGTTCAGACCAAAATCTGATTCTCACTGTTCTGTCCTTCACCAAGACACTCGGACACGCCTAACTCTGTAAGGTCTTTCCCACTGTTAACTACACTCTCCTCACATCTTTGCGGCTAAACTGAGGACAAGTGTGACACTGAAGCTCATCCAATGAATCAGTACAGTTTCACCGCAGCTTCTCCGATTCAGCGCAGCTTCTCTGATTCAGCGCAGCTTCCCGATTCACCGCAGCTTCTCCGATTCAGCGCAGCTTCTCCGATTCAGCGCAGCTTCCCCGATTCACCGCAGCTTCCCGATTCACCGCAGCTTCTCTGATTCAGCGCAGCTTCCCCGATTCAGCGCAGCTTCTCGATTCAGCGCAGCTTCTCGATTCAGCGCAGCTTCTCGATTCAGCACAGCTTCTCCGATTCAGCGCGGCTTCTCCGATTCAGCGCGGCTTCTCCGATTCAGCGCAGCTTCCCGATTCAGCGCAGCTTCTCCGATTCAGCGCAGCTGAAAACATCCAAAAATTAGCCATAGGGTTCTAAAGGGTGACCAGTTACATTGAGCCAGTTTATTTTTATTTATTTTAATTGATTGTTGTCGTCTATATTTCGTTTAAAGGAAATTCTGTACTGAACGCTGTGCTGATGGAAAGTGTCGAGTTTCTGTTATTTGTCGGTTCTGATAGATGAACACAGAACGTTCTGACAGATCAGCCCAGTCGTGACATTTCCTGTTGCTCAGTTTGGTTGGAGGACTTTCCCTAAACATCAAACACTGAGGAAAGACCTGGAGCACCTGCTCCCCCTTCCGTCTCTCTCTCTCCTTTTCTCCCTCCCACTCTCCCTCTCTCTGTCTCCCTATTTCTCTCTCTCTCTCTCTCTCTCTCTCTCTATTTTTCTCCCTCCTTCCCTCCTTTCCGTCTCTCTCTCTCTCTCTCTCTCTCTCTCTTTTCTCTCTCTACTTTTCTCCCTCCTTTCCGTCTCTCTCTCTCTCTCTCTCTACTTTTCTCCCTCCTTTCCGTCTCTCTCTCTCTCTCTCTCTCTCTCTCTCTCTCTCGTTCGCTGGTACACAGGGAATGTAATAAATGTCTTAATCGGGCCAGTTTTGATCAAAGTGATTGGCTGCTGCTCGGCTGTTCTCTCTGCGACGGATGAAAGATTGAGTTTTTATTGCCGCCAGTAACACTGTAACACCGAGCTAATTGCTGCTGCTGTGTGTGTGTGTGTGTGTGTGTGTGTGTGTGTGTGTGTGTGTGTGTGTGTGTGTGTGTCTGTCTGTCCCCGGAGGCTCTGCAAACTGATCCCAGTCTTTGAGGAGAGAGCGAGTGACAGCAGTGAAGCGAGAGGCAGATAAAATGAAAAAAAAAAAAGCTAAATAAGACCGTGGTCTGCGGTTTTCCTGGAGAACCCCTCTCTGGATTTGCCCCTCACATTGTTGCCCTGGAGACACACACACACATGCACACACACACTCACCCACACTTAAACATACATCATCCACAAGGTGGGTGTTTCTAAAAAAGTGGCAAGTGAGAGGAAGTACATGGTAGGTGTCTCTAATAAAGTGGCCAGTTAATGGAGTTACAAAGTCACCAACACCATCTTTCTCTGTGTTTCTTCTGTCCTGCCCTCAAGGTTCAGCCTCCAATTCCCATTTGCAGACAAATTCCCAGCATCTCTACAAGGAGCTGGATAACATCCGCAGCCAGAGGCACAAGCTGGGTAAGTCAGGGAGCACGGTGGGCTCATTTTATGTTAATGCTGCATCCTGGAATAACGGTGTGCCAGCTGTCAAACATGGTGGTGGAAGTGTCCTGGTGTGGTAATACTTTGTTGTGCCACTGAACACCAAACTTCTGCTGCTAATTCAGACTAAACCTAAAGACATATTAGGACAGATAGCTCAGATAGACTACATATGCCGGGGTTAACCTCCACCTACTAGTCAGGTGACTCTGCACTGTCCAGTCTGTGACATGGAATCAACATGGAGAACTCAAGCACCGATCCAACTGAGGAACTCAAGGAGAACGCTGTCGTTCTTTAAGATCATTGTTCAGAAATCAGAATCGAGGTAAAGTGTTCAATAAATTGTGGTATTCAGTTGTGGTCACATCGTGCAGCACTAGTTTTAAGTTCTTCACGTCTCCTCAAGTGGGCGCTAATCCAGTTGAGTCCAGGGTGCGATAAGGTGGTGGTATCTTACTGGTAGTGGTCTGACATCACAGGGCAGGAAAGCAAAGCTGAGTCGCCTCCAAATGCAAATGGCTTTGATTTGTTCATTTGGGAAGCGTCCAGGTCTCTGTTGTATCTTAATTATCTACGGTGCTGCGTTTTTCGGCAATTATAAATGAGTCCAGCCAGACGGAAAGTTGGATGGGGACGAGGCCACAAAGGCACTTAGGATATTGGATGGGTGAGGAGAACTTTATTGTGGCTGCTTCTCAGAGTGAGGTCATTCATTTGGAAGCTGCTGGGGGGGCACGCGCAGGCGGGGAAAGTGTCCAAAGCGGCTGCCAGGCAGGACCTGCGTCAGAAGGGGACAGACGGGAGCACTCAGGATGATGGACATGGGGACGGGTGGCGGAATGCAGACCACAGCTTCTTCAGTTTATGAAGATCAGATGCTCGGCTTGTCCAGCAGCTGCTCTTTATAAATAAATAGGTTTTATAAAAAAGGATAAGAAGAGCAGAAAGTGTGAAAGTGACCAGAATAAATTCAAATTTCAGAATAAAAGTCCTGAGAAGGATAATACTGATACACACACAAATAATAAAAGGAATAAAGAATTTTTATTTGGACCCCTGTATGTAGAAGAACTCAGTTTCCTACAGACATTTGGTCCAAACATGGTCAAATTCATACAAACGCGTCTCTGTTTCTGAAGTGCTCTCAGTCCCTGTTACTTTATTTCATTGTTTTTTTTTATTAGAGAGGAAGAAGAAGGCCTCAGCCTGGGAGAAGAACCTTCTTTACCCCATCGTAATGCTGATTCTGCTTGCTGGAACTGTACGTATATAAAAATGAACGAGTTGACAGTGTGACATTGTTGTTATTGTTTTGATATTGTAGTACCAGTTCTGATTTGATACTGTATTTCTGTTGGTATGGTACTGTGACAGTACAGTAATTATACAGTACAGGTATGATACTGTACTTGCTGTATAACAGTAAGTACTGATACAGTACAGTGTTTAAGTATTTGTTACGTAGGTACTGGTAGTTAAATGTTGTAACTGCTGTAAACTCTCCCTGAACATCGGCTTTCGCTGCTGCAGGCGATTTCTGTCTTCCTGGTTGCTCTGAACATCCTGTACCTGCTTGTGGACGAAACGGCGCTGCCCAAAGGTTCAGCGGTGAGAACGAGCGACACTGTAAACGAGCTGAGAGCAACACAGGACCACAGTCTGTAACATTTTCTTCTGTGTTTCTGCCCACGTCATGCTAAATGCACACACACACACACACACACACACACACACACACACACACACACACACACAAACCAACCCACACACACAAATGGTTTTCATGCAAGGAATTCACATTGTTGACAAATCAAATTCCGGTTATGCTCAGGTGCAGAGAGCAGAAGGTAGAGATGGGTATCACTGGCCTACTGTTTGATGTTTGACGGCACGGTGGTGTGTGTGTGTGTGTGTTTGTGTGTGTTTGTGTGTGTGTGTGTGTGTGTGTGTGTGTGTGTGTGTGTGTGTGTGTAGTTTGCAGTGTGCAGCTCAATTCATAGCCACTCATGTGTGAGGAGATGATGGACTCTCTGTACTCTCTGTATGCAGATGATCTGCTGCAGGTCCTCACTTCACCCTTGTCTAATGTAGCTTCCAAGCAGTGGATGCTGATGAACATTAGCATAATCCTAAATCATCACACTGTGTGGGGTCATAAACAGGCCCTGCTCACGTCCTGCCCCACTGATCTGCATTTTGTGGGTAGTTACATGCTGTTTTCTAGGGTTCATAACTCAGGATCAGAGTCACCTACAGATATGATACATAACAAACAACAGACTTACACTGTCTAACCCTGTTCAGAGAGAGGGGGCGGGGCTGATGATCAACCTGCATACAGACTCTGACTGATCAGAGAGAGGGGGCGGGGCTGATGTCAACCAGCACTTAGACTCTGACTGATCAGAGAGAGAGCGAGGGCTGATGCTCAACCTGCATACAGACTCTGACTGATCAGAGAGAGCGGGGGCTGATGCTCAACCTGCATACAGACTCTGACTGATCAGAGAGAGGGGGCGGGGCTGATGCTCAACCTGCATACAGACTCTGACTGATCAGAGAGAGGGGGCGGGGCTGGCGCTCAACCTGCATACAGACTCTGACTGATCAGAGAGAGGGGGCGGGGCTGACGCTCAACCTGCATACAGACTCTGACTGATCCAGAGAGGGGGCAGGCTGACGATCAGCCTGCATACAGACTCTGACTGATCAGAGAGGCGGGGCTGGCAGTCAGCCTGCATACAGACTCTGACTGATCAGAGAGAGGCGGGGCCCTGATGCTCAACCTGCATACGGCACTGACTGATCAGAGGGGGCGGGGCTAATGATCAACCTGCATACAGACTCTGACTGATCAGAGAGAGGGGCGGGGGCTGATGATCAACCTACATACAGACTCTGACTGATCAGAGAGAGAGGCGAGGCTGATGATCAACCTGCATACAGACTCTGACTGATCAGAGAGAGGGGGCGGGGCTGATGCTCAGCCTGCATACAGACTCTGACTGATCAGAGAGAGGGGGCGGGGCTGATGCTCAACCAGCATACAGACTCTGACTGATCAGAGAGAGGGGGCGGGGCTGATGCTCAACCTGCATACAGACTCTGACTGATCAGAGAGAGAGAGCGGGAGCTGATGCTCAACCTGCATACAGACTCTGACTGATCCAGAGAGAGGAAGTGGAGGCTGGCGGCTCAACCTGCATGCAGACTCTGACTGATCCAGAGAGGGGCGCCTGCATACAGACTCTGACTGATCAGAGAGAGGGGGCGGGGCTGACGATCAACCTGCATACAGACTCTGACTGATCAGAGAGAGGGGGCGGGGCTGACGATCAACCTGCATACAGACTCTGACTGATCAGAGAGAGGGGGCGGGGCTGACGATCAACCTGCATACAGACTCTGACTGATCAGAGAGAGGGGGCGGGGCTGATGATCAACCTGCATACAGACTCTGATTGATCAGAGAGAGGGGGCGGGGCTGATGCTCAACCTGCATACAGATTCTGACTGATCAGAGAGAGGGGGCGGGGCTGATGATCAAGTCGGTGTAAAACTGCCCAAACAGCAGATGTTTGACAGTGGTGGGTTTGGACCTGATGGAGTAAAACATGAAAGCAGAGATGATAAAACATCATGAAGGACGAGACGATGGTGAATGCAGAGTCCAGTGAAAGCTGCTGACCCCGTGGTCAGCGTGGAGGCGGCTTTTGCAGTGTTTGCAAAACAGTGTTCAAACTGACAGTGAGGGTCATCACTGTTACATCTCAATCTCCCATCGGCCACAGGTCAGCTCTGAAAGGCAGACAGCTGACCACCGCGGAAATGTATATGGCATTAAAATGTTAAGAACGTTAAATTAGACGTTATAATTCCTGCAGACACTCAGTGAGTTCAGTGAGTCTCTGATGTCCACACCTGGACGTGAGGAGATTTGCTGACCGGACGAAGCACCACTCCTGCTGTGAATGTTCTCCCACAGAAGTGTCCCTCAAGGTGTCCTTGTTGGTGTGATTGTGTGAAGTGTCGATGCTCTGAATCCCAAATTCCTGGTTAGAAACCAAAGTTCCAGGCTTCCAGGACTCCTATGAAGCTCCACCACATCTATACAATCTATCATTCACCATACATGGACAAAAGTATTGGGACACCAGCTCATTCACCGTTTCTTATGAAATTAAGGGAATTAAAGGAGTGTTAATTGTTGGCGTAACTGTCTCCGCTTTCCAGAGAAGCCCGAATGCTCCAAGTGCCTCGTCGACCTAACATTCTAGAACTATGATCATCAGCAGCAAGTCCAAGAAACTGTCCGCTCTCTGGCCGGGAAGGTAGATGGCGCTCTCTCTCCCCACACCACACCTTGTGTGACGCTGGCTGACAGGCATATCAGGGACCGTGTCTTCATTCTCCTAGTGCTCCAGAGCGTTCTGCTCCGTTCATACAGCAGGAGAAGTGGCCCACACTCCCTTTTTAATATGACCTCTACCTGACCTTCATCTGAGCAGTTCATGCCCCCAGACGTACACACAGGTGCAAAAGCTCCGCCCCCGGAGGTTCAGCTGGACTCTTCTGGCCGTTCTTTTGGTTTGGGTTCTCTTTTATTTTCCTTTGGTGGTGCGGTTCCACCCTCGCTGCCACTGCTTTGGCCATTTGGTTGGATTGGATTTCATGCCTCCGTGTGAAAGACGTCCAGATCATAACTGAAAATGCCAAATTGAGCGTGTTTGGCGTTTGGCCACTTTTACCTGCTGTGTGAAGATATTTTTACTCTGGAGTTGAGTGAGGAGGAGCGCTGGAGGTGTGTCTATTGAAGTCAGTTCAATAGAATCAGCCCACAGATCCCAAAGGCCTGTTCCTGCTTTTCCACCTCCGTCCCACACGACCTCACATCCCGCCCCCTCACGCTGTAGGTGTGTGTTCATGTGAACGCCTCCTCCTCGCGGAGGCTATAATACGGCTCTGGTTTCATTCGCCATGCCTCTCCCTCTCTCACTCGCCCGTGTTCCGCGCCCCCTTCGCATTCCAATTATTTGATTAGTGGATCTTTGCCTTGGCATGAGCGACGCATCGCTGAAATCCCCCCAATTAGGCTTGTCCCAGCGGCGGGGAGACAGAGGGCCCTCCTGACAGCCTCTAAATGGTTTATGCATTTGATGAGCTGGAGTCATGCCACACTTCACATCTCACACACCGTCACTGTGTGTGTGTGTGTGTGTGTGTGTGTGTGTGTGGTCACCCTGTAGAAGGATCGATGGACGTCCTGGGTGACGTTACACACACACAGGTCCGCGCAGAGTGAGGATGACTGTGGTAAATGTGGTAATGAGGTCTAATGGGTGACCACTTATGACATTAAAGCATCTGCTGCTCCGTCAGTAAAAGTCCGGTCAGTGGCTCCCCGCGGATCCAGAGTTATAGCTCCTACTAAAAACAGTCATATTAACGAGCATCACACATTATAATCCATCTCCAGCTCCTCTCACCCATCAGAGAGAGACGAGGGCCAGGTCAGGAGGCTTCAGATCAACTCCAGAGAGAAGTGTCTGCAGACTGGTCTGGTCAGCCTGAACAGAATATTCAGAATATTTCTGAATTGAACCTATTTACTGCGTTTTACATTAAATCAGCAGCGTCACCATCATGCTGATCATGCTGGAACTGTGGTGGAGCTGTTTGGGCAGCTCTCTCCAGAACTGCAGAACGCTGTGTGAAGGACAGCCCACATCTCTCACTCTCATTTCCATCTGTCCGTCTTCAGCTTCCGAATTGTTAAAGCCTCTTTATAGTAACATTACCCAGATTTCGATATCTGACCTTAACCTGTCACTGTGCTGTCCACTCTGAGCCTGTCCGCCAGGACGAGAGAGCTGCTGGAGAACCGTCTTTCTTATCCATGATGACCACTTTATTTCTGTTACGATCCTTCATTACAGGAACATCAAAGCCTGCAGCGTATGTTTATACACACCTGAAGGAACGCAGCGAACACAGACACACACCACACACTTCATCACCTGAGCAGCAGGTCCAGCTCAAAACACCATGAGAACGTTCACCACAGCCTGGGGTTTAACAGCTCTTCAAAGGCTCTTCAGAAATCCAGAACTAACATTTACAAACAGCTCCTCAGCCCTGGAAGAGGAAACCCAGGGAGGAACCTATCGAGGAACCCTCTTCTAGTCAGAACCAGAACCAGTGCTAAATCGGTCCCATCAGTTCTCCAGCTGTTGATACATCAGTCTGAACAGAACCATGACCTTTTAAATAGTGTATCCAGATGTTCCATAGCATCGATTTTTTTCCTTTTAGCTCAGAGTTGTCTTGGTTCAACATAGAACCACTACTTTTACTAAGGAACCCTTAAAGAATGTATCTAAATGTTCCAAAGCATCCATAGTTGAGTCATGATTCTTTGAAGAACTACTGCCTATACTAAAGAACCCAGCAGTACTTCTGTGAGGAACCAGAACCAAAGCATGTATCTGAATGTCTAAGTGCACCCCAGTGCTTCTTTCTCATGATCATGGTTCTATGTAGAACCACACTCTCTGCTTTCACTAAAGAACCCTAGGTGAACTTTGTTTTACAATAGCATGGAAGATGTTGCAATCAGCGTTCCACATCGAACAGTTCTAAAAGCCCCCAGCATTGAGCAGTGGAATGATGGAGCTCCATCCAGTACGTTTGGCATGAGTTGGGGATCAGGTGGAGTGATGATCATCCAACATCTTAATGTCCTTGTGGTTGAATGCAGTCATTTCCTCACAGCAATGTTCCAGAATCTAGTAGAAGGTCTTCTCTGTGCAGTAGAGACAGTTACTCCAACGAAAGCAGAATTTCAGAGGAAACAGTAAAGGAACAGGTGTCCCAATACTTTTGTCCTGTGGCGTGTGTTGTGTACGCTGTCAGTGCTGCAGGTCTGTGTGTGTTCTGCTCTGCTGCTGTAAACGGAGACGCACTCTTCCTTCGCTTTCTTTCCTTTTTTTTGTTTGAACACCTGTCCACATAGTGCGCGCGAGAGCGGCGGCGAATCTCAAAAACGTCTTTCATCTGTTTCTATTCACTCTCTTGGCTGTGCGTCTGTCCTCGGAGGCGATGCCGAGGAACGTCGCTAATCTCAGCTTTATGCGTTTGATTTCCTCATAATGGCGCTCAAACAGAACATCTCCAAATATTTGTTCTGTTTTTTTTCCTGATTATTTCTTCTCCTCCGCTGCCTGCAGCGACGGCGAGTCCACCCAGCAGCCGTGTTTAGATTACACAGCTTTATCTGTAACAGGAACCGTTATAACAGGCCCTGTGGAGGAAAAAACCCTGAACGTGTTTACGCTCGGGTCGCCTCGGGCCAGAACCGCGGACGTGTCTCGTTACAAATTAGCTTTAGTTTATGTGCAGGCGTCCATTCATGCAGTAAGGCTTTAAATACCTACTCATTGTGCCCTTTACACACCCTGTGGAGCGACGAGCACATTGCACACGGCAGGGCCGAGGCTGGTGGAGGTGGGAGGGGTGTAACGGTACGCGCATGTCCTGAATCGTCAACGGTACAGGGCTCACGGCGTGGTGCCCGCAGTCACACACAGAAAACACAACCCAGAGCTCATATGTGTGTGAAGATTGAGGAAAGTGACGTGGAACGTCAAAGTGTTCACAAACAAGACCAACCTTTAGACAGCTGGACAACAGGAGTCTGAGACCGCCCTCACAGAGCACAACGTCCGGGTCTGTCAGTCACTATTCGGAAGTGTGACCACGCCTTCTTACGAGATCACAGAATTAGGTTAAAAAATGATTTCTGGGAAACAAAAAATTGTGCCAATATCAGCTACTGGAGTTAGAGAGGATGAAGGACTGATGGACTGGTGGTCATAATGTTATGGCTGATTGGTGTATATGCTGTCATCTGCAGTACAATACAGAATTACAGTGCAGTACTAATAACTCTCTCTCTCTCTCTCTCTCTCTCTCTCTCTCGTTCTTCAGGATCCAGACATCGGCAATGCGTCCCTGTCCACCTTTGGCGTCGTCCAGGCAGTGGTTGAAATCATCCTGATGATGTATCCTACACTCCACACTGCTGACCTTTTCAGAGAGAGAGAGAGACTGAGAGAGGGAGAGAGAGAGAGAGAGAGAGAGAGAGAGAGAGAGAGAGAGAGAGAGAGAGAGAGACTGAGCGAGAGAGAGAGAAAGAGAGAGAGAGAGAGAGAGAGAGAGAGACTGAGCGAGAGAGAGAGTGAGAGAGAGACAGAGAGAGAGAGAGAGAGAGAGAGAGAGACTGAGCGAGAGAGAGTGAGAGAGAGACAGAGACTGAGAGAGAGAGAGAGAGAGAGAGAGAGACTTATAGAATACCATGGAAATGATGATCTGATGGGTAGGAAGTAGTGAATGAAATGGTGAAGACCATGTGAACCTTAACTGGGCTGTAGTTACCTGATGGTTTCCTCTGTGCTCGGCTTCTACAGCCTCCGCATCTTCCAGGGGCTCACACCCACACAGGACGACACCACCATGACCACGGTAAAACACACACACACACACACACACACACACACACCTGAAGTTCCGAGTGATGATGAACCAGCGGGATTGGCTGGATGGATGGATGGATGGATGGATGGATGGATGGATTAACTGATGGATAAGTGTGAATAGATTGATAAATAGATTGATAAATAGATTGATAAAGATTGGCTGATGAATTAAAGAGATGGATGGGTGGATTGATGGACTGAAGGATGTATTGATGAATTGATTGGTGTCATGACTGATGGACGTACTGTTCGATTAGTGAAGGTATATATTGATTGGTTGATAAGTTTTGTTGTTCTTGTAGATCATTGGTTGCTGTGTGTCTATCCTGGTCCTGAGTTCTGCATTGCCAGTCATGTCCCGGACCCTTGGTGAGTGTGTGTGGGGACGGGATCCTGAGGGGGACTGAAGCTATTCTCTGCTGCTGCTTTGTTAGTTTGCTGCTGGTTGGTTTATCCACAGGTCTCCCAGCAGGAGCTGTCCACAGCTAAGTGCCGAAGACAACGAAGGTGCTGAAGGTGCTGAAGGTGTTGGTTTAAAAGCTATGTTTACACCAGAGGAGCTACAGTCACTGAGACACATACACAGGGCAAGAATAACTGTGCGTCAGTCTGACCTACTCTGGACAGGTCTGAGGGTCTGAGGTTCATGCAGGTTCATCTCGTACAGTTTCGACGCTGTTGGAAGTTCTCCCGTCTGAATGAGCCTGATTACGGATGGAGCCCTGATTTGCTCAGTCCTTGTTCAGCAGGCCTTTGTTGTTGTGGGTCGATGGAGGATCTGATCTGTGGAAAATAAATCTGTGTCAGTCTGAAAAATGACTGTGCGGAGGGATATCGAGGCTGTTGACCGAAGATACGATGCGATTTATCAGCTGTCAGGATCACGCCTGCGGATGAGACTTCGGAATATCAGTATTGATCCGGATGTGTGCCGACTTCTTCCTTCATCTTTCTTCCCACTTTCACAAAACTTCACATCATCTGAGCTGCATTCATTCTGTTTATGTGGGTGTTAAGAGATGTGAATATGAATCAGCGTGCCCTTTTGAAAGGGGGCGGGGCTTAACCGCTGCAGGTTGATTAGGCCGTTAAGTGTAAATGTTGTTTTTGTTGTGATTTTGGGTTAAAACGCTGTGTTTAGAAAGTATTTAAAACCTAAAAGCAGAGCAGTGATCTTCGATTTCTACTCTTATTTCTCGTTCTTCTGTATCTTAGTGGTCATCAGCAGCGGTAAGTAGGCGGGGCACCAGAGCAGACCATCACGGACAAACACTAACCTTCCTCTTCTCTTGACAGGCATCACCAGGTTTGACCTGTTGGGAGATTTTGGCCGTTTTAACTGGCTGGGAAACTTCTACATCGTCCTGTCCTACAACCTTCTGTTCGCCGTGGTGACCACGCTGTGTCTCGTGAGGAAGTTTACCTCAGCTGTGAGGGAGGAGCTCCTGAAAGCTCTAGGTAACCATCTACCTGTACCTTCATCTGCAGCTCCTCATGTCTTCTGTTGCTTTACTTTGAGGAGTTAGAGGGGAAGTCCTCCACACCCTTAACCACTGTTACAATGTCTGAGTGCCTCAAGTCATCCACGTCACAGGGAACATGTAGGGTGGTTAGAACCGGGTGATTGGGTATCTACCCTTAGTTTGTCAGAGCGGAAGGAGGGCTCTGTCCCACTAGGTCAGCTCTCATCATCAAATAAAGCAGATACAGATCAAACCGAAGCAGTGAAAGCAGACAGGAACTTTAAGTGACATCTCAGAGGGTTTCTAGATCAGTGGTGTCCAAGCCTGCTCCTGAAGAGACCCTTCCAGCAGAATTAATCTCCAACCTTTATTTTTATATCATTAAAATGATGAATTCGTTATTATTATTATCATATAGTAACTATTTACTGACGTGGGGCTCGGTGTGCAAAGGCCTTTAGTCCTGGATCAGGTTCAGGTTTGGAGTGTTTGAGTGAGTGTTGGAGAAGAACTCGCTGCCCTGCCTCGTCTTAGTATTTCAGTCACTGCCTCGCTGCCTCCCTGCTCACCTCCAGCCTCCTGTCTCTCCATATCCGTCTGTCCGCCCTTAACTTCCTATGCCGGCATGTCACTGATATGGTGTGTGGTGCACACACACACCACACACACACCACACACACACACACACACACACACACACACACACACACACACACACACACATACACACACACACGTCCTGTCTGGAGGCATCCAGACAGATGAATCCTCCGAAAGCGAATGTATTTCCAGAGAGAGATTGCTCGGGTCGGTGGTGTGACGCAGCTTTGACAGCACCAATTTGTCTGAAGGTCCTGCAGCTCCTTTAATCAGGCCTTTCTCTTATCTCCTTCGCTTTCAGGTCTGGATAAATTGAACCTGTCAAACAGCCCCACGGAGCCAGAGTCGGGAAAACTCGCCGCCAACGGACATCAGAAAACTCTGTGAGACGTGCACACGCACTTTCCCCCGCACGTCTCCGGTTTGGGGGGTTTACCAGTACGGGTGGTGGTCTTGAAGTTTTACAAAGTAAGTAAAGAAAGTGAGAAGTTTCCAGAAATGAGTGGTGTTAATGAAGAGCTCCCAAGCCAGAAGACGGATCACCGAGCCAGAGTGAAATGCCTTCAGGAAGGACGAGCGAGCGTGTGACCCGTGTCCGGTCGGACTGTGGCGTGTTGATCCTGCGGGAGTCGGAAAGGCGCTGCAGATGCTTGTACAGTTTTTCATGACGCTGCAGCGAACATTTGTCCATGTTTGCTTTCTCTCAGACGATCTTCTCTTCCGTTTCTTCCTCACTCACACTTGAAGAGCCTTTCGACTGCACTCCTGTGCGACCACACGTTCATGTTCATCCTTTCCCTTCGATTTCACTGAGGTCGTTGATTGATTCGGAAACGTTTAACGTTGGGAAGGAAAAGGTGAAGTAGCTTAATGTACTAAAACAGTGTCTACGTGTCGCCGGTTGTGAGAGCAAGAACTGTAACGTCAAGCTTTTTTCTGTAGAACGTTTGGAGTAAAAAGCAAAAATTGGCTTAATGATCTAAAACTGGAATAACACGTTTCTCACCAAATGGCCCAACAGAGGAAACAATAGCAAAATGACCTGTTACCATGGATACGGCAAGGAAAGGTTTACTGTTTAATTAATGACCAGTAACATATAACTGCTCCATACAAACAGAAAGCGATGTTCTCCTTTTCCATTATTTACATACCTAATGTCATTTACTTCAACGTGACGATATAAAAAAGACTGTGTGTATTCCTCAAAAATGCACTACAGAAGTTACCTACGATCACCAGAGTTCTTCAACATGTTACTGGTCATAAGCACTTTCCCAAACTATAATCCCGTGTTCAGAGATTCAGCATTAACTCTTATATCAGCCTTTTTATAGAAAATAGAAGGACAAAGAATAAAGCTTAACATGGTTTTAGAAGATAAAACCCCGACCAAGGAAACACCACGTTTCTCCAACCTGTCACACATCACCGCTCTTTATTTTCCAAAAACGAAACCCTTAAACGTCTGTAAAAACGTCATTTTCCTTCTTTCTTCCGTGGAGCTGAACGAGCTAAAACGAGGACCTGAACACACCTCAGTTCTCAAACGTGTTCGTTGTCGTGAGCTCGCTCCAGTTCGTTTAAAGCTTCTCCAGTTCAAATATAGGTCAGATTTGTTGTAGCTGGAGCGACTGTCGTGTCGGTGGTCATATCTGCACTGATGCCACTGCGAGCCGTCTGCGAGCCGTCTGTGAGCTGTGGTCCTAGTTCACTGTTTTCGTACATCAGGCTGCACTTTTCTCGATACAAGCTGGAGGACGTTCTCTCAATGTGCTTAAAGGCTAATCTGACCAGCATCAGCAATAGTGCGAGCTTTTAATGCTTCTGTGATGCCTTATAACACTCGGGAGTGAGTTTAGCTTTCGTATAAAGAGCCGCTTACAGGTCAGCTGTCGGACCAGCTTCAACCTTCACGTCCAGCGCCGCGCCGACGAAGAGGCGGTCAGACCAGTGAACTGCAACAGCCTCGCAAACATATCTAATATTTCTCCTTTAAGAATATTTCAAGACGATTCATCTTATTTCTGAATGTTTCACTGAAGTCAGTTATTTTATTCTGTTGAGATTTTTAATGTTTAAGACATTAATATTTAGAAACGTGTGATTACAAATGAAAAGCCAAATTAAAATGAAAGTAACCTAGTGTGTAAAAATGTAAAAGATAAATACTTTTTAAAGGAAATAACTATTATTATTATTATTATTATTATTATTATTATTATTATGGTAAGAAAAATATATAAAGGGGGAAAAAGATACTAAAGATACTAAAGAAATTCATATTTTTATTAAAAGTGTGAGATTTTAAGAAGATGAGCAGAACATTCTTGAGAAAATAAATAAACATATTGAGAAATAAATAATCTTACACTGTATTTTTACAGTGATCTCAAACGATCCCAAATTCACAGCGTTTCCACCGACAACGATGATGAAAAGCTTCGCAGTTATATTTTATATTTATTCCCAAATTATCTGTCCTTTATATTGTGTCAGACGTTCATGATTAATGGACCAATAGAAAGGCTCGGAATTTTTACTTTGACGTCCATTGAAAGTTAAGGTTTTTCCATCTCCTGTAAAAGTGCTGTTTTGGAGATTTGAAGGTCACAGTGATGAACGTATTTGCCATTTTTACACGAATGTGCTGATGTTCCTCCTGAAACGTGCAGCCGTGAAGGTGAGTCCCTCTATCATCCCTGATTCACAGTTGGATCAGAACAAACAGCTGCAGTAGTTCCAGACAATTAACGCAGAATGTGAATATTAACCGAATGAACCCTATAAAAATGATAACGGTGAAGTGAATCCTCTTAAAGAAAGCCTACACGTCTGATATTATGAGATTGCTGTGAAAATAGGTGTTATTTAATTATTTATTTTTTGAAAATGTGAACATTTATTTTGGTAGTTTTAGGTCATTTTTAGTCATTAATCATCAGTAATTAAAAACCTCATACAAGGAACAACTTCAAATAAATTCAATTTTAGAAAACCATCAATAAATTTACATTAAAGACAATAATAAACAAGAAACTGTTTTAATTCATTATATTTCATTTGATTAAAAATGATAAAAATACCATCTCAACACAAAAGGGTGTAAAGTTGGTGCAGACGAACCGTCCTGGAATATTCTGACGTTGATGATGAGAAGTATTGGAGCACACTGAAGGTGCGTTCACGCAGTCGTGATTTTGCTGGGTGGAGGCGTGTTTATTGCACACTGATCTCCACACGTAGCTACCGTTTACCGAGACCAGTGTGAGAAGCTGAACCGCTCCGGCCGTGGGTCGCTGAAACAGGCAAGCCTTAATTCCGTTCTTACTCGTAGTTAAAGTTACTGATTACATTCACTAGTTATTGGATTTGTATTCGTTTGTCGTCGTTTTGCAGCTCATTCGTTTAAAAAAAAACACAAAAAAAAAGATATTAATGTTCTGATCACACGTGTAAATACGCATATTTGTTTCCCACCAGAATGTAGATGTGACATATGGGGCGTGTCAGCCTTATGTACAGCGTGTCCATTCGCAGAACTGCCCGGAGAACCGGACGCTCTGCGATGTCGTCTGTTGTCAAAAATTCACCTCTGATGCCTTAAACAGGGGAGGATTTTATAGGCTTTTTCTAGTAGTTGTCTTTGTGTGTGTGTGTGTGTGTGTGTGTGTGTGTGTGTACGTACATGAGCACCTTTTTATAGACTGATTCACTGTGAACCCTCATGTGACCGTCTAAACATTAAACCAAAAACGAAGCCGAGGCAGGCGCTGGGACGGACGAAGGAATTCAGATCAAACTCTGCTGCTTTGAGGCCTTAAACGGATTTTATAAATAGATTTATAAATAAACAGTCATTCAGACGTGGTTTCACAACTGGTTTGGTGTGAAATTGTGCCTGATTACAGCGGTGGACGGAATGAAGCATCGGTTCCTGTGACAACAGACATTTATTAACTTTCCAAACCCACCGATGAAGCTACACGAGTCTTATATAAATGATGGTATAATAGTGACCAATCCGATAATAATACACTATCATCAGGGACTACTTTTGTCACACTACCCCCTGCAGATTACATATGTATCCCTCCACCAGTTTAATGATCTGCGATTTGTAGATCCAGAATCTTCTCAGAAGTCAGTAAAACAGTGAGTCAGATCATAAGCATCATCCACCAACGATTGTGACTGAGTAAGGTTCTCTAGAATGGAGCGTTTCACACCAAACCGACCATCAGACTCGCTCTGAATGACTGCGAAACAAAATTAAGACGATTCTGAAAGTGGGCGGAGCTTCCCATTGGAAGGTGTGGTTAGGATTCACATGAGGGACACTGAATTTGAAAGCCTGTGAAAAGGTCGAGCGGAGGAATAAGGAAACTCACAGTTTGAATATCGTCGATATGGTTGAAAGATGATTGTTTTGTAATTTAATCTGTAAAGTATGCAATTCTTTCCTGTTTATTTGCACAAAGATTCAGCGTTTTGTATGGAATTTGGGAAAGGGGGGGGGGGTGAGTTTCCTGAGTTGGACAGTAGTGTCGTCCTGCAGTTAGTGTGTCTCGCTGTCTTTCATTAAAAACCTCGTTCTAAAGGACCATATATGCCGGCTTCTAGACAGACTGCAATACTGACCCATTCTGTCTCTTTAAAAGCTGAGGGAAGTCCTACCTCCATGCTTTCTGTGTGCCAGTGACGTGGGTTTATCAGCAGGACATTTGCAATGAATTACATTAAATATACTGTGAATCAAACAGCGGTCAGTCAGGTGTTGTTCATACAATAATAATGAGTATTATTCTGCTTTTTTGGGTTCATCCTGGTCTTCATTCATCCTCCTCACAGTTCATGACCTTTGAAATAAATGCTCAGTGCACACCCAGTGTGGGGTCTCTGACTGATCAGCAGTTAGATTAGAGTTAATGTAGCAGTAGATTAGTGTCGTTTTTGTTTTGTACATATGCCTGCAAACTCTTTATCTCTGGAATAAGCTGAAGGGCGAGTCCACCTTTCTCAAAATCCCTGCATTGAGAGCGGTCGTCGAGACAGCTCGCGGTGGTGCTGAATGGTGAAAACGTTGGTCGCCGTGACTGCGATACGAATATGCCACTTTATTTACTTTCCAAACCCTTAAATGAGGACGCACATGTCCTCTGAGCTTTATATTTAATGTTGATGATGGTAAGAACGTGGCAAACTATAAGTAAATACACTTTCTTTGGGGACTACTTTTTGCCACACTACACCCTGCATATTGCAAATGTATCCCTCCACTAATTTAACGATTTTAAAAACCCGTTTTAGGTCCAGAATCTTCTCAGAAGTCAGTAAAACGGCGAGTCGGGCAGTTTGTTCATAAGCATTAGGTGTAAGAATCTTCTGTGAGCAGCTCTCAGAGGTTCTGTTTCCATTCACCACCACTGTCAGCTGTTCTGACTGGGTAACGTTATCTAGAACAGAGCGATTCACACCAAACCCACTCTGAATCACTCTGTTCACATCGTAACTGCTTAATTATGTGGAGAATTTTGAAAAGTGGTTGGGTTCCCCTTTTAGGAAAGCTAGCCTCATGTCTGTCCATGTGCGAGTGTGTTTTGTACAGTGATTTATTTTCCTCCATTTGTGAGTGTGTGTGTGCGTGTCCTCTCCACGTTCTGTTAGTGGTATCTGTGTAGTTCAGTACCTTGTCTTAGTTTACATTGTACTTTTTGAGTTTACAATAAAGTGTGTGATTTTGTGGCTGTGTTGGTGTTTCTGTATTTGTGTGTTTATTAACGTTATTGGTAGTGAATCAGCTCCACCTGGAGCCTGAAAGAGGGTCTCTGTGGTATCTTCACCAAGATTTTCCAGTAGATCCAAGTCCTCTGTAAATTTTGAGGCAGAGCCTCCGCAGATCAGACTTGTTCCGTCTCTTTCCACAAGTAAATGCAGCACCTTCACCTGGCTGTCCAGATGATGGAGAAGAAAACTGGACTTGGACCAGAATGGCAGCAGGCCAGGTCAGCATGGGGACTTTGATCCACACAGTAGGGGGTGCTGCATCCATAACCACACGGAACAGCCCTTGGTGGTCTGTCAGGTGTCTTATCTCTGCAAATAATTGGCGATTAAGAGGGGTGTCCACATACTTTTGGCCGCACTGTGTTTACAGATGTTAGCCCATCATCTCTCTTTGTAAACTAAAGAAGTGCACATCAACGCAATTAACGGAGGCTTGGTGATGGGCTATTGGGCTCCCAGCACTGGGGTCTTCAGTTCAAGTCCCTGGGTGGGTGGAGTCTTCCAGGAACATGTAGATCAGATGAACTGGTTATTGTAATTTGCGCTGTTGTGTACACCCCTCTCTTGAAAGGGGCCGTTTAAGTGTAAGTAATTATACGGGACTTTACTGAACTGAGTCCATCTAAGCTGTCTGCTCACTTGACGGCTGTCTTTAGTCTTTCCTCCAAAAATAAATCATTAGTGTAATATTTTGTCTCGTTTGATTTGGTTCCTTGTCTACTTTTCGGACTTTGAAAATTGGATGAAGGTTTAGCTCAAATTTCTGCTGAAATTTAGAAAATCATTCAGGTTTCCTCTGAATGGAGACGCCAACATTCTGGAAACTAAAGTCAGAGTCAGGACACGAGCCTCCCACACTAAACATGGCTCCTCTGATCGATTACTTTTAAGAGAAAGATGCACTTTGGATTTATTCCTTTATTATGCAGTCATCTTCTGCAGCGTAAGTATTGGCACCCTGCACAGGCCTGGTGGTGTAGCCACGGCGGCAGAGTGGGCAGGTGGGGTTTCCCTCCCGACAGAAGCTCTCGAAAGCGCGAAGGCAGGGCTCGTGGAAGAGATGGGAGCAGGACAGTAAGAGGACCTGTCTGCTGGACGAATGCAGAGGGCTCAGACAGATCGGACAGTCCGAAACATCCCGCTCGACAGCCTGGAGGAAGCAGACAGTCACACATTAGATAACCTTTGTTATTACGCAAAGCTGTCCTGTCCGTTGAGATTAATTAAGCCCCGCCTCCCCGCCCTCCGGTGGACGAACTGGTGAACGAAACACGTGAAAGTGTGTCTCTTTAACAAGGTGATGTGAATGGAGCAATATTGGAATCTGACACCACTCCTCCTCACTGACCTGCTCTGGAGAACATGGTGTTCCTGAGGTTTCGGAAGTGGAAGCAGCACTGCTGCAGCTTTTACTCACGGCCTTTTCAGGCCTCTCCGATTAACACGTCAGCGAGAGGCGATTAGCAGGATTTATGCCGCCGTTATAAAGCGTAACGTCAGCGTTTAAATCACACACAGGAACAGAAGGCAGGCGGGCAGCGCTAATCATTAACCCACCCAGAGCTTCCTCTATTCACGCGGCCGTTGGCCTGCTTGCTTTGCTCCTAAGAATGTTTCGGCAGCACTTGATAAGGCCTTCGGAGATTTGCTTTGTTTGTCTGAGAGCAAGCGACTCGACAAAGAAGAGAGTTTAACCTTTAACCCCATATGAGCTTATAGGGAAACTCCTCTTTTACCTTTATCGACGTTCCGTAAAAAACTCAGAAGGCTCATGAAGACTCATGTAGCTTCGCTGGTGATGTCAACAGCACTAGCTGTGGTCTGGAAGCCTGAATCTGTTCATCAACTCGTTTATTTTTATACATTACAGTGTGTCATACAGTCAAACTACTGTTTTAGTGTATAAGACATCTCTCCTCAGCAGTCGAGGCATGAAAACATGCAGCTACAGCAGAAAGTCAGCTGCTCTTTTCAGCTCCAGCTCTGGATGAAAGGCCCCGACCTCATTGTCCGTGCAGCTTGTGTTTTGTTGTAAACATGCGTGTCCAACCCCCTCATTCGCTCAGATCGCTTGTGCTGAGCATCCTGGGACAGGTGAGAGCATGTCAGGTGAAAGGGCATGGCCTAGGACTGACTGCACCTACGGATTAAGGCCATTGATAAGCTGCTCTTTGATGCTCTGTGCTCTTTTATGCTCTGTGTTTTTGTATGTATGGAGATAAAAGGTGGGTTTAACGCTGGGATAATAATTCAAAAAGGTCAATTAGTTATCCACTCATCATTTATTTAATGTACATAAAGCTCCACCATGTTCATATGATCCACACACTCATTCTAACAGACTGAAATACACTACAGGAAGTGTAGGGGGCGCTCTATAACGCTCTATAATGATCATATGATCCACACACTCATTCTAACAGACTGAAATACACTACAGGAAGCGTAGGGGGCGCTCTATAACGCTCTATAATGTTCATATGATCCACATGCTCATTCTGACAGACTGTAATACACTACAGGAAGCGTAGGGGGCGCTCTATAATGTTCATATGATCCTCACGCTCATTCTGACATAATTGGTGTACTATATCATACCTTCTCCTGAGCCTTTCTCCACACTTCTTCTTGTCCCTCCAACCCACTGATGCTTGTTCGCTGCTGGTCAAAGAGACGGAAGACGTCCCGGCTGGTGGCGATGCTGCGGTCAACATCGTGCAGGAACGCCTCGACGTCCCCGCAGCAGGAGCGCACCAAGGTGTCGTTCATCTCCTGAAACTAATTACATTTTCATATTAATGCATCGTGTGATACAGTACAGATTTCAGTACCGTATACCGTGTTTGACTGCAGTCCTGCGATCCGCTTCAGTTGTGTTTTATGTTTAGTGTAAATTTTAGGAATGTCCTGTCTGGAGGGGTACAGCTGCTGTCACCATCCTTCTACTCAGACTGATTAGGACGCTCAGACGTTAGTCAATCACAGCTGACAAGGGGGTGGACAGCTACAGCCAAGGACTCTGAAGACCAGTGTCTGAATGACATCTGGCTGTAAAAGCCGTAAATGAAGTATATTAGCAGACGCAAAATAATGAAAAGCAGCAGCTGAGGTCCCAGCCAGGACAAACAGTCCGAAATACAAGCGAAGGTTATGGTAAACAGGACGGAGCACTACCAACTCAACAAACACTAGCAACTCCACAACCCTAGCATCCACTCACTGGCCACTTTATTAGAAACGGCTTCCTTCTGCTTCCCTTTGGCCACTTTATTAGAAACAAGGTTGGTGTGTCTCATCTAACTATGAACCGCATGAATGAGTTCAGTTATTTTACCTTTTCCTCGAAGTATCGGCGCCGTAAGCGCAGGTCGTTCGGCGGAACCAGTTTCCTAATGGCTCTGTAAGACTTGCGAGCAGTGAAGCCTCGCCAGCAGGCCTGGATTCTGAGACAGAGGCGAGAGAGAGAGCACTCAGTCTAAACCACCGAAACCACTGTTCAGAGTGAGAGACTGAAAAATCGAACGTACTCGAACAGAAAAGAAGGGAGCTGCATACATTCCAACAGTGGGGTATTTGTTGGGGTGATGTCAGCTGGAGAACGCTGAGAACCTGCTAGGTCTTTAGAGACGGGTTATGGATTTCAGCTATTAATAATAATAACATGATTAATACTGCAGTAATAATCGTATTCCATTATTAACGAGAAAGAGTTTATATTTCTGGTTGGTGGACGCTGTCGGTCCAGCAGTGACACTGAGGGGTTTAAACACTCCAGCAGCACTGCTGTGTCTGATCCACTCGTACCAGCAACACACACTAACACACCACCACCACGTCAGTGTGACTGCAGCGCTGAGAATGACCCACCACCCACATCATATCTGCTCTGTGGTGGTCCTGTGGGGTCCTGATCATTGAAGATCAGGGTGAAAGGAGGAGAATAAAGTCTGCAGAGAAACAGATGAACTACAGTCTGTGATTATAGAACTACAATACAAGGAGCTGGTCATAATGTTATGGCTGACTGGTGCTGGTTGGTGTGGTATACCTGACAACACATTTCTCTCTGTAGAGTCTCGCTCCATCGTGGATCACCCTGGTCTCGTACGGTTCTCGCCGGCACAGTGGGCAGCACTTCCGACCCGAGAAATGCTCCAAGGACTTCAGACAAACCTGCACAGCAGCAACACACTCGTCTGTCCTCTACACACACACAGGATTTTAAATGCTAATGATCTCTCCTCTCATTGGCTGTCTCAGTATAGGGGGCAACAGGGCTGGACTGGCAACTTCATTTAGCCAGTGATTGGTTTTGTGTTGTTGACCTATGAGGTCACCCTCTCAGAAGCCCACACCCACAGCCGGATTTTTCCCGGTTCTCCCAATGGCCAGTCCATCACCGAGGACGTTTTTTTGTCCTGCATTCATTTTCCCCTGAATGTCACTGGACCTTCTTAATTACAGGAGAACACGTAACAGAGAAAACAAGGCTGAAGCAACAATTTAAGAACACATTTTATAAAACAGGAACATCTGTGCTTGAAAACAGCTGGGACTTTTATTTTGGCAAAAATATTATAATCAAATATGTCTGCTTTCAGATGTGAATATGGACCTTCGGCGGTCCAGACCTGAACTGACCTTGTGAAAGACGTGGGAACAGGACAGCAGAACCTGCCAGGAAATAAAATCACAAAAATATAGAATTAATTCTACAGTTTACTTTGTTTTCATGCCTTTTTAACACTCATATATTTTATATATTGGTCATATATTTTAAATAAAAAATAATAAAATAAATAAAACTGAATTGAAAAAAAATGTAAATGTAATAATAAATATTTACATCTTAATTGTACAATAATGTTCAGAGATAACGTAAGATGTACGATTTTTTTTAAATCATTTAAAAATTTAATATAAAAAGTGAAATATAAAATTACAAAAGAAAGCTGTGAACAAATAGCCGTATTAATAATCAATCATCACATTTTAATAATACATTCATATTCAGTGATAATGAAGGTTATATGAATTATCAGTGAAAAAAGATTCAGTAATAAAACAGTTATATATTTTATATATATTTAACACGATAAAGTAAACATGAAACTTATTATGTATAAAATGAAAGAGGGATTAAAGGTGGCTGCGCCATATCTGATCATATGTGGACGGTTCTGGAGGTGCTGTTTAATCCGGACTGTATCCAGGAACTCTGGGATATAAACGCCGTGTGTTTATAGTTTATAAAGCCGTCAGAACTGCAGCACTTTCACATCTGTGCTGATTTACTGAGCAGTAATTATTATTAGTGTAAAGGTAATTATAGAGGTGAACATCAGGAACACACACACACACACACACACACAAACTGACACACACACACACACACATACACACACACACACACACACACAAACTGACACACACACACACGTACACACACAAACTGACACACACAGACATACACACACACACACACACACACACAAACTGACACACACACACACACATACACACACACACACACACACACACAAACTGACACACACATACACACAGACACATACACACACACACACACATACACACACATACATACACACAGACATACACACACACTCACATACACACACTGACACATACACACTGACACACACACATACACACACTCACACTGACACACACACACACATACTCACACAGACATACACACACTCACATACACACACTGACACACACACATACACACACACACACACACACTGACACACACAGACATACACACACACTCACATACACACATATATACACACACACACGCACACTTGTAGCACTGGTGGATTATGGGTAAGCAGTACTTGCGGTTTAAGGCGGAACTCCTCTGTGCAGATGACACAGGGCTGGGCGGAGTCTCCTTCCTGAGCAGACCTTGATTTGACCTCTGCCCACTCCTCGGTGGTCAGTCGCCGAGCAGGAGCCGCTACCAAACCCAGCCTTTGAGCTGAAATACATTCAGTTACAGTCAGGAACAGAGATGAGTCTGGGATGGTCTAAGCTGATTGGCTGAATCTTGTCGTGATACTTTTTTCACCAAACTGGTTTGGGCTCAGGAAGCCCTTGACCAGTTCTGCCTGGTCCAGCAAATCACATACCTAGTGTGAGGGGTGGAGGATTGGGCTCCAGCACATACTCTCGCTCCTGCCCGGCCTCTCTGTGCCGCCAGGCTCGCTGGACTCTCCCGGATGCTTCCGGACGGGTGGTGTGGCCCAAAGAGCCCCAGAGGGACCGGCTGATGTGGTCCTGCAGTGCTGCTGCTGCCACCACCACCTTCCTTCTGTCCTCTCGGGAGGAGCTCTGCCCCTGCAGGAAGGCTGTCGGTCAGTCCCTGATGTCTGACCTCAAAAACGTGGGTCTAGGGGTCATAGGGGTCAACATTTATAGTCACATTAACTGAACACTAGACTTGTTTTGGTCACCTTAAATCAATAAGTCTTGACCACATGTCCTTTTGGGACTATTTTTGGCACACAACACCCTGCGGTATGTATCTCCTATGTTTTTATCATATATTAATAATATTACGTCATATATTAATCATATTACATCATATATTAATAATATTACATCATAAATTGTCATTAATTCTTTGTATAAACAGTGAACCGGAAGTGTGGATATGTAGGAATCGATCCGCCCTTCCAGTACCACCAGTACCACCAGTACCACAGAGAGAAGAGCTCCTGATCACTCGGAACATATTGATCAGGAACGTGGACCGCGATCAGAACCAGCCCTGCTGCTGACAGCGCTGTCTCACATCCGGGACAGTCCTGTCCTCAGAGGGGACAGAAGCAGACAGATGTACCTGCCACATGCTCGCCTGGACGCTCTGTTTACACGGTCGCTTAGCAACAGCCTGCCCTTCGCGGACCCTGCGGGCGGGCGCGCTCCATTCACTCGCTCCCTCGCTCCCTACGCCCTAGTTAGGGCCCGTGTGTGTTTAAGGTGTAACAGCGGCCTTAAAGAGTTAAACACAGTCTGAAGAAGAAAGCAGACGAATTACTGAATCATATCAGTCAGAATTTAATTCTAACGATTTCATTTATTGTCCACGTTGAGACGGAACCAGGCGGAACCTGCCGGAACCTGCCGGAGGTTTGGATGATTCTGAAACAGATACAAAATGCAGACTTTTATTTTAGAAATAAAGACCAATATTACAAACAACTGAGAGAACTAATGACTGAATTAAAAAAAATGTTGTTGTTGTTTTTGTTGTTGTTGTTGTCATTGTTGTTGTTGACACTGTGGTCAAAGAAATTGACAACAGACAATGAAAGAATGACTCGTTGGAAAATAAGCGATTAAAGGTGGTATGAGTTTATTCAGCTTAGATTACCACTCTCACTCACATTCACAATTATCTAGAACCTCCAGATGTGTGAACTGATCCCACCTGCTGTTAGTTAGAACATGACTAGTTGGTTTCTGTAAATAAACCTTCAGTTCTACCAGTGAAGTCCTGGCCAATGGGCGAGCTTCTTCAGCCATATCTGCCCAGATACCACTTAGAGGCTGATTCTGATTGGATGATTTATTTCTGCGATACTGGGTTTAAATTCAAGCATCATCCAAAACCCAGTAAAGTCACACCTGTAAAGGCCTTCTTAGAAAACCCTGCAGACCTGGGGTTCCCCACTGCCAAACGTTCTCAGTCGTCCCGAGAGCTGGGTTCATTTTTAGGATGGCAAATCAATGCCCTCGACACCTCCTGTGGACTTTGATGTTGTGTTTAGATCAGATGGCAACAGATGACACCCATACTGTCAGTCAGCCTGGCCTGTCTTTCATGTCCAGGATCGTCAACCGTGGCCCCTTAGTGTTCCCAGACAAAGGTGCGTAATTTATTAGGAAGGAATTCGGACAGCGAGTTCACAATCAAAGGGCCTGTCTTCTCCCGGCGTTCCCACTCTGAGCCTGTGGTTTGTGTTTTTAAGTAACTAATCACTTTTGTAAAAAGAGGGCACAGGCAGGGACTCAGGCCTCAATCCGCCGCATAAAGGTTGCTTTCTTCAAACTGTCATCGAAATGGATTTCGGTGCGCGCTCTCATTTTCAACAGGGACACTGTTTGTCTTCGCTCTCTCTATAAATACCATTTTAAAGAGCTTTTCTATTTGGCTTTCTCCCCCACGCTTGAGCCTCTCTTTACCTGTTCTGAGGTATTTTGAAAAGAGGGAACTCACCTTGTCGTGCAAAGAACTCATGAGTTAAGAAACACAGGAGAAAAGGAGGGGAAGAAGAGGTTCTGTTGGCGTAATGTTTTGAATAGGAAGCCATCGCTGAACTGCTTTGCAAACTCGGGGAGCTTGAAAAGGGACAAGTAATCCGGCTATTTATCTCTGTTCAAAGAGACGGGGCAGGTATGTGTGTTGGGGGGGAGGGAACATGTCAAGGGAATGGCCAGTGTTTACTGTGTTTGGAATTGACAATGGTGGAAGGGAGTCAAAATCAATGGAGGAATAGCGTTAAGATTATACATCAGATAAAAGAAAACACCAGTACAGACGAAGTAGCCCAGCCATGTACAGCCACCCTGGAATCCTTTCCAACAGGAAAGGAAAGGATTATTATTTGTATGCGAGGATAGAACTCTTTTGTTTGTATGCTTCAGACCTTTCACAGATTTGACCAAAAAGTGTTTGAGATCATCTCTAATCCTCTACGTTTGTCCCTACAGGTCCAATTAATCCAGACCTTCTGCGCTTCCTCTTGTTGCCGTTGATGTGATATTCGGATCTGGGACTTTACCAGGTACTTTTCCTGGGAATGTTGAAGAGTTGGGCACACATGTAAACTCATTGGAATGGAATGAATCTTTCTATGCATGAAGGGAATGATGATCAATGTAGTTAATTACAATATTACAGTAAAGGATGAGTTTATTGGGGAAAACTGTACAACTGAAAGGAGGTTCTAGTTCTCTGTTGGGCCTCTAGTCTGGATATAAGATGAGATACGGTTGGGTTAGAAAACTACTCTCGGTAGTTTTCCACACTTATCTCTTTTCTCTTCCTATTTAATTTCATTTAAATACCAGCATAAACATACAGGTGAGACAGTAAACATTAGGTTTAGTTTGCACACAAGTGCAATTCCCTTTGGGTCTAGTAGAGAGCACTGTGTTTACCAATCAAAGTAAGTCATGTGACTTAGGCCTTCTGTTTGAGTCTGTTTATGCACCACATGGACACACTTCACTTTGCGTCTGCTAGAGGGCGCTGTCAAAAAAATGCAGTTGACTTTGGGTCTGATAGAGGGCACTGTGTTTGAACAAAAAAATGTAAGATTAGGTCTTCCAACAGGATTGTGTGTAGACTGCAGTACATAAACCTACAGTACACTCTGGGTCTGCTAGAGGGCGCCAGCTCATCTAACTTCCGACTCTTAATGTACTGGCATCAATTCAAACGCGTCTAATCCAATGAAGAGCCTGTGGGAGGTAGAAAAGCCGTCCTCTGTTGTGGATTGTTAAATACAGCATTGTCTGCTGGTGAATAATGGAGCAGGGTCTGGGGAGAGGGCAAACTGGTACAGTTAATTACCAATTATGTCAGCTATGGAGGTCAACCATGAGACCAGTCTCTTCTGGTGGAGGGCAGGCAGATATCAAATTATTTTATGAGCCACCCCTAACTACTTCCTAACACGACTTTAATTACCTGATGGATAATGGTGCAGTCCCTTTATCGGCCCATAGGAGCAGGGAACCAATCAAGTGCGGGAGACAGGAATCCGATATTGCTCGCTGTAATCTGTTGCATCATTGCTGATGAAGCCCATATTTTAAAAAAAAAGAAAGAGACCAAGAGAAAAAATAGCAGTCAGACTTGCATTTGGAGAGATGGAGGTCCGAAGCGCTCCACCATGTCCTCGGTAAATGAAATACAAATCACTGTTGGCTTTGGGGTTTTTATTTCATCTACTAAGTGCTACATTACCTCATGCCTTGGACCTGACAATGGATTTCCCATAAATCCCCCGGGGGCCGAAATGACAAACACGCCCACATATCACGGACTGTGGCAGCACATATTAGCACTTGAGAAGTTATCGATCTGCCGCTTAATCTGTCTGAGGGGTCCTCCTATGGCTCTACTTTGGCTGGCTCAGTCCATGACCCTGTTGAACTTTTTGGCTGTCAGTTAGCCAGAGATCAGCGAACTCCATGACCAGCGACGTCCACTTCCAAGGTATACAGTTAATGTCTGGGGGGCTTCAGACACACCAGACAATCACATTCTTTCCTCGTGGGAATATGCTTGTGTGGATGATGATACCATCCATCAGACCCACATCTTACCTGGGTTCCTCACTGAGGCCCAGGTGCTTTTCAATTCCAGAAACATCCACAGTTTAGTTCATGTCTTCAATAGTTCAAATTTAGGAATGATATATATTGTGATCAAATCTTAGTAGATATTCAAAGCCTTTTTGGTGCTTTAAAAGTTCACCTACAAAAAACGTTCTACCTCCAATTAAGGTACTTCCACTTGCTCTCTCTCAGGCATTTGATGCAGTTTAGAAACTCACCACCACAGGACCACCACAGAGCAGATATGATGTGGGTGGTGGGTCTTTCTCATCACTGCAGTCACACTGACATGGTGGTGGTGTGTTAGTGTGTGTTGCTGGTACGAGTGGATCAGATGCAGCAGTGCTGCTGGAGTGTTTAAACCCCTCAGTGTCACTGCTGGACCAAGAACAGTCCACCAACCAGAAATGTCCAGCCGACAGCGTCCTGTGGGCAGCGTCCTGTGAGCACTCATGAAGGACTAGAGGATGACCAACACAAACTGTGCAGAAACAGATGAGCTTCTGTCTCTGACTTTACATCTACAAGGTGGAGACACTCGGTAGGAGTATCTAATAGAGTGGACAGTGAGTGGACACTCACTCCAGCAGTACTGCTATGTCTGATCCACTCATGCGAGTGAGTATAGAAAGCTAAAATCCAGCGCTATCTGTGTGTCGATGCTGGAGTTTTATGCCTTGTGAACACGACGACACTGGGTTTTGATCATCCCCACCTTGGAGAGCGTTTAGAATGGACGGAATGTCAAAACCCATACAAACGACTTGAAAACACCTGCGTACCCACTGCTACATTATTTTGTCAGTGAGACCTTGGAGCTCACCTGACATGAACCTCTCTAAGCTGAACGACTTACTGACGTAAACGTCCACTTTCACATTACATGTCATTCTATCTGACCCCCACTAACCACCACCAGAACAGCTAAGGACAGAAGCTTGTTTGCTCATCTATAATAACTCTCCTGCTCCCTTTGTCGTCTTTCTCCCGGCCTCCGAGAACTCACTCTGAGTGCCAAGTGGATTTTCACTTGAATGTCGCAGTGGTGCCCGACAATCTGCAAGGCGCTCACGAAGCCATCTCTTCCCCGTAATGGCCGATAATTGAGTAGAATCCATCACAGGGTCTGAAAATAGGCTGCCGTAATGACCATAAATTGTAGCCCAGGAAAGCTTAAAGCGCGGAGCTGAGGCGGACCCCCGCTGTGCCTGAGCGTCTCCCTCGACCTCTAGCTCACTACCTAGCTCTCTCCAGCTGCTTTCATATAGGAGGCCAGTGATTAAAATTATAGCTTCTGCGGCACCGTATGCTGAGTGACGTACCTGAGGAACAGCGCTGAACCCTGTGCTCATGATCTAGTTACGTAGAACATCTCGTACCTGTTGAGGAAACAGCTCTTAGTGTCTGCTTGCTTCTATAGCTCTGAGGTGGACGCTCTAAATCATGATGCTCTTATCTCAGACCCTGTCATATTAATGTGGTTTCTGATGAGAGAATACATAACATTAGCATCTAGAAACATAGTGTAGATGTGGTGGCTTCTAGTAGGCAGCTGCAACACTGCTGTAGACCAGCTTCTGCAGGGAACTGGTTTCAGACGGTGGTCAAAGAGGGTTGTAAAGCTGGTCTTCCAGGTGAAAACACTGGTAAACCAGTTAATCAGCTGGTTGATCAGTGTAGCTCTTGACCAACGCACACTATATGTCCAAACGTTTGTGGACACTTTGATCGGCTACATTTATGGTGCACCCATTGCTGACATAGGAGTGCAAATGCACACAAACCTTCTCCAGTCCCTTTGGAGATGCACTGCCAATAGAATATGACTCGCTGGAGAAGATAAACAAGCATGAAACTACGGTCACCATGTCTAATACCAGTTGTGGACTAGAATTGCATTGTTTGGTGAGTGTGAGGCCTTCAGAAAGAAGGTTGTAGATGCAGATGAGTCTGAGAAGGGATTTAATAAGATCTCAGAAAAATTAGAAATCAGCTGTTCTTCTGTCCAGAACATAATTTACAAGTGGAGAACATTTAGAACAACTGCCCACATGACCAGATCAGATCGTCCTAGCACGTTCAGCCCAAGAGCAGAACCACAAGATGAGTGAAGAAGATCCAACAATCCTAAAATGTTCGTCATGGACCTACAGGTCTCTCTTCCACTGTTGATGTCAAAGTGCAGCTTTTTCCATCAGAAAGAGACCAAGGTGTTTAAGAGAAAACCCTTACAATAAAAAAACACACGAGAACCAGACAGTAGACATGTTTGTCAAAAACCAAACACAGCATTTGAGCACATATGTGAAGCATGGTGGTGGACGTGTGATGGGTTGGGGCTGCTTTCCTGCCGCAGTGTGTGGAGCTCTCTCCATCATAGAAACCACTATGAGATCTGTATTGTATAGTGGGTCCAAACTTTTCAGTTATCCAAAGATTTTCATGGGGTGTCCTAACATCAGCTTGACATTATCTGACTTTTATCACGCAAAAAAAAACTTGTAAAAGGTTGTAAAACAGTTTTTATGACAAGTTGAAATCAAAGGAGACAAAGCCATTGAAGTCCCTCAGCCACAACATCCTAAATACAACTGACTGTGTGTCCCCAGTGTCCTCTTTTTTGATAACCAAAATATGGTCATCCTGAAGCCGTGATTCCTACCTTCTCATAACTGTTTACGGCACAGAGAGCAGCTCTGCATTTTCAGCACATGTAGATTTATTACCGTAATCATTAATGGCCCCCCTCGTCTGAAACCTGGTAATTAACTCAGCTCATTTAAACGGTAGTGTGGAGTAAAGATAAGCCCAAAGACTTCCTCACAAGTCGAGCATAAATCAGGGCTGCAGGTGACTGGGTGAACGCAGGAGCAGGGGGACGGGGTGAAGGCAGCTGGCTGGGAGGGACGTGTTTGTGGTGGAATCTCGTAAATGCTGCAGTTCTCTGGGCGATAAGCATAAATAGATCCCAAACCGCTCTCTGGAATTACCGTGTAATTGGGGACTTTCCGAGCTCGATGGGGTAACGTTGTCTTTCCAAACGTGTGGGGCTTTGGGAGATGGGTTCTCTGATGCCAAACGATGTTCCTGACCCACTCAGTCGGATTGCGTTGATCCAGACAGCAAAGCTCTGGAAAGCTCTGCAGATCTGTCCGTGTTGTAAGTGCAAACACGACTGAGGTTTGTGGTTTGACAAAAACCTTTTCCACATCGGCCGCCATTCCCCATTTCTCACACTGCAGGCCAGGAGTTCAGAAGAACATATTTGACCAACTCTTCACAATTTCTCAACAACATAACCTGGACTGGACTTTTGGACATGGTGCCAATAGGTTCATGTTTATCTTTATATTGAACATGGTGGTGTTGTGTTAGTGTGGGTTGTGCTGTTACAAGTGGAACAGAAACAGCAGTGCTGCTGGAGTGTTTAAACACTGTGTCCACTCACTGTCCACTCTATCAGACACTCCTACCGAGTGTCTCCACCTTGTAGATGTAAAGTCAGAGACAGAAGCTCATCTGTTTCTGCACAGTTTGTGCTGGTCATCCTCTAGTCCTTCATCAGTGCTCACAGGACGCTGTCGGCTGGACGTTTCTGGTTGGTGGACTGTTCTCGGTCCAGTGACTCTGAGGGGTTTAAACACTCCAGCAGCACTGCTGTGTCTGATCCACTCATACCAGCACAGCACACACTAACACGCCACCACCATGTCAGGACCACCACAACAGAGGAACTACAGTCTGTAATTATAGAACTACAAAGTGCTCCTGTATGGTCAGATGAGCCGTCCTGTGCTGTACATTCAGCTTCGTCACAGCACTTCATCCAGGCTTCACAATCATGACTCTTTTGTTAACGTCTTCACGTTTGTCTTCACACTCCAAATCTGAATGATTAGACAGTTGAATCGGAGCCCATTCGAAAAAAGTCTGTCTAAGTGACACATGTTGAGTAAGCGTTCAGCAGGAGAGTCATTCAGCACGGCTCTGACACTTCAAAGCATGTTGAGGTTGAGCCAGAGGAGAGCGCTGCTTTGGCCTCGTGTTGTAATTTCAGACAGTGATGACAGGTAAACTAGTGCAGAGTGTTTACTTGTTTTTCAGCGTGGTGGAGAACGCCGCCGGGCCCGTTTTCTCAGCAGAGCCGAATGTGCTCTGTGTGTTTTTGTGCTCAGTCATGAATGATTTTTCAGGGAGACATTAGTGATTAAAGGGCCAAAACCACGCAAAACTCACTTCTGTTTTTTTACAGGGTAAATGAAGCTTTGTGTTGTCTTAATATTCTGTATACATCCCATGTCCTAAGAGACAAACATGTCCAGCCTTCACTAAACCCCTAAAAACAAGTTCAGTTTTAACCCTCAGGTGGATTAGGACAAGATACAGCTTTCACAGCTGCAGCAGAGACTCACAATTACTATGGGTGGAGATGGGGTTTGTGTGTGTGTGTGTGTGTGTGTGTGGCATTGGGGTGCTTCCTGTTTGAGGACTGTCATGGGATTTTGATGTCCCGCATTAGGACAGTTCACCTCACGTATAAACACCCGTCCATAGAAGATTCCTTAGAATCTAAAGATGTTTTATTTTCCCCTTTTTATGACAAAAACCAACAAGTTTACCTACAGCCATCTCAGCCTACAGCACGTTGTGAAGTTATAAGGAGTGTTTCTGTCTGCAGTGTTGCAAGAATGAGCCACAACACCGATACAAGACAATCACATTAGATGTATTCAAATGTTTTAGTGAATTCAGACATATTTTAGTCTTAATAACAAACGGACAATAACAAAAATACCCTGATGAACTTAGGGTTCAGGGGAACAGCCGCTTTATGGAAAGACACTCAAACAGCGTAACATTATCTAGCCATTGTTCGTGGCCAACAGTCAAACGTGGTATACCAGTTATGGCCCTAACCCAATATTGCTGGGGCAGTATCAGCTTGCTGGCTACCTGCCTCCTCCAACATCACTACCACAGCAGCAGCGTCTCCCCGAGTCCAAACCTGCTGTTACTGCTGTCATAGCAAAAGAGATCATCTCCATATTAATACCTATGGGTTTAGAGGCCCTATGATTTCAGCGCTGACGTGATTGGTGACGCATATTGAAAAATTCATATAGTCTTTGTCATTTTTGAGGATCAGGATGAATAACTCTGGATAAGGTGGAAGAACATGGAAGGCCATTCTTCTAAATAAAACCCCTCCAGAGACTCTTTGCTCTTCCCAGCAAGATTCTGACAGCAGACTGATGTGTGCTAATGGCTGTTCTGGGAGCGTGTTTCGATACGGAGTGCTGAAACATACCTCAGCCATGCCGCCACGTTTCAAACATCGTTTTGCTGATGCCACAGTCTGGGCAGGGAAAACGGCAGATAGTTTGATATGCTCCGTTTCAGGCTGTTAACATTGGGAAAACAAAATGTCCTGGATGTGAAAATACAGTGAAGGCATGGGAATTTTCACACTGGACATGAAAGCAACACATCTGTCGAAACTGGAAATCACGCTCACTGTGAAAACATCCTTCTGATTGGTGTACTCACAGAGATGACTTACAGGAATTAATTACAGTGATTAATGTAAGAGCACCGCATCACTGCACAACACCTTTAAACATTATAAGTAATAAACACACAATAAGAACATATAATACAAGACCCCGGAAGATGTCCTGTGGTACCTGGTAGAGGTCTACATTGTTGCAGGACTTCTTGGGACTCATGGGTCACTTGACAGTATCTTGTCACTGTAGTGCTGAGAATGACCCACCACCCACATAACAGCTGCTCTGTGGTGGTCCTGTGGGGGACAGACTGTAGGGCTTTTTCTGCTCCCGCCTGCAATGTAGGCATTTTGGTCCAATTCCAGAAGCCCGGTCCAACAACTGTTATGGGACTGAAGGTGTCCTGCGGTATCTAGCACCAAGACCAACATTAGCACATTTTTGTAGTCTTGTAGGTTGTAAGGTGGGACCTCCATGAGCATCAGTGAGCCTTGGTGCCCATGACCGTGTCATTCTTGGATCACTGACCCCTGCATACCAGGCACACCTCACAAGCCTGCCTAAGAGATGTTCTGAACCGGTCATCTAGAACATTGCAGTTCTTGTCTCAGATTCTTATGATTGTCTGTTTTTCCTGCTTCAACATAAATTTCACTGTCTGTTCACTTACTAACTAATATCTCCACTCCTCCACAGGAGACACTGGAACCAGATCGTCAATGTTCTTCACTTCATATACTATTGTGGTTGATCAACGTATACTCTTTCATCAATGAACAGTCACACAGAGAAGCTGAAGGTCTTTAGAGAGATGTTAAGAGACTTTGAGAAGATCTGAAATATTCTGAGAGTGATTTAATGCTGAAGAGCTTCCTTGTCCTTCTGCATTCTGCCAGTTTTTTAGGAAAGCATTCCTCTAACATCTAAAACTCTGGACATCTTCATATTGAGCACTCACTCTGTTCTCACCAGAGATGGACGAGCCTCAAGTACTGACAAATCCCGTTACCAAAGATCCTCCTTTCTCAGGCAATTAAGAAATGTCCTCCATGTTTGATAGACACATGTCTTCAGGCTGTATATATTGATGAATGAAGCAAGTGTTAATGTTTATAGACGCAGCCTGGATCCATTCATGGGATTGGTAACTTTCCACCAGGAATTGTTTGAAGGCCAGCTACCTGTATGGATATGCACTTGGGATTGACTTACCTGACGCAGTTGGGTTCATCAGATGTAAGAAGTGTGAGTGTAACATGCTGTCATGTGCCTGTACCTCTCGCTCGATTGGTGGATTGCCTCGGGAGCTGACAGTCCATTGGCTGTCGGCCTGCTCCGTCGCACCGTCCAAAGTAAACAGGTGTGTTTCCCGTCACTTCGCACCTACTTAGCTGTGTCTCTCTGATAGTATGAAGCAGGGGGAAGAGGTTTCAGTGGAACTTCAGTGCTCATCTCACGGCTCATGTTCCACCGTTTTCACCTGGACTCCCACGCCCCGGTCGATCCATACCAACTCTGAGCTCCGGCGCAAACCAGCGACTCTGACAGGCCGTAGGCTTTCTTCTTTCTGTTTACCCTGCTCCAGTAACCCCACCCAAATATGGTTTCTGAGATCTGTGAAGAAAATGTGAAGACTTCACTAAGAGAAGATACACTATTTGGACAAAAAGTATTGGGGACACATTCACTGTTTCTTCTGAAATCAAGGGTATTTAAAAGTGCTTGTCCTGTTTTTGCTGGAGAAACTGTCTCTACAGTTATGGGTTAATCTCAGCGATCACCAACCCACCTCACCCCCAACTTCCCAACTCATCCCTGCCAAAGTAACGGATGGAGCTCCATCATTCCAGGGAACACAGTTCCACTGCTCCACAGCCCAATGCCCTCTGATCCATGCCTGGCATTAGCCAATAGGTGCCAATAGGTTCATGTTTGTTTATCTGCTCTAGAGACAGTCCTACAGAATCAAGTTCAGTTCTAGATAGACGAGTCACATGCTGGTAGCAGCGAGTTAAGGCAGAAGAGCTGCAGGACGGCATGAACAGTCACCCTGCAGGAAGGTCACGCTCTGTACCAGAGTGCCCTGCACTCTTCTTCCAATTCATCCCTCGCTCACTCATTCAGGCAGATGAGAGACGAGGAGTGGGACATCACTGAAAAATGTAAACACACCCTGCATCTCTGCCCTTGATCTTCCATTTCCCCTTGCTGACACACAGACGGGAACACCAGGGTGACAGACGCATCCACCAGCCAATCTGGACTCTGTGTGACTTCAGATGAATAGTCATAGATTAAGAGACTGATTGAGATGTTTTTTGACCCATCTTTTAACCCAGTTTGTCCTGTTCAGGATCGCGATGGGCCTGGAGCCTTCACTCACACCCTGGGGCAGATTAGCACAGCCAGTTAACCTACCAGGTGCTTTCTTGGGTAGCTGGAGGAAACCTGTGCATAAACCAGGAGAACCCAGGCAGGGATCAATCCCACAACCCCAGACCTCTGGAGGTGTTTGACACACACTCCCAGCAGCACCACTGTGTCGCCCTCTTCGAGACATTTTGAGATTCTGAGATTTTGAGACTATCTGGCAGGCTTTGGATGATTTGGGGTGATTTTGGGTTTTTGGGTGATTTTGAAATGGAGTGATTTGGGGGTGATTTTGAGTTGAATCTGTTTTCTTGCTGCAGTCAGTAAAAGTCATTATTACATTTTACTGATCTTTACGTCTTTCCTCTCGCAGTGCACCCGATTCAACTCCTTATCTAATTATCCGTCTCCAGCATGAGCCGAGCAGGACCGGGTTTACGCGGATGTTAATTTAAGGTAAGAATCATAAGAGCACATATTGACAGATATTAGATCAGATCAATACTGAGACACCCCCTCAGCAGCTGACGTGATCCTCTGCTGAGAGTGTGGTGTTTGGAGAAGGTAGTGGAGATCTGAGTGCTACGCTGTTCTTTACAGGGCTGAGGCTGACCTGGAGCAGATGTCCTCTGCTGTTCCTTCTCCTGGTTGCAGACACGTTACCTTCACATCAAAAGAGATGGGCGAGAGAGAGATGAAACACAAAACACAGATGAGACTCAGACACATCAAGCTTTGCGTTCTCTTTAAAGCTTAATTATAGCTGTTAGAGTGATGAGAGACATATCACACAAGCCCCATGATTAATAAACAAACCATCAAGGGGCCAACAAGTTCCTGCTCATCGCCCTGATGGATACACTCCGTACAGGAGAGCATATCAAAGTCACACACACACACACACACACACACACACACACACAGAACATGATTGTGAGGTCATACATACTTACTATACACATACACACATATATTTCTATATTGTGACACTGACATGATGGTGGTGTGTTAGTGTGTGACACTGATGCAGCCCCAGACCATGATGCTACCACCACCATGCTTGACTGTAGGCAAGTTATCTTGGCACCCCTCACCAGGGCACCACCACACATGCTGGACACCATTTTTTATGTCATTTATTATGACAGAGGAGTTTGTGATAATATATATATACTGTTAAAGTAAAAGTTCATGAGTTGTGTTGGTCAGGCATGTGCTCTCGCTCTCTCTTTCTCTCTCTCCCTCTCTCTCTCTCTCTCTCTCTCTCTCTCTCTCTTCTCACCTGGCCGAGTGACAGACATTGAGAATGGAGTGACATGCAGCTTGTATGAAGTGAGCAATAGCCTCAGTCATGCTTTCATCTTTCAGCATCCTGCTGCAGCACACACACTCGCAGGCCTGCCTTCACACCGGTCAGTAAACACACACACACACACACACACACACACACACACACACACACACCCACACACACATACACACACACTGGAACAGCTCGGAGGTGGAGTTACTAACCTGAAGCTGGAGACACTGCAGCGTGACCTCTAATTCAGGTCACCTCTACATTCTTACTTTGAAAGGGGTGTACTGAAGTCTCAGACTAGATACTCCTGCACACACACACACACACACACACACACACACACACACACACACAATTTGCACATCTACAGGCTGAAATTTCAACTCATTCTTCTTTAAAATCAGCTGAAGCTCAGTCAGAGTGGATGGAGAACGTCTGGCCACAGATTCTCAATGGGATTTAAGTCTGGACTCTGACTGGGTCATTCTAACACATGACTACGCTTTGATCTAAACCAGTCCATTGTAGCTCTGGCTGTATGTTTAGGGTGGATGTCTGCTGGAAGGTGAAGCTCCACCTCCAGGATTGTAGCTGTATGTCTACAGATACATGGACAACCACCACCATTGTTCAAAGGAACAGGCTTACCAGGTCCAGATCTATGAGCTCGACACAAAGGCAGTCCTAGCAGTACCGGATGTGGATCTAGGTGGCGCAGTTGCAGCACTGTTGGTTTGTTTGCTGCACCTTCATCTGTTCTATTTGTCTGTCAGAGTTTGTGTACAGGAACTCTCCTCCTCACTTTCCGTAACACTGCTCGATATCGATCACCTCGTGCCAGACAGGCTCTCCTCATCAGCAGGTAAATGATTCACCTGGGTGACAATAGGTGAGCACGCCGCCCTCGCTGCAGTAAACAGCCGTGAGCACAGCCTGCTTTAAAGCTCAGTGTTTACCCGACCAGATTAGACTGTTTAAAAGGTCATTCATCTAATCTGTTTTCTACACTGTTTCCAGATAAAAAGACTCGCTCCATGCCGGAAGATCTGCAAACGGCCCAGGCCCTTCTACACACCTAGTCAGCTAGCCTCCACACCTAGCTGATATATGACCACCAATATAATGCTTCAGATACGAGACTGGACCTTCTGTCAGCAGCTGATTGCTCAGCTGGGTTTCGAGTGGCTGCAGAAATGAATCATCCAAAATAAATTTTGACTTCCGATTGAGAAGTGCTTTTACAGTCACGTTCAGGTTACTCCAAGACATGTCAAAGTATGCATATCCTTGAGGAACCGTTGGAGGTTCTTCAATTGAAAAGCACTTCAAGGAGCCTTAAAGAAACCCATTTGTCCTTTTGTTGAAGGTTCCTTGAAGCAGCTTAAGAGGTTGCACCACAGTTTCAATTTAAAGAACATGCAGAAGTTCCTCAGGGATCTTTCACTTTAAAAAGTCCAAAGAGTACAAATACTATTGAGTACGAGCACCCTCAAAAAAGGGCGTGTGGGATTGCAGTTCTGTTGGGAAGGAGGATGAAGGAGATCAGGATCAATAATTGATGATAAATGTGATCTGATCTGATCGTGTCTCTCAGTCCGGCGTCGGTTTACCACTGTTTGCAGAAGATTAAGTTTTTTTTATAATCACATATAATTAAAACAGTGAGTTGAGGATCTGTCAGCACCGAAGCTTCTCTGTACTTATACCTGGTTTATCTGAGAAGTTCTCAAGGTAAAGTATTTGTCAGTCTTTTGTTGCTATGCTGATTATAAAGGAGTTCAACAGCGTATTTGTGACGATGGCCTTTTAAAGGTCCTTCTTCTCAGAGGTTCAACAGGGTCATATGAAATAAATGGATGCAGCTAACTTTGCAGACCCGACAGCAGTGACATCTCATTGGCTGGTTCCTCTCACGCCACGTCCTGCCCTCTGCAATCAGGCTGGAGGAGTCAAAAGCTGAAATTGGTTCTGTCCATCAGCTCAGGTGCTGGAGAAATGGAGCCGCCTGGAGCCGAAACACTTTCATTTAGAGTCCTGGCTGGGTAGAGGCCACCTAATTTATGCCACTGCAACAGAAAACACTGCTCCCAGTACAGCTCTGCCACCAAACCTCCATCTGCTCCGACACTAAAAACGCCCCACTTTTACACCGAAAACATCAAAAGAATTAAAAACCTTACTCTTAAAAGGGAGTGTAAAAGGGATTGACGAAGTGAGTTTAGAATCAATTGTAGAAATGAATGTAGAAATTAGCATGGAAATGAGTGTAGAAACAGGTGTAGAAATGGGTGTAGAATCAGGTGTAGAAATGAGTGTAGAAGTGAGTATAGAATAGATGGTAGAAATGAAGACTGAAGAACAGAAGAGTCTTTTATTAGTGAAATATTTATACATTAATGGGCCCACAAGGATAAAAATGCCTAGAACCCTCTGTGGATGGGAGCTGGGAACACTGGCATTTGGGCCTCCAGCAGATTGGGAACAGGATAAGCTGTTATCTTACCCAAACCAGTCTGGTAAAGCTGTCCTGACCATTCCCACCCTACCCCTGGCTTTAATAAGATGCCACTCACCAATGGTCAGTCGTTGTGGTTTCAGGTTGGCCTCTCTTGACACCTCTCAGGCATTTTTCCCGTCTCTCTGGAGCACAGCTGGTCCTGCACTGGAGTGTTTGACCAGTGCTAATGAGAGGAAGCTTTGTGGACTGGCCCTGTCTGCTCATTGTCTCTAGAGCTGACCTTCTGTCCAGCGGTAGGTCCAGAGGATTCTCATCAGGAAAGGAATCCCCATCAACTCAATGGGATTAAAGCTCTGTGTGTGTGTGTGTGTGTGTGTGTGTGTGTGTGTGTGTGTGTGTGTGTGTGTGTGTGTGTCTTTGTATGCTTACTTAGGAGCGTCTGGGCTGCTTTGCGCTCGACTCTGCAGACGCATAACAAGAGATCTTCTTGTCTCCTCACAAACATCCTTTAAACCTTTATTTATTCTCTTATCATCACAGGACACCTTATTGGGACACCTGCTCATTCGATTTAATACCCTGAACTCAAGGGTATTAAAGAGTTCATCCTTCTTTTGTTGGACTAACTGTCTTTCTACTAAATTCTGGAACATTGCTGAGAGGTTTGATTGTATTTATCATTACTGAGGTCATCCCCAACTCCCCAACTCATCCCAAAAAACTGCATGGAGCTCCACCATTCCAGAGAGCACAGTTGGTTTCATGCGTCCCTCAGTGTTCCAGCAGTCTTCTGGCTCATCCATGTGATCTTTATGAAATTCAGTAATGTTCCTTTTGGAGAGCAGCAGCTTTCTCCTTGTCCTGTCATGCTCACCATTGCTGTTCAGAGTTCTCCTGATGGTGGACTCATGATCATTAACGTCAGCCTTTGTTTATTATAAGTTCCCTTTGGGTTCCTTTGTGAGCTGGTGGACGGTTCCACACCTTGCTCTTGCTGTGATCTTTGTTGGCGGAGCGTAATAATGATCTTGAATCTCATCCATTCTTCTGTGGATCGACGGAGTCAAACCTCTTCAGATATGGTTTTGCAGCCATTTCCAGGCTGATCAGCATCAACAGCTCCTCTGGGCGAGTTGGTGGGGATGGAATCAGCAGCAGGTCTCCAGTGGAGTTGGAGGCTCTGTGCAGTATTCGTCTGTGAGACTGCAGGGATTGACAGTCATGAAGGTAAATAGAGTTTATGGTGCGATGACGGACAGCACACTTTAAATGCAGTGCTCATTAGAGATTCTCCGTCAGTAACAATCTGAAGATTAGTCGTCCATCGGAACCAGAGGAGGTGCCGTAAATCAGGTACAATCATTTGACAGTCTTTTGTCAGATTCCACTGTGCCATTACGGTCCGTAATTGGCACCTGTTCGTCATATATCAGCCGGACGCTGACAGACTAGGAGCTAAATCAAAGCCGGGG
>CM067524.1:3693888-3766388 GCA_034509495.1 Acestrorhynchus altus | reverse complement strand
AGTGTTTCTCTTTACGCTGACGTCACCAAGAGAATGCTTTAACCATTAGCTGCATGACCACTGATGGAGCTTCACGCTGCTGAAGCACACGGGGGGTTTCTAATAAAGTGTCCGGTGAGGTTTTCTAACAGTTGTGTGTTGACCAGCTGATCAGCTTACAGCAGTGTTCACTCTCTGCTTCCACTAAACAGATTAAGCAGATTTACATACGAAGAAAAATCCCAGCAATGCAGAACCAGTGGAGCAGAGCACAGTGTGGCTGTTGGAGCCTCAGATTTCCTCATGTTCAGCATTAAGAGCACAGTTACCACATCTGTACACCTGCTTTATCGCAATACGTACATAAATACATGACTCATTTCCCTTTATCCAATCAGAACGGACTTCAGTGTCCTACATCTTCACACTATATCTTAGAACTTCGTCCTGATCCTGATTTATAATGAACACATTGACAAATATATTTATAATAATAAGTTCTTCGCGATTCTTGACAGTGGTCCATTAAAAAAAAAACTACCTGAATGTCCTGTTATTTATTTATGTGTGTATCTGTATTATCCCTTGACAAGACTTTTATTCTGAAATTTGAACACCATGTGAGTAAAGAGAGAGAGCAAACATCCCATCCCTTCTTATTTTCCTCTGTAACCCAACATCTGGATCAGTGGTGTCATCAGCCCCGCCCCCTCTCTCTGATCAGTCAGAGTTTGTATGCAGGTTGATCATCAGCCCCGCCCCCTCTCTCTGATCAGTCAGAGTCTGTATGCAGGTTGATCATCAGCCCCGCCCCCTCTCTCTGATCAGTCAGAGTCTGTATGCAGGTTGATCATGTTCATGTGGACAGAGCAGTAAACATGCACTGGAACCTCCTTTGGTATTTAAAGTTTAACTCCTGTAACTGCCTGCAAAGTGCGGCTCTCGGGTTCTAAGAGTTATGGGCCTTTGTTTTGCTCACTGGTGCTGTATGTAGGAGAGTGAAGGCGGGTTAAAAAAAGACGTAGATCCAAAAATATCTTAAACATCTAGAAAACTCATTTGCTCAACCTGAGAGAGCCACTTTGTAGGAAACCTTGTGTTTATTTCCCCATAAATATTTCATTCATAATGTAAAATGAAGGACGGTCAGCTAGCCTGCCTGGAAGCCGTCAGGTTCAGAGCCGGAGCGAGGCCACAGCAACGACCTGAGTGCATTTTACTGTATTTCATAAGGAAAAGATACGACCTCTAAAAATAGGAGGCGCAGATAGGGTTGGCTGAGGGAGCTCTATGCTCCTCTCTGTGCAGTACAGAGTAAATTTAGAGACAGCAGCCACCATGGGACAGAGAGCGAGAGAGAGAGAGAGAGAGAGAGAGAGAGAGAGAGAGAGAGAGAGAGAGAATGCTGAGTAACTTACTGCAAGCAGTTTTGGGTCAGTGGCAGGTAAAGCCGAGGAAGCAGTAGAACAGTGTGCAAGAACCAAACTAACGTTACTAATGTGTGCACTTGGTGAATATTACTGGATACTGAATGTTATTAGTTACGGTTCCTACAGAGTGTACGTCCAGCACGTCCTCATAAAAGCAGTTCTATTATCAGACACGTCCATCGTGAAATTTCAGATGGTGTTCATGTTGTTCAAACATTCACTTAAATCAGTTTGTGAATTTATGGGAAAGTGAACAATTGACATGCACATCGGTTCTGCTCACGTTCTGCTGATGAGGCCTGGTGTCTTGGACTTTATTTTGCCGCCCAACACCACACGTGTTTCTCTCCACCAGTTTAACGATCTGTGATTTTCATAAACAGAATCCAGGATCTTCTCAGAAGTCAGTAAAACAGTGAGTCGGGTATCAGGCAGTTTATCCACAACTTTCTGTGAAGAGCGTTTAGAGGTCCAGACGTCTGGTCTCCCTCAGCCAGTTCAGCACTGCGGTCAGAAACAGCGATGCTTCGGGAGAAAGGGGGTGATTATAAAAAAGGTTGGTGGGCATTTTGATGGGTAGTTCATGAATCATATAATTGATTAGACATAAGAAGACAACAGAGGATGAAAGCTGGACGGTCACTTCAAAGGGGAAAACGAAGTGTATCTTCTTCCATCAGGAACTGAATACAGACCCCAAACAACGACAACAAGTGTTTTCCCACTAATTATGATCTGCAAATGAAGAATGTGTGTGTGTGTGTGTGTGTGTGTGTGTGTGTGTGTGTGTGTGTGTGTGTGTGTGTGTGGGGATGCTCAGTGTTAAGAGTACGTCTAAGCACCGACTGGAGTGGCCACTCCAGGCTGTTCATTAGCTTTGCCTTGTTTCTCCTCTTCCCCTCTTGAGTGTGTAATGTGTGTTGGGCAGACAATGGCGGGACCTCCAGAGCAGGCCGGCTGTTTGCCTGTCCTGTGAAGAGCCCACTTCACCAGCTTTCCCTCACAAAAGACCTTTGGGACGCACCAATGCCTTTACCTTGTCCCACGGCAGCATTTCACACGCACCCGGGCAACCTGAGGCCTTCGGGCACCAACAGGTTATTGAAAGAGTGCTTTTTCTGTGTAAACCCCCGCCCTCCCAGTCCCCCCATTCCCCCCATTCCCCTCCCACACCTCCTTTCTTCGAGCCTTTTTTATCCTCGCTGTTCAAATAGCACTGTTGGACAAATAGTGTTTCTTCTCTACCTCCCCCCACTTGCTCCCCTTTATTCATATTATCTTGTTGTAATTACGCGAGTTTGGCAACAATAGCTAAAGTCCCAGTCTGACATCTAACGAAGGGCTATTTCTGCACCATGTTTTCAGAATGTTCCCGCCAAGACATTTGATTCCTTTTGCAAAGGATTTTAAATTAAAATACAGCCAAACTGCTCGGTTGTCTAAACCAGCAGTACTGAGCTGCACTGAGGCTGAGGGCACGTTACAAACCTCATTAGTCCATTTTAGATTTGTGCTCAGATTTATCCATTTTGCCGGTTCACGTTCATAAATGTAAGTGAGATCTATCAACAAATGACAAATTATTCAGAAACACAACGACTCGTTTCACTGATATTCAAAAGACTTACAGCTAAATCTGCCCCTGAGCTCTGTTGCACTCTGAGAAAGAGCAGATAGTGATTAGGTTCATACCTGAAAGGCAGGTAATGCAACCCATGGTGTCCCTCAGGGTTAAATTCTTTGGCCATATTCTTATTTGGCCCTTAATTTAAACATGCTTCCTCTTGGCCAGATCCTGCAGGTCTCTGTAGATGATACTGAGGTTTTCTTGGCCCTCTCCCCAGACTACATCCTCCTGTACTCAATTTGTAAGGGATGGGTTGGAGCGGCAGAACAAAGCATCCAACGTCAATACCTGACTTCATTGATGCAGTCATCTGGAGGAATGCAATCAAATCTTCCTTACAGCAATGTTCCAACATCTAGTGTTATGCCTTCTCAGAAGAGTAGAGATGGGAAAGTTAGGAGCTACTATATAGTCAGATACTATAGACACTCTGGATCAAAGTGGTTGCACATGAATGAACAACCACAGATTTCATGCAATCAAGGTCTGAAGCTGAGAACCTCTCGTGCCTAATTCTTCAGGGTTTCCAGTGGAGTGGCCAGTGGATGTGGTTTTTGTTGGAGTAACTGTCTCTACTGTCCCAGGAAGACTTTCTACTAGATTCTGGTGGGTCTAGGGGCTGAGCACAGTCCACCAACCAGAAACGTCCAGCCGACAGCGTCCAGTGGGCAGCGTCCTGTGAGCACTGATGAAGGACTAGAGGACGACCAACACAAAATGTGCAGAAACAGATGAGCTTCTGTCTCTGACTTTACATCTACAAGGTGGGGACACTCAGTAAGAGTGTCTAATAGAGTGGACAGTGAGTGGACATGGTGTTTAAACACTCCAGCACCACTGCTGTGTCTGATCTACTCGTTCCATCGTAACACACACTAACACACCACCACCATGTCAGTGTGACTGCAGTGCTGAGAATGACCCACCACCCACATATTATCTGCTCTGTGGTGGTCCTGTGGGGTCCTGATCATTGAAGATCAGGGTGAAAGGAGGAGAACAAAGTCTGCAGAGAAACAGATGAACTACAGTCTGGAATTATAGAACCACAAAGACCTCCTGTATGGTCAGAGGAGCTGATAGGATTGCCCGTGAGGAGGTTGTCATAATGTTTTGGCTGATCAGGGTATAGAGCATGTAGATCTTTCAGACCCTGAAAGGAAAAGGTGAAATACTCTTCATGGTTTGACGAAATGTGAGATTTAATTTGATTAAATATAATCACACAAAACAAAAGGATGGGATGGGAGTTCTCATCACGCCTGGAGACTCCCCATCCTCCGAGTCGGCTTCTTCCACAGTGTCACATGAAATAATCATGGGTCGGGGTTGGGGCTTGCTGAAAGATTGATGATGGTCAGTAGCACAGTGTGACTGTACAGTGTAAATTTCTGCTCAGAGAGGATGAAGATGGATGTTTGGTTCATGTATGGAGACTAAGCTCAGGGTTTTTGTAATAACCAGCATATTTACATAAATATATGTGTAATTCAGCCTGCAGCAGTTTAGCCCCGCCCATTCAAGGCCTTTCAGCCAATCAGAACAGAGATCATGAAAATCAGGACTCCAGAATCTCACATTATTACAATATTTAAATTCAGATTTCACAAATTACAAATCAGTATTAAAAATCAAATCAAATCTTGAAAACCTTCAAATATATCACTTTAAATGTAATGAATATAAAATATATATTTTTAACATATTCAGATGCTCTACTAGGGGTGTGTAAAATTCCAGTCCACAGTAAGGCTGTGTAAAGTGTAAAGTTCTGGACCACAGTGAGTTTGTAAAGGTCCTGGTAAAGGGTAGTAAAGATGTGCCTGCTCTTTACTGATGGGTCACAGTAAAGGGGTTCCGAGCAACAGAACAGGTCTGGGTTTTGGTGTCCAGATCAGGTTGTTGCTTGTGGTTCCTCACCAAAAAAGAAGAGCTAGACCAGCTGACCAACTTCAGTAAAATAGAAGATCTGAGACGCTCTGTAGATGAAGGGCTGTAACAGCTTATATATAGGATGTTCCTGAGGCCACGCTGCTGCCAGTGAAGAGGAGAAAGTCTTTTCACAAAGCGGTTTGCTCTGATTGGGGCCACGACCGCCTTTCTGAAAGAGGTTTGATTGCTATAGCAACCATCATCTTCATGTTAGGCTAAAGGTACGAGCGGATAAGGGAACGTGGCTGGAAAAGTAAAGCTACACTGAGATGCTGGACTGGACTTACAGTGAAAACATTTGACATGTTGTTGTTGTTGTTTGTCCCATTGACCCAAATCCGATCTTTCTCATCGTGTGACGCAGATGTGTGAACGACACAAACCCACTGAATCTGACATTTTCAGTTCCGATTTTGGGTCATTTTATGTGTTATACTGAAGTCCGATTCATGTCTGATTTGTGGTGATCAGAATTGATTTGAGGATCAAATCTGCCACACTGTAACACTGTCACACTGTAACGCCGTCACACTGTAACACCGTCACACTCCCACAATCAGGAACCTGAACATGCTGAACCTTCTCCATGAGGCCCGTCTCCGATCTGCATTAGAGCAATATCTTCACGACCAGCCCAGCTCAGCACAGCCCAGCACGGCCTTTCCCGTAGACTCTTCTCATTCCAGAGACTTACAGCCGCAGACGTCAGGATCACCACGCCTTTGTGCCTAATTTCATATTTCATATCGCACCTGCTGAAGCCTGAAAGCAGTGATTTAAGCCGCACAGCAGCCCTGTAACTAGTGCTCGTTTGGCTGCAGAAAAGATGGAACATGAAAGCTCTTAAGTGAGTATTAAAGGGTCCACAGCGGTATTTATCGCATCTCTGCTTTCCAGCTTAAGACACTTAATGATACACCTGTATCTATGAGCAGGTTCCTCCAGCACGACACCTCGCTGTCCTTTGTAGCTTAAGTGCCTCATTCTCGGTGCTGTGACACTTTATACTGCTGACCCGCAAGCAGACAGCTCTGACATGCTGTTCCTAATAAAGTGGCCAGTGATGGAGCAGAAGGTGGTGTTTCTAGTGAAGTGGCCAGTGATGGAGCAGAAGGTGGTGTTTCTAATAAAGTGACCAGTGATGGAGCAGAAGGTGGTGTTTCTAATGAAGAGCAGCAGGTCTCAGATCAGACCGAGGCCAGTGACTGGACTGACCGCCACAAAACCGCATGAAAAGCACAGTTCAGTCTGGCTCTGTTAAAGACGCGATTACACCCGTCATTTAACAAATCACCATGAAAATGTGCTCGCACAAGCCCTTTTCACACTCACTGGATACACGTGGCTTAACAATACAGACCTGTTGGGCAAGTTAATACTGGGGTCATTTACCACTCACACTTACAACCATACTGACGGCCATTTTATTAGAAACACCCCCATCTGCTTCCTCTCAGTGGCCACTTTATTAGAAACACCCCCTTCCGCTTCCCCTCACTGGCCACTTTATTAGAAACACCCCCCTTCTGCTTCCTCTCATTGGCCACTTTAATAGAAACACCCCTCTTCTGCTTTATCACTGGCCACTTTATTAGAAACACCCCCTTCTGCTTTATCACTGGCCACTTTATTAGAAACACTGTTGAAACTGAGGTCTGTAATAATATTTTCATCCCAGCAGGACTCTGTATACGTTCTTGGGGACGGGAATGAGATGTTCAGCAGGAGCTCCTGCAGGCGTGGAGCTGAAGGGCAGGTTCAGGTCCCACCTGCTCGTTACAGTAAGCATAGCATTTAGCAGCACAGCATCCCCGTCTCCTCTATCACAGAAGAAAGAGCAGAGACTGATTAATAAATGGTAGTAGTAGATTAGACGTTAGTCCTGTTTGCCTTTGTTGTCCACTCAGAGATGTTTGATACCTCTACAGGCTGGGGTGTCATGAAGTAACGCCTTGTTCCCTCGGCCCAGACTTTGAACCTTCCATGACAAGATCCCACGAGGGTGTTCATCAGCTCTTTGTGGTCTGCTCTGGTGTGTTTTGTATACTGTGTATGACTGTTTGTGTCTGCGTGTGAACAAAAGGGAGTTAATTGTTATTTGGGGAAGGTCCAATCCTTTTATGAATGGTTGCTTGAGCTCTAGACATGGGTGGACCTACAATCAGAGATAAATCGATTCCGTCAGCCTCGAGAAGTATTCCCATGGCATCTCTTCCTCCAGCAGTCAGTGGGAAGGTGCCGACGTTCCTCTTGAATTGAGTGTTCACGTGAACTTCAGCTCGGTTTTACACAAACTTTGCCGCAGACATGGTCCCAAAGGACAAGTCTGAAGGACAGCTTTGTGAGAAGGGCCTGTTCAGAGACCAGCGTGCTGGGCAGGCAGTGTCTAAGAACACATCTGCACGCAGCACAGCTTTGAGGGTGGGAACCGCTGTTGGCACAATGGTTTACAATAGTCCAAAGGACCTTTGGAACCTGTCCTCTCAATACACTTGCAGGTACACCTGGCTGTTTCCAATGAATCATCTGGCACCAGGTGCGGCCTAAACACCACACTTTTTTGTGTATCTCTCCGAAAGCAGGAAGTGTTTCATACCGATGTTTCCTCCACGTCATTCTGGCAGCTGCAGCAAATGCTTGAGCAAACTTTCGACTCCAGAAGGAACGTCTCTGAATTTGCTTTGTGATATGGTTTACGGTTTGGGGTCAGTAGTGTGACCAGAGATGGCAGATGGCATTTTGATTTGGGTGTGTTGGTCCCGAGTTGGTGCTGACGTTTTGACACTTGACTTGGACAGTATTTGTACTCAGACTTTATCCTAATCAATTCTAATGTGTTGGAGTTAACTGTCTTGGATTTGATAGAATACGTACTCAGACTTCTCTTGGATTTTACTGCCTTGGAGGTAGTATCTAGTACATGTGCTTAGTCTTGCATTTGATCGTGTGTGTAATCAGATTTGTCTTGGACTTTGGTTTGGACAGTTGTTCTGGTACTCTTATAGTATTCGCTTTGGACTTATTTGTCTTGGACTGGACATTATTTTTACTTGTAACGATCATGGATTCAGCGGTCTTGGAGTTGACTTGGACTTGATAGTATTTGTACTTGGACTTTTCATGTACCTGATGGTGATGGTACTCATACTGGTCTTGGTCTTTGCCACCAGTCTCTTAAATGGAACTCATTAGAGTTTTCCATGTTTGGGTCCATCCCTGTCACTGGGAAAAGAGCAGATGTTTCTCCGGTCTGTCCCGCAAATGAATTCTATAATTCTATAATGTAACTGAAAAAGAGCAGAGAAATGAAAGTAACAACTCTACGTTTTAATTCTGCCATCCCTGTAGATCTTCTTACTGAGTTCGGAATTTGGTGATGGTAGCCTGAGAAAGAGCGCTCTGTTTGTATATCACGTTAGGATCAGCAGGAACCCTGTGAACTCCACTTCCCTGAAATTCCTTAAAGGGTTGCACTGCTCCAACATTTAGGCTCCAACTTTGTATACAGAGCGAAAATAATCTTTTAATCTGTGTGAACAGGCTCCAGTGTTCCACACTGTCAAAGAATGGAGATTTGTGAATGTTGACAGAGTTCCTTATACCATTAAGAAAAAAAGTACAGTGACTGCCAAACCCCACTGGATTAAGATGGGAATTTAATGAAAATTAAGAATGGCTGGTTTATAGTCATGCAATATACACACCACCACAGGAGGGGTGTTAATCCTCATTTTAAGATTATAGAACCTGTGCTTTTACCACCTTCAGTCAGTCCACCACTACATACCGCTACAGCAAGTCCTTCCGCAGTTCAGTATCGGTTCAGTATCGGTTCAGTATCGGTTCAGTGTCGGTATAGTATCAGTTCAGAATCTAATCTAAAGTTCTTCTAATCTAAAATTGCTCTCAAATGACCCCACACTGTTATCAGTTCAGTGAAATGTTCAGTGAAAATGTTATACTCATCAGTTCTAAAATGTTCTGCACCACACTGTTATCAGTTATAAATGTTCTGCAACACACTGTTATCAGTTATAAACGTTCTGCAACACACTGTTATCAGTTCTAAAATGTTCTGCACCACACTGTTATCAGTTCTAAAATGTTCTGCACCACACTGTTATCAGTTCTAAAATGTTCTGCACCACACTGTTATCAGTTCTAAAATGTTATACTCATCAGTTCTAAAATGTTCTGCACCACACTGTTATCAGTTCTAAAATGTTCTGCACCACACTGTTATCAGTTCTAAAAAGTCAGAATATCAGTTTCAACAATTAATGTTAATGTTTAATGTTTTGTATCATATTGTTATTTGTTTAAAAGGGTTTAAAGTTCCAAAAGCAGGAATAAGTTTGTTGTGAAGGTGAAAATCCAGACGCAGCTGGGATTTAAACACGGCAGTCGTGGAGCCCAAGTCAAATTGAGTACATCGTCGTCATTCTGCAGAATTGATGCTGTGGATGTAATAACTGGATTAATGTGTATGAAAATCCGCTGGTCCCTCAACACCCCTCCCTCAGAGAGTGAAACCATTATAGACGGTGACAATAAGTACCAACGGATTAGTGAGGAGATCAGTCCAAATAGCCTCTTTCTCCTTCTGGAATAAGAGGTTATTGGTTTGAGGGGGCAGAGAGAACAGAGGCTACAAGTGGGGCTGTGCTGAGAAAAGATCCCTGCGCTGGTAATCCCGAACTTCTCAACATTGTGACATTCCTGAAAGAAATTCCTGAAAAGATAAGGCAATTCGCACGTCTTTTGTGGCCGGAGCACTCAGCCGTTGATTTCATTATCAGATGGATTTGGGGTCTAATCCCCTGAGTGGAGATACTTCATGCCAGTCCGTCCCACTCGCCCTCTTTAGTGCGCACTCTCCCGCTGTCTCCAATCAACATCACCAGTCACCACCGCTCACTCATACTGGTTTTCAAAACATGCTTATACTCATGCTTGTACTGATATTTCTACTTGTACTCCTGTTACTACCAGTACTCACTTGTACTCGTACTTGTTCTGAAGTACAGTACTCAGGATTGTACTTACAGTCGGCTCATATTTCTACTTGTGCTTCAGCTTGTACCTGTACTTCTGCTCTAGTACACATACTCGTACTTGTACTCATTCTCAAAACATGGTTCTCTCACTGGTACTGTTTCTCTGTACTTCTGCACTGACTGGTATTCGTATTTGTACTCATACTTGCTTGTAAAGCAGTACTTACTTGTACTTTTACTAACACTTCTACCTGTGTTTCTGTTTGTTCTCTTACTTCTGCTCTTACATGTACATATAGTTACACTTGTACTCATTCCCACAACGCCATACTGGTACTGCTACTCATACTTCTACTTGGACTTCAGCTTGTACCCTTACTTGTGCTCTTACCTGTGCACATATTTGTATTGTACACTTTTCTAAAGTACTCATACTGCTACTCACTGCTACTTGGACTTTTACCTGTACCTTTAATTCTGCGCTTACTTCTAAACATATCTGTACTTGTACTCATTCTCAAATCAGGAAACCTTGTTTATACTTTATGTATTTTACATCTGCTTGGACCTGTACTTCTGCTCTTGCTTGTACACACTATAATTTGTTCTTAATCTCAAAGCACATGTACGTCTATTACTCCTACAAGTCCACATATTTCTACTTGTGCATATTTCAAAATTGTCACTCATCATTGAGCTGTTACTCAAACTTCTGCTTGTATTTGTACTTCTCATCTTGCTTGTACTTACCTGTACGGAGCACAAGTACATATGTATATTTCCGCTCTTACTAGTCCACATATTTCTACCTGTACTCATTCTTAAAACTTGTCACTGATCCATGAACTGTTACTCCTTATGCTTGTACTTTTGCTTGTTTCTGTACTTCTGATCGTACCTGTACTTGTACTTGTGCTCCCACTTGTTCTCATATTTCAATTTGTACTTCTACGTGTACCTATTCTTCTTTGCTTGCTAGTACACATTCTAGTTCTACTTGCTCATACTTGTACTTGTACTTCTACCTGCACTCCTACTCTAACGTGAGGACATATTTGTACTTGTAACATCTCAAACCATGAGTATGCATTCTTTTATTTCTGCTTCTACCTGAACTTACTGTCTGTACTCATGCTTGTAACTGTATTCATACTTGTAGTTGTACTTCTACTTGTACAGAGACTTCTGCTCTAACACGTTTTAACAGTTTGAATATCTATAGATGATCTATATCTCAGACTAATGTGGGAGTTAATATTTGGGCCAGCAGTTTGCTTTAAACAACAGGGCCTCCTGAAGCCACCACCAATTTATAATCATAACGATAGCCTCACCCGGCCCTGCTGGGGACTGGGATAAGATAACATTGACAGTAAATTAGGCTAACAGGCCACAGTGAATGAGTAAGCTTTGCCCTCGTTGCCCCCCCGTGCTCCTGACACATTGCGCTCATGGCTGGATTACTGGCCGGCTTAGGCCAAGCTCCTTTTGTCCGTGCACAGTGGTCCTGTAGTCGTGCCGCATTTTAGCCTGTGAAAAGGAGAAGGCCTTTACATGCTGCTGGACCCCAGGGCTTCCTCAAGGTCCTCCATCTCTGGGCGTAATCATCAGCAATCATTGCCACGTTGCCATGGAAATGACAGGTCCGTCGTCCAGGCACTCAGAGCTGGTGTATGTTCAGATGCTGTGTTATGGTGGTCAGCCCAGAAGTGGACAGGTCTCAATCTGTGGCCCGTTTCTCCTTTTGAGTCATGGTTCCTCTCCGTGTTTTTTTCTCCTGATGCTTATCAGGAGATTCTCCTTTTGAGTCCTGGCTCCTCTCAGTGGTTCTTCTTCATGCTCTTCAGGAGTTCAGGAGTTCTGATTCTTCCGGCTTGCTTTCTTTACTTTTCTTACAGATTTCCTTTTGAGTCTTGGTTCTTCTCAATGGTTTCTTCCATCTTGGTTCCTCTTAGGAGTTCACTAACATGCTGACCTTTAGATTCCTATATGCCACTTTGTGGTTCTTCCTCATGTCCTCTAGGAGGATCTCTATTTAAATACTGATTCCTTTTGTGTCTTGTCTCAAATCTAGCTGAACTGAATGAACCATAGAGGTTGCTGGTCTTAAGTTCTCATGAATACAGTCTGAGCCCTTATAAGTACCTGATTTTCAGGTATCAAAGGAAAATCTGCAGAGAGAACAAACTGGTTTGATTTTTCACATGAAACTCGCAGTTCATTCAGAGTCATCCGTTGAGAAGCTCTTCTGATATAGTGGCGGCTAGAATAACGAACAGCCAGCACTCTGAGGTTCAGCACAGTCCCTTCATAGAATGCGAGAATGTGAAGGAATGTGGTTTATATGTAATGAGAGCTTTGTGAGCTCCTGTTCTCGAGGAGTGTCGTTCGTTAATGCTGGGAGTTTTTTTTTCTGTTATTGCAGCACTTAAGTCTGCATGTCTCTGAGCTCACCCATGGAATCTGGGCCTAAATGGCTTCTCTTCTCTGTGAGCCATGCAACGTCCTCCTCAGCCCCCTCAAGTATGTGTCACAAAGGCTGAATGTGAAGAACGCAAACATGTCATCGTTCTCAGCCATTTAAGTAATCCACAGCCTTGCCAGGCTAATCTCTAATTGAGGAGCGTCCCGCATTTGAAGTGAAGGAATGAGGAGAACATGGGTACGGGACGGTTGCGATGTACATGTTCAGGAAGGCCACTGTGACGACAGTGATAAAGCAACAGAGGAGATCAGTGAAGAAGGTCATGGTAACACCAACTAAATCCACCATAACCCAGCCGGGATTGCATCATGATGGAAGCTCAATTAGACATGCAGGATGAGGAGCTGTGAAAACAAATGCAGCTTTCTGTAACACAGGGAAGATCTCACCTTCTTGAATGTCTTCAAAGGCGTAGACAGGGCTTTCAGGAGCTATGACCGTGTTATAGGGTTTACGGGACATTTCAATCTCCTGAAAACTGTAGAAGAGGGTTTGGGGGTGTGCATTCCTCCTGAAGAAAATCCCCAGGAGTGGGTTTGGAGTATGTGTATACTTTCTGAAAACATTAGGAGACGGTTTGAGGATAATGACCATAAACTTCTAAACACCTCCTAAAAGAGGCTGGGGGACATGTATACCTCCAGAAAACCCTGGAAGAGGAGTTGAGGATGTGTTTAATTCCTGAAAACCTGGGACAGGGTTTGAGGAAGATGACCTTTATGTTCCCTTGAAACCATAGAGATGTATAGCTCCTGAAATCCACAGGTAAGTGTTTGGGGACATGTCTATTTCTTGAAAATCTCCTTTGGAGTCTTGGTTCCTCTTATGGTTGGGGGATGTGTCTACCTCCTGAGTACCCCACAAGAGCATTTGGTGACATGTTTATCTCCTGAAAACCTAGGCCAAGGTTTGGAGAAGATGTTTCCTAGAAGCCCCAGAAGAGGGTGTAGGGACATGTTTACCTTCCAAAACTGTGAAGTCAAGAATCAATCTGTGCAATATTTAGATAGAAGTCTTATTTTAAGGGAATGATGGACCTAAAATGGCATCTGTTAAACGCTCAACTAGTATCGTCCGCTGCTAAACGACTTTGCAAATCCCAGCGCTTTGAAAAGGCTTCGGCACAAGACTGTGCTTGAGTGCAAAGTGTTAAATTAATACATACACTCTCCTTTTGTGCAGCTCGACAAAGGCAGCAGCGGCGTTTGGCCTGCTTCGCAGAGGCTGATGACAGATGAGCGTTTCTCTGCAGTGTTTGCCCAGGTGTCGGCCCCCCGTGACCGGCCCAGGCGAGGCGGCTCTACCTCTTCAAGCTGCCGCCGTCGGTCTTTATGCTCCCACTATCTCCCACACACACTCTCTCACACATTCACAACACACACACACACACACACAAGGAAGAAAAAGGTGATCGAGAGATTGATTCAGGAAAAGTCATCAAAAAAAAAAAAAAACACGCCCTGGCTCAAGTATTTCGCAAACGAAAGGAGAAAAAAAACAACAACAAAAAAGCAAAGAAGTGTTTCGGAAGCCGAGGCCATTATCGGGCATTCCTCTTTTGGGTTCTGCGGAGTTTGCATAAGCTTGGCAAACAGAATCCGAGAGATTAGGGGCTGAATAGAAGTGAAATATGTATACATATCAGATCACAAAGCACTATGCAAACGCGTCCCTCCAGCTGGACTCGTATCCTGTTTATGTACAGTGCGCATGCTTTTACTAGCCTGGCTGAGCTGCTCTGTTCGCTCCAAAGCCCCATTAATCATCACGCGCACAACTCGCCCGGTACAACGGATTTACGTTTTATAGCCTGAGAATAAAGTGCATAATTGCTCAGACGTCCTTAAAGAAGAAAGGAAAAAGAAAGCATGACTCCAGGCTCTTGGCAGTGTGAGGCCCTCGCTGCTCATCACGGCTCGTTGTGTTACAGAGGAAGATTAGATCCCGCTGAATGTTCCGTGTTTGTTTAAAAGTCCGTGTTGTTGAGAAATTAGTTCAGTAATTAACAGCAGGCTTTGGCTGGGGGGTTGGAGGGGGGAGGGGGAGGGCCCGTCATTCAGAGCGCCATGTTTTGTCTGGGGCTGGTGCACGTCGAGGTGAAGCCAACGGCAGCAGGTACACACTGCACCTCCTCCCACTGACTGTTCCAGAGTCCAAGAACGACTCATTTCACGATTCATCCCCACAAACAGTGACTGTCTTAATCATTTTATCATAATTACTTTGGGAAACTGACATTTTCTGAATGAAAAATTGTACATTTTCAAGATTTTGTAAAATATTTTCAACTTTTTAATAAACTTTACATAATTAAGAAACTATGCGGATCATTTATCATTTCAGGTAACATTATTCCAAAAAAAATGAATTAAAATATATATTTAATTTTACAAAAAAAATAGTTTATTTGAAACTGTTCTGAGTGAACACTGCTGAATGCCATACATGTAAAAGGAATTATAATTTTACATTTTCAACATTTTTCAATAAAAGGAAGCACATTTTTTATATGTACTTTACATAATGTTACACAAAAAATATGTAATAAAAAACTTTTACATTTGTACAAAAATGATAAAGGTCATTTTATATTCTGATAAAAGAAGGGCACAAAAAATTTTATATAAACATTTGCAGAGAGTTTTATATTTAAAAAATAGTTTAAATCAGTTAACATTTATTAAGAAATCATTCACATAATTTTGATATTTTGCTAAAGAATTATGTACAAGAAATAATAAAAATATAAAACTTTATTTTTCTGTATAGAATAATGTATTTCCAGTAATGCAGATCATCTCACAGTGAGAGATATTAAATCTTCTACTCAAGCAGGATGACTTTTTGAAGTGTCAGTGGAGGTCAGTGTAGGTCAGTGTAGTACATTGTAAGTCAGTGTAGGTCATTGTAGGTCAGTGCAGGTCAGTTTAGATCAGTGTAGATCAGTGTAGGTCATTGTAGATCAGTGTAGGTCAGTGTAGGTCAGTGTAGGTCAGTGTAGATCAGTGTAGGTCAGTGGAGGTCAGTGGAGGTTAGTGGAGGTCAGTGGAGGTCAGTTGAGGTCAGTGTATGTCAGTGTACATCAGTGCAGGTCAGTGTAGGTCATTGTAGATCAGTGTAGATCAGTGTAGGTCAGTGTAGGTCATTGTAGATCAGTGTATGTCAGTTGAGGTCAGTGTATGTCAGTGTACATCAGTGTAGGTCAGTGGAGGTCATTGTAGATCAGTGTAGGTCAGTGTAGGTTAGTGTAGGTCAGTGGAGGTCAGTGGAGGTCAGTGGAGGTCAGTGGAGGTCAGTGTAGATCAGTGTAGGTCAGTGTAGGTTAGTGTAGGTCAGTGGAGGTCAGTGGAGGTCAGTGGAGGTCAGTGTAGGTCAGTGGAGGTCAGTGTAGGTCAGTGTAGATCAGTGTAGGTCAGTGTAGGTCAGTCAGATTTTGATGACAGACTGTAAGGAGATGCAGAAACAAACTGTACACAGCATTTCTCCTTCCTCACTACCTGATGTACAGTGACCCCCCCACACACTCTCTCTCTCTCTCTCTCTCTCTCTCTCTCTCTCTCTCTCTCTCTCTCTCTCTGAAGGAGCTGCTGGGGTGATTCATCGCTGCACTCTGTCAACTCTTTGCACTCTTTTCCACAACATGACACGAACAATGCTCCTGTGATTGCGCTGCAGAGGAGGCAGTGATTGAGAGATAGGAGCCGTGTTCTGCTCAGCTGCTCAGCGTGTTCTAGATCAGCTGACAGACCTGCATAACCTTCAAGACTGGTGTTTATCACCTGCTGACACTCAGGACATCCGTGATCAGCCACTGTACAGAGTCCTGATTTCACTTTGGCCTTCTCAACCTGGCTTAGACTCTAGATCTCCACAGACCATGTACATCTAGACTGGTTCAGAAACACCTACAGTGTGCTTCACGACTGGCCACTTTATTAGAAACACCCATCATGTGCTTCTACTGACTGGCCACTTTAATAGAAACACCCCAGCCTGTACACAGCCTCTCTCTCTCTCTCTTTCTCTCTCTCTCTCTCTCTCGGGTTTTACTGCTTGGTCGTCCACGTGAGAGGCACACACAGCTCTGCTACACGCCTACTGAAGATGGCCATCAGCAGAAGCTCCCACGGCCCATAAAACCGAGGCCTCCCGCCTTCCTCATCCCAAGATTACAGCCATGGAAGAGATTCACCTCAACAATCACCGTGCTCACCACATAATGACCTGTGATTACTGATATCACCATCAGCCATGTCTCATCATCCTCTCTTATATTAATTACACAGGCAGGCGGCCGCAGACAACACTTTCATCGCTCCTCACACACCCGACACAATGGCTTGTTATTTTGGGTTTGGAGCAGATACGTAGAGTAAGTCATCATTTTCGCATTAGTGCACCTCTCGCCTCTTCATTTGTCATATCATGGCACTAAATTTTATTTACCCTTTCCCCCTTTTGCCTCCAGAAGGACTTTGATAAGGAACACCATTTTTTAGATGTGTCGTGGGTGAGGGAGCTGGGTGAAGATGCACCTTCTCGTTTGGTCAACTACGACTAATGATAGTTTCATGAGAGCTCATATCTCTAAACTGGCAGCTTTACAGGAAGATGTTCTTAACTTTCAGTAGAGGTGGATCAGACGCAGCAGTGCTGCTGGAGTGTTTAAACCCCTCAGTGTCACTGCTGGACTGAAAACAGTCCACCAACCAGAAACGTCCATTTGAAAGCATCCCGTGGGCAGCATCCTGTGATAACTGATTAAGGACTAGAGGAACATAGAACATAGAAAAAATAGAACATGTAGGTAAGTACACACAGCCTCAAAATTGAGTTCAGGTGCATCTCGTTTCCACTGATCATCCTTCAGATTGTTCTACAGCTTGATTGGACACCTGTGGTCAATTCAGTTGATTGGACAAGATTTGTAAAGACACACCTGTTTATATAAGGTCTCATAGTCTAAGGAAGTCTAAGGAACTGTCTGTGGAGACACAGATCTGGAGAAGGTACGGAAACATTTCTGCTGCTTTGAAGATCCCGTTGTGCACAGTGGCTCCATCATCTGTAAATAGAAGAAGCTGGAACCATCAGGACTCTTCGTAGAGTTGGCCAATCAGAATGTTTTCCTCTGTGGCATCTAATGTCAGAATAAGCACTTACTTAGGAATTAGGAATAAACCAATCATGGTCTGATTTCCAGTGAGTGGGGACAATTCTGTGAGTAGAATCATCACTCTAGTCCTTTAATAGATTCTAGATACATCACTGTCTCTGAAATAGGGCATTAGTGTTCTTTTCAAGGACTTACAAGCCTAACCAGCCCAAGGTCACTGTGACCAATGCCAGAGGATGGATTATAAAGGCCTCAGCATTGGACTCTGGAAAGATGGAGCTCCATCTAGTACCTTTGGGATGGGTTGGAGTGAACCTTGGAACGGTACCTTACCTCACTAATGCTTTTGTGAGGCTGAACATTCCAGTGTTCGTAGATGAAGGCCATTCTATGTCTGAATTCACACAACCAGGTCTGTCAGAGTCTTCTGAGCAGTTTGAAGTTAATTAGCTTCCATTACTTGTGAAGCTCATTAGGTTTGAAGCTTCGGTGCTGCAGCTACAGAAGCAACCTTCAGCCTGTCTGGGCTTTGGGGTGAATGGGGGAAAGTGTGTGTATAAGGTTATTTTGATGAACTATTGCTTTAAAAGCACGAGTAAAACCCCCGTAACGACTGGTGATTTAGCACGGCCCTCCTTTTTCTTTTACTGCCGGGAAACAGGATCAAAGGTAAATACGAAGAGGGAGAGTGAGTGAAAGAGAGAGAGAGATGCACTTTCCTGCAGCCAAATTAATTAAGCGTTTGGCCCTCATTCCCACCCATCAATTTCTATAATGTAATTGGTGCAGACAGCAGTGGGGGGGCGGACGCTGGGAAAAGTGGGACGCTGAATCCACGGATAAATATCGCAGTATTGCGCTGTAATAGATCGCACTGCAATTCTCACTGAGAGACGGGAAACAGTCAGCGAGTTTGCTTCACCGTAACCACTTGGCATGATGGGAAAATGGGAATGAGAGCGAGATGCCGTGACTCGGCACTTCTATTGCGACAAATACGATTTACCACATTAACCAGTCTAATCTGTCTCACTTTGGGGTGCTATGCTGTGCTCCAGAAGTCTGAGGAGTGACGTCATGCACTAGAAAGTGTCTTACGCCCATTGTCTTCAGAACACAGCTGGTCAGTTTACCAGAAACCCCTCTCGGTGGTTCCACCTCGCTGGTGTACAGTTATAGTTGTAGCTGTTCATCAGCAGCAACAGTGTGTCAGAATGAGCGTGTGGATCATATGAACATTGTAGAGCGTTATAAAGCGCCCCCTACGCTTCCTGTAGTGTATTACAGTCTGTCAGAATGAGCGTGTGGATCATATGAACATTATAGAGCGTTATAGAGCGCCCCCTACGCTTCCTGTAGTGTATTACAGTCTGTCAGAATGTCAATGTTGATCATATGTGCATTATAGGGTGTTAGAGAGCTTTGTGTCATGTCAATAATGGTAAATATTGTCTCAAACAATGTCTTTGACAGATATTTTCCTCCAAAGAATTGCGTCCCATTTGAGTACAGGACTAAAAACACACAGCATCACCTAACCTAACACTCAATTAATCGTCTGACTTTGGGATGAGTGATCCCCAGCACTTCCTGTGTTCAAAGCATCGTAAAAAGTGAAGATGAGATCGTCTGTGTTGAACTTCACAGCTCCGCCGTGCCTCAGCCTACTGCACTTAGAAAGCCACAAGAAAGTCATCCTGGCTGCGCTCAGCAGGCCTCCTGTAATTCCAGCTGGTACCTGAGCATTAGTTCTGCTTGGAAATAACATCAAAAACAGATTAAAGTGCAGCGAAGGCGTCTGAGACAGCTCTTCCACCATGCACTCAAGGCTGACACTGATAGACCACTGATTGGTCCAGAGAACCTGTGGGTTAAAGGCGTTCCAGATATATTAGGGTTCCTATTTATACTCACTTTATCAGAAAGCTCTGTCTTACTGCTGCCGTTCACTTTGACCCAACAGACCATCTGCTGATGTGATGGTTCTTCATGCATCTCTTTTCCAACCATGAATTTCAACCTTTCAAAATCTCTGAAGAGTGGTTCCCCAGCCTGCCCGGGAGAAACTTCTTTAAACCTTTCACAGGATTTAGAGACAAATCTGTTTCTTTAGGGAGCCACACACGCAAATGCTCCAACTTTATATTCAGTAATGTTGGCTTATTTGAAATATGTCCACTTGGTGGTTCTAAAACCTTTCAATGGATGGTTTGATAGAGAACCTTTTTTCGTGAATGAGATGCATGAGTGTGAGGAACCTTTCTGAAAGCTGGACTCCACACAGTGTGACTATTCCAGGAAGAACCCTTGCAGTGGTTCGACCTTACCTGAAGTTAAGGTTCTTTAGAACTTTCAAAGCATTTCAAACGTAGTTCTTTAGGGAACCAAAGAAGGAATTGCTTAAATTCTGTAACAGTGAAGAGTTAAGAACAGCTTGACCTTGTAGCTGATTCATTTGAAACCATAAGAACAACAGACTGGGAATGTTTCTCCCAGTTTTCCATGTTCTTCTCAAACTCTCAACTTTGGTTCTCCGCTCCTCATGAATAGAAAACCAAACAAACACAGTGTGTCTCCCCGGCTCAGTTTTTCCCCTGTCCTTTCTTTCTTGCTCTTTCTCCTCTGCCTGTGTCGTCCTCTCTGTCAGCCTAGCGGGAGCTTAGTCGCCCCAGCGGTCCATCCGTCCTCACGTCTTTCTACAACTGCTCTGAAGCACGACGGCCCAGAAACTTCCAGAGCATCTTCTCCGCATTCACCCCGGATGACCCGTCAGTGTCCACTGTGCTGCAGAGACGTGTTACTCCGGGGCTCGGCTTTCAGGCGGTCAGTGATAGCAGCTGTTAGCGACTAAAGGGACGAGGGCACAATGCGAAGGTGTCAACGGCGACTGTTAGGAAAATTGGAAAAGTTGAAAAAGGAGGATGTTTGCGGAGCGGGAGAGTGTGTGGATGTATGTGTCTGTGCTCGTTCTGGCCTGGGATTAGAGTGGGCCCTGTGTGAAGGGGTCAGTGTCGGGGAATGCGGAGTGGAAAAGTGTGGTATTTCGGAGAACGCCAACACCTGCGTCACTCCTGCTCTCTTCTCTGTGCCGTGTGGTTTGGTACCTGAAATTGCAACCTCTTACTCATTCTTGTGAGACAGGAGTGTGTCCAGGCCTGGCTCTACCTCACTCGCTCACAGTGCTCCTACTACAATTAGGTTCATCTTATCCAGAGTGCTCACAAAAGTGCCTCACTCTTCACCCAGAACACACACTACATGGACAAAAGCACTGGGACACCTGCTCATTCATGCTTCTGCTGCAGTAACTGTCTCTACTGTCCAGGAGGATTTTCTACTTGATCCTGGAACATGGCTGTGCATAATAAGAGTTTTAGTGAGGTCAAGACGTTGGATGATCGCCACCCCACCTCATCTTCAACTCCCCGGCTCATCCCAGAAGCTCTGGATGGAGCTTCATTCCAGAGAAGACTCCACAGCTCAATGCTGGAATAACAGTTTTGTGAAATGATTGGGTGTTTCCGATAAAGTGGCCACTTTTAAAAGTACAGGACTGGTTTTACTAATAAAGTGTGGGATTTCAGATTCATGTCTGTGGCCTTTATTTAGAAGGTCTGTCTGTCTGGACACTGTCTGTCTGGACACGCAGAGAGAGAGAGTGTGTGGGTTCCTAAATCACACACTCACGTGAGAAATCTTACATCTAATAAACTGACCCTCCCACTCAGCTCTCTCCCTCTGTGCCAGCCGCAGTACACTTACATCATCGCCACGACCTCTGCAGACCTACAGGGAGCTGTATATTACACACACACACACACACACACACACACGCACACACACACACACACACACACACACACACAGACACACAGACACACACACACACACAGACACACACACACACACAGACACACAGACACACACACACACGCACACACACACACACACACACACACACACAGACACACACACACACACACACACACACACACACACGCACACACACGCACACACAGACACACACACACACTACATTCAAGAACATTAACATTCACAATAAAGAAATTCAGTTATTGATTATGTGCAGTTATTGATTATGTGCAGTTATTGATTATGTGCAGTTATTGATTGTGTGCAGTTATTGATTGTGTGCAGTTATTGATTATGTGTAGTTATTGATTATGTGCAGTTATTGATTATGTGCAGTTATTGATTATATGAAGTTATTGATTATGTGCAGTTATTGATTATATGCAGTTATTGATTATGTGTAGTTATTGATTATGTGTAGTTATTGATCATGTACAGTTATTGATTATGTGTAGTTATTGATTATATGAAGTTATTGATTATATGAAGTTATTGATTATATGCAGTTATTGATTATGTGCAGTTATTGTGTATCTAAGTACCTGCTGACTGTAAAGTATAATTAGTTACTTAATTAGTTAGTTCAGAACTTTGCCTTCAGGGACACTTAAAGTAATGAGTAATTAATGAGCACTATTAATTAATTCACACACACACACACACACACCCCCTCTCTCTCTCTAAGTGAAGGACTATATTTAGAGCTGTTTGGTTTATTTACCTGTCGTCCTTCATACAATCATCCTTTACTTCAAGTTACAGGTGAGTGATCAGACAGTAACTGTACAGGTAAAAGGGGGGGGGGTCATCGACTGAAGGGGCTGATGTTTGTTCCATTTATAACACTGTGAGTGTCAGTCACAGAGGCTATGCTAATGGTTCTCAGACCATGGTGTTGAACCATTTACACACACACTCAGCTCTGCTTTATAAACTCTATTCATACTCTATAAATGTGTTACTGTATATCTATATAGAGATCACTGTGTGTGTGTGTGTGTGTGTGTGTGTGTGTGTGTGTGTGTGTGTGTGTGTGTGTGTGTGGGTCTGACAGAGACAAATGAGGCTCAGAGCTGCATGGCTCAGTTACTGCAAAACCCTGCAACACCAATCAGCGGGATAATTACACACACACACACACACACACACACACACACACACACACACACACACACACACACACACACACACACACAGAGCATGCTTATTGTATTCCAACAGAAAGGAAAAAAAAACATTGTTTAAAAAGATTGATGGATCGTAATGCTCCAAATAAATGAAAAATAACCTGAATATCATTTATTATTTGTGTTATTTATTTATGTGTCCGTATTATTCCTTCTCAGGACTTTTATTCTGAAATTTGAACACTGTGTGAGCAAATGAAAGAGAGCAAACAGCCCCTCCCTTTTCATTTTCCTCCATAACCCAATATTTGGGTCAGTGGTGTCATCAGCCCCACCCCCTCTCTCTGATCAGTCACAGTCTGTATGCAGGTTGATCATCAGCCCCACCCCCTCTCTCTGATCAGTCAGAGTCTGTATGCAGGTTGATCATGTTCACGTGGACAGAGCAGTAAACATGCACTGGAAGCTCCTTTGGTATTTAAACTGGGATTTAATTAATTTAAATAATTCATGTCACTGTGATGAGACCAGGGTTCGATCGAGGGTAGGACTTGTAGTTTGTTATGATATGTGTAGGTTATTCTGATCCTGAGATATGAAGCCAAGAATACAGCGTATAACTGCTCATTTATCTAGGATTGCTGGTGTGTTTGTGAGGTAGGTGCTTCCCATTCAGCATGAAAATTCAGGCCACCATGATTCAGAGGATTCAGAGAGACAGTGAACATGGGACCAAGTGTCTGTGGGTTTGGGACAAGAACGTTTACATTCTGTACGAGACAAATCCACATCCACAGCTCCTGTTATGGGCACGACACTACAGAGTGACTCCGGACCTCCGGGTCAGTACACAGAGTTTAATATGGAACTGAACTGGAACTTTTTCACTGGTTTGACACATACGTGTGTGTGTGTGTGAGTGTGTGAGTGTGTGTGTGAGTGTGTGTGTGAGTGTGTGTGAGAGAGAGTGAGAGAGAGAGAGAGAGAGAGAGAGAGAGACAGAGAGACAGAGAGCACAGATGATTTTAATTGGGTTGCAGTTGGCAGTGCCAATGAAGGTGGGCTTTCTGACCCACCACTGGGGAGCACACTGCTGTCGCCCCCTATTGGCTAAAATAAAATGCATTAGTAGAGAAAAATGTTAGAAACTCATTCATTCATTTAACTCTGGATTAATGACCAGGTTCAGGGTCAATTAATGAGAGAGACTCAAAAACACATACAGTCCGTTCTGTTGCTCTGATTTACTTTAATGAAGGGCTGATCAGATCAACTAGGTGCTGGATGGGAACTGGGAATACTGGTCTTCTGGATGAACAGTGTTCCAGGTCATTTTCTCAGGGGGCTGAGAGCTGTGTGTGTGTACATTCAGATATACAGACACCTTTCTTCTCCTCCTGGAGGGGATTTTGAACTTGCTTTGACTGCTCCAGGCCGAGACGGCAAACAATTTGACGTGAAGGTTTCAGTTCAGTCGCCCCTTTTGTCCTCTTTTTCCAGGAACGCTCTGCTTTCGCCTCATTTCTCAGACTAAGCTCACAATGTCGTTGCGCGACTCGCTTGCCAGAGGCTTTGGATGTTGAATAATAATAATAAGACTCTTAAAATAGTTTGGGGATCAGAGAGCCGCTCAAAAACTTTCCTCATTCATCCTAATCCGAGCAGAGCTAACGCCGGATCGCCCACTTCCTCCCGACCTGCTACTCTAACGGTGCTGAGGTGTTGACGGCCCACCACAAGGAAATTTACTGCCTTGGTTTTTTCTCTCATCAAAGTTTGTGTCGGACAGGTCCCGCTCAGGTTTGCTTGACTTTAACTGACCCATCGCTTCCTGCCGTCCTGCGCTGTGTCTCTGGACACACTGTTTGACCTTTGACCTCTGGGGGGTCCGGCTGGCCCTGTGTTCTCCGAGGCAGGCCCTGTGCTCTCTGACTGCTCTCTGATCTGATACTTTATTTGGTATCACTTCAGTAAAAGGCTCTCAATGCTGGTGACCTTTCATGTCTGCTGAACGTACTCAGTTTCCCCAAACATGGTGGATCAGCCAAGGATTGCTGGTTGTACTGGGACTCATTTCATAAGGACACAGTCCAGCTTCCACAGTTCCAAAACCTGCCCTGCATCTTGGTCAGGCTGGAAACTGTGTTATTTTACACACCAACCTGTCATTCCTCCAACCCCCCCCCCAAAAAAAAAATATATATACTAATATTAATGAATAAATATAAACCATTTTGGTACACTGTAATCTGTTTTATACATTTACTATGACAGACCGGTGTCCTGCATAAGAAGATGATTTCATAAATAAATAAATAAATAAATAAATAAATAGATAGATATTTATTCCATGTATACAATGGTAAAGCATCAATGTACCTTCGTGTATCAATTATTAAAAAGATAAATTGTGATTTTTTTTTTTACATTTATAACTAAAAAGAATGAAATATATATTTTAAATAATATACTTTTCTCTTTTTTATTCAGTCTGTCATTCGTCTTGGTTTACAAGACAAGTGTCTCCTCATATCCAGTCAACTGACCCTGATCAGGGTCAAAACCTCTGTGTGTGTGTGTGTGTGTGTGTGTGTGTGTGTGTGTGTGTGTGTGTGTGTGTGTGTGTGTGGCTTTACATCCCCTGACAAAAATCTGCACTCCGCTCTTCACAGCGCTGGTGTATTTATAGCCGAAGCTGTGGAGGCCTGAGGAAATTCAACAGGTTTGTGACTGTGTGGGGGAGACCGATGTAACGACTGGGTGAGTTTTTACACACCAGTCTGCCATCTCTACATTTCTGCACTCCTTACACACCGACCTGACATTTTTACAGCAGCGCCGCAGACCCGGGACGCCCGCGGCCCCCAAAAACATCACCGGACTGTAGCTCACTTCATTCTTCCAGATACGTCCGTTCAAAATACCCAGAGTTCAGTGTGAAAGCTTTGGATTACATACTATATTATACTGTACTACAGTCTGTGTGACACTGTACTCTACAGTCACCGTAACAAAGACACTTCATCACTTTCAATCCTCTTACTCTCATTCCTCTAACACTGTTACTGTAAACCCTGTTACCATCAACACTGTTACTGTAAACCCTGTTACCATCAACACTGTTACTGTAAACCCTGTTACCATCAACACTGTTACTCTTAACCCTGTTACCATCAACACTGTTACTCTTAACCCTGTTACCATCAACACTGTTACTGTAAACCCTGTTACCATCAACAATGTTACTGTAAACCCTGTTACCATCAACACTGTTATTGTAAACCCTGTTACCATCAACACTGTTACTGTAAACCCTGCTACCATCAACACTGTTACTGTAAACCCTGTTACCATCAACACTGTTACGCAAAAATCTGTTACCATCAGCCAAGTTACTCTCAACTGTGTAGCTCCCAATCCTGTTACAGCCAACCCTGTCACTCTCAACACTATTACTACACTGTTACCATGAAAACCTTTACATTTAACTCTGTTACCATCAGTGGTACTGTTCTAAATCCTGTAACTTTCAACCCTGTTACTATTAAGTCTGTTCCTTTCAACCTTGTTAATCATAACTGTTACCATCAACTCTACTAATTTCAATCCTATTATTTTATCAGTTGTAATTCTCAACCATGTCATTTTCAATTGTTACCATCAACCATGTTACAGTTGTATTTTCACCACCGAGGACAGAACTGTCATCTGGTTTTGTCTCCATTACATTTCAGTTGTAAGCTTCTCTGGGTGGAGATGATTGTGTGGTGTTGGTTCAGCTGCTGGAGTGTCTTACTGTAGATCACCCCTCTCACTCTGGAGCTGCAGTGTTTTATTTTACACCAAACAGAGAATGGAGTGTGACACTGCAGCTCCTGAGATGCTGGACGTTCAGTTGTAGAGCTGCGGGTCAAAATCAGCACTGCAGGAGGTTTTGATCCTCACATCTCAGCAGAGTTTATCCTCCTTTACTCTTGTCTGTAAAACACAAAGCAGGGCGTCGTTTCAGTGACTAATTTCAAAACTCAAATCCTCTGAACCTGCATGTTTGAAAAATAAATAATGAAAATAATCATTTCAAAATTACACTGTTTTTCCCGTCAAATTTCTGTTTTCTTTCTTTTGAAATGAAAGCCGTCTGCAGGGAGGGAGGGACAGGAGCCCGAACCCTCCATTAAAGCAGGTATGAGAGTTTTACAGATGTGACGAAATCTGTCAAATGACCACAGAACATCACTGTTACCACTGATAATGATCTACCCTGCAGTTCCTGTAGTGGTTCCAGTCCATTGCTGTCCTGGATTCTCGTTCTCATTCCACTGGAAATGAAGATGAGGGTGGCTTGGTCAGAACATCCCGCTTCACTCAGTCCAATGATGCCCGTCTCATTTTCAGACAACTGGGCAAAATGTCTTCAAGTGTGTTGTAGAGGAGCATCTAACAGTCATCAATGTCTCACCAAGAGGTACACTACCCAAAAGTAGCCCCTGAGAGCGTTTTTATAGGGCAGTGGGGGAAACACTTTATGTACCACAACCCAGTATCTAATCAGGACCACACCTGAAGTCTCTCTCTCTCTCTCTCCCCACACACACAAACAAACAAACAAACAAACAAACTAAGGACTAAGAGGTGCAGGCAGTAGATCAATGGTCAGTATTGATCAAGTCTGGTCAGTGAGGTAATGTCTTTCCTGCTTCTCTCCTCTGCTTCAGCTGAAGCTTCCAGAACACATATCAAACTCAGTTCTTACAGTACATACTGAGGAACATCATCTCCACAACATGATGCTCCACCACCTGGACACTTCACTCAGTCCTCATTGAGGAACATCATCACATGTTGGGTTGGGTCCCGATGGAACACCCATACATGCTATGTGGGCAAAAGTATTGGGACACTGCTTGTTTACCTTTTCATCTCAAATCAAGAGTTTATCCTGCTTTTGTTTTTGTTTAGTAACTGTCTCTACTGTCCAGGGAAGGTGTTCTAGATTGTGGAACATTGCTGTGATGATTTGAATATATTAAACAGAGAGAGAGAGAGAGAGAGAGAGAGAGAGAGAGAGAGAGAGACTGAGCTTTGAGCAATAGTTTGTGGTCTGAGGTGAAGATTCCAAAGGGAAAAACATACCTGAGTGTGAAAGGCTGTGTGTGTGTGTGTGTGTGTGTGTGTGTGTGTGTGTGTGTGTGTGTGTGTGTGTGTGTGTGTGTGTGTGTGTGTGTATGATTAATAATAAGGTTAAAATGTTTATTTTTTTGGTGGTTTAAATATTAAAATGCTATAAATTATATGTTATTAGTATATTTTATTCAACGTACCTCCCAGCGTATCCTGTAGTTCCTTCTAGATGTTTCAAGTGGTTGCTTGTCTGATGCTACTTGATTGCTGTGTACTCACAAGGGGTTGCTCTGGTGTTGCTAAATGGTTGCTAAGGTATTGATTGGGTCCAAATCTGATGTTGGAATCTAGGATGTATCTAGATTGATTTTGATAGTATTTACAGCAAAAGAAAAAATATTTGATAGTGTCTTTTTGTCACTTACAACCAGGGACACAGAGTCCCACGTCTTAGTCTACAAGGGTTTTGTCCAATGGAGGGCATGCGGGGAGGTCCATGGTGCCATAATCATAGTCTGGGGGAGTGGTGGTGGGTTCTCCTTATAACGTTCTGCTGTTAAAAAAATATTTGGTGCAATAGCCTTGAAGCTCGGAAGTCCAAACCAGGTCACACTCCAAACAAACAACGATCACATCAAATCCATAGAAGTGCAATTCATTGTTTCCAGTCAGTACTCAGGAGTTGTTACATGGTGGTTGCTATGGTTGCTATGGCAGTTGCCTGGATATTGTTTTAGTGTTTCAAACGGCTGTTAGGTTGTCATTTTGTGGTTGCTATGGTACTGTAGGTGGTTGCCAAGGTGTTGTTCAAGTACATTATGTGGTGACGAGGGTGTAGATGTGATAACCTCTCGCACATTTCAACGGGTGATGGTGAGTGTTTACGAAATGGTCACCTGATCACAGGTCCCGTGAACTTCTCCATTTGCCTGAGACACCTGAACCCTCAAATTAAAACCTGAACAAACAAAAATGAGCCATAAACGTCTGTAACGTGTACCTGCCTCTTTACCCACCATCATAAAGGGGTCTCTGAGGACAGAGCTGCTTTTGAAGTGTCTGAGAGGCTCTGAGCTTAAAAGCCTTTTAAAGTAAGGTGCACATTTTAGTCCAAACGTGGACTAAACACCTCATGTTTCTAGACGGTGAGGATTCATGTGTTCATAAAACAGCTGCACTTTAGTTTAATACACGCAACATCTGCACTTTCAGTTCTCAAATTTCAGTTATACTTCAACCTATGTTCAACCAACACATACCTAACAATACAGCTTCACTCGTAATCTCCAAGAAGATCCCTTTAAATAGGATGAAATAGTTATATGGAGCATTTCTGTTGGTCCTTTCATTTAACAATTCATTGTGAAAGGTTGGCTGTCAGGATGTTGGATGATCTCCACCCCACTTCATTCCAAAAGTACTGGATGGAGCTCCATCATTCCAGAGAAGACAGTTCCACTGCTCCAAAGCTCAGTGCTCCTCTACCCCATGCCTGGCATGGGCTGACATGGTTGTTCATCTGCTCCAGACGGTCCTATTCTATTGGCAGTACTTCTTTACAGAGGAAAGACAAGCTGTGTGTATTTGCACATCTGTGTCAGCAATGGGAACAGCTACAGCATGTATTGAGTGTCGCAACGATCATTGTTAGTTCAAATGATCTGGACAAGAGCAGCTCCGTGGTCAGAACCTGACCCCTGCTGAAGGTCTTGAGGTTGGGCCGCAGACTCTGTTTCTGATAAAGTGGCCAGGGAGAAGTTTGGGAACTTCTGTTCTGCTTAGAATGAAAAACAAAACAAACAAAAACAAGCAGCAGAAGCCAACGTCAGTAGCACCCGGCATAGTTCAGACGAAGGTCTCGCTCATTAGTGGTTAGTGTGGTCAGCCCTGGCATGATTAAGCTGGTGTGCTGTTTGTTGTGTGACAATTTTCTCAGTTAGGAAGGAATTACCATCGCTCCAGGTGATATGGCACACGCTTTAAGCACCCCAAAAAGTTCATTAAGTAGATATTATCTGTGTCCTCAGGTCAAAATGGCAGTGGAACAAACAGCGCGTCAGAGCAGATGGCTCACCGTGCTGAGCTTCACCGCGGACTCGCTTGGCTGGCCGTGTGATTTGCATGTTAAGTTCTCCTGAGCTCATGCCACTGCAATTATGTTTTCATCTGCTGCTGCTGAAATGGCCACACAGTGGTCCAAATTAATGAGTTCATAAATAAAGGAGGGCAAACAGCCCCTCCTTTCTCATTTCCCTGTATAACCCAAAATCTGGCAGTTATATCATCAGCCCCGCCCCTCTCTCTGATCAGTCAGTCTGTATGCAGGTTGAGCATCAGCCCCGCCCCCTCTCTCTGATCAGTCAGAGTCTGTATGCAGGTTGATCATGTCCATGTGGACAGAGCAGTAAACATGCACTGGAACCTCCTTTGCTATTTAAACTGGGATTGAGTTCAGTTAACTGTCTATCGTGTCTGTAGGTTATTCTGATCTTGAGTTATGAAGTCTAGAAAACAGCGGGTTTATTCAGCACGACATATACAGTCCAACATTCCAGCTAACATTCCCTATTATGGATTCTCAAAAGGTGGTGAATTTTGGGTGAGCAGGGAGCACCATCCGTCCGGCTTTTTGAGGCTTTTGTCTGTGTGTTGTTTGGGGACTGTGAAGATCGGACTGTGGGGAATTTCACAACACCTGAGCTTCCAGCTCAGCCTCAGAGCGCCCAAAGGCGTTTTGTTTGCTCCTGTGGGCCGCTCCCTCAACTTAAACACACTCCCGGCTCTCGCAAGGCCAGGGAGAGCGAGCCGAGCCCTGTGGGTCAAACCCCGGACTGTAGTGGGGGGCGGGTGGGGTGTGAAGGTCTTGGGAATATGACCTAAATCATGTTTTATCCGTTTTTAAGGGGATTTTAAGGGGCAAAGGAGAAAATGACGAGTCACAGGGCAGCTCGTAAACCCCTGTGTGCTGTGTTTCATCAATGGCATTTTCATATTGACATATCGCATTCCACCCTTTGGGGCGATAAAGCTGGTCTACAGACGGTGCTGTGAAGGTGGGGCCACCGGCTCACTGGTCATTGACCTGCGTTATAACTCACGACAACATTTGAACAAGCCTGGATGCTTTGTCCCGGGTAACATCTTATAAAAGAATCCGCAACAGCAGGCCGTTCAGGGCACGACATGCTGCAGATGTCTGAGCCTCTATTGTCACTTTCCGGAGTTCTTGATGGGATCATGGAGTAGGAGGTTGATATTCCTGATAGTTTCCTGAGAAACACTTTACAGCTCTTTGATGTTTTGCCAAACTGTATAAACACAGCTCCTGGAGGTGGTAGGATGAGGTCTAGAAGTGTGATTGAACATGAAGGGTCACCAGTTCAGAACATTCTGACGGCCATTGCAGGTGTTTGAAATGGCGTTGAAACTCCTACGTTTGTGTTTGGTGTAGAAGCTGTTATTAGCAGGTCTGGAACCTCTGAAGGTAACACTGCTACTTGGCCCGTCCTTGCAGTTGTTCTGTGTTCGATTAGCTAATATTTACTTGCAATATTTTGTGCCCTTGTAATGATATTAATTAATGCTTCAATAATTCATTATCTGACATTAAATCATTTACTATGATTCAATAAACCATAATACATACGGGATAATACATAGTGGAAACTGAAGAATACATAGTGGAAACTGAACTGATTTCATATTAGACACTAAATAATTGATAGTAGATATTGAATCATTTATAGTACATACTGGAGAATTCATAGTGGATGCTTAATAAATCCTGTAGTTGCTGTTGAGAGAGAGAGAGAGAGAGAGAGAGAGAGAGAGAGAGAGAGAGAGAGAGAGACAGAGACAGAGAGAGAGAGAGAGAGAGAGACAGTGAGACAGAGAGAGACAGAGAGAGAGAGAGAGAGAGAGAGAGAGACAGTGAGACAGAGAGAGAGAGACAGAGAGACAGAGACAGAGAGAGAGAGACAGAGACAGAGACAGAGAGAGAGAGAGAGACAGAGACAGAGACAGAGAGAGATAGAGAGAGAGAGAGAGAGAGAGAGACAGAGACAGAGACAGAGAGAGAGAGAGAGAGAGAGAGAGAGAGAGAGAGACAGAGACAGAGACAGAGAGAGAGACAGAGAGAGAGACAGAGACAGAGACAGAGAGAGAGACAGAGAGAGAGAGGACTGAACTTAGATGTACTCTGGTACTGAACTTTGTTGCTGATCTGCTGCAGAACTTCAGCTGCAGGTTCGGACGTGATTCCACCACGTTACTCCTTTATTACGTTGATTTGTAGTCTGTGCTCAACGTCCTGCTTATTAACATGAATTACTAAAGTAGGTGAAAGTAAAGTAACGCAGAGTGACTCACAGAGAGTAATTAGAGTTTACAGTAAATCACTTATTAGAGCTCACACAGCCACACTCCCCTCAGCCAATAGCAGCCTCTTCAATTCAGTTCCTGAAATCAAACAATAACCAACAGAGTAATGAATTATAATGAATTATAATGAATTATAATGATAACGATAATAATGATCATAATAATATGAATAATAACAATAATAACAACAATAATAAGAATAACAACAATAATAATATTAATAATAATAATAATGTCTATCATTTCTATGACGTCTAGCATCAATACTACTAATATTAATAACTCTAATACTAATAATATCAATATTTCTACTATTATAATTTCTACAAACATTAATATTAATGTGATTAGTAATCATAATACTGTCTACTATTACAATGAACTAATAACTATTAACTAACACTATTATTACTACTATTAATAACATTTTACTGTAACTGCTGTCATAAATACCAAATATCATTAATAATACAACAGGAACATTATGACCTTATTTCTCCTCTCTCTGTCCATCCTCTCAGCTCCTCTGATCACACAGGAGCTCTTTGTGGTTCTATAATTCAGACTGTAGTTCATCTGTTTCTCTGATACTTTATTCTCCTCCTTTCACCCTGATCTTCAATGATCAGGACCCCACAGGACCACCACAGAGCAGATATGATGTGTGTGGAGGGTCATTCTCAGCACTGCAGTCACACTGACATGGTGGTGGTGTGTTAGTGTGTGTTACGCTGGTACGAGTGGATCAGACACAGCGGTGCTGCTGGAGTGTTTAAGCACTGTGTCCACTCTCTGTCCACTCTATGAGACACTCCTACCGAGTGTCTCCACCTTGTAGATGTAAAGTCAGAGACAGAAGCTCATCTGTTTCTGCACAGTTTGTGTTGGTCGTCCTCTAGTCCTTCATCAGTGCTCACAGGACGCTGCCCACAGGATGCTGTCGGCTGGACGCTGCTCACAGGACGCTGTCAGCTGGACATTTCTGGTTGGTGGACTGTTCTCTGTCCAGCAGTGACACTGAGGCGGTTGCTGTGATGTCATGGCTGATCGGTGCATGTTTTAATAGTAACATTATTAGTAAGAAGATGCTAGAAATGACAATAAGGACATTATTATCACTGTAGTTACAACAGATAACATCAGTAATACTGCAAAAATAATGCATCAGTAATACATGATCATCAATATTACTTTCATTATTGTTAACAATGATCCAACAGTCTGTACAAACAGATAACAGGGGTTATTACTATCATCCCTGCTGTTATTCTCATTATGAATACAGATGTGTAGCTGATGGTCAGCAGTGCAGGAGTGGACAGTGCGGAACTGAGAGGAGGCGGAACTTTTCCTTACCTCACCTCCTCCTTCCTCCCTCTCCCTTTCTCTCTCCTCCCTCCCTCCCTCCCTCCCTCCAGGTTGAGGAAACATATCAGCCTCTGCTCTCGCGCGCTCACATCAGAAGAAGGGACTAGTGCGGACGAGCCAATCAGAGTCCCTCCCTGCCAGCCACTGCAGCTACCATCCATAAAGAAGGAGCGCTGGAGAGAGAGAGAGAGAGAGAGAGAGAGAGAGAGAGAGAGAGAGAGAGAGAGTGAAAGACTCTCTCTGCGTGTCTCCCGCACCCCCAGCACCACCTTGCGCTCCGAAAACCCCCCAAACCCACCCTCTTCTCCAAAGACCCCCTTTCTCATCCACCGCCTCCACCGCCTCCACCCCCTCCTAATGCGCTCCTCCAGCGGCCTTTCCCACCTGCCACGGTAAAAGGGGAGGGGGAGGGCAACTCGCCGGTTCCTTGACAAGAGGAGGAGCGCGCGCGCGCCGAGGCAGAAGAAGAGGAGGAGGACGCGCGGTCATTACGCGCGGCTTTTTTTACGCACGGCTCCGCCACGGCCAGGACGCGTCCGACCATGATGCTGTTGGCCAGATCGGCTCTCCTGGCGGCGCTCGCGCTCTCCCTCGCGCTGGCCTGCGGTCCGGGCCGGGGCTACGGGCGGCGGAAGCACCCCAAGAAGCTGACGCCGCTCGCCTACAAGCAGTTCATCCCGAACGTGGCCGAGAAGACGCTGGGCGCGAGCGGCAGGTACGAGGGCAAGATCACGCGGAATTCCGAGCGCTTCAAGGAGCTCATCCCCAACTACAACCCCGACATCATCTTTAAGGACGAGGAGAACACGGGCGCGGACCGCCTCATGACTCAGGTGAGGCGCGCGGGCGCGCGCGGGCCGGAGTGGCGCTCGTGCACGGCGCTCCTGCCGGGAATGCGTGCAGCTCTGCGCGAGCCGGGGGTCGGGCGGTGCGCGGCGCGGATGCACAGGCGCGTGCACGCGCAGGCAGGACAGGTAGAGTCGTGCATGCGCGTGACGTCCGGGACGGTCCGGAGCTCGGCTAAATATAGAGCAAAACAGAGAGAGAGAGAGAGAGAGAGAGAGAGAGAGAGAGAGAGAGAGAGGGGTAGCAATGCAAGCGCACGCACGCTGTGCAGCCTCGTGCTTATCAGGGCATGAAAAAAGAAAGCAACTCTCTCTCTCTCTTTCTCTCTCTCTCTCTCTCTCTCTCTCCTGCAGCTATATGTATACGCGCGCGTGCACCGTCTCGTTGTTGTTGTTTTTGTTGTTTTGCAGGTGCACGCGCTGTCAAGTTCTGGACTTGTGAGAGTGGTCTAGCTTTATTATTATTATTATTATTATTATTATTATTATTATTATTATTATTATTATTAGTCTGGTGATGGTGCTGGTGCTGATGGTGCTGGTGGTGCTGATGGTGCTGGTGGTTGCTCTGGCGCGTCCGCAGTGCTGCAGTGGTGCAGTGACAGCGCGTGCAGCCGCGCGCACCGGGGCGGCTCTGGGGAGCGCGGTGCAGCGCGCGCCGGGCAGGTACCGCAGCACCGCGGAGAACTGCGCGTGCCCCGACGCACCTGCTTCAGCCGGCCGGCTCGTGCAGCTCGCGCCTCAGTGCGCAGGACAGCACAGGGGTCAGTTCTCTGGGCAGTGAGAGGTTAGATATCAGAATGAAGACTCCATCACTAAACATCTCCGAAGCTCTCCTCAGTTCCTGGTGGCAGTCGAGTATCATCTACAGTTCTGCTTTGGTAAATCACTGCTTAGTGATGTTAAAGCGGGTGCGCTGCTGATGGAATTGGCTGGGAGCGTCCAGGAGACAAGCTTGGTTCTTCAGACCAGCTCAGAAGATCTCAACTGCTTTCTTCAGGATGAGAAATTCTTCTGTATCATCTAACGGGGTCAGGTGTTTCTACACTAATCACTCTTATTGATCAGAGATCAAAAATTCAACACAGTATATATAATATAGTCATATAGTAGCAATACTTCCACTATACTGCAGTATAGTCAGTGTCAGTGAGAGCGTCTACCTGTAATTAACTCTATATAACATTAGAATAAACCCAAATAAACATAAAGTCAGTGTCAGTGAGAGCGTCTACCTGTAATTAACTCTATATAACATTAGAATAAACCCAGATAAACATAAAGTCAGTGTCAGTGAGAGCGTCTCCCTGTAATTAACTCTATATAACATTAGAATAAACACAAATAAACATAAAGTCAGTGTCAGTGAGAGCATCTACCTGTAATTAACTCTATATAACATTAGAACAAACCCAAACAAACATAAAGTCAGCAGTCAGAACGTGGTTGCTCAGGTGCTGGATGGAAACTGGGAATATTGCACCACTTTTCTGAGGTCTAAGACTTTTGCACAATGTTGTGCATACAAATATCCTGTATGTATATCCTGTCGACAGATGAAATAGAGAATGGTTTCCAGTAGTACATGGAACCCTTTTTGCGGTTCTTTCCTGAAAATGGGGGCTCTTCAAAGTTTCTCCAGTAGTCACTGGAACAGTTTATGTAAATTGTTCTTTACCTGGTTAATGGGTTCTTTAAATATGAAGAAACCCCCCATTTCAAACTATTCTATTGATAGTAGAGTCAAAGAACCCTGTTTCAGTACTTTATGAAATCACGTTTTGCAGATAGTCTCTGTCTTTACGTCTTCTGAGTTTTCTATCCATACCACCTATTTTAGTTCTTTCTGATGTTCTTCATGAAAGGTTCTTTTGTAATGGTGTTTGTTCCATATAGAACCACATCATGCTTAAATGGTTCCTCACCTACTTGGAATACCTGTTGTAGACAGTTATCTTTAAAAAGTTCTGTTTCAGTAAAGAGAACCCTGTTGTTTGAGAGTGTGAGTTGGTATGGATGTAGGATTGTGCTGATACAGCAGTTCGGGAACTAAAGGGGAACTTTTTGTGTGAGAGGGATGTTCATCAGAGGGTCCTGCTCTGTGTTTTAGGGTGGACGGAGCAGTGCAGGTGTGTTATAAAGCCTCTTTCTTTCTCAGAGTGGAGCTGGAGGTTCTTGATCTCTGCAGGTTTAAAGGCGGAGGGGGATGGAACCGTGTCTGGTGTGGTTTTCTCACATGTGTAGAAACATCAAACTCCACTTACAGTTATTATGGTTATGAAGGGGGGTAGCAGTAGCTTCAGGCATTGAAGAAGCTGCCCAGACGTTCTCCTCACATCAAACACAGGAGCTCTGGGGCTGAGCGGGACGTTCTCGAAGCCTCGGGACGGTCATCAGTTCAGAGCAGCTTTACTGATGTTAGACTGCTGAGGTTCTTCCTGCTCTGATCTGAACTGAGTTGATCTGTAATGGAACTGCTAAGGTCATTCAGAGGACCTGACTGAGTCGATTAGATGCAATGCAGTTAAGGTTCTTGGTTCCACATGAAGTTGTGTGTTCAACTCTGTAACAGTAACAGCAAGCATTGGCCAAGAACCTTTGTTGTTTATACTGTACTCTGTGTAGAACCCATTTTGCTTGAGTGTGTGGTACAGTGACTGTGCAATATTGAACAAAAAGGTTCTTCAGATGTTCTATACTAAAGTCAGAATACTCTGTGTAGAACCGTGACACCTTAAAGAATCTCCATAATTTCGGAGCAATCACCATCAAGGAAAACCCTGTAGATGCTTCTGTATAACCTTTTAAAGACGGGTTCTATGTGGCACTATTGTCGTAATTGTAATTCATCAAACAACCTTTTTTTCAGACTGTCTAGAACCTGTAGGACAGTCTGTGCAGGTGGACAGTACTGCCTGAACAGTGTGTACACAAAGCGCTGTGTATGAAGGATCTGAATTATCTGTGTGTGTTAGAGCAGTAATGAGGTACGGTTCTAACACTATGGTTCTTCATACAGTAAAGAACATCTCTGCACCAGTTCACTCAGTTTAATCAGTTTATTCAGAAGTTCTGATTGGGAATAAACAGACCCTGAGTGTTTGGTGCTGCGGCGTGAGTGGGGACGGAAGTGCGAGAGCGCAGCCTGCGGGGCTTCGTTTGCTCTCACAGCTTTCACAATAAACTCTCCTTTATGCAAAGAGTGTCCACTTCCACCCCCCACCCCCACCCCAATTCCCTGACCCCTCCGACTGACCCCAAACTCTTTACACCTTAAACAGGAGGGTTTGAGGTCTGTCTGACACTTTTACTGACGTTTAAATGATTCCCGTTTCGTTCTGTTTGCACATTCCTGCTGTAAAGCACTTCATTATTACTGATTATTATGATCCTTTGTGGTTTGTTTGAGGTGGGGTTCCACGCAGAACCCAAAATGAAGAGGGTTATCCTACATTAGAGGTTCTGTAACCGTAACATCCCACTACCGTGCTCTGACAATAGTCTACCAAACCTACGCTCCTGTACAGTGCAGAGAAAGGCGAGAAACACAGTGAAAGCCTTTTTGATGCTATCTAGAACCTAAGAAAATAAGGCCTCAAACAGTTCTTTGAGGTTATGATTATATGTAGAACCACTGCCTTAATTTATTAAAGGTGGAACTGGGGAAGAAACCATGTACAGTTAAACCAAGATGTTTTATTAATTGTTCCTATAGCGGAACCCTTCTTAATGTTATGTAGAATGATTTTTAGAAAAGTTCTTTAAAGAATGATTTGCAAAAACTTTCAACCATCAACCAGTGTGAGGAACGCTCTACTCAGACAAAGGAGGCCTTCAGATTAGTGTTTGAGTTGTCATGGTTCTATATACAACCATTGCCTTTAGTTTGATTTGGGGAACCACGTTTTTGAAGATGTAACTACAAAAGAGAATATACAGTTTAAGGAAAATTGTTGATGTGTAACAGTAGTGGAACCCATCTTGGTGCTAGATAGAACCATTTTCTGAGAAATTCTTTTGTACAATCATCAGCAAAGGCAGTTTTCCACCAGCGTGAAAAGCCATTTAACCAGACCAAGAACCGTTTATACATCCAGAAAGTTCTGACTCGTTATGTGTTTATATAGAACCATTGCTGTAGACCTGCAGAACCCTTGAAGAACCCGTCTTGTTTAGAGGTGACTGAGCTCCTCCTGTGGAGTAACGCTAACCTGTTGCGTTGAGGAAGGACATGTTTTATGGACTTTTGCGCAGATTTATAGATGAGCTGGAACTTCAATTTGTTTTTTTAGGAGAGCCGTAAACTCGCACACGGTTGACGAGGCCCAGCGTGACGCGTATAACGGGGTGGTGACCAGCATGAGACCAAAAACCAGCCAGAGAAATTAGGGACCATCACTGTGAGTGCAATGTCCTGTGGTGGGACTGGTTACCGACAGACACCATAATGACCAGTTCAGTGAAAGGTCCCTCATCCAGGGCATGTTCGGAATCTTAGTTTACACCAGCAGAGGCTAGTCTCACAAACCTGTCACCAATCATCTCTGTAGCCACGCCCACAAACCTGTTCACCTCTCCAACCTTCTCCTGTATTCATGAAGCGGTATGTGGGCGTGGTTTAGAGCAGGACAGGACTGACTTTATAAAAGGAACATTTTCACTCTGCGTCTGTAATGAATCTTGTTTTTTAAAAACGTTTTCATAACTTTTAGAAAATAAATGAGTTTTCATTTAAGACCTATTATTCAGTACCTGCTAGAACTGATTCAGTACCTGCTAGAACTGATTCAGTGTGTAATAGAACTGATTCAGTAGCTGCTAGAACTGATTCAGTACCTGTTAGAACTGATTCAGTGTGTAATAGAACTGATTCAGTAGCTGCTGGAACTGATTCAGTACCTGCTAGAACTGATTCAGTGTGTAATAGAACTGATTCAGTAGCTGCTAGAACTGATTCAGTGTGTAATATGACTGATTCAGTAAAAGCTATGAACGATCCCATATCTACAAATAAATCAGCACTGATTCAGTATCGACTGTAAATTATATTGTATCTGTCCTAAATGATTCAGCATGTAATACAAATGATTCAGTAACTGCTAGAAATGATTCAGTAACTGCTAGAAATGATTCAGTAACTGCTAGAAATGATTCAATATCCACCACAAATAATGCCGGATCTACTATGAATGACGTTGTTGTAAATCTGTTGTGATCTGTTGTAAATGATTCAATATCTGTGATAAATCATTCCATCTATAAGTGGTATCTATTATAAACGATCCATTAAGTGCTATTACAATCACCCTGAGGGCAAGACACTGGCAGGCCATTACACGTTCAAGGGTTAAGTTGTTATTAATTAAAGTTGATTAAAAAGCAAATAGTTTTACAGTGAACGAGATGATAAAGGAACTTTCCGCAGTACATTTCCAAACGAGGCAGATAAATGGGTGTTGGAATGTTTTCCGTCCTGGTCCTGCAGATTGCGTGGCAGGTTTTAGTGTTTTCTTGCTCTGAAACACTCTTCAACTCAGGATAAGCTTCTTAATGAGCTGATTAGTTGGGTCGGATTTTATTCCAAGTCATTTCGGAGCATTCCTATTGGTCCAATCAGCACGGATTTCTGAAACGACTTAAAAACGATAAAAGTGCCGAAGCAAGATTTAGCGAGAGAGATGATATCCAGGGCTGGAGCTGGAAATCAGTGTCAAAGTCCACAGCACTGATATGCCACTGATTAGGGTGGTTAAAGGCACGGACTGGACCTCTTCGCTTCCCTGGATGGTCAACTAGTCCTGAACAGTGTGGCTCAAGACTAGGCTTAATCCTCGTCTGGGAGACCAACCCAGTGTCTGCACTGATTAACACCACATTTACCGTCCAGCGCTGGAATACCGTCCGGTCCGGGCCTGAAGCTGGACGTCCGAAACCCCTGGCTCAGAGCAGCGGATTAGGACCGGGACAGGCCGAGGAAAGGCCGTCTTGTCGTCTCCTGCTGTGCATCATGCTCACTGAGCACAATCCAGCTTGATTTGAGGCACACGACCCAATGAATTAATAAAGAGTTTAAGGCTTCACGGCTCTTGAATGCGCCAGGGGAGAGCCTGCGGCGTCTCTCCCTCTCTCGCTCTCTCGCCCCCCTCTGCATACCTCCCCTCCAATTCACTCGCAGCTTGGAGCATTTTTGGTGCTACAAGTGCCTCCAGAGCAGCCCAGTGGGGATGACCCTCAGCCAGGCCTTCGCAGGCTTCTCTTCCATTCCATGTGCATTCGGACACTTTTTGTTTGTACTAATTGTCTCAGTTTAAGTCTCTGTGCATTTAAAACCCGTTTAAGGAGAATAAGATCTTGGTAGATCTTGTACGCAGGTCAATATTCCAGCGGTCCCAGAATGGACCGACAGTGGCAAACAGTCAATGGCTTGCTGACCTTTTCAAGCCAGCAGACCAATGTATGCTTTCTAACTGAGTGTTGTCCTGGAGATGAGCTGGGATGGAGGAACAGATTTGCAGACTTTGTCACCAGAACATTCTTTCTGATCTTGAGTGAAAACGAACTGCTGAGAAACCCTGTAGAAGCAGACGTTCCCATCCTCTGACCTTCCCATCAGATAAATGATGAACGATGTCCTGGATGATCGGCTGGATCTGAGCTCAGACATCAGTCGAGGTCATGTGATTTCTCGCCAAGCTGTTCCAAACTGAGTTAAGATCCTGAATCCAGGATGGTGGAACTGAGTTCATGGCAACAAAGGAACACATTGGCTAATGTGCAACATATTCCACTTTCACTGATTGGTCAGACACAGAAGTCTAGCACTGTTCTACAGAAAGAAAGTTCTGTTCTACATAGTAGTTTGACGGAGTGCACTGGTTCTACAGTATTGTTCTTGCCTGGAACAGAAATGGAATTCCAGCACCGTTCTACATAGCATACTTCTACTTGGTCTTCTCAGTTCTCTGGTTCTACTTGGTCTTCTACAGTTCTATTGAGTACCCTAGTTTTAGTTCTCGCTTTTTATAGTTTGCTAAGGGAAATCCTGTAGCTAGAACTCAGCTGACCGTGTCCATTCTCTCCCGTTCTGCACCAGACACACTTTCTCCACGATGTCTGGACTGGTCAGGGGTGTTCTGCGCTGGATTGAGGGTTAAGTTTGGACAGTGCTTTGGTACCAGAGTGATATCGTCATGTGATCAGCACTGGACAGAGTCTTAGATTCATCATACAGTTATGAAAAAATTACAACATTCCATAAACATTTGATTAACATATGGATGGAGGTGATTAAACACATACAATTGAAGAAATGTCTTTTAAACATCATTAAGTAAGTAATAGAAATACTATGTTCTGTTAGGACACGCCCACGTTTATTACGACTTAAATCAGAATCAGGTGCAGAAGATCAGCTGCTAATGATCAGACCGTCATTTGAGAAGACTTTAGAGAAGGAGGTCTTTTTACACCTCAGACAATAGTTTGGTTTGCTCTTGATTGTTGAAGTGAAGATCACCATGATCAGATCCAAAGAGCTCTCTGAGGCCTTCAGAAAGAAGGTCATTCAGATCAGACTGTTCTAGCAAGTTCAGCCCAAGAGCAGAACCACAAGATGATTAAAGAAGATCCAACAATCCTAAAATGTTCATCATGGACCTACAGGTATCTCTCACCACAGCTGATGTCAAAGTGCAGCTTTTTCCATCAGAAAGAGACCAAATCAGTTTGATCTTCGTGGAGGAGTTTAAGGAGGAAACTCTTACTGTCAAATAAACATCAGGACTAAAGTTCTCCAGAGAACATCTAGACAAAGTGCAGGACTTCTGGAACAATGTTCTTTGGACAGATGAATCCAAAGCTGAATTATTTGGACACAGTAACAGAAGATATGTTTGACACAAACCAAACACAGCATTTGAGCAGAAGAAGCTCATAGCAGCTGTGAACATGGTGGTGGAAGTGTGATGGTTTGGGGCTGCTTTGCTGCAGCACGGTCTGGAGATCTCTCCATCATAGAAACCACTATGAGATCTTTATTGTATCAGAGGGGGTTTGAGGAGAACGTAAGAGCGTCTGTACAAAGACTGACGCTGAAACATCACAGAGCTGAAAGAATTCCGCATGGAGGAGTGGGAACGTCGTTCTTCCAGTCGATGTCAGAGACGGTAGACGGTTCTAGAAACATCTCACTGACATTATTTCAGACAAAGGAGGAGAAACAGCTATTAGGACATTTTACAAATGATGTTAAAAAGGTGTTTCTTCAGTTTTATGTGTAGCTCGGTCTTCAGCACCTGCCAGACAATCTGCTCACCTTCTACAGATCAAACACACAAATAATTGTCCTGTTTTGTGGACAGGTTTGCTCAGCACTAACCTGGAATTGTCCCAGAGAAGGAATAGCATTCCTGCCTGTATCTGCGGCCGCGGTTAATCTGGATCTCCTTGCGCTGGGACATGAATTAATCATGCTAAATAGAAACAGTCTCGGGGCGGGTGTTCATTTTTCAGTGGCTCCGGCAGGCAGCCGTTATGAAACCCGGCCCTTTGAGCGGCGGGTTGCAGTTCTGCCCGTTTGCTGTTGGATCTATATGTTTTAGAGCAGTGAAGCGAATGCAATAACTTATCAATATTTCATTGCAGGCTTTAGAGAGTCTTCCGAGAGAGAGAGAGAGAGAGAGAGAGAGAGAGAGAGAGAGCGATGCCCCTGTTCAGGACAAGATAATATCTGAGAGAGGACAAATCTGCAGATTGGACTGGTTATGCTTCACATAGTCCTCGTAAGAGAAGGTGACTGCATTGTGGTTTTCATAAAAGAGGACACTGGGGACACGTGGATGTTGTGACTGGGGATCTTCAAGTAGGCCTGAGTTGTGAGACTGTGGCAGTGATTTAAATATCGATAAAATCATGCAGCTGATAATGATCATCATATATAAACACCAGCACGTTTACCAACAACAGCCTTAATAGCCTGTATTGATCAATCAGATCCTTTCAGCTCCGCATCTGTCTTAAAAAAACAAACTATAAATAACATTAAGACCTTATTTCTCCTCTCGCTGTCCACTCTATCAGCTCCTCTGATCACACAGGAGCTCTTTGTGGTTCTATAATTCAGACTGTAGTTCATCTGTTTCTCTGATACTTTATTCTCCTCCTTTCACCCTGATCTTCAATGATCAGGACCCCACAGGACCACCACAGAGCAGATATTATGTGGGTGGTGGGTCATTCTCAGCACTGCAGTCACACTGACATGGTGGTGGTGTGTTAGTGTGTGTTGCTGGTACGAGTGGATCAGACGCAGCATAGCTTCTGGAGTGTTTAAACACTGTGTCCACTCACTGTCCACTCTATCAGACACTCCTACTGAGTGTCTCCACCTTGTAGATGTAAAGTCAGAGACAGAAGCTCATCTGTTTCTGCACAGTTGTGTTGTGTTGGTCGTCCTCTAGTCCTTCATCAGTGCTCACAGGACGCTGTCGGCTGGACATTTCTGGTTGGTGGACTGTTCTCGGTCCAGCGGTGACACTGAGGGGTTTAAACACTCCAGCAGCACTGCTGTGTCAATAGAGGAGGTGAATGCGGGGCTTAAAGAGACGAGTTTAAAGATGTAAATGTTCCCACAGGGAGCAGCTGAATTCCAAAGTCTAGTCTGCAGCCGAAGTGGGCAACGGGTTCTCAGTAGGACTGTCCTATGAAGACACTTTCTCAGTGGCCTATTGGTGACACCAAAGGAAAAGTCAAATGCTGTAGTTAAGTGATCTTGGTTTTATCGGAAAAACATGTTTCCACCAGGAAGCACCACATGACTTCCGACACTAAAGTCAGATTGAACGTTTCAGTTCAGTACAAACGGAACCCGACCTCAAAGTAAAATATCAAATAATAAAGTAGAGGCTTTGTTTTCTCCCATTTTCATGGTGCGGTATTATAACTTCTCCTTGTGGAAGTGTTGGATATTGAGGGTTTGGATGGATACAGCAGTTGTCTTCTCCAAAACACCCTGAACATAGGCTGCAGATGTTGTTCTATAATGTAGTAAATAACAACTGTCCCAGCTGAAGCCAATTCTGAAGGCAATTTTGAAATTCTGGCTGGACACATTATTTACCTCCCACAAAGAGGACATGTCTGGTAAAAAGAGGACGTACAGTATGGTCACCCTACTGTATGTGGACCCTCGCTCATATCTTCATTGTTTAGATACCAAACCAGACGTTGAAGATAAGTGAATGATTAAATGGGTTGATGTGAATCCATCCAGTAAAAGAATCAACGTTACTCCATGTTTGGCGTCTCAAGCTTGCCTGTGGGAATTGGTGGGGTATATGTCCTCACTTCGTAACAGACCCACTCACTCATCACACACTGTTGTCTCTGTCTCTCTCAGAGGTGCAAAGACAAGCTGAACTCTCTGGCCATCTCCGTGATGAACCAATGGCCAGGGGTCAAGCTGAGGGTCACTGAAGGCTGGGACGAAGACGGACACCACTTTGAGGAATCCCTGCACTACGAAGGCCGGGCCGTGGACATCACCACCTCCGACCGGGACAAGAGCAAATACGGAACGCTTTCCAGGCTGGCTGTGGAAGCTGGGTTCGACTGGGTTTATTACGAGTCCAAGGCCCATATCCACTGCTCGGTCAAAGCAGGTAAGAACACTGGACTCTGACACTCAGGTCCATGTAGATGACCCGTCAAAACAGAATGAATGAAGGAACTTTTTAAAATTGAAGCGTCTGTATGTGGGTCCACACTTCGGGGAAACGTGCAGAACTGCATAGAATATAATTCACAAGTAGACACTGAAGAATTCATAGTGGACACTGCAAGATTCATAGTGGATACTAACAAATTCATAGTGGATACTGAAAAATTCATAGTAGACCCTGAATAAATCATAGTGGATACTGAAAAAATTGTATTGCATTGTTTCTAATTCATGGTAGACAAGGAATAATTCATAGTGGATAGAAAACAATTCACGGTGGACACTGAAAAATTCGTAGTAGACAGTGAATAATTCATAGGGGATACTAAGTTGTAAGATGAATGCAGTTCATGAACTGGATCTCACTCTTCCGTTTGGGTGGTGTGAAGGTATTTTCATGAGAAGGTTGAGATCTTGGTGTCCAGACTGTCATCAGATGTAATGAAGAGGTTTCCGAGCTGTCCGAGTTGAGCTGGGAGTGTGGACAGTCTGAGCTTAGATCGTCCCACTCAGTTTGTGTGAAGAAAACACTCTTACCAGCTGCTGTGGAAAGATCCCAGTACAGGAGCCCAGAATCCAAAGTACAGACCCTGACATCACTGGAGGCGACGTGTGGCAGATACACTGTGTTACAAATGAAGTGCTGTACTGTTTCTTCATTTTCAGACTTCCCACCAAACGTTAACCCAGTAAGGAGCATCATATTTGACATTAATCCCGTTTACTGGCTGAGTTTTTAACCGTAAAGGAGAATTCAACTGGTTTTTCAAATTCCTGCATAACTGGGGGTTTGAGATGAGCACACTCAGAGTGGGGGTTTGGTGTGAAATCGATCACACGTAGGGACCCTGTTGACAGTGGTGGTGAATAGGGGTCAGTGTTGTTCTGCTGCACTAAATCCAATGAAACAACACTTATTACACTGTTATTACACTGTTATTACACTGTTATTACACTGTTTGTGCTAAAATGTGATCAGATGATCCGTGTTCTTTAAGCACTGATGATCTCTGTGACATATTATATGATAAATGCGTATTATTTTTCTCGATACAGTGAAACAGTGTCATATTGCTCACGTCTAACGGTGACACGAAGTCGGCATGTTTGTCACGACTACAACATAAATATAGGCATCGGTGTCCAAACCCACCAGTGAAGCAGTGTCTTCTGAGGTTTATATGGAATATTGTTGATGGGAAAACATTTGTGATGGTGTGATAAAAATTTCCTTTGGGGACTATTTTTTGCTGCATCACACCCTGCGTACCGCATATGTGTCCCTCCACCAATTCAGTGATATCCGATTCTGAGAACCCATTTAAGAACCCAGATCTTCTCAGAAGTCTGTGAAACGGTGAGTCAAGCGTCAGGCAGTGTTTAGTCAAAAGCACTGGGTGGAATAAGGTTCTGCGAGGAGATTTTAGAGGTTCAGACGTCCATTCACCACCACTGTTCACTATTCTAATTGGACGAGTTGCTCTAGACCACAAAACGGAACCGTTATGCAGAGAATTTTGAAAAATCAATGCAATTCCCTTCAAAACAAGGTTAAAGCTATTAACTGCTTTCCACTCTTCTGATTGGTTGAGAAAAACAGGCCTAATGAAATTCATCGTGCACTTTTCTGTGGGCTCATTAGCATACCCCCAATCTTCGGATTGCAATTCAAAACACACGCCTGGACATACATCGGAGGGCCCGTGTCACCCGGGGTCACGCGCCTCTATCAAAAGGATTTGGGTCCGAGCAAGGCTGAACTCCTTCGCCCAAATCTGTTTCCTCAATTGTGGCCACCTTTATTGCATGGCCCGGGAACTCATGAGAGGATTAGAGTTTAAAAAATAAATCCGGAGGCGGGAGGAGCCCATTCTTTGGGCCTCTGTGTTTACCGAACGTGTGATCCGAGAGAGCGGGAATGTGAAGGGTTCTCCCAGGATTGACGACGGAGAGAGAAATAAGAAGGCATTGATGTTAGGCCTCTCCTGTTTGTAACCTCGCAGCTCATTTACATTCAAATCTCCGTCATGAGAGCGCCGCAGAAGTGTCCGGCCTGAGCAAATACAACTGCCAGGCCTTTTCTTTTAACTGGGAGAGCAGGCAGTGTGTGTGTGTGTGTGTGTGTGTGTGTGTGTGTGTGTGTGTGTGTGTGTGTGAATTGTCACACAGACGTTTCTGCACCTGAGCAAATATGAAAGAGGAGCTGGGAAAGGCATGAGTGTCCTTTTCCAAGAGTGGTCCGTACACAAGCCGCATTAGAATGACAATGTCCGTCCTTTATTGGTTTTTAATTAGACCGGTCCAAGCTCTTCCCTTCTCTCGTCTCAAACAAAGACGCTGCCGTTTTTTTCTTCTTCTTCTTCTTTCTTCGAGGGTCTTAGATTTACAGCCCAGTTCACACAGCGGCCCCGTTTACTCAGAGGCCGTTTACTCTCCGCCACGGCAACGTCTGCGGACAGTCTGGCCCTTATTCGGCTCTGCCTGCGTTTTTCAGCAGCGACGGCAAGAAAATAAAAAATGACCCTTTACTTCATATTTTTCCAATTTTTAAGTCAGATTTACAGAATTACCTGCTTTTATATCTAACAAAACTAACAGCTAACAAAGCTACCGTTCACATATTTATACAGTTATACAGTTATACAGTTATAGATTTATAGATTTATACATTTATACAGTTATAGATTTATACATTTATACAGTTATAATTTATACAGTTATACAGTTATAGATTTATACATTTATACAGTTATAGATTTATACAGTTATACAGTTATAGATTTATACAGTTATACAGTTATATATTTATACATTATACAGTTATAGATTTATACATTTATACAGTTATGAATTTATACAGTTATACAGTTATATATTTATACAGTTATACAGTTATATGATATACATTTATACAGTTATTGATTTATACAGTTATCACGGTTATATATTTACATTTATACAGTTATAGATTTATACAGTTATACAGTTATATATTTATACATTTATACAGTTATATATTTATACATTTATACGGTTATATATTTATACATTTATACAGTTATAGATTTACAGTTATACAGTTATATATTTATACAGTTAAACAGTTATATATTTATACATTTATACGGTTATATATTTATACATTTATACAGTTATAGATTTATACAGTTATACAGTTATATATTTATACATTTATACAGTTATAGATTTATACAGTTATAGATTTATATATTTATACAGTTATACAGTTATGGGTATGCAGTTATAGTTATAGATTTATACAGTTATAGATTTATATAGTTATACAGTTATAGATTTATACAGTTATGAATTTATACAATTATACAGTTATACATTTATAGATTTATACAATTATAGATTTATACAATTATACAGTTATATATTTTATAGATTTTTACCAGTTATATATTTATAGATTTATACAATTATACAGTTATAGATTTATAGTTATACAGTTATAGATTTATACAGTTATACAGTTATAGATTTATAGTTATACAGTTATAGATTTATACAATTATAGATTTATACAGTTATAGATTTATAGATTTATACAGTTATAGATTTATAGATTTATACAGTTATAGATTTATACAGTTATAGATTTATACAGTTACACAGTTACAGTTATAGTTATACATTTATACAGTTATACAGTTATAGATTTATAGTTATAGATTTATACAGTTATGCATTTATAGATTTATACAGTTATACAGTTATAGATTTATACAGTTATAGATTTATATATTTATACAGTTATACAGTTATAGATTTATACAGTTATAGTTATAGATTTATACAGTTATAGATTTATATAGTTATACAGTTATAGATTTATACAGTTATAGATTTATACAATTATACAGTTATACATTTATAGATTTATACAATTATAGATTTATACAATTATACAGTTATATATTTATAGATTTTTACAGTTATATATTTATAGATTTATACAATTATACAGTTATAGATTTATAGTTATACAGTTATAGATTTATACAGTTATAGATTTATACAGTTATACAGTTATAGATTTATAGTTATACAGTTATAGATTTATACAATTATAGATTTATACAGTTATAGATTTATAGATTTATACAGTTATAGATTTATAGATTTATACAGTTATAGATTTATACAGTTATAGATTTATACAGTTACACAGTTACACAGTTATAGTTATACATTTATACAGTTATACAGTTATAGATTTATACAGTTATAGATTTATACAGTTATGCATTTATAGATTTATACAGTTATACAGTTATAGATTTATACAGTTATAGATTTATATATTTATACAGTTATACAGTTATAGATTTATACAGTTATAGTTATAGATTTATACAGTTATAGATTTATATAGTTATACAGTTATAGATTTATACATTTATAGATTTATACAATTATAAATTTATACAATTATACAGTTATACAGTTATAGATTTATACAGTTATAGAGTAAACATTTCATGAGTTTTTTTTATTCTTCATTATTTTTAATCTTTAAATTTAAAAGCGGGATTTAACCCTGCGATATGTGGACCATAGCACGCTCTTACACTCTCCTCAAACCCCCTCTGATACAATGAAGATCTCATAGTGGTTTCTATGATGGAGAGATCTCCACACCCTGCTGCAGCAAAGCAGCCCCAAACCATCACACTTCCACTTCCATGAAGATCAAACTGGTTTGGTCTCTTTCTGATTGTAGAAGCTGCACTTTGATATCAGCTGTGGTGAGAGATACCTGTAGGTCTGTGATGAACATTTTAGGATTGTTGGATCTTCTTTAATCCTCTTGTGGTTCTGCTCTTGGTCTGAACTTGTAGGACGGTCTGATCTGGTCATGTGGGCAGTTGTTCTAAATGTTCTCCACTTGTCAATGATGTTCCAGACAGTGGAACAGTTCTGAAATCTCAGACTCATCTGCATCTTCAACCTTCTAGCTCTTTGGATCTGACCATGGTAAAACAGCCTCCTCCAAAGTCCTCTCTAAGGATGGTCTGATCATTAGCATCTGATCTTCTGCACCTGATTCTAATTTTAGGATTTATAAATTTTCCCCTCAATTTCTGTTCATTGTGTTTATGAATGATGTTTAAAGTCATTTCTTCAGTCGTGTGTGTTTAGTTAAATCACCTCCATCTCTCAGTGAAGGAGTTACAGTGAAGATCAAACGTCCAGATGATTAAATATGATAAAGTCAAAGGTGTTTATGAGACGTCCTGATTTTTTCAAAGGACTGTATTTTCACAATACAGTGATACAGAACAATGCATCGTACAATTAACAGCATGAAGGCTTGTGGATAATCGCTCTCACACATAAACCTTGTATCTCCAAAACTTCAACTTTACTGGAGAATTTCTATTGGTCCATTCATCTTGAACATCTGACACAATGTAAAAAACTCCTGCCAGACATTGTGGAAAAAAGTGGAAAGAAAAATGGAGATAAAAGGTTATTTGTGAAGGAAATGTGTGAACTGAGGTGCTACATTACATTCGACCAAAAAGCAAACTTTGGAGCCTTGGCTACATTTGTTTTGAGCTGTTAACCAAACTGACCCTTTGTTCTTACAAACCTTTGCTGCTAACCATGTGCAGATATGTGGACAAAAGTATTGGGACACATACACACCTACAAGAGCTTTTCTGGCTTCCGTTCTAAACCCATCGGCATATGGAGTTGTCCCTTTTGCTGTCGCAGCTCCATTGATCATTGATCAGTAGAGCGTTGGGGACTTTCCACATTGTGCTCCTCAGCATTCTGAGACCCTTCGCAGCTGAGCTGCTGTGGTTTTTAAACACTTGAACTGTTCGGTAATACCACTCACAGCTGATGGTGGAACATCTGTGTGATTACAGCACCATGCTGGAGTTCAGTGTCCTCTTTAGAACCTCAGATTCTTTCACTAATGTGTGAGAAGGCAGACTGATGTCCAGGGTCTTGATTTTATGTGGGAATGGAGTTGAATCAAACACCCGATGTCCCAATACCTTTGTCCTGCATATGGAACCTTGTTAGCAATGCATTAAAAGTGTGTTCATTTGTCCCCAACAGAAAACTCGGTGGCTGCCAAGTCCGGCGGGTGTTTCCCTGGTACTTCACAAGTCCGGCTGAAAGATGGAAGTCAGAAGGCCCTGAAGGATCTGATGCCCGGAGATGTGGTGCTAGCAGCAGATGAATTGGGAAAGCTGGTCTACAGCGACTTCATTATGTTCACAGACCGAGACCCCGCCACCACACGGGTGTTCTATGTGATAGAAACCAAAGCACCCATTCAAAAGATCACCCTGACCGCAGCCCACCTGATCTTCGTCCTCAACAACTCAACACTCAACGGTAATGTTGATGTTGATCTCATCCAGGCCATGACTCCTACCTTCGCGAGCAATGTCAGACCTGGACAGAAGGTGCTGGTGCTGGACAGCGATGGAGGTCAGCTGAACCCTGTGGTTGTAGAGAGGATATACATGGAGGAACACAAAGGCTCCTATGCACCGGTCACATCTCACGGCACCATTGTAGTGGACCATGTGCTAGCATCTTGTTATGCAGTCATCCAGGACCACAGGCTAGCCCACTGGGCCTTCGCCCCAGTCAGGTTAGCCTATGGCTGGTCCTCGTTTTTATTCCCACAGAGCTCCCAGCAGTCAAACTCGACCACACAGCCAGATGGAATCCACTGGTACTCCCGGCTTCTGTACCGGATGGGAACTTGGCTCCTGGACAAACGTGAGCTCCATCCGCTGGGCATGCCCTCGAGGTCCAGCTGAAATAGACTCTTCCTGAACTAAAGCTGGACATTTACAACTAATGTAGGATAAAAGACTTTATTAGAGTATAAAACAAAGAGAGAGAGAGGCCCTAAGAAGAGGTGGGATATTTATTTCACTGACTTTTACTTTTATCATTTAAGAAAAAAAGAGTAAAAAATGGAGCCTTAAAAAATAAGTTTGAATAATTTATTCTCGTGTGAACTCGAGGCTGGTGGCACACAAATGCAGTGTGATTCAGTGGGACCAGCCAGATGTGCAGAATCTATTTTTGTATATTTCAAGTAAACTGGAAAGAAAAGTTGAAAAAAAATAAACAAACAAAAATAAATAAATAAAAATAAAAAGTTTAAAAAGCTGTAAAAATTAGAAAAAGACTTCTGGACAGGTTGTAATGTTCTGTGCATATGTGCAACTGACTGTTATATTTTGGGGGAAGAGCTCAACTTTGTGGGGCCATAAATTATATTTTTATACACATAATTGTAAATTGAGTAGATTTTGACTGATCGTTTCCCGAAATCACATTTTTTGTTTTTGCTTTTTTGTTTTTTGTGGGTTTTTTTTTAAATAGTGTAAATTACGAGAATATATTTTAATTTAATTTAGTCACAGTCTTGGCAATCCTGTGCTGTTCTGCTCAGTCAGGCTTTCTGTCCACTTTTCTGTTCTCTCTCTTCGTTTCTATTTTTTCTTGGAGAAAATAGAAAAACGCACATTTTGACAGTTCAGTAGTCTAACAGCGTAGCTACCCAGCTTTCCTTTAATAAATTAATAAGTAACTCATGGAAATTTACTAAAAAAGTGTATTTTTGGTTTGTTTTTTCATATTTTGTAATAGGTGACTAGTTTTTTAGAGGAATAAAAGTGAAATGTAGCAGAGATGCACAGTTGTTCTAGGCTGGTAGCCCATCATAGCGAGGCCTCGATGTTTCAGCAAATGCATAGAAATTATTATTATTATTATTATTATTATTATTATTATTATTATTATTATTATTATTATTTATATGTTTATTATAAAATGTGATAAACTATTGAAACTTGCTGGTGGATTCTTTTCTGGTGTTCTGAGAGTTTTCTGCACAAATTTACAAAAAGTCTGATTTTATGCATAAAAAACATTAATTAATCAATGTTTTTAATTAAGTAATTAATGGAAACTGTTTTGCACTCAAAATGTGTGTGTGTGTGTGTGTGTGTGTGTGTGTGTGTGTGTGTGTGTGTGTGTGTGAGAGTGTGTGTGTGTGCGGCTGACAGACGGATTAAACGCGCCGCTGTTTGCGCGGTAAACAACCCAATAAACAACCCAATAAACAACGCGACCAGCAGGCTGCCCGACACTGGACTCCAGACCAGTCAGATTAGAAAGAACTTCAGAGCTGCTTTACTGGTTTCCACTAAAGACCAGCAGGTTCCGCCTGAAAACCATCAAATGCATAAAGAATCAATGTGTCACCAACATTGACATGATGATCAGCTGTGGAAACCAGTACAGACCAGTATCAGACTGGACTGATCCTCTTTCACCATCTAATAAACTGGGAAGCCCGAGTTCATCAGATGCCTCCAATCGTACTGGTTTCTGGAGAGAAGCAGCTCCTCAGTGGCAGGAGTTTGTCGTAAAGAACAGAAAACGATGCAAATTTAAAACAAAGCACCGTTTTTTCACACGTCGCATGTGTTCAATAAACCTAGAATCGTTCATTGAAATGTGTGTGTGGAGAAGATATGAGTCAGCTTTCAGAAACTCAGCTGTAGATGGGATTGATCAGGGTTCTGTGTGAACTCCAACCTTGCTGACAAGTAACCATCATTTACTGGTTTCTGCTCAGAGATGAACAGAATGAAAGTTCAGACGTTTCTCCTTCAATCATCACCTGATTAATCATCAATTAAAATCAGCAAAAGTGAAAGTGAAACAAAACAAGCCTGAAACCACACAAAGCAACTTTCCAAAATGAAAACAAAATGATGAAACGATGATCCTGGGCTTCAGGATTGTGAGCTTTAGTTCATATGAAGTTCATATGAAGAACAGAACCTAAAGTGTTCTGTAGGTTTTAAATTTGAAAAGTCAGAAGTTCTTCTGCAACTGATTTCATTCAAACTGAAGTAAAAATCAGAGTCAGTTCAGACACATTTAGAAAGAAATGCAGCTGAAGAGCTCAGATCTCTGAAGCTCCTCAGTTCATGTTTAATGTTTGAAGTTTCAGTTCCTTCAAGTGAGACTGAGAGCTAGGACACAAAGGAGAACCGGGCTGTGGAGAAGATGGTGTGGTTGGAGATGTTCTTCCTGAGATCTGGTTCTGATGTTGGTCATTAATGGAGATGTTTTTTATTGGAGAGGTGATAAAGTTCACTGTGATCACTCTGCAGATCAAAGGATTAGAACTTTCTAAATGAATCTCTGTCGCAACCAAAGATCTGCAGCTGCAGCTCCTTCAGCAGTCTTACACAAGCTGCAGTAATGAGCTTATCCAGAACAGCCACGAGCAGAGGCCACGTTTCCAGACCACGCACACAGGTTCTGTGAGCTGAGACTGTCTGGGAACTGAGAACCCACTTCAGAACTCACCTGACGTCTAAATGCGTCCCAAGCTGGCAGGAAAGGTTTGTTGTCCACCATTGCCCTCTGCTGGAATGTCCAGCACCCTACACCAATCAGACAACATTAGAAGCACTTGCCTATTATTTTGTAGGTCCCGTTCCTGCCCCAAAAAGCTCTGACCCATCAAGACCTGCAGGTCAGCAGAAATAGAAATAAGTCCTCTCAGTTGGGAGGTGGGACCTTCATGAGCATGAATGAGCCTTTGGCCCAATGAAGCTGACCCGCTTGAGCTGATTGTCCTTCCTTGGAGCTCGTTTGGTAGGTACTGACCACTGCATACTGGGAACACTGATCAATGTTCTGACCCCTATTATCCAATGACAGTTCACACCACACCAAAACATTTCCAGGGGATGTTGCAGAATTAGCTAGACCACAGCCCTATAAGGAACTATAGTTCCACTAATCACTGCTGTCATAGGCTTCGTCATGGTGACCACCAAGAAGATGAGAACATGAGAAGAACTGTTTGAGTAAAGTAACAGGGTTGATTTAGAGCAACTCAGAACCTGAACATTGTGAAAACCTTCATAATTTAATCTGAAAGCTCATGAAAATCAGAAATCCACTTCTCCAATGATCAGAATGTTTTATAAGATCAACCGATACAGAAATGTCCTACTTCTGACTGTATGTTCATCTCTGAGGACTGAAGTCCAGGGTGCTTTGATAGTGGCCTTCAGCTCAGCCGTACAGCTGGGTCGAGGGTTCCACGTCTTCTTCTCAACACCTCATAGATTCTCCATGGGCTTCAGGTCAAACACAGTAATATCATGGTCAGTAAACCATTTGGTTTAGGAACCATGGAAAGGGCTGCAGAAAAGGAAATCAGCCTCTCCATAAAGCATCACCATACTCCTGGTAGACGTTGTGTTGACTCTGGACTTGATAAAGGACCGTGACCCACACCAGCAGATGACATGGCCCCCAAAACCATAACTTCAGACCTCAGACACCTCTCCACTCGAACTGAGACCCTTGGACAGAATTTACTTTAGTTTGGAGCTCTTTTTCACCAGGTAAAGAACCTTTTTCCTGGAGACGTCTGTACAGCTGTTGATGCACTGACCCCAGCCTCAGTCCACTCCTTGTGAAGATCTCCCAAGTTCTTGAATCTATTCAAAGCTGTGGTCATCCCTGTTGCTTCTGCACCTTTCACCACCATATTAGATTGGAAATTGTCATGTTCTTCATCAGTTGGACCTGAAAACAACAATCATCCGTCTAAACGGGTGTAAGCTGGCCATCCATTACATTATGACCACCTCCTTGTTTCTACATTGATCATATGGATCATGGTGGTCAACCAGCTTGGTCTTACTGCTCATGCAGGACATACTAACTGACTAGTTGGTAAACCAGCTAAACCATCAAGCTCCAACAAAATCATGCTCTGTACTGGTCAAGAAATAAGGTGGTGAACCAGTTCAACCAGTCTGAACAGGCCTGGCTGTTGTTTTCAGCAGAGATGAACAGAAGATTTTACAGGACGATAGAAATGACCAGTAAATAACCAGATTCATTTAAACCAATCAGCTTCACACTGGGGTCACAGAGGGGCATTAGGCACCAGGAACCGTTCAAACAGTGCAGAACCTGCAATAAACCATTGAGAACCATCTACGAACCAGTTGGTGTTTTTAACACTGACATTCAAACTCATTAGCAGCCTCTCAGTTCATTAGGTTTTGTGTGTGTGTGTGTGTGTGTGTGTGTGTGTGTTTGGGTGGAGAATGAGGGCAGCTTTTTGAACTGTGTCGCAACACGAACAGAAATTCCACGGGTTCCTCTCGAGAGGCCTGCATTGTGTGGATTTTTTGGAGCTTTTTATTTTCTTCTTTCTTTCTTTTCCTTTTTTTAAAGAAGCTCCCTGACCTTGGGCTTTCGCTCCGATACAAAAGCGGCCAGCCGAAAGCATTCCTCCCCAGCAGGTAAATAAAACCACCCTAATCCCTGCAGACGGGGGTGCTGGCTGGAGGGGTGGGGGGTAAAACAAGGAGCAAGGTTTCAGCAAACCCTCTCTGACATCCGCAAACAGAGGGAAGGTTGCGAAACATCCAAAAATCTCCATCAGTCATCTCAAATAAACACCTCCACCAGCAGCCTCCTGACGGCCTGTTCTCTGAGCACCAACGACAAAGACAAAGAGCCGTTTGGATGGTTCCAACACTGACTAATCCGTATCCTAAAGTCAGAACTGCCATGAGCATGGTTCTGGAGGTGAACTGTAGTTGCTATGGTACATCAGGTGGTTGCTAGGGTGTTTAGAATTCCTGCGAAACTTAATGCGGTTGAGTCTCAGGCAGATATGTAAATGAGGTCTCTCAGAGGCTACTTTTGGGTCGTGTACCTCTTGCTGAGAGATCATTGACTGCTAGACAATCCTCTACAACACAAAGACGTTTTGTGCAGGAAGAGTGTAAGTGGACTGAAAAGAAGGACGGTCGTTTATTATTGTCTTTAGGGACAAATCCAGGTTCTGTTTGGGACCCAATGACAGTATGGAGGCTGTGTGGTGAGCACTTCAACCCTGCTTTTGCTGTGGAGCAATACTCTGCACCAACTACTGGTGTGACGATCTGGGGAGCAGCTCAGACGTCGCTCGTTCACCCCAGTAGTGATCTGAGGGACGCTAACAGCTCAGAGGTATGTAGAGGCAGGACGTCTGACTGGCATTTTTCAGTAGAATGCTGCCACCCACAGTAAGGGTTTCCCAGGAATGTCTCCGCTAGACTGCCAGATTTAGCAGCTGGGATGCAGCTTCCAACCTAAGAGTGCAGGATCTACGGCGTTGCTTTGTTATTGGTACATACTTCTAAGTACAGTCCACATATCTACAGTAATACTACCACCACCATGCTTAACAGTAAGCACTGTTATGGGCGTTCTATCAAAACTGTTTATCTGGAATAGACCTTTCATTAAACACAGTCCACACCTTTGGAAAGGCCTTCACCTGCGTCCCCAGTGCCATTGTTTTCCTGATCAACAACAGTCGACTCGGACAACAGGTTCAACAGGCTGCTTTTATTGCATTTCGTACTGATTTCACAAACTTTTAACAGACTTTTAGACATTTTCAGTTTTGATTCCATATCAAGACATGAACAAACATTGGGTGAGTTTAAAAGTCCACGACAGCAGTTTGGAAATTTAACTGAGTTGAGTTAAAACACCAGTGAAGTGCAGTTTACACTCGTACACCAAACACTGTATTAAGAGCGTACAACAAAAGACTCTTCATACAGTGATCAGAACAACGACTTCCGGTTTAGTCCAAAACAACAACAGCAGGCGAGTCGTGTGTGCAACAGACATGACTGTACATATCGCTCGGGGTGATTAGTGACTGTCTGAACTTTGGACCCCCGGTTCGGGTGCGGTCCCAGTGATGAGAAACGTCCGCGGATTTGGGACAACAAATAAAGGAAATCCAGACGTGACTGTCCTCCCTGCTCAAGAGAGAGTTTCAGTGTTCAATTCAACCCAAATAAAACTAGCACAGGACCATCCATCAGCTGGGGGGGAGAGAGAGACAGAGAGAGAGACACAGAGAGATAGACAGAGAGAGACAGACAGAAAGAGAGAGACAGAGAGAGAGACACAGAGAGAGAGTCAGAGAGAGAAACACAGAGAGAGAGAGAGAGAGAGAGAGAGAGAGAGAGAGAGAGAGAGAGACACACACAGAGAGAAAGAGAGAGACACAGAGAGAAAGAGAGAGAGACAGAGAGAGAGACAGAGAGAGAGAGAGAGAGACAGAGAGAGAGAGAGAGAGAGAGAGAGAGAGAGACAGAGACAGACACAGAGAGAGAGAGAGTGAGAGAGAGAGAGACACAGAGAGAGACATGTGGTGGGAAGCTGAAGCTGATCATTTGACAACTTTAACTGCATCAGAACCTGGTGAGAAAGGCAGACAGGTTAGAAGACGAGCTCCTGCCGGCCGAGCTGTGGACAGATGTGAGGTTAGCTCAGCTGGAACTGAAGGAGGGTTTTTCATAAAGGTGGGGGACATGGTAAACGTCCCGGTACAGTCCTTACAGGGTCCATATCACAGAAAACCAACCGCTTATATTCACTCACTGTAATTCAAACTAGATCAGCTTAGAAAACCTCGCTTCCTTTGATTTATCTAGTGTTGGATTGCGCCCCCCTCAGGTACAGTCAGTAATGTCTGTTGTATTCTCTCTCTCTCTCTCACACACACACACACACACACACACACACACACACACACACACACACCCCCTACAACTGTCCAACAGTACCATCCTCGTCTGATCCACTACGAAGCCCTGAGTTGAAATAGGATTAAAGTTGTTTTCACACCGTCGTTGTTTGAACTGGTCTAAAGGTATGAAAGGTGCCACAGGCCAAAATTTGGACCGACCTACAGATGGTCTTGATCTACACATGTCCAAACCATGGTCCACACATTTCTGGATGCTTCAAACTGTCAGACAGTCAGACGCCAAACACTCTACAAACCAATCAGTGTTATGAATAGGAAGATGCAGCTCACGCAGGTCATGTGACATGAGTAAAGATCTGTAGTGCGCTGGTTAAACTGAAAACAACCGAACCAAATGTATACAACGCAACAAAAACCGAACCATGGTTTGGACCTCAGTCCAGACTTTCAGGTGTGAAAACAACGTAAAGAATGTGAAGAACACAGTAAGAAGAGGCTGATCATATATGAGATGATGGACATTTTTGGTTTAGAAAATGTGTTACTTGTGCGTCAGTGTGATCAGCGACAACGTCGGTCCTGATTCAGGCCTCTTTCCTACGTGGAGTTAAAATCTGTTTCTGATAAAAATGTAAATATTCTAACATTGTGAGATTAAAAGTGGGTTAAAACATTTGTTTAAAGAGTAAACAGGAGAGTTTAGTACAGTGTCAGTGTAAATAATTCATAAATATGGTTCTCGGGGTGTAAACAGTCATGTTTTATATTCATTACACGTGAAGTCAAATCCAGTTCCTCAAATGATCAGAACATGATCCACGTACAAGACCATAAACGAAGAGTAAATATTAAAGAAACCATCATTTTTAACACTATATTTATTTGTATTTATTTGTTTGTTTAACCTGTTAGAGCCTGTTTATAAGAACACACTTCAGTTCTTCACTCTCAGAACTATAATTATTAACACCAGCTTTAAAAGGTTCTACTGAATATTTATTCTAGGGTTCAAGGGACACCACGTAGACCACGAGACGTCTCAGTCAGCCTTCTAACCAGAAACCGTGATCAAACTGTGTGTGTGTGTGTTCTTGTGAAAGTACTTGTAGGTGGAAGTTTTAGAATGATCATGAGTCTACAAGGTTTGAGAACCACAAATATAAGAGTTAACCTTTTGAATTAATATTCTAATTATAAATAAACATAATTACACGATAAATAAACATGCAGATATGGACCCTTTAACAGAACTCACACCAATCCACACTCAAACCAAGCCTTAACACCACGTTTCTCCTCCCTCTGTCCACTCTATCAGCTCCTCTGACCACACAGGAGATCTTTGTGGTTCTATAATTCCAGACTGTAGTTCATCTGTTTCTCTGATACTTTATTCTCCTCCTTTCACCCTGATCTTCAATGATCAGTACCCCACAGGACCACCACAGGGCAGCTATGATGTGGGTGGTGGGTCATTCTCAGCACTGCAGTCACACTGACATGGAGGAGAATAAACTAAGAGAAACAGATGAACTACAGTCTGGAATTATAGAACCACAAAGATCTCCTGTGTGGTCAGAGGACCTGAGAGGATGGACAGAGAGAGGAGAAAGGAGGAGGTTATGGTTGATTGGTGTCTGATTTAAATTACAGATCATAACAATAATAACAGAGATACCAATTAGTTGCTGAGTTATGAAAAACCCTCCTCCAAGAGTCTCTGGAAGTTTCACCCTGAAAAAGAGAAAATAATTCGTTATAAGATGCTCATAACATCACGCTTCGGCCTACGGTTCTTGTAGAAGGAGCGTAAACCACGAGTCAACACAGTGTTTACACAGTAAAAAGCTGTAACTCCGGCTGTAACCGGGTGCAGGGTAGACCTGAAAAAGTGACAGCGCTGCTGTGATTCTCCCCTCAGTAACAATCACACACAGCTGATGGAACCAAGCCCCCGCTTGGAGTAAGACCAGCCTCGTTCACTTCGTTCCCAAACCCACACGGTCACACATCACACTCGACCCACACAGCAGCGCTGACCAGCTAAAACACGCTTCACACGAAGCTACGCGCCGGTTCGATACGAACCAGTGTCCTATCCAAGACTCACGACTCACGAGTCTTATGTTCTACCACGAGTGTCACGAGACACGGGTCAGCATGGCTGAGACGCTTCCACATCCGTGAGGATTTACGCTTTACAAACACACCTCTGCGTTCAGAGATGAGGACGGGTGGCCCGCGTGAGCCAGCCAGGAGCGCAAGAAATCATAAATAAACAAAGAAAAACAACAGAAAACAGAACACAGTACAGATATGAAAAGGCATGCAGAGCTCGTCACGTACAGAACACTGAGACTGAGGAACTCAGACAGATCTGCAGGCTTACCAACTGTCTATGGGACACCTGTGGATCAGACATCATCAAGAAACTGCCAGCATGAACTACACCCCTACATCACTTATCGCTAACGAGTTCCCTTCATCCAGCTACCGTTAACCAAACAGCTCCTCGTACGGGAAGCAGTTCCACACCATTTCGGTAAAAACGTACCTGAAAGCTAATTCCACTGGATTCTAATCAGTCATAGGACTGTTCTCTCAGATTCACACTCAAACACAGCCTGAGGAACACTGCAGCTGGGTTTGGGGTCGTGGGACGGGAGGAGGCACCTTTCCAGGCGTACACAAAAACGAGACAGGTTACGATGAGGTAAAGTTAAGACTGGCTTCATGTACCCCGTTCTTACATGGTATACACATGACCATCTTTTATTTATCAATCTTTAAAACGTCTTCAGATTATAGGCCGGCCGAGAGGACAGGACAGCCCCTCGGCCTGGACTCTTAGTTAACAGAACGTGTAAAATAGTCGGTCATTACGCGTCTACCTACAAAACAAACCTCATCATAAAACAATAGGAACAATAGAAATGATAAAAATAAAGAAAAACAAATACATCCCTGGAACTGGTGAAGAAGCCGCCAGGTCAGGACTGAACTACGACTCGTCGCTTACGTGAACCATCGTGACTAAGGATAATGGTTGCTCCCAGCTCTCGGCTACGTCTGGACGAGGAGGACGCGGAGAAGGCGAACGATCGACGTTCTGAAGGTTTTAAATATGAAGATGAAGAGAGGAAGCAATGACCGGGACAGCAGAGGGACAGAGAGAGAGAGAGAGAGAGAGAGAAAGAGAACATGCTGATGAAGGGGTGGTAAGAGGAAGCCAGGTGATGAGGTGTGATTCATACTGGTGGCGATGGGCATGTCTGGTTTGGGCGTAAAGTAGGAGAATGAAGGTGGGACCATGGGGCACTCAGGGTGCGTTCACACAGCCGGTCAAAGGGGCCCAAATCCGGAGAAAAGACCCCGAATCTGACGTTTTCATACCTGGAACTGAAACACGTTACGTTCTCAGTCTGAGCGGCTCAATCGGAATTCACGTCACTTTTACATCAATCCCACGTTCCGGAAAACGGATGACATCAGGGTTCAGTGGTGGGAAAACCAGGAGACAGAACTCAAACATTCGGGGCTGAGTGTGGCCACAGGGGGGCGACAGACTGAAGCGTCTAAGGAAGATAAAATCACAGCGAGGTGGAGCGCGTTCGAGATGACGAGTCCGGCCGAAACACACAGGAACTGCTTGAGAAGAGATGAAAGGAGACCTCTGGGAGAAGAACGGTTGCACATGCAGGTCTCTTCAGGAGTCTGAACTGTGAAGACAAATGTCCCACATGGAAACCAGATTTGGAAAAAGTGGATTTGGGCCACTTTTGCTGCTGTGTGAACGCAGACACACACTGACTGAAAACAACCGCACTCCTAACCTTCAACCCTAAAGAGCTCCAAAGCAGGGCTTCTCACTTTAGCCTCCCAACACCAAGCCTGTCCAATAGGAACGCGGCAGAGGGACGTTCCTACTGTACCATGCTCCACATTGGCTCTTCTGCGTTCAATGAGAAATCCTGCTTTGTGTGACACTAATCAGCAGAACACGAAACAAAGGAAGGAGGCAAGATCTCAGCTCCACCGATGTACAACCAGCCTGGTCTTCACCAATAAGCTCAGCTTTTCCAAAGGCATCTTCCAGAACTGCTCTGCTCAAATTCATAAAAGTACAAGAGTCGCTTTAGGTATCGAGTCGTTTTATGGCGGAACGTGATCAAAGTGGCCAAAACACGGACGTGCAGAATGTGTGACGGACTTGAGAAGAGCACCACACCTGCAATGACAAGCTTCAACCAGCGACCTATCCAACAACCGGCTAGGCACGTTCTGCTGACCACAGTGATGGACTTCAAAAGAGTATACTTCACAGTCCGGTGACAAAATCTGTCTAAACTGTCTAGCGTCCCCCAGTGGGCTGAACATTGGCAAGACACTTCATCCTCATGGTTCCATACATTATGTACCACATTAGTAAGATGTGGAACATCCTGAAATGTCCTAAAACGTCTTGAAACGTCCTGAAATGTCTGAAACCTCTGAAATGTTTTTGTGATTGTTCCCATGAACACTATTCTGCACCTCAGCATCCAAAATTAAAACCTGATATGATAAAAGCTGTACTAGAACCACATACTGGATGTTTCTGAAGATAGAATGGACCACAATCAACCACACAAAGCTCCTCGTGACACCAAACACTGACCTTCATCTCCAGACCCTCAGCAGACAACTACCCAAAATCCTTTTCAAAAACGTAGACACGGTGCTCTCATTCAAAACCAAACGAACCGAATCCAGAACCCGGTCCTGGTGTTTTATAGCAGAACCTGCAGAAATGTTATATTTACATTATGGCACGGTGCTACAAGGGTTCTCCGGGTGATGTCGCAGAAGAACCTTGTTATGGCAAAAGAGATGCGAGTGCAGAAATGTTTAACGCTGTAAAGAAGTCAGTCTAGGTTCTTCACACTCTCGTCCCTTTTAGAAAATGGTTCTTACTTCTATGACATCGCTCACGGAACCCACTGGAGCTCATGATGCTGGAGTGTACTTGAGTATGCTGCCCTCTACTGGCAGCAAAGATACCCTGATTACGTTCTTCTGTCTAACTGCTATGCATGACTCGAGCGTTTGAAATAAAAGAGAGAAAGAAAGGAAGGAAATCAGAAAGTCTACAAAAGAACCGTCCAGGAGATGTTCTCTAAAGGATGGGAGCAACCATTATCAAGAACGGGAGCATTTCATCATCACTACCGATGTGTTCGTTTTCACTTAAAAAACAAAAACCAAAGAAAACCCTTCCGTCCTCTGTCCTCACTTACTGCTTCAGTCACAACGTGTCCCTCCAATCATCAACAGCTTCAGTTTGAGAGTTCACTGTTCTGGTACAGAACCGATAATCATTCGAAATGCCAGTCATGTACATATTCACAGTTTCGCTCGCTCCACGTCTGAGCGAAGCCGCCGCTCCGGTCTCCTTCGGGCTCGTCCCACTGTGGCTCCTCGGGTCCAGGGTCGTTGTGAGTGTTGACAGGGTGTAACAGTGAAGCTTGGGCTTCTCCTCCGGCAGCCAGCTGCTCACCGATGCCCCTCCGCCGCTCGCCTTCACCTCCTTCCCTTCAGCCCTCGATAATGGTCACATCGATATGGGACAAATCGATCATGTGCCTATGTGACCAGAAGAAGGTGGTTTCAGAGATGCTGCTTTGTTGGTGGGTCTGCTGCTCAGATTCTCTCGTAACATTATAATAATTGGCATATTTTTAAAAAACGCAGCAGAAATATAAAGCAGTTGAGTGTCAACATACATCACAGCACCTCGCTCTCGCTGTGGGAACCTCACTCCACACAACAGTTCTGACTGGTCAAATACACGACATCACTGATCTGCAAAACCGGTTTCTACATTGCTCCTTAAAGCATCTGATCCACCTTGTGGAAGCCTCACCTGTGGAAGCTGTGCTGAAAGCTCAGAGCATGCTGGGGGTTCACAAACTTGGCGATGGCTTTCCTCTGCTGTGGAAGCATCTTAAACATCTAAACAGCAAAAACACGCAGGGAGAGAATCAGTCAGGACTCAAAACAACGTGAGACCACGTCCACACATCCACGTCTCTCTGCTGTCACTGCTGTCGACACCTATCTATAGCCGAGCTGGATCAGACGTCCCGAACACGCAGGGTACAGCGAGCAGTACTGCTATGAGAGTGGGGTGCAGTATGATGAACTACAGCTAGATGGAGCCATTTCATTAGATCCCACAGCAAAGTTCGGCAGAAGAAATACCACATCAGTACTGAGCGGGTCAGAGCGGGTGAAAGGGGGGTCAGAGGGGGTCAGAGCAGGTGAAAGGGGGGTCAGAGGGGGTCAGAGCGGATCAGAGGAGGTCAGAATTCTGTACAGATGAAGGGTTTGGTCTTCTGACTTGAGTTTAAACCTCCACCCTAATATTAATTTAACAGTCACATCCACCCATCCCTCCATCCACAGGTCCCTCTAGACATCCACCTATCTATCCCTCCTTCCCTATAGGCTATACATCTATCCATCTGTCTAACCATTTATCTATTCGGTCCATTCATTTATCTATCTTTCCATCCATCCACCAATCTATTCAAACTGTCCATCTAACCATCTGCCTATTGCTCCACTCATCCACCCAACCACTGTGTATTAATCCCTCCATCTCTCTACAGCGGTGAAAATCTTCCCCTCTATTTATCCTCCTCATCCATCTCGTACTGATCGATCCCTTCACTTCTCTACATGTTGATCTACTGTTCCATCTTTCGATCCCTTCTTCCTGTGTGGGTTTCTGGCCGTACCTGAATGGGGCCGATGGAGTTGAGGAGGTTTTTGATCTGTTTCTCAGTAGTGGTGGACGACAGGCCATCAATGGAGACCGTGCTGGGCTGAGTGTCCGGAGCTCGGGGGCTCGGCCTGGCCTGCTGCATCATCCGTCCTCCACCTCCACGTCCCACCGGAGCACCGCGACCTCGACCCCTTGCTGAAACCACAACCTGAGAATGTCACAGAAAACAGGAGGATGAAGGCAGCGGCGGATGGTAACTAGGCACCAAATCCCGAGACCCTGAAGGATATGGAGTGTGTGTGGACAAATACCCGGGTTGTTGGGTTTGCTGTCGCTCCTGCAGCTTCCTGTGGCTGTTGTGCTCCTCCTGGTGCCACAGTGACCTTCCTCACAGTGCTGATTCTCTGCTGAGGGACAGGCCGACCTATCTGCTGCGACGGCTGCTGCGACGGCTGCTGCGGCTGCTGCTGCTGCTGCTGCTGAGGCTGAGGCTGCTGGTGTTGATGTGGGTGGGATGGTGTTGGTGGGGCTGCAGGGTTTGGAACATCTCCCTGCAAAACACACAAATACACAGTTAAGACTTAATGTCTTATTTCAGAAGAACATACAGAAGGTTTTATATCACAATACCTACCTTTAGAGTTATTAATATTCACCCTAATGAGAGACTGTAGCTCCTCCTCTTCAGTGTATATCACAATACCTACATTTAGAGTTATTAATATTCACCCTAATGAGAGACTGTAGCTCCTCCTCTTCAGTGTATATCACAATACCTACATTTAGAGTTATTAATATTCACCCTAATGAGAGACTGTAGCTCCTCCTCCTCAGTGTATATCACAATACCTACATTTAGAGTTATTAATATTCACCCTAATGAGAGACTGTAGCTCCTCCTCCTCAGTGTATATCACAATACCTACATTTAGAGTTATTAATATTCACCCTAATGAGAGACTGTAGCTCCTCCTCCTCAGTGTATATCACAATACCTACATTTAGAGTTATTAATATTCACCCTAATGAGAGACTGTAGCTCCTCCTCCTCAGTGTATATCACAATACCTACATTTAGAGTTATTAATATTCACCCTAATGAGAGACTGTAGCTCCTCCTCCTCAGTGTATATCACAATACCTACATTTAGAGTTATTAATATTCACCCTAATGAGAGCCTGTAGCTCCTCCTCCTCAGAGTATATCACAATACCTACCTTTAGAATTGTGTGAATTTGTGTTGTTATAGCAGTAAATATTCAACTGTTCAATTTGAGGATAGATTTGTTAGAAATCTGGTGGAAATAATCAACGAAACCCTCTCGACTGATGGAAATCGACTCGTCTCCATCAGTCCATCTCGGGGTAGTGGCAGGTGCACTATCTCTGTGCCGGTCAGAGACGGGGGGTAAAAGATTAATGCAGCTGAATAGAAAATCCACAGCATCTTATTACCACCGTTGGATGCTAAGCTGCATTATTCCGGGCTTGGGGGGGTGACAGGCTCCCCTCCCCCACCCTCCTGCTATTGTGCAGCCTTCGGATTCATCCTGATGAAAATTTAATTTGCTCTTATCGGTGGAGCTAAGCTCGGGGAGGGGGAGTGAAATAAATAAATAAGGAAAATCTAAATCCGTCCAAACTGCCATCTCTCCTTTTCTCTCCGCCGATCTCTCCAGGTATTATTACACTGATACCCACACACACCAAGAAGATTAATTGCGCTTGCCCGAGATTGACGCCTATTCTGACGCACCTCACTGACAGGAGGATGGGGGAGAGAGAGAGAGAGAGAGAGAGAGAGAGAGAGAGAGAGAGTGAAAAGATAACATTGTCAAGCTGTAAAGCATGACAGCAGGAGAACGTCTCCGGGAACCATCGAGAGCATCTGCCCCACCAATGCTCGGCACTTCTATCACACATCTCACAGCAGCTTTCTATTAGCGCCCCTGACACAGTTATCTTCATCCCGACGAGATATTCTCCGACGCATCACAGGACGGAGGAGACGGATTGGCTTCTTTCAAGACACCAAAACATGTCTAGAACCCTCTAAACCAGCACCGCGCGCTCCTTTTCACCGTTAAGCAATCTATTAACGCAGGACGCCGGTTCCTGTCGCAGCTGGTCGAGATAAACTCGCTCCTTCAGGGCTGTGAAGGTCCTAAAGGAATAGCCTGACTTAAAGAAGACACAAACCCTTTACGATGCTCACCGCTGTTGTCACTCAACGTGAGTCGCAAATGTCAGACGGCTCACTTTAATGACTTAAAGAAGCGGCTGCCATTTCCCCACCTGAACGGCAAAGAGCGTCCCGTCATCACCGCAGAGATGTCGCATAAACTCCGAGCTTTATGGATTAATTCAGTCAGAGAGAGACATCGGCTTCTCGAGCTCTGGAACCCGGTGACTTTTAAGTGCGATTGGAAGCTCTGCCTTTCTCCAACAAGTCTTTGAGGGTCTCTGTACTTTAAAGCACTTGTCTGATGTTTAAAGTAATAGTCTGGTGTAAAATCTCGTTCCTACGTTCTTTAAACGTACTCGGCGAGTCGGGACATGCTTACTGTCCAAAATTTACGTTTTCAATAAACTAATCTGAAGCCACACAAACCTCTCACACCAAACTCAAAGGCTGCATCCCAAAACACACTCCCACAGTGCACGCACGCCTTCCACCATTTGAACGGTAGACAGTTAGTGCACTAGTTCGTCATGTGTAGAAGTGGAGTGTAGAAGAGCTCACCCCCGTCAGGCGTTTGACCACCCGTACTTTCTGAGGAACCTGCGGGGATCCTCCGACGTTGGCCCGCTGCATCACTGTCCTCTTTGCTCCAGGCCTCGGAGGCTGTGGCTGGGGGTCTCCGGTGGGGATGGGAAACTGAAATACGGAGATGTTTATACAGTACGGAACATTACAGAACACTTCGTCAGGAACCGATGTAAACTCTGTACAGAATCTGAAGTACCTGTCTCTGGGGGTTCGGCTGGGTTGAGGTTCTTCTCTGCGGCTGAAGCTGCTGGAGTTGCGGGATGGGATCCAACTTGATACTTTGGGGCTCAAGCCCAGAGCTCTGTATACGCGTTTTAACACTTGAGCGGGGCAGGCCGGGGGTCTGGGGGGCTCCGTTTGGGGCGAGGTTAGAGGGGACTGGCTGTGCGGGCTGGGGGGCAGGCTGGGGCTGAGGGGCAGGCGGCGTTGGCGTGGTCGGAGTGTGGGTCGGGGTCGGAGTTTGGTTCTGAATGCCGATTCGCTCCATCAGCTCCTTCTTGCGCATTCCTGCCTGCATCTGCCTGCGCATCTCCTTCCTCTTCAGGATCTCCTCTCTCAAACGCTTCTGCTCCTCGATCTTCATCCGATACTGACGGGTCTCCTCGTCCTCGTCTGGATCCTGAACACAAACACAGTTACACGTGCAGCTGAATCGCAACAGCAACCACATCGTCCCATTTCAGACAGCAGGTGGTTTATCTACTCGGGTTTGTTTGTCTGGATCACCAGCACTGGTGCATTCTGGTGGTTTATCGAAGGAGATGTTTACCTGTGCAGGTAAGCTGGGTCGAGCAGGCGGGGTTTCTTTCTTCACCTCTGCAGGGGCTGAAGGCTGGGATGGTCGTTGGGCTGTTGGTTGTGGTGCTTTATTGATGCCCCGTCCTCGACCAACAGCACCGCCTGCCATTCCCTGTCCGGGTCTAACGTCCGGGGTTGCTCTGGTAACTGGCTTGGCCTGGCTGGTGGGCACCGAAGGGCGTACCGTGTTGTTACCAGGGGCGATGGGCAGTTCCCGGAGGTTACTGTTGCGCTGAGGACTCTGAAGCTGTTGCAGGGACGAGGGAGACATCTACGCAGCGGGGGAGAGAATAAGGACTCGTCAGCACCAGAGCAGCATATTAAACTACTATACTACTGACAGCTGTCCCTCTACAGTCGCTGTAACTCCGTAACCCCTGTATCATATCCCGATTCTTCCCAATAAACAGCACTGCTCACAATTCAGAAAGTCCAGTTCATACTGGGAATACACTGGAATTGTAACCCGGAACCGGCCGACTCACCATCCTCATCCGTCCAGGGATGCCGCGCTGCTGACCATTCTGGCTGCGCTGCTGCATCTGCCGGGGGCCGCCCTGCAGGGGCTGGCGGAAGGGCGAGTGGGAGAGGTGCATGATGGGATGCTGCTCTGGAGGTTGGCGCTGGTGGTGCTGGTTGTGGGGCGGTGGAGGGTGAGGCTGTGGGTGACCGTGTGGCTGGACTTCCTGTCTGTGCTGCTGCTGCTGGTGGTGAAGAGGATGATGGGAGGGTGGAGAATCATGGTGCTGGGGCTGAGAGTGGGGCTGTATTAAACCCTGTAACACACACACACACACACACACACACCTTTAAATTGAGGCCTGACACAGATGTGCAAATGCACATATACCTTGTCTAGTCCATATAGAAAAGTACTGCCAATAGAATAGGACTACCGGACTGTTTCCCTGATGCTGTGCACTACACCGTATACTTTGATACTGTACTGCCACAATATTTTCAGAGATGCTTATCATAACATAAGATCTCATATTGTTGCAACCCCGTTCGCCACATGCACTGCTGCCCTCTACAGGCTTTCTGCAGAACTACACACTTCACCCATATAGACAGGACGATTAGTGTCGATTAATATAAATATAGACTGTTTCAAACAAAGGCTGTAAAACTGACAACTGAACAAATAACCCTGAATATCTTCAGAAACCTCAGGAAACATTGATGTGAATTTCCATCTCCAGTCAAGCCATGTCCTCAAAGTACTCCAGTGACCTCCTAAACCAGAAACCCCCCAAAACATCAAGGTGAACACTGGAGGGCAGTGTTGGCTGAGGTTTGTGCATTCAATCTACGGAGGGGACCACTGTGACAACATGTATACCTACACGAGAACCATCTGAGAACCTACAAGAACGATGCGTGTGAGACGTATGGCATCTTCTGAAGTGTTAAATACCTACAGTGCTCCACATTCACATGACCTGCATAATTACTGACCTCGACTCTGGTCAGAAATCATCTGGCAGATGTTTGGTACTCTCCAACAGCCTTGCTTAACTACAAACATGAACTTTGACATGTTGCTACTTCCGTCCGTGTTCTAGATAACAAGAGTGCGTCAGCATCAGATTACGCCATGCAAGTTCTCAGCGACTTACTCTCTGGCGTACCTGCATCCCGAAGGGCATGGGCTGAGGGTTGAAGGATGGTCCAGGCTGCTGGGGAGGAAAAGGCTGCCGGTGGCCCATGAAACCACGGGGCCCTGGGGGTGCCATGGGGCCACTGTGCTGCAGATTGGGGCGTGGCAGCTCTCTCTGGAACATTCCTCCTCCCCCTGGAGGCCCCTGGCCCTGCCCAATACCCAGGGGTCCGAAGCCAGGCCCAGGGCCCGGGGACCCACCCATTCCACCTGGCTGGGGGAAGGGCAGGGGGTTCGGACCCGTGAGGGGAAGGAGGTTATTATTCATTAGGGGGGCCGGACCTGGCAGATCGAAGAGGTGCTGGCCAGGGAAGGGGGGCTCTGCAGGAGGAAAAACAAGGGAGGAAACATCAAAGTATGAACAGATTTCATGGTTTTAATTAAGGTTATAAATATGTTTCTAATTTAAGATAAAAGAATAAAAGTACGTCGAACTACGAAGACATCCCACAAAGTTGGCTGTGATTTCTGACATGTAACTGAATTAGAGGTCAGTAATCAGAGATTCTGATTAAATTCCTAAAGAATCCTGACTGGACAGAATCGCTGTCCAGTCCAACACTAAGTAGTCTTCACTGAACAGGTCTTTGAGATGGACCACACCTGGGGTAACAGGAGGGTAAGCTACAGTGGGGGGGTTTCTAACTGACGCAGACTTCCCGTCTCAGAACCTGGAAGTGTGACAGCTGACCGCGGATCATAATCCACAGCTCCCGCTGACATTTAGACCCAGCAGCTTCACGGAGTGGACGTTCTCCCTGAAGACCAGTCTTACCGTTGTTAAAGAAAGGTTCTCGCTCCTGGTGGGGAGGCGGGGGGCCTCTCCACTGCTCCTGAGGAGGGGGTCTCTGGGGCGGGACAAAATTGCCTTGGAGATGCTGCTGGAAGTCCATGGGACCCTGAGGAGAGACGGGACAATAATAATGGGAATACTGAACACTAATGGCACGTGTGAAATAAAGGAGAACCCATCAGTTACGCAATTTAAAGACGATGTAGCCAAAACTATGTGGGCAACACTCATATTTACAGATGGTGACGGTGTTTTTTGGCTACATTAGCCACGTACGTCCTGTTGTACAGTAAAGAAGCTCACATCCGATGCGGAACATGCCATGGACGACTGACTCAATCTAGACTCGGAGATGACTCATTTTCATCGAGTTTCTTGACCAAGGGACGAAAGTGTCTCTCACTCCTGCAGTAAGCAGACAGGAGACACTGTTAGCCATCGTGGTGGATTACGAGTGAGCTTCCGCACCGTGCCTCCATACCTCGCCCACAGCTTCTAAAGAGTCAGAATCCATCCACCACCTTCCCGAGGAAGAGCCAGATAACGATCCTCTAATCCTCCTGCTGAATACCAATCCCCTCATCACCGCTGCTTTTATTCTTTTAGCGCGTCGCCCAGCCGCTCTTAAGAAATTAACCTTCATTCAGAGCGTCTGCGCCGACCCGCCGCGCCTCCTCCCAACTCATTAGCCCTGACTTAAGATGCGATCGAGCTTTTTAATCCGCGTTTTCAGGCCCAGGCAAGGTGAGGCGGCGAGTGGCCACCAAGTTGCTTAGCGGAAAGTCAATCAGCCGGATTAGCTAAGCATCCGACGGGAGGAACGGCATTGTTGGCACCGACTTCATCGCTCCATTCAAAAGGTCAGCTCCCCTCAGCACAATGGGAGCTTAAGGATGGCCACAATACCTCTGCAAGTTTGCATTCACTCAATTAAAAAAGGAAAGAGGAGTGTGTCCTTTAGTGGAGGGCTAATCCTCTGGTCAATATGAAACTGGTTATGATGGGAGAGACAGAGGAACAGGCTGGAAAGACAAATGCCAGAAGAATAAATCCTAACTGTAATAACAAAGACTCTACACTGCAATCGGAACATCCAG
>CM067524.1:3631388-3688888 GCA_034509495.1 Acestrorhynchus altus | reverse complement strand
TCCTCCCTCGTCCACCGCCTCCGTCTCCCCGGAAATCTCCCATCCCAAACATAGGGAGTCCTCCTCGTCCTCCTCGACCTCTGTTGCCCATCATCCCTCCTCCTCTACCTCCTCTCCTCCTCTACCTCCTCCGGCTGCCCTGTTTCCTCTGCCTCCTTCTTCCCTAACTCCAGAAGGTCTGCTGGCCTCCCTGCGGTTAGTTCCAGGGAACGAGGCAGGAGACCCCAAACATCCGCACTGAGATGCATCAGGATGATCTAAATGATAACATTTCAGTTCTGAGAGATGGACTGAGGCTGGTCCGTCGCATTCTGCGTGAGGTCAGAAGGTGCAGCCTCGGTCCATCTTAAAAGCAGCTGTGGGTCATCTTAAAAGAGCCGCCCAGCGCAGCTTTAGTCTGATAAGCGTGGACATTTTTTGAGATCAGCCAGAGTAGAAACTGGAATGCGTGGAAGCTGCAGAACAAAAAACGCGAGGCCACTCAAAGATTTTCACCAGTCCAGACTCTGTAGCCCCTTAAATGACCATTACATGCCGTCCCACTGTGCTAATTGACCTAACGCTTGAATATTTCGCGCTTACTGGCCGTGATCGAGAGTTCGACCACGGTATGCCTGTGCGCCCTTTAAAGCACGCCGACTCTTCCTCATCTTCATCTTCATCCGATTTTCGTGTCGCCTCCCTGCTCCGGGTCAGCTGGTTCGCTCCAGCTGTGAAGGATAAGACATAAGAGAGAGGAACATTGTAGAGCGCCCCTACGCTTTCCTCCAGTGTATTACAGTTCAACACAAACAGGTAATTGTTCAGCGACTCTATCAAGCCACCTCCTCAAGTTCTGTTATCTGGGCAGACATCCTCCTCTCCTGTGGCCTCTCCTGCTCAGCCTCCGTACTTCTTGTTGGTCGCCTGGGCTGTCCTTTGGTCTGAAACTATAATCACCAGAGTAATCACCAACCCACAGAATGACATTCAAACAAGAACAGTTCAAATCACCAAGATCAGATACACAAACATCAACAGCTTCCTACGTTTTAATATGACTTCCTGTAGTGTATTACAGTCGGTCAGAACGAGCGCGTGGATCATATGAACATTATAGAGCCGTTATAGAGCGCTCACACTTCCTGCAGTGTATTGGCAGTCTGTCGAATGAGCGTGATCATATGAATATTATAGAGCGCTCACGCCTGTAGTGTATTACAGTCTGTCAGAATGAGCGTGTGGATCATATGAACATTATAGAGCTGCTATAGAGCGCCCACGCTCCTGCAGTGTATTAAGGTCTGTCAGAATGAGCGTGACTATATGAATATTATAGAGCTGCTATAGAGCGCCTCTACGCTCCTGTAGTGTATTACAGTCTGCTGTGAATGAGCGTGTGGATCATATGAATATTATAGAGCAAGAGAGCGCCCCACGCCTCCTAGTGTATTATAGTCTGCCCCACAGTCACACAGAGTGAGCGAGAGAGGTGAGAGAGAGGAGCGCTGAGTGCAGTGGGATGTGAGGCTGGGTGGGTGGTTGCAAGGCGCGCATGAATTAGTATAACAGTAGGGATCCCAGTCACATTACTATTCCTGCTGCCATTTGAAATTCAATGAGACAAATGCTTGACATGATACACAGAAACAGGGAGATAAACAAGCACACTGTTCAGCTTATAGTAGAAATATCATTGAGTCGCCCTTATACACACACCAGACACACAACCCGCCAGTATGAATATCATTACATCGTCACACATGCTCACATTACAGAATAAACACCCCACACTGTCCAAACAGGGGTGTGCAAGTGACAGACTGCAATACCCCACAGGAAAGATAGGGGGCGCTCTACAATGCTCTATAGAATATGATCCACACGATGTCTGAGAGCCGACATCAACCTCTACATCTCTGTATTTGTGTTTCTTTACATTGATACCTAATTAGAAGATACAATTACAATTACAATTCTGTCATTTCGCATCATAACTGAAAATAGATGGTAATAACAGCTGCTGTGTTCTTTGAACCTGTGCAGTAGGGTAAATGTAAGAAGGGTCACAGACCCCCACAAAACGCACACATGAACAGCAGACACCGCGACCCGTCCCCCTGTGGGACAACAGCTTAATCCCTTAAACTGTTCCACACATTAACCCTCAACAACAGCAAACACAGGAACGCCAAGCTCCAGCAGTTAGGTGACCTTGTAAACAGAGATATAACACATCCAGTGTGTGTGTGTGTGTGTGTGTGTGTGTGTGTGTTTGTGTGCATGTTTGTGTGTGTGTGTTTGGTAAAGCCTTCCACAGCAGGACCATTAAAACCACCTACAAGTGAAGAACCCTGATCTGGTTCCAGTGACTCCTGTTGAGGGGTGGATAAATTAGTTACTAGTGTTCTAGACGACTGGGCCAAGAACATTTCCAGAACCTCAGTCAGGTCTTGTGAGGTTTTTCCAGTATGCTGAGTCCAGTACCTACAAAAAGGGCTCCAATGAAGGAAAACCGTTAACCAGTGACGGGGTCATGAGGTCCCATCAACTCAAAGGACCTAAAGGATCTGCTGGAACATCTTGGTGCAGATACCACAGTCCATGCATCAGTCAGCTGATTTTCAGTCCAAATACGCAACGGGCCAATAAGATCATACACAGCATGGACAAAAGTATTGGGACGACTGTTCCTTCACTGTTTCTTCTAAAATGAAGGACAGTGCTATCCTGCTTTTACGTTTGCGTTTTATCTGCTCCAAGAGTCCGCCATTCCATTGGCAGCTGACTAGCTGTGTGCATTTGCACTGCACGTGCAATGGTTGCTGACCTCCCCACGGCTAAATGATCACGTACAGAAAGGAACAACCTCATCAATCATCAGCTGTTGTCGACTGCAGAACGGCGGCCTTTAGAAGCAGCTGGGTAATCTTTTCACCTTCAGAGCTCTTATCAGATCGCGGTTCGAGGCCCTCCCGCTGGGACAGGGACGATTGGCAGCACATCCTTGGTGCACAAAGCAGCTCAAAAGTCCCTTATCCCCCAACAAAACCAGCAGGTCCAGAGGAGACGGAACAGGTCATGAGCTCCACGCTAACCGCTGCTTCCACTTAACACGGACCCCCTCACCGAACATCCAGGGGGGAGTCCGTTACACTGGACAGGTTCAGCTTCTGAACACAGCTGCATCACGGCTGAGATTACATATACTTACTGTAATCGAGTAGTGTATACTGGTCAGAGACTCGGTCTGACCTGACTCTGAGTGTACCCAGCAGAGTGTACTGGCTGTGAGACTGGTCCGGACCGACCTGGAGAGTAATCTAGTAGAGTATACTGGTCAGAGATGATTGTGATGTGCTGTGATGCTTTATGAAGAGTACAGTGGACAGCAGGAAGGGAGAGACAGAGACCAGCATGTCTCACTTGGAACTCGCCATCCAGAGGCCTGGCCAACTGCAGCTCCAGAACTCACACGCTCTATCATTCTGACCAGTGGTGTACTCCATCCTCCTCAGTCATCCCTCCTCTTTCTCCATACTCATTCCCTTTGTACTCTCTCCTCCATGAGAGAAACCTCCTGCCTCCTCAGATCCCTCTCTCTCTTCTCCATACCCTTCTTCCAGGTCACCTCCCTGCAGGTCGTAGGAAGTGCTGAGTCCCAGAGTCGCGTTCAAACTGAGTGCTTCGCCCTGTCCACTAAAACACACACACACACACACACACACACACACACACGTGAAACTGAATGAATATGACTCTGCTCAATATTCAAAAAAGCAGAAAGAAGGAAGGAGCTGAAAATGCAATCAGAGAGAGGGGGCGGAGCTGATGATCAACCTGCATACAGACTCTGGACTGATCAGAGAAGAAAGGCTGATGCTCAACCTGCATACAGACTCTGACTGATCAGAGAGAGGGGGCGGGACTGATGGATCAACCTACATACAGACTCTGACTGATCAGAGAGAGGGGGCGGCTGATGATCAACCTGCATACAGACTCTGACTGATCAGAGAGAGGGGGCGGGGCTGATGATCAACCTGCACTTTCTCCAGAACTGATGGAGACGGCAGTCCCAGTCCAGAGACTAAGAGCTGGAGAACTTCAGTCTGACAGTGCACGTACCTCGTATTCTGATCTTCCTCATCATCACTCTGCAGCAGATCATCATTCAGCTCCTCATCAGAAAGTTCTGACGGGTTCTAGAGGAGGAAACAGAAGCTCTGTTATTAAACACCCGGGATGTGTATCTAGATCGCGTACACTGTATAAACACTAAAGAGCTCCAGCTGATTCACAAACAGAAGGGTTAAATCACCACCATCACCATTAACGTTCAGACGGTGGACAGCGTGAAAGTGTTAATACCTTCTTCGATGAAAGCCAGTCTTCCTCCAACAAGTCCTCTTCCAAATCACTGTGGAGAGAGTCCACAACAACTATTAAAACACTGCGAACAGAAACTCCGTACGGAACGGCAATTCTGATGTGATTCTCAGTGAACGAGAACGAATCAGAGAAGCTGAGATGTGTGGAGACCAGTAATGAAGATCATTATCAGCACAAGAACATCCGTTTGACTGCAGACTCCTGTCAGAGAGGACTGAGAGACCGGATCAGACGGGAGAACACGCTGACAGGGCCTCAGATCTGCGCAAGAGGTGAAACAGGCAGAAACTCAAGCCGCACAGCCTCGGGCCACGTTCCACGTTGAAACCCTCAGACGAGTCTGAGCTGTTAGTTTAACTCCTCCCACCAATTCCCATCCTATTTAAGACATCAGCAGGAGTGGCTGACCAGTACTGTGGTACAACCAACGACAACTGCTGTCCAGAATCACTGCAGCGGTGTTAGGATGCTGGATACCAGCCTGCTTCTGCAGTCGCCACCAAATGTTTGGAGAACGGTGTGAAATTTGCCAGTTTTTAGAACCTTTGTCAGATGTTTATATGGTTATAATGGGCTCCATTATAACCCAAGTATGGATCTCAGTCTCTTCACACACCAGGCTCACGAGGCCTCCTCTGGTCAACCACTTATATACAGTTAGTTAAGGGGACACATGACCACATGTCTGCTGTGGTCAGTAATGATAGTTTGATGGTGGACAATGTAACAGTAGCAGCGAGTTAAGGTCTGTGTAAATACACACATCCAGCTAGCAGACTGGGTTTTTCCCAGTAAGTTCACTGGTGCGTCTCTTTAAAATTCTCTGTCCCTCAGAACACAGAGCAGCGGAGTTGGCTCACCTGTCCAGGTCATCATCTCCTCGCCGCCTCCTCGACCTCTCAGCTCCCGGTTTATCGTACTCATCAAACTCATAATCTGGAATATAAAAGCACACCGCTGGTGAACCGAGCTACACACGAACTATTCCACTGTTATATACTTTCACAGGTAGACGCTCTCACAGGCTCTGTTCACTTGCTTTTATCATACGAGACAATGATATATAGACTGAACTGCAGGTAGACACTTTCACGGACTATGTTTATGTAGGTTAATTCTGTTATATAGAGTTAATTACAGTTAGACACTCACTGACCACTGAGTTTATTCTGTTGTATAGGGTTAAAGGTAGACACTGTGTTTATTGTGTTATATTTACAGTTAATTTAAGGTAGACACTGTTTATGGTGTTATATATATATATAGTTAATTAAAGGTAGACACTGTGGTTATGTGTTCTATAGAGTTAAAGGTAGACACTGTGATTATGGTGTTCTATAGAGTTAAAGGTAGACACTGTGATTATGGTGTTCTATAGAGTTAATTTAAGGTAGACACTGTTTATGGTGTTCTATAGAGTTAATTTAAGGTAGACACTGTTAATGGTGTTAGAGTTAATTTAAGGTAGACACTGTGTTTCTGGTGTTATATAGTTAATTAAAGGTAGACACTGTTTATTGTGTTATATAGAGTTAATTTAAGGTAGACACTGTGTTTCTGGTGTTATAGAGTTAATTAAAGGTAGACACTGTTTATTGTGTTATATAGAGTTAATTTAAGGTAGACACTGTGTTTATTGTGTTATAGAGTTAATTTAAGGTAGACACTGTGTTTATGGTGTTATATAGTTAATTAAAGGTAGACACTGTTTATTGTGTTATATAGAGTTAGTTAAAGGTAGACACTGTTTTCGTGGTGTTAAATTTATGATGTGGTCGGATTAAAGCGGATGAACCCGGTTTAAAGGCGAATTTAAAGCGAATTAAAGCTGAATTCGGTTTGTTTTGGTTCAAGATCTATGCTAAGCTAAGCTAGCGCTGAGTTACGCTGTACTGGACCGAACCGCGCACAAAGACTCCAGGTCGCGCGTTACTGTCCGGGACCGGGTCTCGGGCGGTCCGGAAGCGCGTCTCGGGCGGTCTGGAACCGGGTCTCTGGTCGGGCGGTACCTGGGCCGCTGGCCGCCATTGGCGGTGAGGAAAGCTCGTATCTCCCCGCGCTGCGGATCCGGAGCGGATCCCGAACCGAACCAGCGCAGAGAAAAGGCCCGAACGCGGGATCCGAGTCACAGCGGCCGAACCGAACCGCCGCCGAGCAGCACAGCAGCCAGCCCCGCGGAGCAGTGCATTGTGGGAGGAGGAGCAGAGACAGGAGGGGGGTCCGGATCAGACGGAACACCAGCCAGAAAAACAGGAAACGCATTTTAACATCATTATTATTATAAAGTGAAAATTAAAGCCATAATTTACCTTTAAAACAAGTTTCTTTCATTATGATTATAAATTAGTCAAACCCGAGTTAAATACTGTAATAATGTTTGATAAATAAATTACTATGATGATTATTATTATTATTATTATTGTTTTATTGTTATTATTATTATTATTTATTATATTTATTGTTGTATGTAATATTAATATTAATTAATATTAATACTGTTTATTTTATTTATTAATAAATAAATAAATAAAATTGAAGCCATGTCACCGAATTCTGGCTCAGTTGAAGGGTCTTTTGGTTCTCGTGATCTCTGTAGACAGAAAAGGTCAAATTCTCTTGATGTTGTAAAGGAGAAATCTGTATGACGAAGTCAGGTTTGCAACATGAGCCGAGAACTATAACTGGTCGTCCACAACTACACCAAGACTCTGTGCTCTTTGTGATAGAATGACCAGTGAGTTCTCAATGGAAATGGCAAGATCATGGTGAAGACCAGTCTTTCCAGGGATATACAGCAGTTCAGTCTTGCTGGGGTGGAGTTTTAGGTGATGGGCTGCCATCCGTGATGAGATGAGAAACAAGACACTGCTAAGAAACAAGATAGAAAGATGCTTTGAAACAGTGCAGGACACTGCTTCAGAATGAGACAGAGAGACACTCTGAAACAGTGCAGGACACTGCTTCAGAATGAGACAGAAAGACACTTTGAAACAGTGCAGGACACTGCTTCAGAAAGAGACAGAAAGACACTCTGAAACAGTGCAGGACACTGCTCCAAAACGAGACAGAAAGACACTCTGAAACAGTGCAGGACACTGCTCCAAAACAAGACAGATAGACACTCTGAAACAGTGCAGGACACTGCTTCAGAACAAGACAGAAACAAGGTTAAAAACAGATTGCAAGAAGAATCTGCATTTATTTTTAACTCTTAAAACCCAAGATCCACACTTCATAGGTGTCTTCTAGGCTTCATAACTCGGGGTCAGAGTAACCTACAGACATGGGATTTCCATCATTGTGAGATTAATTATTAGTCAGTAATTCAGCTCAGAAAACAGATAAAATTCATTGGTTTCCATCTGAATTAAATCCCAGTTTAGATACCAAAGGAGTTTCGAGTGCATGTTTACTGCTCTGTCCATGTGAACATGATCAACCTGCATACAGACTCTGACTGATCAGAGAGAGGGGGCGGGGCTGATGATCAACCTGCATACAGACTCTGACTGATCAGAGAGAGGGGTCAAACAGCCAGTTTGCTCTCTTTCTTTGCTCACACAGTGTTCAAATTCCAGAATAAAAGTCATGAGAAGGGATCATAATGATAAATACATAAATAATTAATGAAGGACATTCAGGTTGCTTCATATTTTTGGAGCACTGTCAAGCATTATGAAGAAGATATTAAAATAGACATCATTGTCAATCAGCTCAGACACTGCATGTTTTGAAGCCACAGAAACACGCTGACCATATCAATGTAGTGGACCGATATACGGACACTGTACAGATCAGGTATGATGTGGGTGGTGGGTCATTCTCAGGACTGCACTGACCTTGACATAGTGCTAGTGTGTTAATGTGTAGATCCTTCGCAGCAGTGCTGCTGGAGTGCTTAAACACTGTGTCCACTCCCTGTCCACTCTATTAGACACTCCTATTGCTCCACCTTGTGGAAAGTCATACTGGTTTCTCAAAGTTTCAGGCCCCGTAACTGGTATAATTAGAGATCAGAAGTTGAACTGGGAGAATACTGGGCTGTAGGCTCTGCAGAGGGTGGTTTAACTGGTATACAGAGCAGGTACAGCAGACCCACATCCGGCCATTTTAGTCCATTTAAGGTTCCCCGCAGCTCACAGAGCCAGAGCAGGGTTCCCTCGCTGTACTGCTCGGTTCTGCGCGCTCCGGCTCCGTCCAGAACCGCGCACTGGCCCGCTTTCCTTTGTGCGTCAGGCGAGTCACTCAGAGGGCGGTCGCTGAGCGTTCCCCGCGCTATGATTGGCTGCACTCGCCGCGCCGCGCCTCCTGATTGGTGCGCGGGGCTGCCGATCAGCCGAGCGCCGGGCTGTCGTGACCGCGCAGACAGACGGCGCACGTAAGAGTCTGTGTCTGGAGTCTGGAGTCTGAAACTGCTTAACAAATTGGCGACGGACTGATTTTTCCTTCGCTTCCCTCTTCTTTCTTTTTCCCCCGGCCGGAACCACAGCCCGCAGCCCCGACAGCAGCGGCAGGACGCCGGACGGAACTTTACCTGCACCCTGTTATTCCTCATCTTAAACAAAACAACATGGAATTGGAGCGTGTTCAGAGTAAAGGGTTCCTGTCCCTCCTCAGAGCGCAGGGAAGCCCAGGTGAGAGGGGCTGTGTGGGTGTTATTACGGCTGCAGACTGAGGAGTGCAGGGCATAATGTTTGTTTTCCTAAGTACTGTGTGTGTGTGTGTGTTGCTGCATGCCTTTTGCACACCCCTCACTTTCAGAGTCGATCAACTGCAGTCCAGTTAAAGCCCCTCCTCCTCTGCCCACCTTTGACCACGTGACTGGCAGGTGACTCACCTGTCCAGGTGAGCATGCATTGGGCCTCTCAGATGTTCAGACCCACTACTGGCTGATCCTGTATGATTGAATGAGGCCCCGTAGTTCAGATTTTGCTGATCTAAATATTAAATATCTGTATTTTTTAGTGGCACTTATGACTGCTTTACATTTCGAAAGGGCAAACTTTTTAGTTTGGGCACACGATGCTCTTTTCTACAGTTCTGATCTCATCCAGAACTGTTAATAGTGGAGGTGAATGGAATGGAAGTCCATCATAATGGCACTAAAAAGGACTGGTTTATGCTTCGTGCATATTTTAGTAAAATAACTTTTTTTCAGTGAACGTACTACATACGCAATACTAGTTAGTAGTAGTAATTAGTACACACACTCGGGACACACAAACTGTTGCACCAGTGTTCTGAGAAGATTCTGGGTCTAAAACATGTTTCTAAAATCACATTTCATTAAAAATGATGGAGGGATACGTGTGGTATGAAGGGTCTGGAGTGGCAAGAAGTAGTTCCCAGGCTTGCTTTTATTTTATCAACATTCATCAATATATAACTCAGAAGACCGTTATTGTATAGTAAATATAACTGCTTTGTGTTTTCATTCATAATCTCTCCAAAGTAAAGGATTTCCCAGCAAACCGTCTCTGAATGTGTTTGTCTCAAATATGAAGAGAATTTTAAAATAAATGTTCCAGTTAAAAATCAGGCATTTTTAAGTGAATATGAATAAATGTGTGTATCGCTGTGCGTGGAAGGGTTAAATGCGGAGGACAAATTCCCCTTTGTGCAGCACAGTTGATCTTTGAGCACCTTGACCTTACCTTCCAACGTAGACCTACTCGAAGCCCCTCAGTCTCAACATCCTAACCAGGTTACCGAGTGGTTCAGCAGTCGATCACACCGGCACTATGATCCGAGTTCTCACATGTACCAGAGGTGGCATGTGCTTGTCTTCACCCTCCTAGTTTTAGTAGCATTGTGTGTGATAGGACAAGAGTCCTTACAGGGTTGGGTTATTGGCACTTCCAAACTGGGGGCAAAATTGGAATAAACCATGTTTGACGTCTGTGTCCCCAGTGACCCCTTTATAGAAAACCAAAATATGATCATCCGAACTTGATATTGTTGTTATTGTTGATTAAAGTATATTGTTTTAGGTGTTGTTTTTAGTCACTTTGCTTAAACATTATATTTCAGCAACTGCTGGGACGAAACCGCACTGGGCAGAACCTCAAAATCAATACTAAACTAATCCCGAACACTTAGCATCAGCAGAATTAGCTCATTAGCACAGTGATCAGCAGCGTTAATCAACACTAAACTCATCCCAAACACTTAACATCAGCAGAATTAGCTCAATAGCACAGTGATCAGCAGCGTTAATCAACACTAAACTCATCCCGAACACTTAACATCAGCAGAATTAGCTCAATAGCACAGTGATCAGCAGCGTTAATCAACACTAAACTCATCCCGAACACTTATCATCAGCAGAATTAGCTCAATAGCAGTGACCAGCAGCTTTAATCAATGCTAAACTAATCCTGAACATTTAGCATCAGCAGAATTAGCTCATTAGCACAGTAATCAGCAGCGTTAATCAACACTAATCCTGAACATTTATCATCAGCAGAATTAGCTCAATAGCATGGTTAGCATAAGGACTTAGCTCACATGTTGTCATTCTCATGATAACATGCTAACCCTAGTACAGTTGGTGGAAGTATATTAGATTGTGATTAGATTGTGATTAGACTGTGAGTAGATTGTGATTAGATTGTGATTGGACTATAATTAGATTGTGAATACAGTCTGATTAGACTGTGATTAGCCTGTGATTAGACTGTGAGTAGACTGCGAGTAGACTGAGCAGACTGTGATGAGATTGTGATTAGACTTTGATTAGACTGTAATTAGATTGTGAATACAGTCTGATTAAACTGTGAGTAAATTGTGATTAGACTGTGATTAGATTGTGAGTAGACTGCGAGTAGACTGTGAGTAGACTGTGTACACTTTGATAAGATCATGATTAGACTGTGATTAGATTGTGATTACAGTTACACCTTCGCTGGACGTAGTTATTTTTGAAGTTCCAGTTGCTGTGAGAGGAGGCTCTGTCTGGGAGTGTCGGCCTTCCTGCTGGAATGTTGCTGTTTTGTGGAAACTGTCTCGTCATATGACTGAATCCCCGGCAGGCAGAAAACGATAGCTGCTGTTTTCACTTGCGGCGTAAGCGAATGAACAGCTATCGTGTTTTGGCTGCCAGGGATCCTTCGACTCTGCTGAATGATGATTTCACAGCCCCTTTTCCAGCCATAAACGTGGAGATGTGTGATATTCCGTGATATTCAGCTTGGACATCACTTTCCACACCTCACAGGGAATAAAACATGCCTCTATACACACTGGCAGAGAAACAAGCTCGTGCTGTGGTTCGTTTTTGGCCTTTTTTGAGCAACTTTACACTCTTAACTTTCAGTGGATGCTTTTATTACAGGTCATTTTGAAGCATTTCTATTGAATAATAAAGAACAACTGCCAGATTCACATTATCTCAAAAACTGAAAAAATAAAAAAATGATGTAGGTATTTTTGCATGACAGTGACAATAACCAACATGCACATTATGCATTTAGGCAGGACTTTATAAAATAAGCAATAAAATGCATAAAATCACGCTGTACATGATTTTACAAAAACATTGGCTTCATAAAACAATAACACTCGTTTTTTCATTCGTTAAAATGCGTATGCGTATTTGACTATAGTGCTACAGTGTAAATGTTTATCATTCAAATAAATCCAATGATTTAACTAAAATAAAACATGATTTGAATTTAAGTATTTAAGTGTTCCACATGCAAATTAATTCAGTATGAAAAAACATTACAGTATTTACATTAAAACTGTAAATCTATTTTTCTATCAAACTTTAAATGTGATGAAAATAATAAAATTACGACATATTTCTAGCGTATTTGCAGCAACAGTATTGGACAACCCTTCCTCAGATGGTCAGTCAGTGAGGGTTATGGTGGGTCTAGTGAAGTGGAGTTTAGAGACTCGGTTGCCGCTGGGCTGGATGTTCCGTTTGGTTCCAGCAGGAGCCGATTCAGGCGGTGCTCTCTCTGGTGCGATCAGAGCGTGACAGCGCCTTTCATTTCCCTCCGTTCTTCACACGGCCTCCTCACCACTCACTGATGTCCTGTGTTATCTGTGTTCATCCTCCAGCCTCGCCCTGTCCACCGATCACTTAATCCTGCCTCTCGGAATCTGACTGCGAGTGTGTGATGGGCAAAATAGCATGTTAGTCGTGCTCAGCATTGTGAAAAGTCGACACTTGTAACTCCATAGTAATATAGTGCACAAGTAATTTCAAATACAGTGTGGAAGTGAGCAAGTTTTTGTGTTCTGTTTTGGAAAACTAAAACCACGTGTACCGAGTTCAACTCTTTATACTGCAGGGGATTGATTATGTTATTGATTATGTTATTGATCTTTAACTGCACATTCTACGTGTTTCTGCGTTTTAATGCATTTTAAATATATTTATATCCAGTCACGGCTTTGTGTCTTCAAAATATCAGCTTTACAGGAGAAACCAAAAAGTCTTAACTTTAAGTGGAAGTCAAAGTAAAAACATTTTAGTCATGACGTCATTTGAGACATAAAGAACAATAGATTGTATCAAAAAGTGACAATTAGAAAAAAATGGGAAACTGTCCATCCTTTACACTAACAAACCATTCTCACTACAGTGATTGTTGCATGTGAATAAGCGTTGCTTTCATTGACTCCTTCAGCCCAGACTGAAAGAGTGTCTGTAACTTCAGTGTAAATGGTTTGGAACAATTGTTCAGTATTTGAACATGAAAACAGCTGCTCTCATTTACATAAGACTAAACGAAGTGCTCCAAATTGATTGGAAATCTTTTTACAAGGACTTCTGTTGAAAATTGCTTGTCCTTCTGTAAATTTGCGTTTTTGAATATTTGAGCGTGACCGTGATAATGTATTAAAAATGAAATTTTAATAAAATGCACCAATATGTAGAATTTTGTTTAAGATCAATAACTGAATAGTTTAAAAAGAATTTTATAAAGAGATTTAAAGAGTTATAATAGGTACATATAGTTTCAGCTTTAAACTGGATGTCAATGTTTTGATAGTCAAATGAGTGAAGCACCATTTTATGGGCCCTTTAATCCTGACTATTCAGTAAATAATAGAGAAAATCCTGTAAAACCAAAGGTCTTTTAGTTTAATCAATCAGGAATTGTAGTGTGACCTGCAGTTTTGTTGTTATTTTTGTTATTCAGCCCTTAAAAACACTGACCAGCCTCTATATCTGTTATTACAGGCAGCTCGCAGACGCTGCCCTCAGGGCGCCACTGTCCCACACAGGTGAAGCGCTGCTTGCCGCTGCTGCATCCACAGTAAGTGTAAAAGAGGCATTCCCTCTCTTTCTGTTTCCCACCGTTCTGGCATGCCGTGGCACGGTAGGAGGAATACTGCGCATGCTGAGAGGCCTGGGGTCGTACGAGTTCGACAGCCTGCCGTTTGGGCACAAGTGTGCACCAGGAGATGCTAGTGTTAGCCACATAAGCTAGCTTGACGCTGGTGACGGAGCTGAGTTTTGAGCGAGTCCTCGTCTGACGGGTGGAGGATTAGCAGGCGCAGCTCTAGCTGCTGGTCGGAAGCTTGTGAGCACGGAGGTCCGGCTCTGTTGGCCGCGAATGGACGGATTTGTGTGGTGATCTGAAGTGGAAAGAGCAGCTTTTCGCTCGTGGGGCAACCATGAGAACATGTTTGTTGTGACAGCAAAATAAAAACGGTGTCAAACAGCGCCACCCAGATGTTTTGTCATTGCTATGTGGGGAAAACAAGCAAGCTGTTCTTGCTCACACACACACGCACTCACACACAGACACACACACACACTGCTCGTCTCGGGGGTATGAAAAGCCACAGTGGTATTTTAAAGGGTTCACTGGCAGGCAGCCAACATGGTTCGGCCTTTCTTCACTATCTGCCTCCACTCTAACTCTCTTCTCTCCTTTTATTCTCCATTTCTCTGTTCTCGCGCCGTGTTTAAGGACTATTGCTGTTGTAATCTCGGATGTTTCCGAGAGCTTTAACCGGTTGCCGGAGCGAGACGGCCTCCATTTCGAGTCGACTCTCGCTGGGAGACTGCTGGTCAACATTTGGCGACGCTTCTCTTTATTTTGTAATGAATTTATTTTACGAGCTCAGAGGAATAAGTAAATATGAGCTTGGTTATTTTGCCAACATTCTCAAGATAGAACTGATAGTTGTGGTTAATTTTCCGATTTTTATGGCGAATAAAAAGCCGAGATCACATTCGCTCGGCCGGTGTTATTTTATTTTTAAGGCCTTGTTGGTGAAGACATATCAGCAAACTCACTCCCAATGGAAACGTATCCCTACCAGACGGTCATTCTTTAAATTTGCTCACTTCACTGCAATCTGGAAATTAAATTAAAATTTGTTTATTTTTTTGTTGAGTAAAAAGAGTCACGAACACCATGACCAGAAATATTTTATTATCATTCACATTTGTGCAACCTTATTCTCGTTTATTTATTATATATTTTTATTGTATTGTGAATGTGTATGCAATATTTAATTTCTAAAATATATATGTATTTCAAAAATCACGCAATGAGTTGCCGCGTAAAATGTTTGCATTTTTAAACGTAGTTTAATATTCATTTAACAGTTTAACTGTAATATACAATGAACGTATGTAAATTTATATGTAATTTAAATGAAGTTTAAATACAGTGCAATATTTAAATGTAATGTAATATTGCTGTAAGATTATGAAATCATTAAATATAAAACAAAATTAAATATTGAACAATTAAAATAATGCTTTGTTCCTTTTACAGTATATTTATCAGCTTGTGTAATTGTTACCGTTTATTGTGTTGTTATCGCTTGTGTTATATTGGTATTGATACTGATTATTCTGTTATTGTCACTATTACCACTTATTGGAATATTGCTATTTTTCATGTATTGTTGTTTCATTTTTTTTCTTTTATTATTTATTGCTGTTTGTTATTGTTATTACTATCATTAAATGTTTTCCTATGACTGTGTATTGTGTTCTTACTGTTATTTATATAGTGAATTGTTATTGTTAGTGTTAAATGTCTTATTGTTTATTATCATTATTTGTTATTACTGTTATTACATTATGACTGTAGTTTATTCTGTTATTATATATTGTGTTGTTACTGCATTATATTGTTATTTTTTATTATTTACAAGGCTGAGATAATTGAGAATCTTTCGTATTAGTTCACATCTTAAGGGAAGAACACACAAACTACACACACACACACACACACACAGAGTGTTCAGACTCCACTGCCTGTATAGTTTCTGTAGGTCTGAGGGCAGCAGTAAATACAGCAGGACACTGTAGGCTGGTCTGAGTCCTGCTGAGGAGGCTGATCGGGCAGTGTTTCGGTAATGACATGCTGCTCATCTCCCTCCTGATTGACGGTGTCAGGCTTCATCACGGCGCTCGCTTGAATATATAACTATAATACAGGCAGCCCGGACCAGTCCACAGAGGCAGCAGCTGTATGCATGTAAATCGTGTCCCCATTGTCCAGAACCAGCTCGGAACGCTGACTGGACTTTCAAAGGGAAAACTGGATTCAGGTTCCTCTGCAGACTCTCAGTCACAGTTTTCCAAGTACAGACGCCCATCTGTATCTGGTCGTCTGTCCACTCTGCCGAGTTGGGTTGGGTTTGGGCTCCACTCCAGTGATAATTGGTGTATAAGGTCATTCCCGCTTTGTTTGCGTCGCTGGACAAAGGTGCTGAAAGGTACTCTGATGTGTGAAGGAGCTTGTTTATCTTGTAAATAGTGGAACAGGTCATTCTGCCAGCAGCTTAAACAACTGACCGGTATTAGAGATGGGCAGTAGGATGATGCTTTATCAAGTTTTGGAGAAACTTTTTCTAGATGTTCACTGGCAAACTTATTCTAGCTCTGATGTTTTTTTGACACCTCCTCGTACACCTGCCATGAACAATGGCGAGAGCTACCTGCAGGTCCACGATGAACATTTTAGGATTGTTGGATCTTCTTTACGCATCTTGTGGTTCTGCTCTTGGGCTGAATCTGGTCATGTGGGCAGTTGTTGTAAATGTTCTCCACTTTGTAAACGATTTTGCGGACAGTGTTACGGCTGATTTCTAATTGTTCTGAGATTTTTAAATCCCTTCCCAGACTCATCTGCATCTCCAACCTTCTTTCTGAAGGCCTCAGAGAGCTGTTTGGATCTGTCCATGGTGATCCCACTCACTTTAACAATCAATAACAAACCAAACTCCTGTCTGAGGTTTAAATAAGACGGGCTCCTCCAAAGTGGAGAGTAATAATAATGATGTTTAAAGACGTTTCTTCAGTGGTGTGTGTTTAGTTGTATCACCTCCATCTCTCAGTACAGCTGAAATGAAGATCAAATGTCCACATGTTTAAATATGTTCAGAAAGATTTCATTATATAGTTTGGCCGTATCTCCCACCTCTAACCAGCCGTCTGTTAGTACATAAAGTGTAGGAGCCCTGAAATAGAACCCTGAGGTTCTCCCTGGGTTTCATGAAGTTGAAGAAGAGGAGGATCAGTTGAATTCTTGGAATTTTTGAATGTGGCTGCAAAAGCATTTTGTTTTTATTTTTTTACACACTCTGCTTGCGTGTGATTAATAGTATCTCAGGTATCTTCACCTTGGAAGGAAGCTAGACATTTCCAGAGATTCCACCATTTCCAACTTTATCTATATAAATATATTTAAAAAAAAGGAATCTAAAGATGTTTTTAACACAAATCCAGTTTCTATTGATTTATACTTGGTGCAGAAGATGGCACTGTGTAAGCTGAGGTGGAGTGATGAATAATGACAGAAGGGTTATGGGCAGAACTTCCAGCACAGTCCCAGATATTCTTCTGTCGATAAACCAAGGTCACGGTGTGGAATGTAAGGAAAGTTTGCACTCTCTATTTTCAATTACGCTGAAACTCGGCAGCCCCCGTTACGGGAGCCCTGTTTTCATCCCGAGCCAGCTGGAGCTCGTACATAACTAAGCACTTTACAGCCGAGGAGCCTCAGCTTTCCCCAGCTCACCAATCAGGTTGGTACAGAGGCGGGGCGGCGAATCGCGGCCTGTTTACTTTCCCTGCTCTTCTTTATTATCATGCTGTTCCTTTTGGATCCAGGCTGGTTATTTGACTAAAAATGCATTTCGAAATAGTTTCGAAATCGCTTCATCGCCGGACATCTTCCAAAGAGTTCTATGTCCAAACTGTAACAATACTAGAACCCTTTTGGTGCTAGACAGAAACGTTTTGTAAAAGGTTCTATGAAGAACCTTCTGCAGGTCTTGAGAACAATCTTTAAAGGGGGTACGGTCCAGTACGGTTTCTGAATGGGAAAAACGGAATTGTTTACAAACGTATAAAGTACCTTATCATTACAGCTCGTCTCAAGAGGAACCAGGTTCCCTCTTCAAATACTTCACTCGATATTATCAAATGAATTAGCCCGTCATGAAAACATACCTCAGTATAAACCCTGACTGAACCTCATCAAAACTCACGGCGTTCCTCAGGGTTCTGTTCTAGGAACCTCTTCACTTTAAATGCGGTCTATATCAAATATGATGAAGTTCAGTTCCTTTAATAACCTACTTTATTTAAACTGCAAGAATGCTTTTAAATACAGTATGTCTGCCTGTTCGTATTAAGGCTGCATAATATTGTAAAAACTGACAATGAAATATTGTGTTGTTATGTGATCTGTATTTTGATAATAGACTGGAATTTCACCAGGTTTAGAGCTTCGTGATTTGATGGTAAAAATCCGTCTTTCACACATTGTAAAATAAATCAGAAGCAGAAATCAGGGGCAGAAACTGCCTCTAGAAGACAGTGTCATGAAAATGAGAAATTTTGACAAAGTAGACAAATGCCAGATTCATAATTTGTCAATGAGTTAAAAACTGCAACACTGGAGGTACATGGTTTTTGCGTTGCAGTGGTGATGCATAATTCTAACAGTAATGCAGATTTGAATAAGGATTATTTTTGATGAGTAAAATACGAGGATCATAACCAGCATTCAAAAATTAATTTGAAAAGTTTCATGGTTACGTCAAAAATATGCGCAATATTAAAAATAGCCGTAGTGAAGACAAACCACTCTGCTCGTTTGGCAAATGTGTGTGTGTGTGTGTGTGTGTGTGTGTGTGTGTGTGTGTGTGTGTGTGTGTGTGTGTGTGTGTGTGTGTTTTGGTGGAGTGGGATTTGTGGCTTAGCATCCTGAAGTTTACAGCTCCAGTGGCTCAGGTACAGAACATTCTAGAAGACTCCTCACACTCTTGACTCTCATTGGCCATGAAATCTGGATGTTTCCGGGCTGTGGACCCTCTGTAAGGAAGCTCTCAGCACTGACCGCCCCGCAGTCTCCCTGACTCACCCGGACAGTTAACGAGGAATGACTCCGCAGGAATCCGCCGAATCCTGACGGTGCGGACGGCCTGCTTCTCAAACACAGCTGAGAATGTGGGGTCTTTGCGGCCTGCCTGGAGGATCGTTTACAGTGTAGAGATGTTACCGGGTTCCAGTAGAACAGGAGAATCATACAGGGCAGCATTTTTGCACCGGAGTTCTGTTTTGAGCTACATGCAACATATAGGGTTTAAATGACCGTTGATTTAACGCCAATGTTGGGGAAACCAAACTGGAATTTTAGGAATGTTTTAGCCAAAATTTTCCAAGAAAAAAGTTAAGGCTACAGCAAATATCTCTCCACATTGCTCCAAAATAACTAAAACATCAAGCTTCCAACATATCCTGATCAACTTCATGTGGACGATTGTTTGGGAAAATCAATTGTTTGCTTTTTTTTATTGTATATTTTCTACATTTGATCATAATTGATGTATAAAACGGCTTAGATTTGTTGCAGACATGTCATCGTTAGCCATAACATTAAAACCACTGCCAGCTGGAGTGAAGGACATCATTTGGTTCCTGTATCTCTTGTCGAGGGGTGGAGACGTTAGTCAGTAAGTGGACAGTCAGTTCTTGAACTTGATGTTGAAGCAGGAAAAATGGACGTTTAAGAACATACAAACCAAGCTGTGATGTTCTAGACAACTGAGTCAGAACATCTCCAGAACCCCAGACATCTTGTGGGGGGTTCCGGAATGCAGTGGTCAGTACCTACCAAAAGAGCTCCAAAGAAGGACAACCAGTGAACTGGAGACAGGGTCATGTGGCCTAAGGTTCACTGATGTTCATGGCTCTCCCACCTCATGACTTAAATGAATTAAAGGATCTGCTGTAATGTTAGTCTTGGTGCAGATACCATAGGACACCTTCAGAGGTCTTGTGGAGTCCATACCTCGACAGGTCAGAGCTGTGGCACAAGGGCATCTACTCAATACTAGTCAGGTTAGATCAGGGTGTAAGACATAGAAGTACCAAAGTGACCAGTGCTCTAACCTAGCTCAGAGGTGGTTCTATAGATGGGAAGATCCCTGAAATGAATGGAAGGAATGGAGCTCTGTGAACAGTCATTTCGTCCCTGACCTGCTTAGATCCGGTGGCACACTTTTGGAAGGTGACTGCTGGGACGTGGAAATTACCCAGCGTGATGACCCAACAGGCTCAACCCAGTATTTGGGTAGTGTTTTTAAGGTGGTCTTGGGGCTCAGGTCATGAGGGGTTTTGTTAGACTTTTGCTTTTTGTGGGCAGGGGTCGTTGTTCCATCGACTGTAGGGGTTTGTTTTTATTTGCACGATTGGACTGAGAGGAGGTCCCTAACAATCGGTTTCGAATCTTGGTCAGATCGTTCGACTGGGTGGGGTGGGGTGTGATGTTATGAAATTCGTATTGTATCCTCGGAAGCCCAGGTCGTATTCCAAATCTGGACCGTATTCCAGATCTGCTGTGAAGGGATGGTGCATTATGCTGAGCTGTGTACAGTAACACATCACAGCTCCAGCGTGGGATAAACTCAAAGCAACTGTGGCCTACATGTAGAAAACGACTGACAGAACCCATTAAAATCTCCGTCTCCATTCCTTCATTACAGCCGATTGGATGATCACACTGCGTTTGTGAAGCCGATTTAGGCTGTAGTGCTTTCAGTCGGAGGAGGTTTATACAGACCGTACATGCAGCTCCTCACTATCATGCAAAAACTCATATCTCCATTTGACTCTCTTTTAGGCTGTAAATTTGGAGAAGTGTGGTGCTCGGAGTGGCACGGCTGGTAGCTTGGAAGCACTTTCCAAAGCTTAAAGGAAGAAGGCATGCCTTTAAACGTACTGCCGGGCTGAAGAAACAGTTCGTAACTACACCGCGATTCGTTTACTGCCTCCTTTATCCAAGAAAACACGTCAGTGGAGGACAGATTTTATTCCAAACAATTTGGGAACATTTCTATGGGTCCATCCTTTATTACACTTCGGAAGCAATATAAAGAATCACACTTACACTTTTACTTGACACTAATATGATCACTCATTGTCCAAAATGTAATTGCAGAAATAGTTGCACCCAGAAGGACGTGTGGGAGCTCATTAATGTAACGTTGGTCTGTCAATTTGCCTGTAATGACGACTAAAAGTGATCTGGCGTCTTACAAAATTACACCCACACCATGACACCAGACCTCCTGGACGTACGATGCTTGAGAAGCCGTTGATCTTTGTGCTGTTCGTTGGTCACATCCACTGAGACAAAAGCGGGAGTCATCAGTGAAGATGACCCACTGCCATTCTGAGGGAGTCTGACACGACGCCATTGTAGCTGCACATTCCAATATACGTAGTATTCATAACATCTGCATTGGCATGTCAGGTTAAGCCGTGAAGCGTGGTGGAGGTAGTGTCATAGTCTGAGATGATCTTGGTGGACGAACTCTGTTCTGATTGGCTGTGATGAGTATGTCTACATGTCATACCTTATTGCTGCTACATTATCATATGTGGAGTGTATGGATGGAAGAATGAATGGTATGATATGATTTATAAAAGAACACTGTTTTATCTCAAAATACTCCAATTTTTGCACTTACCAGGATATGAGCCCTTTAATGCGCAGCCTGTAAAGTATTGTCTTGATTTTGCAGCTAAACTGAACAGAGCTTATTTCTGTATTTCTTACTCTGAATAAATTGTGGCTGAGTGAGTTTGGTGTGAAACGAGATAACCATCCCCAGTAAACTCTGCCTGATACCCAACTCACTGTTCTACTGACTTCTGAGAAGCTTCTAAAGCAAATGTATTTTTCAGATTCTCCACTGTTTTCCCGTAATCAACATTCCATATTAAAAAGCTTCACTGGTGAGTTTGGACAGTAAATAAAATTCTTGTATGTGCGTCGTGGCAACGATGCCTGCTTCCATTCGAGTCAATTCACTTCTAACAATGAAATGACAAGGACACAAACCCCGACTCTGAATGCGTTCATCTCAAACTAGATTTATAAAGAACGGAGAAGAAGCAGCCCGGAGCCTGTCCGCACCGGAGAGCCCACTTTCCTGAAGTGGAGATCCAAAGCGCTCTTTACTTCTTCGGCCTGCTGGCAGCGGCAGCCCTGGATTGTTTGGCTGCAGTCGTACGAGGAGACCAGCAGCCAAAGAGGAGCTGGCAAAGAGAAAAGTACCAGCATGCAGCGTTAGGCAGCACTGCCCAGAAGAGCTGCCCACTGCAGTGTTCAGCCACGGCACCTGAGAACGAACCAGAGGCTTCAACCAAAGCACACAGAGCTGCGACTCAGACAGTGGAGACTTCACGATGATGAACTATATATATAAATATAAATATATAAATATAAATCATCACTGTCTGTTTTTTACTCCACAATCTGAATCTGACGGTTTCATACTTTGTATAAGAATGTCAGGATGAAGGAATAATAAAATCCCCTGAATTAACTTTAATTACATTCATTTTACATGAACGTCCATTCAAAGCTAAGAGTGTTGTTGCCGTTTGCTGTAAAGTCTCCATTCTGCTGATTCATGTTTTCATTGGACAGTAAAACTTCTTTCTTTTACTTCACTTTTTCATCAGTGATGTTACTGAATTTGGCAGAATTGCAATAAATCTAGTAATCAGTGCATCAGTATGAGCAGCAGAACATGGTGCCGTGATTTGGGATCATCTTGAATGAGTTTGATACAATAAAGCAAAGCTAGCAGATTCACAATTTGTCAAAAAGTCAAAAACAACAAAAACGGAGACTGACGGTGACAGTAGAGTGAGTATCGAGTTTTCTAACTTTAATTATTTAATTTTTTTGTTATTTAATTCAAACTCGTCTTATGTTCATTATATTTAAAGTGCCATATTTTAAAGCTGTTATGTTAATACTGTCTGATTGGTAATTGTTTCAAACTCAAAATTCTAATCATTTGAATATTTTAATCCTTTGAGAGTCTGGATTTCTGATTTTCTGATAAAAAAGGCATGAAATATTTACCTTCCTGAGTGAAATTTTATGATAGTAATTAATATGTTGTAATTTTTTTCAACAACTTTCAAATCATTGACCTCCATTGTTACAGATCAGCTGTAGGTTCTTAATTGCTTTCCCATTTTTACATTTTCATTTTTAATGACTTCATGTCCGTCAGTACTGCTGATCTTTGCACCCTGTACGTTTGCTCCCTGAAGTGCTTAAATCTCAACAAAAGGTGGAAACAAATTGGTGGTGTTCTAAAACTTTTGACCAGTAATGTATCACATTTTGAATGAATTTTTTCTGATTTACTGCTATTTTTCAAGCAGCCGTTTAGCCTCTGAAACACGGTCAGGTTTTTTTATTACAATTAATGGATTTAAATTAAATTGAAATTACATTTAATTATTATTCATTAATTACAAAAAAAAAACCATTGCAAACAAAGAGTGTTCTGATGTTATTCTGGACATTCTGGACATTCTGATTATCATAGATCAATCACAGCCTGCAGTAATGAAGGAGAGATGGAAGGCCTGAGTGAGGCAGTGAAGCTGGAGCTCCAGATCCACCTGTATGATCAGCTGAGGAGCACTGAAACAGAGGAGATGAGAAGAATCATGCTTGGAGAAGCTGTGGTTGCACTGGGAGAGCTTTAAAAAACGCCCGTTGTGAGGCAGTGCAGGAAAACAGATGAAAAGGAAGGGGGATAAGAAACGAAATCTGGGTGAATCAGCGGTTTGAAATAGTAGGAGCAAAGGAGAACATTGGGACTGGTGGAGAAGCTGGTGGTTGTGGTTTGAAGGTTTATGGAGACAGTGGAAGTGTGCTGGGCTGAGAAGTTGTGCTTTATTTATTAATATTTAAATTCATTCCGTTCTGGTTTGGGGAACTTTTACACAAACTTATGGGAGAGGCGTTCAGCCTGCTGGTTCCTCTGTTCAGTGTTCTTCTCTGTATTCTTCTCCTCGGCTATTAAAACAAGACGCTAATGGTCAGAAGCCTCCACTGAATCTGCAGAATCTGCTGACTCAGGCTGAAAAAACACACATTTCTCTGAGCCCAGCTTGATTACATGACACTGGCGTTGTGTGTGTGTGTGTGTGTGTGTGTGTGTGTGTGTGTGTGTGTGTGTGTGTGTGTGTGTGTGCGCGTTTGTTTACTGCTGCGCTGTTTCTGTTGTTTACTGTTACTCTCTCTGATCACTGACACTAATATGGCCAAAAGTTTGTGGACACCCCTTCTAATGAATGCATTCTGCTACTGTTAGTTGCACCCACTGCTGATACAGTTGCGCTGTAGTGTCCCCGTAAAGAAGTACTGCCGATAGAATTGGACTCTCTGGAGCAGATAAACAAACATGAGCATTCGTTTGGTAGAACAGCTTGTGTGCTTAGAGTCGTTGTCTTGTTGCGCGATCCACATTCTCTTGAGATTCAGCTCGCTGACAGATGTCCTGATGTTTTTCTTTAGAATTTGCTGGTATAATTCAGAATTCATTGTTCCATCAATGATGGCGAGGTGAAGCCCAGATACAGCAAAACATTTTGGTGCCATCTGTCCACAAGACATCCTGTAGCCTTCTAGATCATCGATGTAATCTTTATCAAACTGCAGATGGACAGCACTGTTCTTTTTGGAGAGTATTATGAAGAGGTCATAGGTGATGTTCACATGAAGCTCTGTGTAAGCTAGAACTGTGCATCACCCTCTTGATTCAGCTCAGGACCCATGCAGGTTCTATGCAGTTGTATGGGGACATTGCCTGTCTTATCAGCATATGAGAAGGAGCCCATGTTTGCTGAATCAAATTTTGAACCTATTTTCAGAAAATGTATAAATGTTGGAAACTTGATTCAGCCGGCAGTTTCTAATTACCGCTGGAGACCCGCTTCAGGCTGGATTTGCTAATCAAGGTCTGAGACCTTCTCAGAAAATACCCCAAGCATGCCCAAATCTTAGCACAAACCACACTGATGTTGTAGATGTTTTATATTAGAACTGAAATTGAATTGTGAGCTGGTCTAAATGTAATCCTGCTCTGTGCTAAGATCTCATTTTGAATTTCCTGTCGGTTCCTCTGCAGATAAGATGAGAACCTGTAGGTTATGCAGTCACTCTGGTGCCCCTGCCTCCTTGCCTAGGCCAGCGTTCTACAAATTAGGGCAGCCTCTACATCCACCCCTGACATGGCGTTTGGCGTTTGGCTACCAGGGTTTGAATGTTGCTGCTGTGCTGTTTTGTGGTCGAGCTGTCTTATTGGCAGTTGACCGAGCTGCACGCTCTCCTGCTAACCCCTCACATTCACCAGCATCTGCTCAGCGCACTTTTGCAAACCTGCTGTGGCTGCCTTTAGACAAGACATCATGTTCTCTTCCATGGTTCCACCAGTCAGGGTGAGGCCTGTCCTTTAACTAGGGCTTTTCCAGGGCTGTTCCAGCAGATCCACCGCTCAAATTCCCATTTCATGTTCCTCTGTACAAGCTGCATGGAGGAATAGTGGTTCTGGAGAACATATTCATGAAATTGAGACATTCTGGATATGAATGATATTAGAGATTCATTCTGGATATTAATGATATTAGAGATTCATTCTGGATATTAATGTTATTAGAGATTCATACTGGATATTAACGATATTAGAGATTCATTCTGGATATTAACGATATTAGAGATTCATTCTGGATATTAATGTTATTAGAGATTCGTTCTCGGGACTGATTGGTACGTCTAGACAACTGGACCAGAGTGCCTCCCTAATGGCTGGCCTTATGGGGTCCTGGTCAGCAGTGCAGAGCCCCCTTCTGGGTACTTAAGTGTATATCTACAGACCAGTCATAGTTCTCATGCTGACCCCTGTCCATTGTCACCTACAATGGACATATGAACATGACACAGATGATCAGACGCATGTACCTGTGAGACACACTGGAACAATAACCCTCATTTGCTGTTGCTCCACTTCCCAAAATACAGGAATTCCTCAGGGATCTACTGGAACATCTTAATTGAGAACGTTGAGATACCACCTTCTGTAGAGGGAGCTGTTTTGCTTCCACATGGAGGAACCACAGTGCATGGTGTGTCAGGTTGGTTGGGTGAGGTATGAATGGGAGTGTGAGGAAGGCTTGGATAATGAACTTGTTCTTTGGGCTGTAGCTTGTGTTTGGCAGTATTGTATGATTGCTGCTCAGTTCTGCTATTCAGCAGGTTTCTGACGATGGGAAAGCGGTGCTTCCAGAATCTTCTCTGTCTGATGTAACACTGTAAGATACACTGACAGAATTCCTAATGGAGATGCGTATTTGAAGAATCAAAGAAAAAGCAGCTTATCTCAGTCTGTGATGGGAGTCTCCGCTTTATTACACTGACAAACACACATTTACTCAGCTCCGCACTTCAGATGCTCAACTGGTTGACCAGTATACCAGTGCTCAACACACAACATATACTGGTTTATACTGATCTGGGGCTGGTGTAGTTCTGGCTGACCAGTATATCAGTGTTCAAAAATCAACCTATACTGTGTATATATATATATTCTCTCTCTCTCTCTCTCTCTCTCTCTCTCTCTCTCTCTCTCTCTCTCTGTGGTCATTAGCTGATCTCCTAATGGGCTTTTAATTAGTCAGAGCAGCAGATATGAGAGTGCTCTCGTGCCTCATCTTTACCATTTTAACCGCTGATGAACACAAGTCTCATCCTTCTAGTCGCTCCGATCCATTCTGGGATCCATCAGCTGATTCCCAATCAGCCACAGATGATAAGGAGCCGCAGTGGTCCTGAAACTCCACGTCTTCATTCGGTCACTTCCTGCTCGTCTTCTACACTCTGCGGTGACAGATTCCCCCTTGAACATGTCAGCTGAGATTAGTGTAGAACATTATCTGTAGGTTCTTCAAAGCCCTTAATTGGTAGATCATAATGTAGAGATTGTAGAAACTTTAATTGGTGGAGCATAATGCTGCAGTGCTTGAAGAATCAGGCAAACCCTCCTGACAAATCCTCTGCCAGTCCTCTGACAAAGCCTTAATTGCTGCAGAACATAAGGTGGAGGTTCCTGATAACCCATAATTGGTAGAACATAATGTGGAAGTTCTTGGCAGGTTATAATGCAACAGTGCTTGGAAAACCTTAGTTGGTGTAGAACATTATGTGGAGTTTTTTCAATACCTTGTTAGTGTGGGACATTAGGTGAAGGTTTCTAGAAACCCTGGATAACTGGCACTGAACATTATGTGGAGGTTCCTGACCATTTGTATTTGGTGGAACATTGTTCTGAAGGTCTTTTAAACCCATTATTGTTGTAAATATTATGGGCAGGTTCTTGAAGCCCTGCGCAGATTAAAATGTGAGGGTTCATGGAAAACTTTAAATAGACCACTATTTGAAAGTTCTTGAAAACACTGTCAAAACTGAAGGTGGGTCCGTGTAGGACCTCCACATGAGTGTAGAGCACAAATTTTAGAACGTTGATCTGGGGTTTCTGAGCCGGTTCCACGGCTGTAGTGTTTGTATTTATCTGACTGTAACGACGACGAGATGAAACACTGCTGATGAAAGGGGGAGTGTAAAATACCTCGGTGTGCCGACGGCTGTAGGATTGAGCAGGAACGCTGTGAGATGGCAGTCAAAGCAGAATGACTAAAGCAGAACTGCTCGTCCAGAAAGTTAAAGGACTTTGCTGGAAGTGTGAGGAAGAGGAGGAGGAGTGTCTGAGGGAGCAGGATGTTCTCATATCTGATCTGCCAGTCGTAATAGCAGTGTCTCCTGGTATTCCTGATATTCCAGTATTCAGCTCTTCTAATTACATTGGGACGGTGTTGGCAGGAGCCCTGCCCTGTATGTGTCATTCTCTCCAGTCATGATGCTCATCATGGTGCACAGATCTGATTGGCTGAGTAGCATTAATAATCATTCATTCATCACAATATTGATTTGAGGTCACTCTGTTGAAGCCCCTGAAAGCCTCTAATTGCTAGAACATCATGTGAGATATTTTGAACCCCCCTAATTGGTGCTGAACATGAGGTATAGAGACCACCGTGCATGTTTTGGGAGAGTTGCTTTGTACCTCATTTATTACATCCATCCACCGAACGGTTCTGTGGAACGGAAGCTGGTTCTCTGTGACATTACTCCAAAGAGGACTGTTGTTGGCACCTTTATTTGTGGGAGTGTAGATGTTGCTGTGAGTGGGCTATAATGCCTTCAGTGAAGCTGTGGGTGATACTGATGCTCCTGACAGAGCTGGCAGAAAGCAAACCTAACTGGATCTGCCCTTATTTTCGCTGGGTTTGTGACTCTGTAGCGCCGTTCTGGATTCAAACTCACAAACACAGACCGTTTCTGATCAGTCGACGTCTTAAACCATGCAGTCCACATCAGAGACGTCAGCTGAGATACGAGACGGAGAGCCCTCAGAACAGAGCCTCGTTCAGACGGGGAGTTGAGCTGAGGTGAAATTCTGACACCAGCAGGGCAGATCTGCAGTCCTGACCCGTGTAATTATGACTCCTCACACTGATGTCCTGCCGCCTGGTGTTGCTGCAGCTACCCATCATTACCATCACACCATTCTTCTGCTGCTTTAGTAGGAAATGTTACAGTAAACAACTTTCTGAGAGACCAGGAGTTCAAATTCAAATCTCCATAAACAAGATTTAACCAGAACTGTTCATCAAAAGACTTGCCACTACAATCACTCCTCCAATCACACGCCCCGTTATTAATTACACAGCTTATTAAAGTACTGAATTAATCAGCCTCCATGCAAATGACTCCGCTATGAATTATTTACCATCCACTATGAATTATTCTCTATCCACAATGATTTAATTCCGCATCCACTATGAATTATTCTCTATCCACTATGAATTAATCAGTATCCACAATGATTTAATTCCGCATCCGCTATGAATTATTCTCTATCCACTATGAATTATTCAGTATCTACTATACATTATTCCCTCTCCACTATGAATTATTCCCTATCCACTATGAATTATTCAGTATCTACTATACATTATTCCCTCTCCACTATGAATTATTCCCTATCCACTATGAATTATTCAGTATCTACTATACATTATTCCCTCTCCGCTATGAATTATTCAGTATGTAATGACAGGACACATACAGACTTGTGTTTACAGGAGTTTTGATGTTTATATGATAAACTCATGCTGTTAACAGCAGCTGCTCAAAAGTTCCTGCTCTTCTTATTACAGGAGAACCGGGAGAAACACTGGGTGCCTGAAATCTCGCCAACTTACTCTCACCTGGACTACACCAGTATGCACCAGTACATACCAGTACACACCAGTACACAGCAGCTAATCAGCTAATATATATGCCCGTCTGTGCTGCTCTGTTTCTGAGAGGGATGATGGCAGAGGAGCTTCCCAGCATATTTACTCCAAAACCTCACACCTTACACGTTCACTTCTGATTATCATCCATCTGTCCATCCGTCCATCCGTCCATCCATTCGTCTGTCTGTGTAATGGACAAAAGTATTGGGACACCTGCTCATTCAATGTTTCTTCTCAAGTCATGGGCATGAAAAGGTTCATCCTGCTTTTGTTGGAGTAACTGTCTCTACTGTCCAGAGAACATTTTCTACCTAATCCTGGAGCATTGCTGTGAGGATTTGATTGCATTCAGCAACAACAGCATTAATGAGGTCAGGAAGTTGGATGATCACCACCCTATCCCAACCTCCAACTCCCTCCCTAAAGCACTGGATGGAGCTCCATCATTCCAGAGAACACAGCTCCTCTGCGCCACAGCTCAGTGCTGGGGGTCTTAGCCTGCTATTAGACATGGAGACAATAGAGTCATGTGTGTTTATCTGCTCCAGAGAGTCCTATTCTTTTGGCAGTACTTGTCTACAGGGACGAGACAAGCTGTGTGTGCATTTGCACATCTGTGTCAGCAGTGGGTGCAGCTTAAAGGAGCTGAATGTGTTCATTAGAGGGAGTGTCCACAAACTTTGTGACAGATTGAGTATCTGTCTACACACTTCAGTGTCTGTTTTCCGTCTGTCAGGTTCTCCGTCTCTTCTCCCCCGGATAACGTTCCCGGTGTAGTCGGAATAATCGCTGTGTTTTCTCTGTTAAACCAGTGGACAAATGGGAACAACAGGAGTGAAAGGGAGCTGTATGGGAAGAAAGAGACGAGGTCGTGGTTAATGAGGGTCCGGAGTGACCCCTGCTTCTCTGAGGCCTGTTAACCCACTCTCGGGCCCTCAGCGCTGGGGGTTAATCCTCTTTAGGCTCTAATTGATGGGAGATAATGCGATACTCCAGCCGAGGCCCTGTTTGGTCTGCAGGCCGGCGCTCCCTCGCCCGCGGTCAGACGTGAAATTGATATCGGGGACTGTTTGTGTGTTTAAGCTGCGCTCGCTCTTATCGAGAGGTCACAGTACTAATTCGCTGTGTGTCGGAGGTCCTTTGTTCAGGAAAACTGAGAACCTTTTTTATCGCTCTGTAACCCACATCGTTTGGTTTCCTACCTGTCAACACGGTTGGGCCGCAGAAGAGAGTGACTCCTCTGTGTGTTAATGAGCCGGCAGTGTCGGAGGGTTATAGTGCCAGTGAAGGCCTTACTCTAAGTCCCCGGGATGGCTGATAAATCCCAGGGGACGACGGTGTCAAACTGATTTAAACCTAAAATCAAATATTCACACCTTCACCTCGAGCGCAGCCCGTCAGCCACAACAGGTTCAGTCATGTCTTCTGATTTACATACCAGTTACAGATATAGAACTTTATGTGGAGTCTCTTGAAGATCCTCAATTAGTGTAGAACATGATTAAGAGGTTCTTTAAAACCAATAATTGGCATAGAACATTATGTAAACATTACGTTATGGTTTTTAAAGCCATTAATTACTGCAGAACGTTATCAGTATGTGCACCAAACTGCCAAAGTAACATAGAATTGATTACGTGGTTTGACCCACTGTTATCTAGAACATGGCCTAAAGTAAGGACAGAACTGCTGCTGCTACTTGTTTTTACTTTAGGTCCTATTCATGAGTCAGCAAGCACATGAGATTAGTGAACATCTCCACAACGTCCAGGAAGAGTGAGGTGATTTAAACCTGCACTTACTAACAGGCTGATAATAAGGTCGAGTCACACGGTCGAGTCTAAACCCTGACTGACTTTAGCCTCGGTTTCTTCTTCATTTAGGGGCCGTCTAGATATATGGGCCATGGGAGACTCATGGTAAATGAGGTAAACACACACACACACACACACACACACACACACACACACACGACTGCTTTAGCATGTAAGCACTGTTTAATAGATAAGTTTCAATGCTCACACACTTACGTGTTATTTGCGCTGTCAGAGAGCCGCTTGTTAACAGCTCACTTCAACGAACACTGTTTCTGCCCTAATAGTCAATTATAGAAGACATAAATCCAGTTCTCATGCTTACAGAACCCAAAGTGTGAAGAGTTTGTCGTCTATTCAGCAGCTACAGCCAAACTCCCACGTCTCACTTTCACCTTGAACAAATAGAATAAATATGAACTTTCCTTTAAAAGCCTGTTTTCTGCGTTTCTTTACGTGTGTATTGGATAAGAAATGCTGTCACTGTGTTTTGTTGATGTTAATTGGTGTAGAACTTTGTGCAGAGGCTCTTAAAATCCATTTATTGGTGTAGAACATTGTGTGTGTGTGTGTGTGTGTGTGAGAGAGAGAGAGAGAGAGAGAGAGAGAGAGAGAGAGAGAGAGAGAGCAGTAAGGCAGTCCCAGTTTTTCGGACACTGACAGATGGCTGTGGCATCACCAGAGATGGAACTTGCAACGTCCATCACTTAGATTGTCTGCTACCTTCACCAGATCACAGCTCCCCCTCTGGCCTTTCCCACTGTTTGGTTTTGGGGGATTATTTCAGATCACTCTGAAGCACTGTGAACTCAGATTTTGCTGTCTACAGGTTTCTCTCTCTCTCTCTCTCTCTCTCTCTCTCTCTCTCTCTCTCTCTCTCCATTTTTAATAAAGACACTGGTTCCAGACTTTCATTAACTGGGCGCTCGGGGCAAACTGGTCCAGTAAGGGCTGCAGAGCTGCTGTGGCCTCACAGACTGTAAGGGACGGACAGATCCAGCTGTGGAGATGAAGGTGGGATCGGGGGGATCTTTATTAAAGTCAGGATGTTTGAACATTAAAGGAAAATGTGTTTCGTCAGATTCATTCATTTGCTCTCACAGCTCTTCATTCTGTTGTAGATGCTGTAAAAGATTTGACCAAAGCGTCCAGGGAACCGAACTGTGTCCTGAACTGAATTTAAATTGGTCTGCAGTGAATTGAATTGAATTGAAATGAACTGAATTGGACTGAATACACCTGTAATGTTCACTCAGCACACGTAAACTATGTTCCAGTATTTGTACCGGTTCTCCAGTGTTTTGGTGTTCCGGTGTTCCTCTGTTCCTGCGTTACAGTGTTTATCCGTGTTCCTGCACTAGTGTTTTGGTGTTCCGGTGTTCCTGTGTTTCTGTGTTACAGTGTTTATCCGTGTTCCTGCACTAGTGTTTTGGTGTTCCGGTGTTCCTGTGTTCCTGCGTTACAGTGTTTATCCGTATTCCTGCACTAGTGTTTTGGTGTTCCGGTGTTCCTCTGTTCCTGCATTACAGTGTTTATCTGTGTTCCTGCTCTAGTGTTTTGGTGTTCCAGTGTTCCTGTGTTCCTGTGTTACAGTGTTTATCCGTGTTCCTGCTCTAGTGTTTTGGTGTTCCGGTGTTCCTGTGTTCTGGTGTTTTTTGTGGTTGAAGTTTTCTGGTGTTCTGATGGTCTGTTTTTTTGTTTTGTGGTGTCACATTGTTTCAGGGGTTCTGTGGTTCTTTGATGCGGTTCTGTGTGAGCTGAGTTCACTGATGAAGGGCCGTGCAGTGTAGTGGTGCTGTGAGCCGGGGGAGTTGTGTGTTGTGTGTATTGAATATTACAGAGCTCAGAGGGGGTTGGCAGCAGGGCTCTGTTTTACACTGGTGTGATTGATCAGTTTGGCGCAGTTTGGAGATTGGGATGGTTATTGATGAGCGGAGGCTGAGCGGCGGGGCTGGAGCGTGGATGGCATTGAGGACTAAGGTGGGAGGAAGGGACAGATTCTGTGAAGCCGTGAGAGAAATTCTTCTCTTAATAAAACAATATACAGAAAGCCATCTTTGCGTTTCGGGTTGTGCTTCATTAGTTCTCGGGCCTTGTTGTCTTGCGGTGGGTGGTGGGTCGGGGTGCATTTGTGGGGGCGTGTCCAGGGGAAACAGAGGGCAGGAGAGTTAATTATTTCCGTCTCAAGCCCCAAAAAAGCCCCCTTTGCTCTGGTCTGGTCTCGCACAGATTGGCTGGAACATTTGCATGAGGATTTGAAAGGCTTTAGTGGAGTGTTTGCCGTGTCTGCGGCTGCATGTGTGTTTGAACAGCCTCTCTGTAATGAAGGAGGGATGAGAGACAGGTGGAGAGAGTGGGAGATGGGAAGAGAGAGAGTAAGTGCGAGAGAGAGAGGGAGGGAAAACAGGAGCTTTCCCTGCTCAGCCCTTTTGGGACAGGAAGGCCCCAGGTGGTGTAGGAGTAGTGTGTGTGTGTGTGTGTGTGTGTGTGTGTGTGTGTGTGTGTGTGTGTGTGTGTGTGTGTGAGCTGGAACTTTTAGTACACCCTAAGATGAAAGGGTTCTAGATATTATTGAGAATAAAGGTTCACATAGTAATTCGTAATAATATTAGAAGACTTTTAAATAAAGATTCTGTAAAGTATCTGTAAGAGAACCCTTTAACCCGCTGTCCAAATGTCCCCCTACAGGTGGCGCAATGGTCATCACAGGTCAGATCCCAGGTGATGCCACAGCCATCCATCAGTGAGTCCCAGACGGCATAACTGTCTTCTCTCTCTGGGAGGGTAGGACAGTCCTCCTCCATCACTCCAGTGTCTACCTGTAATTAACTCTATATCACATTAGAATAAACCCAAATTAACATAAAGTCAGTGTCAGTGAGAGCGTCTACCTGTAATTAACTCTATATAACATTAGAATAAACCCAAATAAACATAAAGTCAGTGTCAATGAGAGCGTCTACCTGTAATTAACTCTATATAACATTAGAATAAACCCAAATAAACATAAAGTCAGTGTCAATGAGAGTGTCTACCTGTAATTAACTCTGTATATCATTAGAATAAACCCAAATAAACATAAAGTCAGCATCAGTGAGAGCATCTACCTGTAATTAACTCTGTATAACATTAGAATAAACCCAAATAAACATAAAGTCAGCATCAGTGAGAGCATCTACCTGTAATTAACTCTATATAACATTAGAATAAACTCAAAGAAAGTCAGTGGTCAAACTATGTTGATGAACTGCTGCTTCAGGTCCTTCACAACATTTCCACTGGATTAAGATCAGGACTCTGACTGGGTCATTCCAGAACATTACCTTTAGTCAGTTTTAAACATTCTTTGGTAGAACCACTTGTGCGCTTTGGGTCATTGTCTTTCTGCATGATCCACATTCTCTTAAGATTCATCTGAGAGACAGATGTCCTCACATTTTCATATAATGTAATTTTCGTATAATTCAGAATTCATTGTTCCATCATTGAGGGTAAGCTGTCCTGAACCAGATGCAGCAAAACAGGGTCAAACCATGATACCACCACCACCAAATATTCCATTTTCATCTGACCATGGTCCACTCACACGTATATCATGTGATTATGATCTCCTAACTTGTAAGTAGGAATTTCTGAGGAGGACTTGAAGGTGGCATTATATCACTGGAACATTCTTCTATACCTCCACTTACTGAAAATACCAAAGTGTTATTTAACATTGTGTCAGAACTTCATGAAGAATGCACCGATGCTTCACACCTGGAGTAAAGTCTTTCTACACTGACATTATAAAATAATAATATTTATTTCTGTGATTGTTTGTTTACCTGTATGATCCAGTAAATTCAGTATTTAAATAGTACAGTACAGTAAAAATGAGAGCTGGCTGATATAAAAACTGGTGATATATGATATGATATGATAAATCTGAACAGAGTTTATCAGCAGAAACACAGCAGACTGTAGATTTAAATAACAACCTTTAATTACGACGTTTCTACGACAGAATCTGAACGATACTGTACTCTGTAGAGCGTCGTCCCTCCGGAACCGAACCCCCGTCCCCCCACCTCACACTCTTTACTGGATTTAAATCACACAGATAGTAATAACCTGCGTAACAGACGCTATATTATTATATGGCTATTTTCTTTATTTTATTAATGATATATTTAGTCCTAATGTCATGTAACCTCTTCTGCAGCGTTTGTATTTCAGTACAACTGCAGTCACGACTCAAACTCTCCAGTTATTCCAGTTAAATGCTCTTTATTACAGGATTTTTTTGTATACTGTTTACAGTGCAGTTTCTGTTTATTTACTGAACTTAACAGATCAGGATACAATAACATATATTTCATATAAGCAGTTTAATTTGGTAAATAAACAGGATTGTGTATTCTGACATACAGAAGAGTGTCCATAGAGGATTTGGCTTCTTTACACAGCTGTACAGTGTGTCCAGGGGTCCACAAACTTTTGACACAGTTGTGTTTTTATATAAGAAACAGAAACAGTGATAATGAGAGCAGAATCATTTATCTACAGACCGACAGACGGGATACGAAACACCCCAGAAAGGCAAGAATACACACCAGTGTGTGTGTGTGTGTGTGTGTGTGTGTGTGTGTGTGTGTTTGCTGAACCCCCAGGACCCCGTGGTGAAAAGGTTCTGCCCCAATGTCAGCAGAAGCAGCGGAAGCTTGTCTGAGTGTCTGAATGGAGACAAAAGGACAGTGGACACACATCTATCCCTTTGTCCTTTGACCTCATTGCCCTCCCGAGTCTCCAGTCCAGCAGCCTTTGATTAGCCGTGTGGTTACTGCTGAGACGCCCACCCCACCCCACCATCACCGTCCCCACCCCACCATCACCGTCCCCGGCCTGCACTTGGCCACCACTGACCCCTCCTTCCGGACAGAGGCGAGAGGGAGGGAAAGTGGAGGTTTTTGAAAGTGAGTGTTTGAGGAAAGGGACGGGGACATGCACCTTGACCCGTCTAGACATTTCCTCTGTATTCGTTAGTTACCAAGCAGCCGGAGTGAACTCTGACCTTTTAATGTACTTAATGTAATTTTTTGTTTGGGTTCTTTATCTCTGTTTATTAATTCATTGATTTATTTTGACACAATTAATTTTACTTATAAAATGTAAACTTTACGTAAAATAGCTGCTTTACATTTTTCACTTTCTGAGACTTGCAGCTTAGAAATAAAATTTGATTTTTTTAATTAAATATTTCTTTTTTTAAGCAATTATAAAAAAAACTTTTTTATTGGAAAATATTGGAATTTCTGAACTTTTCTCGTGGAACCAGGATCCTGATGAGTCGCGTTAAAAAGGCCTTCACACGTTTTTTCTGTAAGTACAGTTTTGGTTCTGATCTGTATGTATCTTTAATCTCAACATTAGATTAAGTGTTGCTTTTAAAGCTTCCAATTATATTAAAGTCAAAAATGGCATTTTTAGAAGCAGTGTAGTTTACAGTTATTAACACCAAGGTCTGATAAGGTAGCTAGATTAGATAGATTCAACTTTATTGTCAACTGTGCAATTGTGCAATAAGTAGACATAGTGCAGGAGATCACAGAATATACGGTATCAAATGATGATAAATATAGTTATAAATGTGCAAATATGCAAACAGGTACAAGTGATATTCTGTGTCTCAGATGTTTTATTTCTCAGCAATTATAGCTAAAAATCAGGTTATAACAGTAAGACTAAAATGATTCTGTTCTAATTTAAAACTGCAGCTGTATTGATCAGTTCTTGACCTAAAGCCTCGTTCTTCAGTAATGTCTATCAGTTTTCAGCATCAGCTGTTAAATTAAGATGTTCTGCTGTTTTGAGAGTGAACTGAAGTTGGGACAGTTTCCCAGTTTGAGATCAGGCTACTTTGGGTTCTATATAGCACCTGAAAAAGAGAGTGGGACACTTTTATTGGGAGATTTTTAAAGGCTGTCATACAGTCAGCTGCTGAATTCTTATGGTTTTTTGGCCCGTTATAGACAGAGGGATAGATGGATAGATAGATGGATAGACAGATGGATGGATGGATGGATGGATGGATGGATGGATAGATAGATAGATAGATAGATAGATAGATAGATAGATAGATAGATAGATAGATAGATAGATAGATAGATAGATAGATTATATAGATAATTATCTATAAGACCATTTTACTGAAGAACCATTGGAGTGCTATTGTTAAGTTTATAAGCCTATACTAAGTAGAATTCCAATGAGGATTTAGCATCAGCCCTGTAAGACCAGTCGGCGAAGTTTAAAGGATCAAAAATGGGACAGTGGAAATCTTCCAGTCTTACATTAAACCCTGTTTTAAATGGAACAAATGGTTCTCACCATTTCAGCATTGAAGTGTAACACAAACAATGTGATGCTGTAAAATTAATTTACAAACTTAATTTGTTATTTTAGATTTGAGACAAACACTTGGCTCGTAACTGTAGAAGAACCCGTTTTGGTGCTATATAGAACCGTTTTTAAAATGTGGGTGAATTAGGCATCAAAATTTTTCATTTTTTCCATTTTACTAAAGAAGTTTTGACAAGATGATTTTAAGGGTGTAGAGTTTGTTTTACCATTAGAACTGCAATATTTATCAGGCCTAATCCCTGATTATTGTCATTAGAGTTTATGGGATCAAAAATATAACAGTGAAGCCCTTTTTAGTGCTGTTCTACATAGAACCATCTACAAAAGATTTTCCACCAAGGGGAAGAACCATTTAGGCATTCTTTCAGTTGTCATAGTTGTATATAGAACCCTTTCCTTTACTACAGAACCCTTGAAGAAAGCTATAAATGATGTAGCATTAGTATTGCAGGTGACGAGGTTAGGGTTTAATGTGTTTAGAACCTGTTTGTTTACTAACAGAATGATTGAAACCTCTAGAACACACTTGATTTTTTTGGAAAACGTGAGACGAGGATACTGTTTCGCCTGGTTAACAATCACAGGGCTTTTTTTCACTGAAAGTACACGGAGTACCCTCGGCTTCTGATGGGCGCCTCCTCCACCCATGCCTCTTTCACGCAGAGGTGTTTCCCCTCGGCTTTGAGATCGGTTCGAGTTGCACGTTGTGCCAGTCATGATTCCGGACGGATTTGGATACCTGACTTCAGATCAGCCAAAAAACCAGCAGTCTGTGTGTTGGTGGGTTGGGGTGTTGGGGGGGCTTTTAGATTTCTCTCTGTATGGCTGCTCCAGACCCGCCCTCCAACCAGCCATTCACAGCCAAGAAAATGGCAGCCGCAGTGAAGCGCCAGAGAAACACTCCTGCTCCACCCACCCCTCCATTTCCCCCATTTCACTCTTCTACCCCTCCACCTCCATCCCCCCTCCAGCCTTCCACCAGCCTTCCCTTCACTCCCACTCCTGTTCTGCCACCTTGGTAGTAACACGAATGGCGTCTGTGTGGTCTGAGCTGCCAAAAAGGCCCAAAATGCAAGAATTGCTTCACTAAAGGTTGACAAACGAAGGTAGCGACTTCTGAGGGATTTGCGAGTTTGTTAGGACAGTCGTTTGAAAGCTCTGAGCCACTTGAATCTCCTCAAATCTCAAAATTACTGCCTGGAATGTGTTTTGCCCTTTGCTTGCTTGAAAATTTCATTAGTGTCACATCAAATTTGTGATTAAATTAGGCACTGTTGCCTTCAATCTCTTCGGATGTTTGCAAGCATAGAGATATTTTAAATGGCACTGTAGGGAAAAGAGACCTTTACAGTATTTAAATGAGTTCTTTGATGACTTGGTGTTATATTTTTTAATAGGTTACATGTCACATTTCAACAAAAGGGAAGAACCCATTACATGGGCAAAGAACCATTTTATTTACAGGTGGTAATTCTTTGAGCTGTTTCTCTGTACGTCCAATGTCCTTAGTATAGAAGTATTGAAGATCAATTTTCTTTCCCGATGTGTAGAGTCCTGGGATGCTGATTACTGATTGTGTAGATCAGTCGTCTGATTCATATCAAATTAAATTTGATGACTTGAGCCACAATACAGTGGTCCTGTCTCTTCCAATCCAGGCACTCGTATGAAAGCATAGAACCTCTTGAAATAACCACTTTAATCGTGTCCAGTTTGACCCTCACCAATTGCTGAATATAGAGGTCAAACTTAAAATTCTGGTTACTACGTGATCGTGACTGCGCAGGGCTGCCGTAGATCCGTCAGTCTCTTCGTCCCACCATCCCGCATTCCTGTTCTGACTGCATTTGCAGGCTTAGGGGCTCAGTCGGTGACTGCACTGAATGTGGACTACGCCGTTCTGAAGGCTTATGTTGATGTAGATGTTCTTCTCTAAACCACTAAACCCCCACCCACCCAGCCCCGAACCTCTCCTCCAGGTGTAACTGGTAAAAGTGAGTGACAGCTGAGCTCGAGAAACATTCACCAGGACTTTGGTTGGTGTGCTTGTGCATTAGAGAAGCCTGGAAAGGGAAATGCATCATCAAATTCTGCTACCGTCAAAAAGTCCCAATGGTGTTGTAAACTGTGAAACTGTGTCAAATGCTGGACCAGGTGCTTTCAGTTGTCCGGGAGGGAAACCGTGTGAAGAGATGTGGGGCTGGATGATCACATGTGTTTTTATTGTGGGTTATTGGGCAAGAATTTGGGACTTGTTCACGCTTACATTCAGGTCAATTATATTCAGGTTCAGAAGCTCGTATTTGCTTGTCATTTTATACTTCATGGTTGTTTTAGACCTGGTCTGGACAGGGTAATGAGATCTGGGTGGTGACCTTATTGAACAACGGAATAGAACACAGCGATGATGATAAACAGTGAAGACTTAGGCAGTGTTTACAATTTGTTGTCTTGGCTGGACAGTTTGGTTTAGTTCAATTCATTTAAAATGTGAAACCAACTAAGCAGAACAGGTTCTATATGACCTTTAAATGTTCTTGAAATCATTGTAATGACGTGGTCAAAAAAAAATAAAACATGGGCTTTAAACAAAAGTGGTTCTATTTAAAATTGATAAGGTCTCCAGCAGAATTCTTTTGGAAAAGTATAGACAGAAAAAACTCCAAGCAAAAGAGTTTTAGATCATACAAAAAGGATTCTTTCTGCTTTACCTTCTTTAAAAAAACAAGGATTTCATGTAGTATTATTGTGCATTTGTGGTGTTTTAGATAGTAATTAAGCATCCCTATTGATCTGTTATTTGAGACACAGTTCTGTATAAAACCATGGCCAGTATTGAAGAACCCTTTGCTTGAAGAACCCCTTTTAAGAAAATGCTTTCAGAAGATTCCATGTTCAAGCTTCCTTTATAACCATTACTAAAGAACAATTAGAGAAGCATTTTTGTAGAACTATATTCTCAGTATATTTTGGGAATTAAGAAATTTCAATCTCAACATGCACACAGTCAGCATGCACGCGTGGAGAAGCGTAGGGAATTCAGGGAATGCAGGGAATGCGGTGTGAAGAAAGAACATCAAGCTTTTTGTTGTGCTGATAGGCTGTATAATTCTTTAATTCCTGTGAGTAAATAATGGAGAAGGATTATTAAAATCCATATTAGAGCAAAGCCTCAAACTCGAACTCCTACATTTTGCACTTTTGGTCTTTATTTGCCAAAACATGTTGGACTTGCGTTGCTGGTAACCAGGTTCTGGATGTTTACAGTTGTCCCTGATTATGGACTCACCCAGCTGTATCACATTAATGAAAATATACAAATGCCCATGTGACCAACAGTCTGGACACACTCAGGAGATCGTCAGCAGTGTTCCAGGTTCAGGTCAGCATTCAGATTAGCCTAAAGTTGTAGGATGTGGGTCTCGAAGAGGCTCAGGTGGTCTAATGTAGTACTAGTACTACACTGGTTTGAATCCTAGGCGTGCTGCCGGCGGAAGGACCGGAGACTGGTTGTTTCAGAGCTGGTAACCCAGCACTTTACTCCGAGAGCGTTGGCTGTCCAGCAATGATGCAACCACGGCAGTTTGAATAGAGGCAGATTATGGCTTCATATGTATCGGAGGAGGCATGTGCTTGTCTTCACCCTCCTAGTGTCGGATCATCATATGCAATGGGGTCTTAATGGGGTCGGGTAATTGGCACTTCCAAATTTTTTTTTTTAAAGTTCTAGGATGAGGTTCTTCTTGGGTTCCTTAATAAAGGCAATAGTTCTGTTTGGAAAAACCAGTTTAACTTCACTTTTCGCATAAACTGCATCCCAAAAAAAGTATTCTTGATCAGTGTATAATCCTACTCATTATGCTGCAGCCTACACCTTCAGATAAGGGGTTCCTCACAGGTTCTTTAGTACAAGTACAGTACAAGTACTGGTTGTTTACAGAACCATAATGACTCAAAGAAATGGGTTAAAGGGTTCTTTATGTGCAAAGAAACATCTTGTATGTAGTTATTTTATAAATGGTTCCAGCATTGAGTCAAATAAACTATTTTGGTACTATATAGAACTGCTTTGCTTAGACTGCAGTAATTTTAATAACTGCTCTCAAAACTTAAGTGATTTTTTTTCAATATATCCAATTTTGTACCCAATTAAACCATGATAGTCATCATGTCTGATCCACAAGAACCATATATCTTCACTTTTGTCCTCAGAGAACAAATGTTCCTGCTCTGGATCCAATGAAATAAGATTAATTATCATCTTTCGCACAAGAACCTCATATCTCAGTGTTACTTTTTTAAAGAACTCATTGCAGGACTACATAGAACCCATTTGGCATAGACAGCAAGCCAAAGATGTATTCTTGATCAGTGTGTAATCCTACTCCATTAGGTTGCTGCATTAATTAAAGGGTTCCTTGTGGGTTCTTTACTAAAGACACTGGTTGTATGTAGAACCATGATGACTGAACCCATCTGAATGCTTGAATAGTTTAAATGGTTCTTCAAATCAGAGAAAAGAAGATTTTTGTAACTGGTTCTCCGCTGCGGTACCGCAGTATGGGGAAACAGGATGTTTATGGGTTGTATGCTACCATAAACACAGGTATTGCGACCCGTGTCAGAGTTCTGTCCATATTCTAGGGTCAGTTTGTCCGGTTACGGGTGGGACCCATCCTCATTCAGCTCCTGCAAAGGCACGGCCTCTAAACGACAAAATGGCCGTCCCTGACTCGCCCTGACTCGGTTAACTGTTGCTCCGGCCTCAGATCTGCCCTTCCCCTCCTTTTCTGTCCAACACAGTGTGTGTGTGTGTGTGTGTGTGTGTGTGTGTGTGTGTGTGTGTGGCGTGTCAGGTTTTGTTCCACGGTGCACGTGACCCTCCGACTCCACTCACGCGTGACGGCACGTCGGTGTGATCCAAAATGGAGGCTGGAGTGAGGGCCGGGCCCCGACTCGCTCAATTCAGTCCAGAGCTCTGTCTCTCTCTCTTTATCACTGTCTCTATGTCTCTCTATCTGTTTACATTGGAAATGATTTATCTCATTGACACTGTCTGTCTTTATGACTTTGTGTGTGTGTGTGTGTGTGTGTGTGTGTGTCCAGTGCTACAGACCATGTGAAGATGATGTGACAGCATGACGGACACGTTGGGCTTTGATGAAACACACAGTGGCGTGAAGGTAAACGTGAAAAAAGCCACTCATTTCTCTCGCCGGTGTCCTCCCTCTCTAAACATCCTCTCCGTGACATCATCAGGGAGCTGTCCTCACGTCACCTGCAGTCAGAATCGGGATCAATGGGGGAGAAAAGCGGTTCAGAGCTGAAATCAGTGTGAACAAGGGGCGAATGCTGAGTGTGATACACAGCCTCGGGCCTGAACCTACGACTCTTTGGTATTAAAATCACATTTTTTGGTCCATTATGTCAAAGTTTGTCCAGTAAAATCGGGAACATGATGGACAAGAGCAAAGATGTGCTAATGTTTTGTCGCAGGTGGCCCAAAGTTGTGGGAACACAAACACAAATCAAAATGCAAATAAATGCAAAATAATCACAAAAAAGTTCCAACTTTCTGTATCAGATTAAAACCATGTTGTTTCATATATTATTTTTTAAGCATAAATAAAAAATGTTATACACACCCTCATCCAAGGGTTCTTTAGTAAGCATGATGGACCTATATACAGTAGAACCACGACAGCTATAAGTACTACTTTCTTGCTAGCATGATTCTTTAAAAGGTTCTTCACAGAAGGTTCTTTATATAGGATCAAAAAGGGTCCGCGGTAGAGGACAACATTACCGGAATGTTCGGCAATGTTAATATAAAGTTCCAGGATTGTTCTGAAATCACAAAGTTATCTGAACGTTTCTTACACAGCATTCCCAGTTAGATAAACACTATCATGATGGAAACATCTGGAGTAACGTTCCCAAAAATAAACATACAATAAATAAAAATCTGTACGTGCATAACGAGGAATAAACGTATAAATGTAAAAATTCAGCGTTAAATAAAAAAAAGCAACATTCTAGAACATCTAGAACATAATGTTCTGCTAAGTAAATAAAGATAGCTAAGCTGAAGAACACTGTTTCAGTACACTTTTAGAACCCTCGGGAGATGGTTCTAAAATATGGCATCAGTTTATAGTTCAAAATTATAATTTTAAAATTGGAAAACAAGAATTTAAGCGATACATATGTGTTTGTATATATATATATATATATATATATATATATATATATATATATATATATACAGGTGATAGCTAAGTGTTTCCCACAATAAAATATACGTTATTATTTTTTTTTATACACTTCAGACATAAAGGGTTACAGTATTTTAAAGAGGTTCATTGACTCAACGGAGGAAATAACCAAAAAAAATAAAGCATGGTTTAATTTGATGGTCTTCAGACCTTTAGAACCTTCTCATTTTCTTTAGTGGACGGTATCGAGATTTATGTTTATAACGCAGTGTTTTGTGATGTTGGTAAACATTCAAATTTTATATGTCAAATTTCAAGCTGAAATTTCCCAAATTTTGCAATTCTGACTTTTATTTTACTCGCAGTGATCAGGAGTCACAACTAATTACGTCTCAAATGTTGGACACTATAAGGTCAGAAGTCAGCAGGTTCTCCGGAATGTCTGACAGGAACCAGGCTGGAAAGGTCAGACTCTCAGCACATGCTGGACAGAGAGGCGGTGCACTGATTCCTCATAATCCCAATTAGGTTTTGTTAATAATGGCCTCACAAGTCCGTAGTGGCGTAGCCGGCACAGCGGCACTGCTGAGTGGTCAGTCAGAAGGTCCACTGTTTTCCTCTCTCCAGTCTTCAGGTTCAGCTTTATTCCACCGCTGGTGTACACATTTACTTTCATCTTCATGAAATTCTAAAACACAGCTAAATTTTTGATTTGGGTAGATGAGCTCCAGAGACGTCCTTCCTTAAAAGTTGGGTGAACCTTGAACATTGCTCTCTTAAATATGAGATGTTTTTTCCCCCCTTTCATCCCAAATGATCCGTCTGAAAGGCCTTTAACAGTGTTTGGGAGGCCAAAATAAAACATGCAACTACATGCATTATTTTAGCCGTAACTCCGGCTCGTACAGTGTGTGCATGGATGTAAGTCATGTTCTACTGGATGCAGTTAATCAGCAGTCCTCTCTCTCATGGGCGTGTCTCATATATTATGCTTGGGCTGAAAACCTGATCCTGTAATAATGAAACGGGGAGACATTGACTGGGCTTGGGAGGGGGAGCCAATATAAATGTTTTCTGTGTGATCTGTGAAGCTGAATGCTGAGTGGGTTCGAGGGGCTTTGGTGATGGTTTTTGGACGATTGGATGAGCTGTTGATGACCAATAAACTGTAGTTTCATTTAAAAAATATGATGTAAGATGAATTTTAGAAGACATTGTCCATGCTAGTAACTCTTGGTTAGGACACACTCTTCTCTGGGTGTGTAAGACGTTTGCATCTCATAAAATAGGACCTTTACAGGAGGAAGAGAAAACCTTACCTTTCAGTGGAAGTCAGTGGAAACACGTTTTAATCCAAGTCATTTCGAACCCTTTATATCACTCCATTCTTCATGAACTTCTGAAGATAAAGAACTGCTAGCTCCACATCATAGAGAGTATAAAAAATATCGAAAAATGGAGATACAAGGTTTTTGTATGAGAGGGAGAGTAGATATGTTAGGTGTTCTGTTTTGGGCTGCAGAGCATTTCTTCAACTTTATACAGAACCATCGACAAGAGGGGTTTCTTGCATATCAAGAACACTTCAGATGGTTATTTAAACCTGTTTAGAACCTTTACCTTTAGGAAAGAACCATTTTAGAGACTTTACTCTGAGCTTCACCCTCTGAGGAAAAAATGCCCCTTCATGAAAAAATGTTCATGGAAAATAAAACTATTATTTGTGTCGTTAGTAAATATTTAATCCTAAATTCTAAAACTCTTTTTAAGACTTTAAGAAGTCAACTGCCGCTCGTACGCAAAACTGCACCTTTACAGGAGGAAAAAACCTTCTTCACTTTCAATAGAAGTCAATGATAAAAGTCATTTTGAAGCATTTCTATTGGTCCATTCATCATGAACCTCTGACACGATAGAAATAACAGCTGTCAGATTCACTTTATGGCAAACGTTTTTAACCTCAGCTGTTCTATTAAGGACTGCAGAGCATTTCTGTGACTCTATATAGACCTATAGAGGGTTTTCTTACGAAAAACACTTCAGATTTTTTAAAATCTGTATAGAACCATTTCCTTAAGTGAAGAACCCTTTTTAGAGACTATTATTTCAGATACATTTAATTACAGGATGAACTTTTTCCCCTTTTATAACAAACATTCTGTAACACCACACTCATACTTTACACTCATTTCATTCTATATTAAAAATTCCAAGCTTAAACTCTTCTTTACTGATCACTGGTGTGTCTCCAGCACATTTACAGGATTTTGTCCGAAGTTATTTTGACCAACTGCAAAAATGGAGATACGTGTACATTGCTGTTTTTTACATTTTCAGGCTGTAGTTTTCTATAATATTTATTATTTTTATGTATTAACTGAAGAAGAAGGGGTAGTGAATACATGCTGGAGAAAAGAGAAATAAGAGTGAGAATCTGCAGGGAAAGTGAAAAAAAGCCCAGAAAGTGCTCAAAGAAAGAAGAGAAGACAAAATATCATTTAATAAAAAAAAACTCCACTAACTGCATTTTTTAGCTGCAAACTCGTAGGAACCATATAAAATAGGCATGATTTCAGAAAAAATCTTCAATATAAAAATGCAGGAATTTTCAGCAGCAGAAATGTGAGTCCTGTCAGAATCCAAAGGCAACAAATCCTGCAGCAACTGACCAATTTGGCCAGTTGGACCTTTTACTCTGATGTTCTCTTCTGTCTTTCAGGTCAGGTGATGTCATTAGCCCCACCCCTCTCACTGATCAGTCAGAGTCTGTATGCGACCCCACATTTATGAAGTACACATTTGTTTATGAGTTATGAAGACCAGAAACAGCACATAACTGCTGCAGAAATGCAGATCTCAGGTTCTAAGAGTTAAAGATCTGTTTGAACACCTTTGTTTGTGAGAGTCTAGATGTTGAGGGAATATATTTTGGGACTTTCCAGGGTCTTGAATGAGAAGCGATTTCCCAGCTTCTCAAAGTTCCTCTGAGACTTTCTGAGGTTTTCCTACCTGTTTGATTCAGCATGGCGACATGAACTGACCGGAGAACAATAAAACTACTTCCTTTAGAAGTTACTATAGTAGTGTGTGTGTGTGTGTGTGTGTGTGTGTGTGTGTGTGTGTGTGTGAGTGTGTGTGTAGACTAGAAGGATCCTTCTTCACAATGCATTTGCTTCCCTTTGTCCACTCCACCGAGTTGACTTCTTAGGCTTCTAAAGTCTCATACATGGGAGATCAAGAGTTACCAAGGTGCTCAGCAGATAGTCAGACTGACTCTCTCTCTCTCTCTCTCTCTCTCTCTTTCTCTCTCTCTCTCTCTCTCTCTCTCATTTCCTTTGGCTGTCAGAGTCCTGCTGGGTTTCGGTGGAGGTCACTGACACTACCACTGGAGCTTTTCCCCCTAATGAAAAAGCAGCTCCCCCATAGTGTGTGTGTATGTGTGTGTGTGTGTGTGTGTGTGTGTGTGTGTGTGTGTGTGTGTGTTTCATTTGTCCCAATATCCATGTATGCATTTCAGCTGGGTAGCAGTAGCTTGTTGACCTGTCCGTCACAGCTCCCAGCTACAAAAAGTGGGGAAGGAAAAACAAACAGCGGATTGTTCTGGAGGTGGAAGATCTGTTTGAGGGGCGTAATGTTGGAGCCCCAAAAGAACCTGCTGGAGGACCAGCTGAAAATGTGGAAACATCCACACATGGAGGGTTCAGTCTATTATTGGCTATTTTACACTTTGTTTTGCCCCACAAGGGTGTTCAGCCAATCTCCTGCTTCAGTTTCTGGAGCTCCTTTTGGTTGAACTTCATGAAGAATCATCTAGGACGCTGCTCCAGCAGCTGTAAGATTTGAGATTAGGAACAACATGCATTTCCTGATGTGCAGCTCTCTAATTGTCTGCTACTGGAAGTGAAGACTGTAGGTGTAGCTTACTGATGAATCTTCTTTGTAAACATTGGAGATCAAACCTGGACTGTGATGTGCTATAAACCCAGCTATCAGAGACCGTTAAAGGAACGTTAGGAACGTTAGGAAGCTTAGTATGGAATGGATTGAATGTTCTGTGACAATCCGATTTTGGTTTTAGAACGTTCATTCTATGGTACTCTGATCCAAGGATCACAGATTCAAATCCCCGGTTGTGCTGCTTGCCATCAGCAGCCAGAATCAGAGAGAACAAAACTGGCCATGCTCTCTCTGGGTGGGTACATCGAGCTCTCTCTTCACATTACACTCATTTAACCTGTATCGGAGGAGGCATGTGCGTGCTGGGAACGTGGTATGTGTTGGGGGAGAGTCCTAACGGGGTTGGGTAACTGACACTTCCGAACTGGGATGCAAAAAATTGGGATACCTTTTGTAATATATGTTCAATCTTCCTTTTTTTTAGACGTTTGTAAAACATTATGGCTTCTTGGGATTTTCTCATTTGTTAGATTTGTTTCAAAAAGTTATGCAATACTGTGTTTTGGGAAAGTGACTCCAGACATTTTCAGAATGTAACTGGGAACGTTGTTTAAGAAATATTCTAATAGCGTTGTGATGCAAACCTTAATAATGTCACATGTTTCCTGGAACGTCATTTCTGTAATGAAAACATTGCTGAATGGTCCTGGAGCTTTTACGCTGCTGTTCTGTTCCGTTGTCTTCTAGGTCTAGCTCTTGGATCAAGAGAATAACAAACACCACTCATTAAACACGGAACAGACCCCTAAGTGTTGGACCAGAAAGGTGAGACTCTTCCTCCCTTTCCGTTTGGCCCAGTCCAGCAGACCAGCTGTGGCATTAACTTGTATTCTAACAAGATTAAAATATATTTGTCCTGAGGATTAGCATGCTTCAGGCATCCCTCTCTTTCCTTTGCCGGATGGGCCGGTGTATCTGCTGCTGGCTTTTGATCTGTGGTGCGTTTGGGGGCCCCGGCTTTGGGCCTGGCTGTCCCAGGGCCACTGTGAAATTGGCCTGATGTCATCCCCCATTCTCCTCCATTCGCATCCCTCGTTTCCGAACCTGGCCGGTTGCATTCCGAAGGAAGCGTTTAGGGGGGTTTTGGCAGAATGGCTCAGTAGGAATGTTTTTGTGGGGGGTGGGAGGTGTGGGGGTCTGTTGGAAATGGTGGGGGTGTGGGATGGAGGAGTTTGAGAGTGTACAGATCTTTTATATGGAAAGCAGACAAGCGGAGACTCCACTGACACTTTCTTCCTCTCTTTGGCTTTTTTTTTTGCAAATACTTGACTTTGATCATGGTGTTTAGAGACATTTGACAAAGCTGACGTTCAAGAGCTTCGGTACTTCCACTTTCCCCTTTTCATTTGCTTGTTCAGATGCAATTCTTTCATTTGTGTATCCTCACAAATTCAGTCCAAATGAATGGCTTGACCGATTGGACAGACTGGGTTTAGATGGAGCAAGAAGAGACACGGTGCTCTGAATAGCAAGATGTTACCGAAGAAGAGGAGTAGACAGGTTGGACATGCCCTCCGAACATCTTCCGAGACTTTGAGAAATGTTTCTGGCCTGATTAGTCATGGCAATGCTACTTTTGGGCTGTAGAAAATCTGTAGACCTCAACCTCAAATGTAGGGCCACTGGTGGAAATTGAAAACATCTTGGTTGGTGTGTTTTGTGGTTTAGGTACTGAAATGTTCTTTGCGGTATGCAGAAGACATTCTTAGTTGATCACTCGGGGATGTTCTGACAATGCCGATACCTTAAAACACTGGAAGCAACCTGCCGATATTCCATTCTAGTCGTTCAGCAGTGCTTCCCATTCCCTAATCCTGAGGAGGGATCTAACACACCTGACCTGCCTAACCACCTCATTATCAATCTGATATCTCCTCCTGAGATGAACGGAGTGTGTCGGACCACCTAGTCCAGGACCAGGATTGGAACCCTTGGCTTAAGGAATAAGCATTGGCTGTTGCATAAATTCTGTGTTTAGAGGAAGAACTCACTTCTTCACTTCTTCAACAAGTCTTTGATCAGATACATAAATTTGTGTGCTCCAGGACTGAGTTAAGCAGATTTACGAATTATGTTACATGAGTGACTTGGTCCATTTTCTGAGTCTCTGAGTCTCTGCTTTGGGTCTTCTGTGGCCAGAAAGTGTCAAGTAAGTAAGAAATTGAGCCCAGTGAAAGAGTCGTGCCAAAGCGACCATTCTAAAATCAAGGCACGTCCTCATGTCCCTGCAGAGGAATAGTACTGTAGATATGTTTGAGTGGGATATGTTGTTTGGGACACATTTTCATTTTTTTAGAGCTTTACATGCAGGGTGCCTTGTTGATAAACTCCGGACAACATTTGAAAAATGTCAAACATAGATAAGACGTGAGTTTTTGAGAGAAAAGTAAAGGTGTAGGTAAGTATGAAGAAATGAGGTGGTGAGATGGTCATTGTTTTTGGAAGGGACACTTGATTGGAATAGTGCACAAATAGGTCACAACCTTCAGGAAACCCTGCCTAGCTTCACAGTTCTGCTGTGCCCTGGATAATGGACACAGGTACTTGACCGAAGTTACGAATTTTCCTGTTGGAAAGAGATCTTTTGCCAGGGGTGCATTGCGTATCTTCATCAGACCATGCTTCTAACTGACTTAAGGCCTGTTAGATCCCTGAGATATGTCTGAAGACAGTTAGACACCCTTGGTCTCCTTGGTCCCCTTGGTCCTACATGTTGTGAGATGTTCAGGTAAGATTGGGTTATCACTGAAGAACCTATATTTTGATGGACACGTGATACACAAGCAGAATGACAAGGTTATTGTCCAAAAATGTTCAAGATCAGCACCCGTTTTGAGTCCTTCCAGAGCAAGTATTTCAGTCCTTTGTGGTAGACAGGTGTTCTGGAAAGTTATATGGAGTATAAGCATGTGTTTGTGTGTGACAGGGCGAGAGAGAAAGAGACAGAGAAAGAGAGAGGGGGACAGAAAAAGAGGGAGGGTTGGCAACTGTGCTTTGCTGGAAAAGCGAGACACCTGCGACCATGACAGGAGGTTTTGACCTTCATCTGGAGTCTCTCTCTTTCTCTCTCACTCACTCTCTCTCTCTCTCTCTCACACACACACACACACACACACACTTTTTTTAAACTTCTAGTTCTATAGACGGGAGTCAGTCAGGCACCTCTGCGCTCAACCATTGGGTGTCATTTCCTCATACAAGGGCTACTATAAAAGAAATGTAGATGAGGCATTGTTAGTGCATGGGAAACTCCGCTTGTCCCACTTGATTCGTACACTCCCCTCAGCTCCACTGTGGGAGGACAGGTGGTGTATTTCGGACGAATGGCTTTCTCCAAAGTTTGGAGAAGAATCAACACAATCACGAAGCAGACAGACATTGTTTTACCTGTTGTTGTTTTTATAGAAAATGAGAATTTTTATCCAACTGTCCCCGGCATAGAGCAGCTCCTGGCCTACATCCAGTCAACACTGTCAAATTATAACCTTGTGACTTGTGTTGTTTTTGCCCCATTTGAAAGTGGCAGCTGTCCTTTGCATTGAACTTGAAAATTTCATAATGAATGGACCCCAGAAAGGCTCCAGCTTTCCTACTCCCTTAAAGTTTCCATTTCAGGGACACACGGTTTCTTACGGCACAACCTGTTTCCACTGATTTTACAAATAATTGGGAAGAACGTACGACTTGTTTCACATGTTCTACTTTGAAGCATTTAATAAATTGTCTGTGCAACTCTTTAGCCATTAATATTTTTTGATTTTTATGATCTTGGCTTGTGCATGTTTTGTTTCTCTTGTATCGTATTTTAATACAACTACTGATTAAATGTAACAGGTCAAATTGGATGAAAAATAAAGTTCCTTTTACAACCAGAATAAAGGTCTTTTTCCATTTTTTCCGTGTGTTTTGAGGTTGGCTGTCCACTCGGTATTTTCTAACTGCTTTGCAGTCAAATGTGAAGGTACTTTTAAAAGAAGAAACTACCACCACCATGTGTTGATTTGGTTGAATCAACCAAAAATAATCACCTCAATCAAAAAACACATTCAGGTTCACAGAAGTGGGACGTCTTCAAAAACAAGGACTGTTGTTCTGTTAGTTATTTTTCATTATTCACTATTGTTCACGCTCATCTTGCACACTGTAACATGTTCTACCACACACAGCATGATCACTGTTGGAGAAAAACCTTACTGTACTTGTACACATAATTTGAGGTCTCCAGCCACCTTCTATGTTGTATCTAGAACTGACTAGTAGAAATGCAATTAAATGTGTTTACATTCTCTAACACTAGTGGGCTAGACTCATAGAGGAACCAAAGATTAAAGGTGCTATAAATGGTTCTTTCAATGATGCCAGAGAACATTTTGTATGAAACAGACAAAAGTGTGACTCTTAAAATTGGTATAAAGTTTTTCAGAATAGTTTTTGAATTCTTCACACATTTTTCTTGAAAAAAAGGTCTTTGTTTATAGCTTAGAGAACCCTTTGTAGCACCACTATATTTCACAATAACATTGTATGTAAATAAACAAACAGATGGTCAGGTGTGATCTTGCTTGTGCTGCAGATCAGCCACTGTTCGGGTGTTTATACCCTCCTCGGCCTGGGTTCGGTTAGAACGTGCTCAGAAGTAGCCATGATTGCATTTGTTGTGATGTTTGTTGTATCTACAGCTTTGAACCAGCACTGATTATTCCAGGACCAATGAATGTGGTGCTGTAATAAGAGTGGGGTGTTTCAGTGTGAGGTGTGTTTTGTTCACTGCTCTGGAGGGTTCCTCCAAACCTTTCCCACTGGACCTTTGGAGCTCTGGAGCTCTGGACAGGGCTGAGGAACTAAAAGGAAGGATATCCAGATGAACTGGTGTCCCCCAGCACCCACTGAAAAACCCCATCAGTGCCACTGGTCTCACTCTGCCACAACCCTACCCTGATTTGGCAAAGCTGGGTGTGCCAAAACAACACCATGACGTCACACCCATCACTGCTCCCATTTGCTGGAAAAAAAGGAGGCTGGAGCTGCTGGGTGTTTCTGACTGGATCCAGTGAGAAGCACCAGTCCAATCAGAACCCCTTACACTGGTTATCAAAGCAGGCAGAAACGGCCAGGGATTATCTTTCCTGTTTGTTTATTTATTTATTTATCTTTTCTTTTCCAGTTCAAGAGGCAATTAATTACACAATTAATTAATGCATACGTCATACAAATTATTTACACGTGTACCAGTACTTGTAAACACAAAATTAAAAAATAAAAAACAGCTTATTATACATCTCAAATGTGTCTCTTCAGTTTTGTCGTTTTGTTTTTTTTAAATATACTTTTCTATAGATAGCTCTCTGCTGATGATTGGTTGGTTGATTGATTGATTGATTGATTGGTTGATTGATTGACTGGGCACAGTCTTGTGGCATTAGAACTCGCACTTGAAGTCTGGTAAGGCAAAGTGTGTTCAGTTTGGTGGATTTTTTTAGATTCACACACTCTTTTTTCCTCCTTTTTTTAAAGGTGTAGAATAAAAGTCCTTTAAAAAAACAGAAAAGTCCACTGTTGGTTTTGGTTTATCTTCTGATTTTCTGCAACATAAAGAAAACCTTCCTGGGCTCTGGGAAACACGCGAATATGACAATCTTCATGCAAAGGCCTCCAAAAAAGAAAAGGAAAACTCTTCATTCACATACAGAAGTTATTGCAAGATAAATAAGCGATTTAAAACACCTTTATTATTATTATTTTATTTTAGAAATCTAACTCTCAAATAAAAAGCCACACTGGTCATTGGATAAAGTTGTTTTTCTTTCTTTTTTTCTTCTCGATATATCTCTATAAATACATAACAAATATGAAGTCAACGATAAAACAGTATTTTAACATCTGTTATACAGTAAAACTGCTGGTTTGTTTTAAGATGTATTTTAATAGTGTTTGTATACGTGAGTGTGTGTGTATATTTATTTATTTATTTTTATATATATATATATATCATATATATATATTTGTATATGTATAGTAATAGTTTTGTTATAGCAGGTCTTTTCTGTATATGACATTATGTCGTCGCGCTGTCGTTTTTGTAAGTGTGCTACACGCGCTTATAGGCAGCATTACGTTGATTAAAACAGACTTTGCTACAAAAACGAAAACAAAAACAAAAAGATTATATTGCTCTTTCATAAAAACTATAAACCATTTAAGAGGTCCAGCTGAAGTGGACTCAGCTCCTGCCAGTGTTGGGCTGTTGGGTTAGAACCGCGTTTCTACACATGAGTGTTAAATTAAATTATTAGGAAAATTATAAAAACGATAACGATGGTAATAATAAAAACATTGTATCTAAGCTACACCTCGTTCTTGCGATTGGAATAGGCTTTCACGGCGTTGTAACTTCTTGTTGGTGTATTTTTTGATTCCCTCATCCCACCCCAAATGCCCTACAGAACTCAGCCAAAAATACACGCTTGCGTTACTTAAAATTGGACGTTTTTGAAAATCATTTTTTACTTATGATTTTTATTATCAAACCAACCCCAAAAATGAAAAACACGAACATAGGTGGAAATAAATGCCTTATAAGCAGAGTATTAATATTCACAGTCGCCTGGGTGCAGCAGAAAATATTCTTTGGATTTAAGCAAGAATTTATTTCGTTTTATTTTATTATTTTTATTTTTTTTTACTTTTTCTGATTTTTCTTTTTTTTTTCCTTCTTTTTTCTTTTCTTTTTTCTTTTTTTAACTCCCATGTGCTTAGTAAACGCATTGGTGTGTGATGGACTATGATGCTTAAGAAGATAGCTAGCCTATGTAGAACGTGGTCCACAGACGTAGATGCAGAGTTTGATAATAAGCTGATGACCAATATAGGCTACCACACGTTTTTTCTTTTTTTCTTGTGTTTTTTTGTTTTGTTTTGTTTTGTTTTGTTTTTGTTGTTGTTGTTTTTTTTGTTTGTTTTTCTTTTTTGTTTTTTATGAAGTTTTCAGCTTTGCTGGTATGTTTGTCCACTGGCCCTTGGTGAATTATTGCATTGGAAATATTATAAGGAGGACCACCATCATGACCACCACCACCACCACCATCATCTCAATCACTGTCAGACTTGTCATCCTTGGTGGTGGTGGCGTGGTTGTAGAGTCCCTGGGCCATCAGGTGCAAGGCCAGCGTGTTCTTGGTCCCTGAAGCCTTCTTGATCTTGGCCCTCTTGTTCTGGAACCAGATCTTGATCTGGGACTCGTTGAGGCCGAGCTCCTGGGCCAGGCTCTGCCGCCTCTGCTCGGTCAGGTAGCGGTTGGTCTGGAACTCGGCCTTCAGTCTCTGCAGCTGCTCGGCTGTGAAGGCTGTGCGGGGTCGCTTGTCCTCCTTGCTGGCGGATTTCTTCTTTGGTTTGCGGGTTCGGGGACCTGCAGAGGAGAGAAGGAGGACAGGTGAACCATGTAGACTGGTTGGACCCACCAGCCCGAGCTCGTTCTTCTCCTCACTTTGTGTTGGGATGGCTGTGCAGAAACAATGGATTCTTCTAGCCAGAGAAGAACCTTGTTTGACTGTCCCCAACTAAAATTACAACTGCGATCTACAAAATGAAGGTACCACAGAAGTGAGCCCACAAAACCACATTACATTTTAAATATAACGTTATTTGAGGAACCTAGAGATGTTCTCCTGTGGCCTCATTACTTTGGCCTCGTCTACGTATGAGGTTTCATCTGAACCAGAGTAAGCTTCTGTCCACCGGGTTCATCTTTCCATGGGGACACTTTTTAGGTGGTTCTCACCAAATATTGAACATGACGGCAAAGGTGACAAAGAGGGAACCCATGGGACACCTTAAGGTTCTGGTGTTTGAGAGAATTTATTATATTCAGAATCCAATCATTTTGCTAATATTTCAGCTGATCAATGAATCGATTTACAATATAAATGCAATGACGTCTCTATTGTGTGTCCACATCAAAGCCCTGGTTGTAGCATTTGGAGAATCAGGCCATTGACGTCATAAATCGTCGGTTAAAAAATAATGTAGGTCAACTCAAATGGAAAAAAAAATACATCAATATACAGGTGCTACACAGGGTGCCATGAAAGAACCATTTTTGGTTCCTTAAAGAACCATTTTCATCAAGAGTGAAGATTCTTTACACATTTAAAGCTTTTAAAGCTTGTTTACACGATGTTTTTCTCTTTTACAAAAGTGGTTCTTCTGTGGAGTCCACTAAAAAAAACATTTGTAGTACCTTCATTTTTAAAGAATGGTTCTTGGTGCCATAAATAACCCTTTTTGGAGCTTGAACGACCGTTAACCCTTTATATCCACGTTTATAAAGCATTAAAATGTTCTTCACATTTGCTTTAAATGATTTAAAAAAATAAACAAATTAAAAAGGTTCTTTTTGAAAATGAAACTGGTTTAAAGGTTGAATTGTGTATTTAATGATATAAATGAAATGTGAATGAATAAATGTGTGATGTTCTATCACCACGCAGCCCTGATAACCTGTACAGATTGAGGCCAAATAAAAATAAAGACATTTTTGATTTCAGAAGAGTTTGCAAACATGTTTAGTCCCATATTTATTTATTATTTCTTTGCGTCACGGGGGTGTGAGGCATGGTGGGCTGTGTGAATAGGCAATGCAGGGGAGGGAGGGATGGATGGAGTGATGGTTGGTGGTGTGTGTGTTGGGGGGGTGGGGAGGGTCAGATGAAGCAGAATATGGATGAGCTCCAGTTTGGACGGTGGAGAATAATAACCCAGTTGTCCATGTTCTGGACGGAACCTGGTGATTTATTGTTCTCCTCTGAAAGGTGCCTGTGATTTGAGCCTCTGCTGAAGAGCCAACGCATCGAAAAGCCTACACGAAGGAGGAGGAGGTCGTAATATGATCAGTCTGGATTAGTTGGTGTTAAATATCTGTACTAAAGCTTTCCTCACCAGTAAACTCAAATTCAGGTTGATCGATTAACCAGTTTAGCCAATGAGAAACCAAAAAACCAGGCGGGAGAATTAATTCCCAGCCCGTTAAACCAGCAAAAATCCCCAACTTGGAATTTCCAATTTTCCCTTCCTGACACCATAGTGATGGATCGGAAGGTGGAGTTGTTTGGGAGCTCGTGTGTGTGAGTGTTGTGGTGCACGAGGAGCTGTTTTTGTTGTGGTATGAAATATTGCTTTACATTTTGTTGCACAATTTGTCGTTTTAACCTCCTAATTGTGTGTGTTTTAACCCGTTCTTCAACCAGCTGCTCACTGGATGACATTCCCAAAGTGGGAATCCAGTCTGCACTGGAATAAAAACAGGAATAAAAACTCAAACATTCAAAATAAAAAAAAATTCATTGCAATTTAGAGTTTTGGTTTAATTCTACATCAGAGAATGGACTGTAATTTATGTCCCATTGTTTAGCAATAAATTTAAATTCACACACACACACACACACACACACACACACACACACACACACACACACACACACACACACACACACATAAAGCGCACCAGTCTAAAATGCACCACGTTTGGTGGGGTTTCGTCTGAAAGGAAGTTGCTGTAATGTGCAGTGGCGCGCGGGGTCTTCGGGCACGCGCAGCTCGTGCGCGGGCTGCTGTGGGTTCTGCTCGGGTTCAGCTGAGGTTGCTCTGAGGACGTTCAGAAGGAAGCAGGGGTTCGGACCCCGCAGTCTTACCTGAAGAGGGTCTGTCCGAGTAGCGCGTGCAGTAGACCCAGGCTGGCCACAGCATGGGCTGTTTCTGCGGCTGGTTGGAGCCGGGGTTGGAGATGTCCGACTCCGAGCTGCTCAGGCACTGCTCCTTGCTGTTGCTCCCCTTGGCTGTGAAGGCTTCTTCTATCTCTGGCTTCTTGGAGCCGCTGTCGGAGAGCGGCGGGGAGGTGCGCTCCGCCGGCCCGCCTCCCGCCGGCCGACCCGGCGCGGGTGTGGAGGGGGGTCCGGCGGCGTCCTGCTCCCCGGCCGGGCCGCTCGGGCTGCTCACCTCCTTCCTCCTGCCGAAGTCCGGGTGGAGGATGTTGTCTATGAAGAAGTTGGTGATGCGGTGGGGGAGCGGCGCAGGGTGGCC